>CM064513.1:8458967-8665605 GCA_032716605.1 Paralithodes platypus
CTATCTCTATCTCTATCTATCTCTCTCTCTCTCGCTCGCTCGCTCGCTCGCTCGCTCTATCTCTATCTATCTCTCTGTCTCTCTCTCTGTCTCTCTCTCTCTCTCTCTCTCTCTCTCTCTCTCTCTCTCTCTCTCTCTCTCTCTCTCTCTCTCTCTCTCGCTCGCTCGCTCGCTCGCTCTATCTCTATCTATCTCTCTCTCTCTCTCTCTCTCTCTCTCTCTCTCTCTCTCTCTCTCTCTCTCTCTCTCTCGTAGTAGAGGGTCGTCCTTCAAAAGGTGTTGCCATATTATGGAAAAATTCACTTCGTAATAATATTGATTCTGTGTATTGTAATGAAAGAATAATTGGGATTATAATGAAATGTAGAGATGTACAAATATTTATAGTGAATGTATACCTACCTTGTGACAAGCAAGACGAGGACTCCTTAGATGAATTTAGAAATACAATAGCCACTCTTGATAATTTTATAGCTGAACAACACTGCAATAATGTCTTAATTGCAGGAGATTTTAATGCTAGTCCAACTAAAGGTAGGTTTTGGAAAGATATTATTAATTTATTTATTAGCAAGTGCTTTATATTTAGTGATGTTGAGGCAATGCAGAATGATTCATTTACATATTTATGTCCTGCAAAGAATACAACCAGTTGGCTTGATCATATAGCAGTAAGTGAGAGTCTAAACGAAATGATAGATGATATTACTATAAGGTATGATATGGCCCTCTATGATCACTTTCCCCTGGCATGTAAGCTAAACATTGACATATGTAATGTTGGTATAGTAGATGTACACATTGAACAGTCAGAATTCATCGACTGGCAAAAACTGTCTATTGTGGATAATTTACAGATATATAGATCAAATATTAATCATTATCTAAGTGAATTGGATATATCAAGCTGTAATTGCTTGGACTGCAGTGTATATAGATGTAATAATGAACAGCATATCAAGGAATTAAATTTAATTTATAACAGTATAATTAGTTTGTTACTTAATTCATCTTCTTTGTTTAAGAAAGAACCATTAAAAAAGCATAAAGTTATACCAGGTTGGAATGACGAAATTAAGGATTTGCATAAGTTTGCGAGAAGTAAGTTTTTAACTTGGAAGAATAGGGGACGTCCACTTGCAGGAGTTGAGTTAGAAGAAATGAAGGAGTCTAGAAAGGACTTTAGGAATGTATTGAAACAAGTTAAACAAAATGAGTCTCAAATTAGAACAAATAAGTTAGCTCAATCTCTATCTAATAACAATTTGAAATCATTTTGGAAAGAGGTTAGACAAATAAAGAATAATAAAGTTTTTGTAAGTATGAAAATAGATGGAGAATGTGACCCAAAATGTATTGTAGAGAAATTTTCCAATAAGTTTAAACATGTATATCTCTATCTATCTATCTATTGCCTGACGCCGTGATCCCCGAAGGGGTGGCCACGAACGAACCGCCCCCATGCACCTCTGTCCCCAGTCAGTCGACGCCCCTCCCCCCAACCAGCACCGCCTTCGTTCATGTACTTCCTCACTCCATCCTTCCACCTCATATTCGGTCTACCTCTCCCCCTCTGTCCCTCCACCTCGCTCTCGTACACCCTCTTAGTCATTCTCTCGCTTTCCATACGTTCCATATGGCCGAACCATCTTAAGTTGTTCCTTTTCACACTTTCCAGCACATCTACCTCCACACCACACCTCCTTCTTACTTCCTCATTAGTCTGTCTATTCCTCCATGTAACTCCGCACGCACGCACTCCTTAAGTAATTCATTTCCACTGCTCTCACTCTTGGTCTGAGTCTCTCAACCAACGTCCATGCTTCGCTTCCGTAAGTCAGTGTCGGGATTACCACACTGTCATGCAAGGACTTCTTCACTTCCATACTGACCACCCTATTTCTTGTTACTGCTTTTAGCGTTCCTACAACCCTCTTCCCCTGTTGTACCCTCTCCCGCACTCTTCATCCATAGTCCCATCTTTACTCAACACACTGCCCAGATACTTAAAAGAGTTGACGATCTCCATAGCCTGACCGTTCAGCTTCACCTCACACTCTGTGACTTCACCCCTTTCGAAGACCATAACCTTGCTCTTCCCCGTATTTACCTTCAAATTCCGTTTTTCGCACACTGTTCCAAACTCATTTACCAGACCCTGCAACTCCCATTCATTATCACTCATCAGAACTGTATCATCCGCAAAACAGCAGTATAGGTAGCTTCCACTCAATTCCTCCCTTTTCAGCGATACACCAACATCCACTGCTCTTGATAGTATTTCTTTCATAACTCCATCCATATATACAGTAAACAACCACGGGGACATCACACACCCCTGTTTCAAACCAACATTCAGGTCAAAGAACTCGCTCTGCTCACTCTCCACACGTACTGCCGCCTTTGCACCCTCATACATGCTCTTCACTGCTTTCAGCAACTTGCCCTCTACTCCGTATATTCTAAGTACTCTCCACAAACCTTCTCTATCCACTCTGTCATAGGCCTTCTCCAAGTCCATAAAGGCAACATACACCTTTTGTTTCTTCTCCAGATACTTCTCCACAACACAATTCAGGGTAAAAATCTGATCTACACATCCTCTTCCCTTCCTAAAACCTCCCTGCTCGTCGCCTATCCATTTCTCCGTTCTCACTCTCACTCTCTCAATCACTACCCTACTGTATACCTTCCCTACTACGCTTAGAAGACATATTCCTCGGTGGTTACCACACACTCCTCTTTCCCCTTTGCCCTTATATAGGGGGGACTATTATGCCAGTCTTCCAGTCATCGGGTGCACTCCCCTTCTCCCATGCTAGTTTGCACATTTTCCATACCCATTCTATCACTATCTCACCACCATACCTCAACATTTCCCCACACACTCCATCTGTTCCTGGTGCTTTCCCCAACTTCACTCTTTTCATGGCTTCCCACACTTCTGACCTCCTGATCCCCACCTCCTCCTCCACTACTTCTCTTCTTCTCCCTCCCATACCATATCCAGCTATGTTTGCTGGCTCTTCATTCCTTTCATTTAGCAACTCACTGAAGTACTCCCTCCATCTTTCGACTCTCTCTTGCTTCTCGGCTAGCATTCTCCCATTCTTATCTTTCACACCCTTACTGTTTCCCTTGCTACCTTCCCTAACTTCCCTAACATGTATATGATGATTGTAAATGTCAGAATGATGATGACTTCATGATAGATAAATTGGTGAAAAATGTACGTGACGGTGAAATATTTGGTAAGGTAAATAGTCATGATGTATCTACAGCAATATCTGACCTCAATTGTGGTAGTGGCCCAGATAATATACATTCTTTTCATTTAAAGTATTGTACAAACGAATTGATAGTAGTAATTGCAAAGTTGATTTCTTCTTGTGTTGTACATGGTTGTATGCCTGTAAGAATGAACTTTGGAATTATGGTACCCTTATTGAAAGATAAGTATAAAGATAATACATCACTTGATAATTATAGATCAATTACGTTATCGCCAATATTATTGAAGGTATTTGAATACTGCTTGAAGTACAACATTTTAAGATATGTTAGTTTAAATGATAGGCAGCATGGATTTAGAGAGAGGTATTCTACTTCTACTGCATGTTTAATTCTCAAGGAAACTATTTTAAGGTACACCACGGAGGGATCTAATGTTTTTTCATGTTTTATTGACCTGACTAAAGCTTTTGATAAGGTGAATCATTTCAAACTTGCAAATAAGCTTTTAAAACTAGGATTACCAAATTTCTTGGTTAATATTTTATTTTACTTTTACAGAAACCAACATGTTGTTGTCAAATTTAAAGATTCAATTTCAACTGAATGGACTATGAAAAATGGAGTGAGACAGGGTGGGGTTTTATCTCCCTTGTTGTTTTCAATTTATATTGATGACTTATTAAGTAAATTATCTGCAAGTAATGTAGGCTGTAGACTAGGTTTACAAGTCAGCAATGTGATCGCCTATGCAGACGATCTTGTAATATTGGCAGCTTCGGTTAGAGGTCTGCAAACATTGATAGATATTATGGATCATGAAATTAAACAACTAGACTTATCTATTAACTATGTAAAATCAGTATGTATGATCTTTAAATATAAGTATGGACAGGAAATGAATCCTTTCATATATTTAGACAATAACAAATTAAATATTGTTTCTGAATACAAATATTTGGGTTTTATAATTGATTGTAATCTTAATAATGACTTGGATATGATAAGATGCAGAAATAAGTTTTACAATTAGTTTAATTGTCTTTTAAGAAAGTTTAGCAACACGAGTACTAAAGTATTTTTAAATTTATTTCAAAGCTACTGTTTGAATTTTTATGGCGCTGAACTTTGGTTTAATAATAGAAAATTTTATATACCGTTTAAGCAGTTTTCCATTGGATACCACAAGGCAATAAAGAAAATATTGAATATGAAGTACTGGGAGAGAAACCACAGTGCTTGTAGAGGAATGTGGAGTGATGGTGATTAGGCATTTGGTTAACTGGATGAAAATAAGATTTGTATATAGAAATCTCATAAAGCCATGTAGTTTTATAGAGAAGAACATGTATTACATGTTACATAGATCTTTCTTGTAAAGGATGTTGCAATGATAATTCTGCATGAGTATGGTTTTACTAAATTATTGCTAAATGATATCAATGCTATCAGATCAAGAATTGTTTATGTACAGAACACAGAAACCAAACTATGCGCTAAGGACGTTTAGCTTAATGTAGATTACGTAAATAACTCTGTAAAAAGTGTATGTATATGTCTTTTTATGAAATAAAATTATGACTGACTGACTATCTATCTATCTATCTATCTATCTCTCTCTCTCTCTCTCTCTCTCTCTCTCTCTCTCTCTCTCTCTCTCTCTCTCTCTCTCTCTCTCTCTCTCTCTCTCTCTCTCTCTCTCTTTCTCTCTCTCTCTCTCTCTCTCTCTCTGTATAATATTTTGCTTATTGTCTCATGTTTTTTGTTACTTCTTTTCTCTTTATTTTGTTTATCCATTTTAATGTGTATAAATTATATTTTAATGTGTATATATTTTTCTTACTTTCTCCCGATTTCTTCTTTATCCGGTTTCGTTAATCTGTTCTTAAGGGGAGGTTTTTAGTGTGTTTCCTAGACTTCCATCAATCTTGAAATTACACCCCCATGACCCCCTTTCAAGATAAATTTGTACATTTTTCGGTAGAAAAATGTCCCGGCCGAAGGCCGGTTCCTCTTAAATTACAGGCTCGCTATCGCTCGCCAGGAAAAAATCGACAGCTAAATGGAACGAAAGGTCTTAAAATTGACAGAAATGGGGCGAAAGTTCATAAAATAATCCAACTAATGGGGTGAACGTCTTAAAATTTCAAAAGCAATGGGGCTAAACATGAGGGAGAAAGGGGTCCAGAAAAAAAACCCTCAAGTGGAAATCTCCCCTTAACTGTCTACTCCTGGTTGTAACTCTGTCTATGTTCCCAATCTGTTGTTTTGGCAGTCCTTCTCCTATCATGTTGAAATAACCTTAGTGACCTGAAGAAGCTACCTGCTAAACGTTGTCAATAACCTTTGTGACCTGAAGAAGCTATCTGCTAAACGTTGTCAATAACCTTAGTGACCTGAAGAAACTATCTGCTAAACGTTGTCAATAACCTTAGTGACCTGAAGAAGCTATCTGTTAAACGTTGTCAATAACCTTAGTGACCTGAAGAAGCTATCTGCTAAACGTTGTCAATAACCTTAGTGACCTGAAGAAGCTATCTGCTAAACGTTGTCAATAACCTTAGTGACCTGAAGAAGCTATCTGCTAAACGTTGTCAATAACCTTAGTGACCTGAAGAAGCTATCTGCTAAACGTTGTCAATAACCTTAGTGACCTGAAGAAGCTATCTGCTAAACGTTGTCAATAACCTTAGTGACCTGAAGAAGCTATCTGCTAAACGTCAATAAAGTGCTCATCCTCATATGGTGTTTATATTCCTTCTCTTATCACCTCTAAGGAAGTCTGTGGCATGTACACTTGTGTTCAGGAATATCTTGAGCAAGTTTGGAGGCGCAATTATGACAGAATGGCAAACTATTTTGATACACTTTTTGAGCCACAAAGATCATAATACTGGAATTCAGTTGTTAATGTTCACCATCTTGACCCAATTTCTTCATCTTACTACCCATCCGGAACTGCCAGCGGACTATCCCTTATTCTTCAACAATACAAAAATCAATCCTTCATCTTCTCTCAATATTATCGGTGTCTCCTTTTCTTCTGCTTTCACTTGGAAGGACCATATTACCAGTCTTGCTAAGGCAGCCTCCCAGAAGCTGGGTGTGCTCAACCGCCTCAAGGGGTACTTTACCCCTGTGCAGTTTTTGGCTCTGTACAGGGGCACAGTGAGTCCTTGTATTGAGTATTGTTCACATGTGTGGGGAGGATCCTCTCACACCGCTCTCCTAGACAAAGTAGAAAGGAAAGCCTTTCGTATCATTAACTCCCGTCCACTCACCAACTCTCTGCAATCTCTCTCTCTTCACCGCAATATTGCATCTCTCTCGCTATTCTATCGCTACTACAATAATCAGTGTTCCTTAGAGCTTTCCCAGTGTATACCACCTCCTCTACGTAGAGCACGTGGTACCCGTCTTGCAACACAATCCCACCCCTACTCTGTGCAACTCTCCAACCCAAGAGTGAAATGCTATTCTCAGTCTTTCTTCTATTCAACTGCTGAGCTCTGGAACTCTCTCCCAGAATCAGTCTTTCCCTCTTCCTATAACTTAAATTGCTTCAAAATCCGTGTGTCCAGGCATTTTGGCTCGAACGTCCCTTGATTTTGGCCCTGTCACTCTTTCAACTCTGGGGGAGGCATTCGCTACAGCCAGTTCTGCCCTTTGTCTCCCTCACTCACATAGAACAAAACTTCTTGTATTTATCATTAGGTGGTATTTAAGTATTCCTAATCATTTTATCTTGTGTTACAGTAAGGGGAGATTTCCACTTGAGAGATTTTTTTCTGGATCCCTTTCTATCTCATGTTTAGTCCCATTGCTTTTGATATTCTAAGATGTTCGCCCCATTAGTTTGGTGATTTTAAGAACTTTTGCCCCACAGTCTGTCAATTTCAAGACCTTTCGTGCCATTTAGGTGTCGATATTATCCTGGCGAGCGATAGCGAGCCTGTAACTTAAGAGGAACCGGCCTTTGGCCGGGAAATTTTTCTACCGAAAAATGTACAAATTTATCTTGAAAGGGGGTCTAGGGAGTGTAATTTTAAGCTTGATGGAGTTCTAGGGATCGAACTAAAAACCTCCCCTTAACCATGAACAGTTATTTTGTTGTCTGTTCTCGTATACAAATGATTGTTCTATTAATAACTCAGGAAGTTATACGTAACTCAATTTAATTAGTTTGGTTTATGCAAATATTCGATATTTTTATTAATTTCACCACAACACCAAACACCTCCAATTAAATTAACCCTCTCACCTTCTTGACGCAATTTTGAGCCTATTAGGGATACTTTAAAGCCTTTGTTACCATCAGGGGTATTTAGAAACCTTTAGTTTAGTTACTTCAACCTCTGCAGTTGTCTTTGAGTTAGCTGTGGGCAGAAAACTAATTTTGGAGAGGTAATTATAAGAGTGAGAGAACTCTATTTAGTATTGCTAATCTGGCAATCTCTGCGTCATATGGTCGTGAGAGGGTTAATGAAAGCCTTATGTGATCCACCGGGATTCGAACCCGGGTTTATATCACACACACAGATTGGTAAACACTCTCTAACCATTACACCACCAGGACGGTTACAGGTTTATGCACACGCCTATGACTTACTTATTAGCCATTCTCGAATACTGGATATTAATCTAATCCTGTTCATATTCCCAACCGCACTATGGTAACCACCTGTTTAAGGCGGGTGACCTGTTTTTGTTCTGTCCTTTTCTATCTTTCTCTGGCTTGTATCTATTTGGCCCCATTCAGCCTACTGTTTTAAGACGTTTATCCCCATCCAGGTGTCAATTTTTTACTGGTGAGCGGTAGCGAGCCAGCATATTTTTTATTTTTGTTTGACAGCAGGCTAAATTTGTAAATTTTTCGATAGAAAAATGTCTCCGGCGAAGCCGGATTTCTTCATATAATGCTGGCTCGCTATCGCTCGCCAGGAAGAAATCGACACCTAGATGGGGATAAACGTCTTAATATAGTTGGCTGCATGGGGCCAAATGGATACAAGCCAGAGAAAGATAAGAAAAGGAGAGAACAAAGAGCTGGTCACCCCCCCCCCCCTTAAGTGAAAGGAGAGAACAATGCAACCTACAAATTAATATTCAAAGGGTTTCAAATAAATCCCAAAATCACATTTATGATAATAAACCCTTTATTGATACTTATAACGTAAATATTAATTAATTAGCAGTAACATGAAGCACATTAAGGGGAGATGTCCACTGGAGAGATTTTTTTCTGGACTCCCTTCTCCCTCGTGTTTAACCCCGTTGTTTTTTTCTAATTTTAAGGCGTTCGCCCCCTTTTTTTGACGATTTTAAGAACTTTCGACCCATTTCTGTCAATTTTAAGACCTTTCGTGCCATGTAGGTGTCTATGTTATCCTGGCGAGCGATAGCGAGCCTGTAATATAAGAGGAACCGGCTTTCAGCCGGGACATTTTTCTACCGAAAAATGTACAAATTTATCTTGAAAGGGGGTCTACAGTAGGGGGTGTAATTTTAAGCTTGATGGAAGTCTAGGGAATCAACTAAAAACCTCCCCTTAACCTCATCTGTATGATAACGTCTCTAACGAGGTTAATGATAGACGATTTGACCTGACTTATGAAGGACCTCGGACAATCAAGTGGGTAGAAACCGTCTCCGCTAACCTTTCGATTCCCTCAGGTCCTTCCTAAGCTGAAGGGGTTAACTAATCTTATTAACCCTTTCAGTACTGTTATATGACGCACTTTAATTTTGATGCTGGTTATTATTAGACGATTTTATCCAGCTTAGGAAAACGTCTGTAGAAGTTATTTAAACGTCTGTAGAAGTTATTTAAACGTCTGTAGAAGTGATTTAAACGTCTGTAGAAGTGATTTAAACGTCTGTAGAAGTGATTTAAACGTCTGTAGAAGTGATTTAAACGTCTGTAGAAGTGATTTAAACGTCTGTAGAAGTGATTTAAACGTCTATAGAAGTGATTTAAACGTCTGTAGAAGTGATTTAAACGTCTGTAGAAGTGATTTGATCATTGAGACAGAGGTTAACCCTTTGATAACAAGAGGTCCCTCTTAAGCTGTATAAAATCGTCCAATGTTCCAGAATGAAGTCAAACAAAACATGCCACACTCCTGAAAATGTTAATGCTACCACCAGATGATTTTACTCAGCTTAGGCAGGACCACCAGTAGACGGTCTAACTGGCCTTTCTGAAGTTGAATAAAATCGTCTACAGGTAGGTTATACAAAAGGCAAATATTGGTGTTAGCTGATTGAAAGGGTTAAGTTATTATATAAGGACAAAACTCCCCACCACATGACGAAAAAGTATGAAGTGATCGAAGGAGAAACATAGAACAACATAACAGAATGTAACATAATATTTCAGAGCCTATTTACAGATATACAAAAATATATTAGGGGTTATTTAAGTCATCCAGTGCCTTAATCTTAAAATTAGGAAGGTAAATAAAGAACTGATATATTTGGTGGGAGGGTAAATCTAGGTAAAGACGTTTTTTTCTCTCTCTCTCTCTCTCTCTCTCTCTCTCTCTCTCTCTCTCTCTCTCAAGTCATCCAGTGCCTTAAGGGGAGATCTCCACTCGAGGGATTTTTTTCTTGACCCCTTTCTCCCTCATGTTTAGCCCCATTGCTTTTGATATTATAAAACGTTTGTCCCATTAGTTTAGCGATTTTAAGAACTTTCACCCCATATTAAGACCTTTCGTGCCATTTAGGTGTCAATTTTATCCTGGCGAGCGATAGCGAGCCTGTAATTTAAGAGGAACCGGCCTTCGGCCGGGAAATTTTTCTACCGAAAAATGTACAAATATATCTTGAAAGGGACTCAAGGGGGTGTAATTTTAAGCTTGATGGAGGTCTAGGGAACAAACTAAATACCTCCCCTTAATCGTATAATTAGGAAGGTAAATAAAGAACGGAGAGATTTGGTGGGAGGACAAAAATAGGTAAATACGTTCTTTCTCTCTCTCTCTCTCTCTCTCTCTCGTCTCTCTCTCTCAGCGACTCCTCAGCGTGACCCAATGAGTGACCTGGGCTGGGGTTGAGGTCCGGGTCAGGGCTGCTAGGTCAGGACAGGGAGGGGTGAGGCTGACCGCTCCCTCCACCGCTCTGTGAAGACCACCCAAACGCTCGGATTTTCTTGTCACCGAATCCTGAAAAATATGAAAATAAATGATTGTGTAATATACTCTCTATTTTGTTCCAGCTGATCGTAAATTGAATCCCTTAATAGCTGTTTTCTCGATATTTATTAGACATATATGAAACTACTATGTCTCTGTGCCTTATTAATGCTAAGTTTTCATAACTAACATCATATTTCGATATAAAATCTACCTTATAGCTGAGTAACCTAGATAGAAACATGACAATTTACGCTCAGCTGGACAAAATAGACTATAGCGGTTTTGTGCCTCTTTCTTTCAACATTTTATTTTGCTAAATCGGTATTTCCACATAGTGATTTAGATAAGTGTTTTTGTCTATATATTGTGTCGTCCCTGTTTGTTTGGTGTGTTTATTTTGCAAGTTTTTCATAATGTATGTCTAAGCGTGCATCTGTGCATCTGTGTATCACAATCCTCAAGGGGTTATATATTCCGTTGATGGAATATGTCTGTGTGTGTGTTTATGTGTGTGTATATATATATGTGTGTGTGTGTGCGCGCCGGGTAAAATAATGTAACCTATGCCAGAATATGGTATAAAAAGAGTGTCCAGTCCTATCATCCTTTGCTCACCATCGTCCTGCCCTTCCTCCTGTAGGCCTTGATGTAGAAGTCGGCGAAGAGGACGAAGAAGAGGAAGGAGATGCCGCTCACCCACACCATCAGTACCGTAGGGATGCTGCAGTCCACGAACATCACCTGCCACAAACACAAGAGGTAATGGAGTGAAAGTATATGGCCTTTTTTTACTATACTTAACTGTAAATATTCATTAAAAGTACTAGTGTGACATGCTTAAGCTGTACTTTTCATCAGTGCTATTCCCTGTGCCTTATACAGTAGCGTACTATCATGCATGCATTTTTGTAAGTGTTTACTTGGAGCATGTATGCAGTCATGGTAGCCGAGCGCGCTTCGTCACTGTACTGGGGGTCAGTACTGGTTCTGGTGTTGGGTTCGATCCCACGTGCCAGCAGGGGAAGTTTCTGTCAAAAACCTTTCCCTAACCATGAAGGCTAACAGGACGGACCAGTCTCAAGGGACTCGCAAAGTCTCCTGTCCACGTCCCACTCCCTCGGAGGTATGTTGGCATTTTTGTTAGCAGCCAGGATCAGTCTGTTGATCCCATAGGATAACAAGCAGATTAAGTCTGTGTATTTCGAGTTGCATTGGCTACCGGCGCGAGAAAAACAAATATTAATTATGCCAAGTAATCTTGGACAATGATGACTGAGAACTACAGTATCTGTTGCGAGGTGAGGTTGTTTTGCTGGAGTATTGTTTATATATATATATATATATATATATATATATATATATATATATATATATATATATATATATATATATATAATCAAATGGGAGAAATACATGTCTAACCTTTCATATAAACTTGTCATTATAATAAAGTTGAAATTATGATGGTTGGACACTACTTTCGAGAGTGATTCTACATACATATACAGTATTAACACACAGCGCGCACAGTCACGTACCAGGAAGTTCTGTATGATGATGACTGAGAACTGTAGCATCTGTAGGGAGGTGAGGTACTTCTTCCACCACAGGTAAGGCCTCACCCGGGGTCCCATGGCGGCCAACAGGTAGTACAGGTACATCATTACGTGCACCAGGGAGTTCAACAGGAAGGCCAGAGTGGTGTGGCCGCCTGGGGGGAGATAAGAGAGAGTTGGAGTGAGAGATAGAGAGAGGTGAGATGGAGTAGCTAGGATGATGTACAATGAGGTTATAGGGGTAGCAGAAAGATGGAGTAGCTAGGATGATGTACAATGAGGTTATAGGGGTAGCAGAAAGATGGAGTAGCTAGGATGATGTACAATGAGGTTATAGGGGTAGCAGAAAGATGGAGTAGCTAGGATGATGTACAATGAGGTTATAGGGATAGCAGAAAGATGGAGTAGCTAGTATGATGTACAATGAGGTTATAGGGGTAGCAGAAAGATGGAGTAGCTAGGATGATGTACAATGAGGTTATAGGGGTAGCAGAAAGATGGAGTAGCTAGGATGATGTACAATGAGGTTATAGGGGTAGCAGAAAGATGGAGTAGCTAGGATGATGTACAATGAGGTTATAGGGATAGCAGAAAGATGGAGTAGCTAGTATGATGTACAATGAGGTTATAGGGGTAGCAGAAAGATGGAGTAGCTAGGATGATGTACAATGAGGTTATAGGGGTAGCAGAAAGATGGAGTAGCTAGGATGATGTACAATGAGGTTATAGGGGTAGCAGAAAGAGAAACCATTAAAGGGGGTCACTGGCTTTTTGTTTTATCTTTCTCTCCTTTTCTTTCTTTCCCTGGCTTGTATCCATTCGGCCCCATTCAGCCAACTGTTTTAAGACGTTTATCCCCATCCAGGTGTCGATTATCGCTCGCCAGCATTGTACGGAGAAATCCGGCTTCGCCGGAGACATTTTTCTATCGAAAAATGTACAAATTTAGCTTGCTGTCAAAATAAAATATATATATATGCTGGCTCGCTACCGCTCGCCAGGAAAATATTGACACCTGGATGGGGGTAAACGTCTTAAAACAGTAGGCTGAATGGGGCAGAATGGATACAAGCCAAAGATAGAGGGAGAGAAAGCTAAACAAAAAGCGAGGTGGGTTCCCTTAAAGTGACGAATGGAGAGTATAATTGTAACTGAGGATGAATATGAAGCACGGTGATACTCAGATGGGTATATGTAACTGAAGATGAATATGAAGCACGGTGATACTCAGATGGGTATATGTAACTGAGGATGAATATGAAGCACGGTGATACTCAGCTTAATTATTTATTTACTTATTCATGTACTTATGTTACACTTATCATTATATTGGGAAGAGAAGGTGGTGTTGCTTGTGCATTATAATGGGTTAAGTGATATTTGATTCGTGTGATATACTGTACAGTATATATATATATATATATATATATATATATATATATATATATATATTGTATCTCAATCTATCTATATTTCTATATTTCTATATTTCTACATTTCTATACACATTTCAATCCCCCCCCCCCCCCCCCATACGTACCGGAGTGATACCTAACGCCGTACCACATACAGATGGGCATAATAGCATGGTGACATACGTGCAGCAGAGACACATGCTCCGTTTTCTTGTTGGCCACGAAGAATAACTGAAAACGGGAAGAGAGTACGGCAGTTATATTTTGGGTTGTAGTTTTAACTCTTTCAGTATTTTAGGACGTATGTGTACACTTTAATTTGGTTGTCATTAGACGATGTTATGCAATTTACGAAAGAATCTATCTCAATATCTCCCGTCCGGCTGGCTCAGTTGATAACGTGCCTGCTTCCCATCTTACAGGACATGCGTTCAATCCCCGCTCAGATTGAAAAGTTTTTCTGAGATATAGCCGGCGGTTACTGTCTTCCCATGAGCAAGGGAGATGGGTAATGGTCTCTGGTTGATTAAACAAGTGTGAAGCGCTTGAGAATCCTCGAAGGAGGAGATACGGGCGCTATATAAGTAACCAGACGATTATTATTATTGTTATTACCAAGAATACACTTGAGACCTCTGGTGGGCGCTTCTGAAGTAGCGCCAGAGCTACGACTGTCGACATCAACAATACTTAACACCTAGGATATGCACAGTTTATCATGATTTCTTGTGCTTATACTTTCTGTTATTATACAGTATACGACTACACTAAAGCCTTATAAAGTATAGTAACATGGGAATATCCATATGCAGCTGATAATGACTACAAACATAATTATAAGCTGATTAATTATCATGACAAAAAGGCACGAAAATGGTTGCTGACTTAGTATTGTAAATATACGTTATATATGGGTATGGGTGACTTTAAAATATAATAAACAACAGTATGCAGGAGAGAGCATACCTCCTCCTTCACTGACAAAGGTATGCGCTCTACTAATCACCTACTAGCTATAATAACTTCTTCCTTGATGCATATCTTATCTGCCCTCCAACTTGCGTGAAAATCGGTTCACAACTTCTTAAGATATCTTGTCTACAGACAAACAAACGGAGGCAGAAACATTACCTCCTCCAACTTCGTTGGTTGAGGTAATTAACCCTTTCAGTTCCGAGTTTGCCGTTTAGTATTCAAAATCTCATAATCTCATAATTACCTCTCCAAAATTAGTTTTCTGCCCACAACTCGCTCAAAGACAACTGCAGAGGTTGAAGTAATTAAACTAAAGGTTTCTAAACACCCCTGATGGTCACAAAGGTTTGAAGTATCCCTTTAAGGACGCAATTGCGTCCTGCAGTGCACGAAAGGGTTAACTCTCTAGATCGTCTGTCTGATAATTGCCAGAATGTGCTGTCAAAACGCGTTATAATCCTCAATGGGTTAAGACATGCAGCTTAAGATTGCTGTGTGTGTGTGTGTATGTGTGTATACTTTGTATGGTGACTGGACTACTTATCCAGTAGTCCATTTTAACCAGTAATTCTCAACCAGTACTACCTCATACAATAGCAAATTTAATTCAATATTTGTTATGTAGATGCTACTATTTTTGTTATCGTCATTATGTTTCATTACTATTATTATTATTTATTATTATTACTGTAATTACATAGAACCCACCGTGTCAGCGAAATCCACAAACTTTGAGAAGAGGTACCAATAGCACGCGTGAAGCATCTGAAAAGAGTAAGAAATTCCCCTGTAAACTTGCATGCATAGTACAAATATGTTAATTATATTGTTGTTGTTTTCTGTTTCATCTTCAATCTTAGATTATATTTATTATCCACACACCTAGCAAATAATTAAGTAAACAGATTTGTTCAGAGACAAAGGAAACCAAAATGTAAACAAGAGCAAAATACTAGTCCATTCAAGCTATCCTGGCAAAAATTGGTAACACTGCCATTTTATACTATATTTTGTAAAATATATACTATACAGTATATATTGCATTTATATATTATATTATATGTTATGGCTATGCAAATGTACTCCTATATTTGTGTAGGGGTTATATTAAAGTGCCCTACATAGTGATTACAGACCGACCCAATGACCATACCTTAATAGATTAAAGTGCCCTACATAGTGATTACAGACCGACCCAATGACCATACCTTAATAGCCTTGGGGTTGTTGGAGTAGTCGCATCTCTGACACAGGAAGGAGTAGCTGCCGAACCATCCACCCATACCTGCCTGTGTGGGGGAGAGAGTGAGAGAGTGTGAGTGTGAGAGTGAGAGAGAGTTACAAGGAATAGTTAGTATCTCGGAGACCTTGCGGTCCATTCCGGGTGAGATACTCGAAGGAGGAGAGCGACTGTTTAGTCCACTACATTCATTACAGAGTGTGCAAAATACTATCTATTCTCTTCTTCAACTGCTCTACTGAAGAACTGTTTACAACTTCTGAGGGCAGTTTGCTGCAGGTAGAACAGATCTTATATGTGAAAAAGTTTCCACAAATACTAGTGCTGAACATTTTTAATTCTAATTTGCAGCCATGGTTGCGTGTTGTATTTGTATTGAGGCTAAACATTTTGCTATAATCCACATTGTCCAACCCATTAAGTATTTTAAAAACTTCCATGAGGTCAGTCGTAGTCTGCGTGTTTCCAACGGAAAGAGATTAAGAGCTCTCAACCGGTCCTCATAGCTCATTCTTCTAATCATTGGAATAAGTTTTGTAGCCCTAGTTTTGACACACGCAACTGCACAGAGTAACAACAACTGCAGCTCACAGTCTGACAGAATATCTATTATTTTTTAACCTGATACAAACTGGCCGGTTTCATCAGGCCGCCTGTGTAGTGTGTGGCCTCATCTGGCCACTAAAGACCCCCCCCCCCCACCACCCACTGACCTCAAGGCTATGACAAAAATTACTCCATCTAATTTATGGGGTGTTGTCTGCCTGGGGCATCAGATAAAGGCGCATCTGCCACGTTTAGGGTAAACATAAAAAGGCCACCGTTTTCTATAATCATATGAATGGGACACTTTCTCAGGTACACCCGTACCCTATACAAAGTCAATCCATTTGGCAACGACGCGAAAACAACGTGCCATTTTTTATCCAAATTATTTGCATTTATCCTAAAAAGTGTCGCATTCTTAAACCCATACAGCTTTTTTTAATTAAATCTATACAAAGTATTTATAACTAATTTTTAAAGTTGTTAATAGCTTAACATGTGATATTTGTTATTTACAATTTAAGATTTGGTATCACTGCCTTTATCAGATTCCTGACCTGACCACGCCCAACCAGCCTTCATAAATTAGACGGACAAAAGGTCTGTTTGTGAATGAGGGGCCTTTAGACAATAGTGCAACCGGCAATAATGCTGACTGGCCCATCCTTTTGTGAGGTAAGGTCAAAGTGGCAACAGTGTGTGTGTGTGTGTGTGTGTGCCTGAAGTGAATTAACGAATTCCATGAGTTGTCAGTATGAAATAACTAACAATGAACAGGTGATCAGAGAACACTTCTAATATCAGTGTAATAAGTGAATGAAAATACATCGTCAAAGATAGAAGGTCGAAATGTTGGACAAGAGCTTTGATCACAAAGTACCGGAATGTGACATTGCAATCAGAACAAGATGTCCTACACTAGTTATAGTGAGATTCTTTCCACATAAGACTATGCCCTTTTTATCGCAAAAAGGCAATTGGGATTATTTTATTAGGATTACAATAAAGAATCTGAAATGAGAAAGAAGTTGGAGATTAAGTCTTTAAAAAGAACTTGAACAGTCTTGCAGAGTCTAAAGTATTTTCGATTGTTTCTAATTTATTTTGGCATTGCCATTGCATTTACATGTAAAACATGTCAAATTCATGACATGTCCATGATACGTTCAATTAATCTATAATTGTTGAAGCCTCTTGACTAAGGCTGAAAATGGTATAGTTCGTCTGATCTTGTAGCTTAACCTAACCAAGCTTAACGACGGCTCGCGCATAGAAGACAATGTATGCCATCATGAAAACACGATTCCTGGTTATCCCATCACGTTACAAGAGCTACAGTATGTATAGCGCACACATGCGATGTGTATGATTTACTTCCGACCTTACCAAAGAGTAATTTTATATGAAATGTCAATTGATGCAATAAATCTAGAAAATATAATTGAATTGCTGAAAATATTCACAAAAACTTTGATTTGAACTGAAATAGATGAACTTTAAACCGTATTCTAGCCTAACCTAACCAAACCTACAGAACTTCCTTAGCCTTACCTCCCAGAAGACGTACGAGCTGGAGACGACCTGGAAGGCATTATAGACCATCATGAGCGGCCGGAGCCCAGAGACCGGCTCCCGGGTGCTCATATACCGAGGGCCCCAGGAGGTAACCAGAGCCACATAGAGCACACACAGAGCCACGGTGGGGTACGGTGAGGACATAAGGAGCCACTGGTCTTGTCTGGGGTCCGGTACTAGACGGCGGGCCACTGTTAGGTCACCATAGATGAAGCACACAGTCATGACCCCCAGCACCCAACGTCCTATGGCCTTCAGTTCCTCAAGGCCATCTGAATCACACCAATACAAAGGCCTTCGGTTATTTGGATGGACTGTTTAGTGTTTGCATTTAAAGCTGGTGGTGCATGGGTTGAGATAAACATGGAATAATAATCGCCAACCTTCACATAACTATCTTGCAAAATACATTGGCACAGCAATAATTATTTACAATGGTATAAAGGATTTTGTGGATCGTCTACACCGGACCTGTGACGTCATAGTGACATCACAGGAGTATCTTCATCCTGGACTGGATGGTGGACTTACACCTATGACGTCACAGGTCCGGTGTAGACGATCCACAAAATCCTTTATACCATTGTAAATCATTATTGCTGTGCCATTGCATTTTGCAAGATCGTTATGTGCTCCCTTCGAGATAAATATGTTTATTTTTCGGTAGAATAATGTCCCGGATTGCTTGCAATCGCTCGCCAGGAAACAATAAACACTTATATGGCACGAAAGGTCTTAAAATTGACAAGAATAAGGGGCAAAGATTCTTAAAATCGCCAAGTTATGCCCCTTTCCCACTGGTGAGACAAGTCACGATTTTCGTCGCCGACACCAATAAATTGGCACATTCGTGACATGTCTCAACACCTCTCATGAACAATCGTTTGACTCTCAAGGCCTCTCAAACTCGCAAGGGCCTTCGCAAATGTTTGCACAGTTCAAAATTTTGGACGAGGACTCACGAGGATTGGTTACCTTCGCAAGCATCGTCAAGCATCGCCGAAGGGTATCTGCGATCATCTGCGACATTGGCGAGACATCGCGGAGGGTTTCGCATAAAAAAAACTTTGCAACGCTGCATGGATGCTCACCGAAGCTCTGCTCGCCGATGCTCTCAGATGTTCCGAGAACATCGACGATGCCAAAGAGCACCTTCGGCGAGGTGGGAGAGAAAGAAAAAAAAACGAGGAGGGAGAGAAAGAGAAAACAGCAGGTGGGCTCAATGTTTACGTTACGGCTTAGCCTAATTGAGCCCATCTCGCTGTTTTCTCTTTCTCTCCCTCCTCGTTGTTTTTTTCTTTCTCTCCCTCTCTCTTTGCCTATAATCCGTTCGGCCCGTTCAGCCAACTGTTTTAAGACGTTTACCCCCATCCAGGTTTCAATATTTTCCTGGTGAGCGGTAGCGAGCCAACATATATATATTTTTGTTTTTGGGTCGTTTTTCTGGTCCCCTTTCTTCCTCATGGTTAACCCCATTAGTTTTCATATTTGGGGGATGGTGGGGGGAAGGTAGAAGGGTAATTGACTCGTGTTACAAATATGAAGCCGATTGGTGAGGTAGTTTCGCCACCACGGATTTTCCTTTTTTTCCTTTTCTTGGGTACGGATACGCTGGAACTGGGTGGTGGGAGTGTGGTGGGAGGACGACAGAAGGGTACGGGACTTGTCACAAATATGGAACCGATTGGTTCAGTCGTTCGCCGCCACATATTTTCCTTTTTTTTCTTTGTGAGGGACCGATAGTCAGCGAGTGGGTGGGGGGAGGGGGTTGTGTTGGTGGTGGCAAGAAGCCAGAAGGGTAAGGTACATGTGGTAGAAATATGAAAGCCATAGATGCAGTCGTTTCGCTGCTACGATTCTTTTTCGGCGAGTCCGTATATATACGGACCTGGCACTGGGCGTGACAAGACCCTAGTCCGTATATATACGGACCTGGCACTCTGGGGGTTTTAAGACGTTTACCCCCATCCAGGTTTCAATACGCCGAACCATCGCTTGAATCGCCGTCGCAGAACATACGGCGAGTTTTCTTTCATCCTCGCATGATTTCGCAAGATATTTTTGAAAATGTGACATGCCTCGCAGAGGTCATCGGCAAAACATCGCTCACTTCGCCGATAACGTCGCAGAAGGTCGGCGATTGCGTCGCCGACATGACATCGGCGACATCTTCGCTGAGTATAATTTGTCATCTGTTTGTAACGGTCAAAAAATCGTGAACTGCACGTATTCTTGCGAATTTGACAAAACTAAGTCATCGGCGACGAAAATTGTGACTTGTCTCACCAGTGGGAAAGGGGCATAAATGGGGTGAACGTTTTAAGATCTGAAAACTAACGGCGCTAAGCATGAGGGAGAAAAGGTTGCAGACAAAAATATGTATATATTTATTTGTAATTCATTTACATCTTATTTTACTTTTTATCTTACTGACCTTTCTTTGGAGGGGGTGTTGGTGGCGGCGCGAGGGTGGGTGGGGGGTAGGGGCGGGTGGAGGAGGGGGTGGGGGTCATGGTGGTGGTGGTGGTGAAAGTGGTGGTGGTGGGTGGATCAGCTTTCTCTCTCTCTGTCTCTCTCTTGCTCTTGTTCTACCCGATGCACCTGTTGAGGGGGATATTATTGTTGAAGGTTGTCAAAGAGAGCGAAAGTTGGTAGACAGAGAAAGGAGACAGGAAATTGTTAGGCGCAGACAATTAGAAGAAAGAGAGAGAGAGAGAGAGAGAGAGAGAGTATAAAGATAAATGGGACAGGAAATTCTTAAGCGGTGACAGTTGAAAGAGAGAGTGAGATAAAGAGAATATGACCGAATATTTTATAGCAAGAACAAAACAAAATAATCAATTAATATTAATAACCAACTCATACTACGAAAAATAACTTAATAATAAACTTAATAATAACTTAATAATAACTTAATAATAACTTAATAATAACTTAATAATAACTTAATAATAACTTAATAATAAACTTAATAATAACTTAATAATAACTTAATAATAACTTAATAATAACTTAATAATAACTTAATAATAACTTAATAATAACTTAATAATAACTTAATAATAACTTAATAATAACTTAATAATAACTTAATAATCAATTAATATTAATAACCAACTCATACTACGAAAAATAACTTAACCATATGAGTGCTGACAATGACAGAAGTTAATACTGAAGTGTACAACTGAATGTGAACGACTAAAAACTAAAAGGGTTAACCCCTTCTGTACCGGTGATGTACTTTTCATTATATTCTGGCAACTACTAGATGACTTTGTGCAGCTTAGGAAGGACGTCTACTCATTAAAAGGCTACAGACTATCTCAATTAATCCTTTTAGCTACCATATATCCTTGCTAAGCTTCATAAAATCGTCTAAATACAGCTGAACCAAGATGAAAAAGACATCACCGGTACAGAAAGGGTTAATCTAGAGGTAGTGGAATATTATCGTGGCTTTCAGGTGACAAATACTGGCACTAGACAACCTTACTAATATATTAAATTCACACGAGCTGTCTATTAATCTTAAATTATATATATATTTATAAATGTGTGTGTGTGTGTGTGTATATTATGTGAGTTTGCTTGCGTGTCTTTAGAGTGGTGTGTGTGTGTGTGTGTGTGTATGAGAGAGAGAGAAGAATTGTTATAACCAAACCTAATTATAAATACTTCTAATGTAAAGCGTGACCCGAGTCTCGTTCCTGCCACCAAACCACTTTCACTCGGGCAAGGGACATGCCACTATAACAAGACAGCTGATTATAACCGGTATAGCAGATTCTCACTGTACTACGTAATATTATACCGGTATATAACATTGACTCTCTCTCACTTTCTCACACACTCTCTATCTCTATATCTCTCTCTCACACACACACACATTCTCTCTCTCTCTCTCTCTCACTCTCACACACACACACTCTCTCTCTCTCTCTCTCTCTCTCTCTCTGTACAGTACTGGCGACGTCTTTTTGTGTATATTTCAGCTGCATTTAGACGATTGTATGATGCTTAGGAAGAAGAATATATGGTAGCTAAAAGGATAGTCTAATCTCTGAACGGGTAGACATCCTTCCTAAGCTGAATAAGACTGTCAAATAGTGGCCAGAATATAATGAAAAGGACGTCACCGGTACTGAAGGGGTTAGACGGACACACGGTTCTACACACACACACACACACACACATTCTTGTCTCTACACATACAGACACACACATATACAGTACAACCAAACAGACGCACCTTGATGCATATACACACATACAGAGATACATTACCCTCCCCCCCCCCACCACACCCACACCCACACACACACACACACACACACACACACATATACACACATACAGAGATACATTACCCTCCCCCCCCACCACACACACACCCACACACACACACACACACACACACACACACACACACACATATACACACATACAGAGATACATTACCCTCCCCCCCCACCACACACACACACCCACACACACACACACACACACACACACACACATATACACACATACAGAGATACATTACCCTCCCCCCCCCCACCACACCCACACCCACACACACACACACAACACATATACACACATACAGAGATACATTCCCCCCCCCCCCCCACCACACATACACCCACACACACACACATATACACACATACAGAGATACATTACCCTCCCCCCCCACCACACACACACACCCACACACACACACACACACACACACACACACACATATACACACATACAGAGATACATTACCCCCCCCCCCACCACACACACACACACACACACACATACAGAGATACATTAACCCCCTCCCCCCCCCCCCCCACACACACACATGGCTGTAAGCATACCATAACATTCCAAATTGTCCACCGCATATTGTCACTTACATAAGAGTAAACAAATCGATATAAGAAACATAAAAGAAGAATGTCAGTAGTGTTCATGGCGTTGTGTGTGTGTGTATGTAAATGTGTGTGTGTTGGGGGGGGGGAGGGGAGAGGGGGGTGTGTGTGTGTGTATGTCCGGAATATTTTTTTTTTTCTTTTCTTCTCAAATACCTCTTCTTGCGTTCACATGATCCGGACTAGTAGGTTTCAGTGTGTTGTCTATTATTTTTTGTTTTCCCCGTACAAGATGTTCGACCTTGGAGCTTTCTTGCGCTTAGTCATGGCATCCAGTTCTCATGGTCATATGTTTTTTGTTTAACCCCACCATGACGTCTGTTTGCCTTTATTCTGGCTAAAATTAAGCGAGGTTATGCAACTTAAGAAGAATCTATGACCTATATGTTATTCTAAGGATTTCTAGAGATCGTATTTACCCCCTTGAGCCCTAGAGGTCGAATATAAGCTAAATAAAATCGTCCGATGTTAATCAGAATATTTTTTTAAATGACGTCATCTTGCTGAAGGGGTTAAGGTGAGTTTGCGTTGGGTGAGTTTTTTTACGTTTCATGTTTTCTAATTATTGTTATACTTTTTATTTATTTATATATATATAATTATATATATACAGTATAATTATATATATATATATTTTTTTTTTTTTTTTTTTTTTTTCCAGTGAGTCGACCAGCCTAACCAGAATGTAGGCTATACTGGTTACCTGCCGGGGTATTTGGGCCATGTGTTGGGCATTCAGCCGTGTCTGTCTGACTTTGGCCTCTCGCCATACCAAGGGACGGGTTCTCGAAAAGGGGCTCCTGACGTCATGTTTTACTTTGTGTGCTGGCTTAATAATCCAGAAGGATTTATAGCCTTTGAAGTCTTATTTTAACCCTCTCCGACATATGATGCAATTTTGAGCCTATTAGGGATACTTTAAAACCTTTGTTACCATTAGGGGTATTTAGAAACCTTTAGTTTGGTCACTTCAACCTCTGCAGTTGTCTTTGAGTTAGCTGTGGGCAGAAAACTAATTTTGGAGAGGTAATTATAAGAGTGAGAGAACTCTATTTCTTATTGCTAATCTGGCAACCTCTGCGTCATATGAGTCTGAAGGGGTTAAGGGGAGATCTCCACTTGAGGGATTTTTTTCTTGACCCCTTTCTCCCTCATGTCTAGCCCCATTGCTTTTGATATTATAAAACGTTTGCCCCATTAGTTTAGTAATTTTAAGAAATTTCACCCCATATTAAGACCTTTCGTGCCATTCAGGTGTCGATTTTATCCTGGCGAGCGTTAGCGAGCCTGTAATTTAAGAGGAACCGGCCTTCGGCCGGGACATTTTTCTACCGAAAAATGTACAAATTTATCTTGAAAGGGGGTCAAGGGGGTGTAATTTCAAGCTTGATGGAAGTCTAGGAAACACACTAAAAAAAAAACCTTAACTAAGTAACTCGCCATACGATGTAAAGTGTAAACAATTAACCCCTTCAGTACTGGTGCCATCCTATTATTAGACGACTGTACTAAGTTTAAAAGGGGACTCCAGCAATTAAAAGGCTTTGAACTATCTCACTTAACCCTTTTTACTACGACAGATTCTGTTTAAACTGTACAAACTTGTCTAAATATAGCTAGAATAAAAGACGTCGCCGGTACAGAAGGGGTTAAGTGTGTATAATTGGTACCCTACGTAACATCATTGCGTGTATTGATAGTTATTTACCTTTCTATTCATAAAAGAGATGAGTGTATTACTACCAATATACCTCCGCAATGGTATATTATTTTGGACAATAGTTATCCTCTTAATGCCTTTTTTCTTTTTTTTTCTTTTTTTAAGAGGAGCTATTACTTGCATCCATTCATTCACTGCAAATGTGTTCAAAAGTCTAGTGGTGTTTACAAAGGGAATGCTACTTGTTATTCTGAGCGCGGGTGGGGGGGGGGGGGGGGAGGAGAGCTAGTTTACGAAGGGGTTAAGGGGAAGTTATGTTATTTTTGTATTTTCATTTTATGATTGTTATACATATGTTTATTTTATGAGTGTTATACATATGTTTATTTTATGAGTGTTATACATATGTTTATTTTATGAGTGTTATACATATGTTTATTTTATGAGTGTTATACATATGTTTATTTTATGAGTGTTATACATATGTTTATTTTATGAGTGTTATACATATGTTTATTTTATGAGTGTTATACATATGTTTATTTTATGATTGTTATACATATGTTTATTTTATGAGTGTTATACATATGTTTATTTTATGAGTGTTATACATATGTTTATTTTATGAGTGTTATACATATGTTTATTTTATGATTGTTATACATATGTTTATTTTATGAGTGTTATACATATGTTTATTTTATGAGTGTTATACATATGTTTATTTTATGAGTGTTATACATATGTTTATTTTATGAGTGTTATACATATGTTTATTTTATGATTGTTATACATATGTTTATTTTATGAGTGTTATACATATGTTTATTTATGAGTGTTATACATATGTTTATTTTATGAGTGTTATACATATGTTTATTTTATGAGTGTTATACATATGTTTATTTTATGATTGTTATACATATGTTTATTTTTATTTTCCCTAGATCTCTATCAAACTTTGAACACATAATAACCTGGACCCACCTTCGAGATAAATGTGTAGGCTACATTTTTCGGTAGAAAAATTTCTTGGCCGAAGGCCGGCTCCTACTAGATTACAGGCTCGCCTACGCTCACCATGAAAAAATGACACCTAAATGGCACAAAAGGTATTAATATTGAGAAAATAATGGAGCGAAAATCGTCAAAGTATTGGGGGTGAATGTCTTAAAATCTCCCAACTAATGGGGCTAATGATGAGGGAGAAGGGGGTTCAGAGTAACCTGTAAGATCTCTCAACTTGTTATTCTGAGCGCGAGGGGGGGGGGGGGGGGGGAGGGGGGGGGAACTAGTCAACGGGGAAAAAATCATTTCCTCCCAGTTTTTCCGGCTATCGACTTGTATCTTAGACGACCTTGACTTTCGTGCAAGGTCTTGAAGGTGAGGTTTTTAGTTTGTTCCCTAGACCTCCATCAAGCTTAAAATTACACCCCCTAGACCCGCTTAAAAGATGAATGAAGGCCGGTTCCTTTTAAATAACAGGTTCGCTATCGCTCGCCAGGAATATATCGACACCTAAATGACACGAAAGGTCTTAAAATTGACAAAAATCGGGCGAAAGTTCTTAAAATCGCCAAACTAATGGGGCGAACATCAAACTGGAAATGTCCCCAAAGTAACAACCATATGTACAGTTACTGCCAAATGTTAGTGAGCTCTTGCGATATTCTTTATGCAAATATATGCATAAGATTATCATATCAAATCAGCTGTATTTTGATAAATATATATTACGTATTAATTAATATACAGTGTATATATACTGTATAGCTGATTTTATATGAAGATTAATATAATTGGATATATTTGCAGAAAGAAAATTGCAATAGCTCACCAACATGTAGGCTACAGTTGCCCAAATAAGTTCTGTTCCTCGTCGTGATATTTTGTAGGAGAGTGAAATGAGTATGAATGAAATGCGAGCGTGGTTTCTTTTAATTATCAGTTGACGAATCGGGTGAGTTAACCGCTGCGTAAGAAACTACACTCGTAATTCAATCCTGTGCACAATATTTCCATTCATATGATCACGGAGAAGAACAGAACTTATGTGGGCAACTGAACAGTCATTCACAACAATTAGGGGACCTCACCTTTTTCTAGTTACGGAAATATATCTCTGGAAACGAATGTGTGCCTATCTTTCTGTTGTTTTTTGTTTGTTTACATCGACTACAACACTTCAATATATCAAAATCAAAGGAGACGTTTATAATTGCAAAGACAAATATAATACCAAAATAAAACATAGGGGGTGCGTGAATTTGTATACGTGACTGTACTATCAAATATAACTTATGTAGCCCTTGAAAGATCCGATTACCCTTGTGTGTTTTTCTATTATTAAGCGATTTTATTCAGATTGGGAAGGTGTTTATGGAAGTCGGAGTTAATTGTGATACTCTTTACCCTTATAATTTTTTTTTTTTTTTTTTTTTTTTTAAGAGACAATGAACGGAGGAAGGAAAAACACAGATAAAACAAAAAGGTCCCACAGATCCTTCCTAAACTGTATGAAATCGTCTAATGATAGCCAGAATAAACTGTCAAAGTGCGTCATAATCTTCAAACGGTTACATAATTAATAAAGCTGTTGAAGAAATGAATGCGATCAGTGGCCAAGCTTTAACATAAATAATTACATATGTAAATGTAAGAAAAAAAGGGGGTGAGGTTGTTGTTTTGTTACGTCTTTCTCCCTCGCTAAGCGTAAGTTTTTTAAGACGTTCGCCCCCATTAGTTTGGCGATTGAAGACCGTTCGCCCCATGTCTATGCCAATATCAAGACCTTCCGTGACACTTAGGTGTCGATTACTTCTGACATTCTGTAGTATTGAAGGAACTGGCCTTGGGCCGGGAAATTTTTCTACCAAAAGATGTACAGATTTATCTCGAAGAGGGTTCTTGTTTTGTTAAATAATATTTGTTCACCAACCAACTTTACGTCTAAACTCAATTAATGAAATCAACAAATACATGTGGCACTCCAAGGACTCGAACCTAAGATACTCAGACCGAAACTCCGCGCATTTATGCATTACGCTATCAAGATAGAGGCCTGATGAACAAACTACCCCCTTCCCCCTTACTCAGACAGCCAGACATCATAGCAAACAATGACTTGACTACTACAACATTTCACTAGTACTTTTGGTAGGGACGTGCTTCTTTAAAGAGAGGAAAGTGAAAGTACTAATTTGTGATATGTTAAGGGGAGGTATTTAGTTTGTTCCCTAGACCTCCATCAACCTTAAAATTACACCCCCTTGAGTCCCTTTCAAGATAAATTTGTACATTTTTCGGTAGAAAAATGTCCCGGCCGAAGGCCGGTTCCTCTTAAATTACAGGCTCGCTATCGCTCGCCAGGATAAAATCGACACCTAAATGGCACGAAAGGTCTTAATATGGGGTAAAAGTTCTTAAAATCGCTAAACTAATGGGGCAAACATTTTATAATATCAAAAGCAATGGGGCTAAACATGAGGGAGAAAGGGGTCAAGACAAAAATCCCTCAAGTGGAGATCTCCCCTTAATGCTGAACCAAAACACGGGACTACTAAACATATCACTAAATAGTAATTTAAGTTAAGGGGAGTTTTTTTTCTGGACCCCCTTCTCCCTCATTGTTCGCCCCATTATTTTGGCGATTTTAATACCTTTTGTGCTATTTAGGTGTCGATTATTTTTCCTGGCGAGCGATAGCAAGCCTGTAATTCTTTTTCTACCGAAAAAGTACAATGTTATCTCGATTTTTTTTTTTTTTTTTTTTTTTGCCTAAAAATGTACAACATATATATATATTTGTTTAAAGCTTGATAGAGGTCTGATGAACAAACTATCCCCCCTCCCCCTCCCCCTCCCTCCCCCCCTCTCCCCCTTAGTGACACATCATAGCAAACAATGACTTTAACTACTATAACATTTCACTAGTACTTTTGGTTAGGGAAGTGCTTGTTTAAAGAGAGAAAGTAGTAATGTGTGAAAGTAGTAATGTGTGATATGCTAATGTTGAACCAATAGACACGAGATAAACCTACTGATAAATTAGGCAAGGAAAAGGTGGCCAGGCGAAAAGAAAGGGAAATTCATCTCTTCAATAAGCAAAATATAACAATAATTAGATTATTAATATAATTTTATATTTATTTTATGTTTTTAAGGTTACCAGAATATGTTATGTATTTGATAAGTTCTTAGGCTAAAAAATTTGTTTGACTTTAACCCTTTCAAGCTCCAATACGCGTTTCTGTTCTGTTTCCTGGCTACTATTAGACGATTTTATTCAGATTAGTAACGGTATACGGAAGTCAGAGGGTTTATTGAGATAGTATTTACCCTTTTAATACCCACAGATCCTTCCTAAGCTGCATAAAGTCGTCTAATGATAGCCAAAATAAACTGCTAAAACGCGTCAGAGCTTCAAGGGGTTAATATAAGGTCGTAATGTAAATATTGCTTGGACAACGTAATATTTATACTATGTAAAAATAATGGGTGCCAAAAGGCTATGTACTACTAATAAATATACTGCTTAAAAGGCGAATCAAACTGTAAACACATAGCAGAAATTAATGTGATCAGTAGCTAAACTTTAAAATAAATTGAATATGCAGATGCCAAAAAAAAAAATATATAATAATAATAAAATATACGTAATACTCTACCATTATAAAGGTCAACTGATGTAGTGATAAACCCATCTAGTATAAGAAGAGAAAGGTCAATTATTATCCATTATGCCCTATGATACTGTATACATTGTCCATACCCTTTATATTCCCTTGATTATTGACTATCTATCTACTCCTAGACGATTTTATCCCCGAGAGTGCATATATAATTATATATATATATATATATATATATATATATATATATATATATATATAGAGAGAGAGAGAGAGAGAGAGAGAGAGAGAGAGAGAGAGATACTGATATACAGTAAAAAGAGGGATTTTTTTTCTCTCGTTTCAGTCACGATGGTACCGGTATTAATTTGATATAGATGTTATGGTATATTTGTTATGGTATTAATTTGATATAGATGTTATGGTATATTTGTTATGGTATTAATTTGATATAGATGTTATGGTATTATATTTGTTATGGTATTAATTTGATATAGATGTTATGGTATTATATTTGTTTTTGTTCGTAGAAAGTTGTATTTAAGTATTATCTTAGATACTACTAATTTCCTACACACTATCAGTTTGTTTCTATTACCTTATACTGGTTCTCTGCATTACGCTCTGCACACCTTATACTGGTTCTCTGCATTACGCTCTGCACACCTTATACTGGTTCTCTGCATTACGCTCTGCACACCTTATACTGGTTCTCTGCATTACGCTCTGCACACCTTATACTGGTTCTCTGCATTACGCTCTGCACACCTTATACTGGTTCTCTGCATTACGCTCTGCACACCTTATACTGGTTCTCTGCATTACGCTCTGCACACCTTATACTGGTTCTCTGCATTACGCTCTGCACACCTTATACTGGTTCTCTGCATTACGCTCTGCACACCTTATACTGGTTCTCTGCATTACGCTCTGCACACCTTATACTGGTTCTCTGCATTACGCTCTGCACACCTTATACTGGTTCTCTGCATTACGCTCTGCACACCTTATACTGGTTCTCTGCATTACGCTCTGCACACCTTATACTGGTTCTCTGCATTACGCTCTGCACACCTTATACTGGTTCTCTGCATTACGCTCAGCACCTTATACTGGTTCTCTGCATTACGCTCTGCACACCTTATACTGGTTCTCTGCATTACGCTCTGCACACCTTATACTGGTTCTCTGCATTACGCTCTGCACACCTTATACTGGTTCTCTGCATTACGCTCTGCACACCTTATACTGGTTCTCTGCATTACGCTCAGCACACCTTATACTGGTTCTCTGCATTACGCTCTGCACACCTTATACTAGTTCTCTGCATTACGCTCTGCACACCTTATACTGGTTCTCTGCATTACGCTCTGCACACCTTATACTAGTTCTCTGCATTACGCTCTACACACCTTATACTGGTTCTCTGCATTACGCTCTGCACACCTTATACTGGTTCTCTGCATTACGCTCTGCACACCTTATACTGGTTCTCTGCATTACGCTCTGCACACCTTATACTGGTTCTCTGCATTACGCTCTGCACACCTTATACTGGTTCTCTGCATTACGCTCAGCACACCTTATACTGGTTCTCTGCATTACGCTCTGCACACCTTATACTGGTTCTCTGCATTACGCTCTGCACACCTTATACTGGTTCTCTGCATTACGCTCTGCACACCTTATACTGGTTCTCTGCATTACGCTCTGCACACCTTATACTGGTTCTCTGCATTACGCTCTGCACACCTTATACTGGTTCTCTGCATTACGCTCAGCACACCTTATACTGGTTCTCTGCATTACGCTCTGCACACCTTATACTGGTTCTCTGCATTACGCTCAGCACACCTTATACTGGTTCTCTGCATTACGCTCTGCACACCTTATACTAGTTCTCTGCATTACGCTCTGCACACCTTATACTGGTTCTCTGCATTACGCTCTGCACACCTTATACTAGTTCTCTGCATTACGCTCTGCACACCTTATACTGGTTCTCTGCATTACGCTCTGCACACCTTATACTGGTTCTCTGCATTACGCTCTGCACACCTTATACTGGTTCTCTGCATTACGCTCTGCACACCTTATACTGGTTCTCTGCATTATGCTCAGCACACCTTATACTGGTTCTCTGCATTACGCTCAGCACACCTTATACTGGTTCTCTGCATTACGCTCTGCACACCTTATACTGGTTCTCTGCATTACGCTCAGCACACCTTATACTGGTTCTCTGCATTACGCTCAGCACACCTTATACTGGTTCTCTGCATTACGCTCTGCACACCTTATACTGGTTCTCTGCATTACGCTCTGCACACCTTATACTGGTTCTCTGCATTACGCTCAGCACACCTTATACTGGTTCTCTGCATTACGCTCTGCACACCTTATACTGGTTCTCTGCATTACGCTCTGCACACCTTATACTGGTTCTCTGCATTACGCTCTGCACACCTTATACTAGTTCTCTGCATTACGCTCTGCACACCTTATACTGGTTCTCTGCATTATGCTCTGCACACCTTATACTGGTTCTCTGCATTACGCTCTGCACACCTTATACTGGTTCTCTGCATTACGCTCTGCACACCTTATACTGGTTCTCTGCATTACGCTCAGCACACCTTATACTGGTTCTCTGCATTACGCTCAGCACACCTTATACTGGTTCTCTGCATTACGCTCAGCACACCTTATACTGGTTCTCTGCATTACGCTCTGCACACCTTATACTGGTTCTCTGCATTACGCTCTGCACACCTTATACTGGTTCTCTGCATTACGCTCAGCACACCTTATACTGGTTCTCTGCATTACGCTCAGCACACCTTATACTGGTTCTCTGCATTACGCTCTGCACACCTTATACTGGTTCTCTGCATTACGCTCTGCACACCTTATACTGGTTCTCTGCATTACGCTCAGCACACCTTATACTGGTTCTCTGCATTACGCTCTGCACACCTTATACTGGTTCTCTGCATTACGCTCAGCACACCTTATACTGGTTCTCTGCATTACGCTCAGCACACCTTATACTGCATTATAATCGGCCTTACCCTGTCCATTCTACACATTAAGTTGTAATTCCTGTTCATTAATACACTGTTTTCCCTGGCTATCTTTCTTGGACGTATTTATTAAGGGGGGATGGACTATTTCTTAAGGGGGGATGGACTATTTCTTAAGGGGGGATGGACTATTTCTTAAGGGGGGATGGACTATTTCTTAAGGGGGGATGGACGTATTTCTTAAGGGGGGATGGGCCGTATTTCTTAAGGGAGGATGGACGTATTTATTAAGGGGGATGGACGTATTTCTTAAGAGGGGATGGACGTATTTATTAAGGGGGGATGGACGTATTTCTTAAGGGGGGATGGACGTATTTCTTAAGGGGGGATGGACGTATTTCTATTAAGGGGGCATGGACGTATTTCTATTAAGGGGGCATGGACGTATTTCTATTAAGGGGGGATGGACGTATTTCTATTAAGGGGGCATGGACGTATTTCTATTAAGGGGGGATGGACATATTTATTAAGGGGGGGATGGCCGTATTTCTTAAGGGGGGATGGACGTATTTATTGGCTCATTTATTTATCTTTTCATTATTTGTTTTAGTTTCCTCCCTAGACCACCATCAAGCTTAAGAAAACACCCCCACAAGACCTTCCTTAAAGATTAACGTGTACATTTTTCGATAGAAATATGTCCCGGCCATAGGCCGACTCCTGGTAAATTTCAGGCTCGCTATCTATAGCTCGCCAGGAAAAATTCGACACCTAAATGACATGGAAAGTCTTAATATTGACTAGGAAATGAGGCGAAAGGTGGAAAAGTGGAAATTTTTCTGCCGAAAAATGTTCAAATTCATCTTTATTTTATTTTATTTGTTTTTTTTTGTTTTTTTTAAACTTGAAGGAGGTCTAGCGAGGAAACTAAAAACTAAATTAATTAATGAATATACTGCATAGAACCCAAAACAAGCACTACCCCCTTAACCCCTTCAGCACCATGACGTAATTTGCATCGTAGTCTGGTTACCATTAGACGATTTTCTTAGGTGTATTACATATCTCTAGGACTCAACGGGGTAAAGACGATTTCAATAAACCCTCTGAATATCATAGGTCCTTTTTAAACTGCATAAAATCGTCTAACTTTAGCCAGACTCAACGGTCAAAAGGGGTTAAACTGTAATGCTAAGTTCTTAACCCCTTCAGTACCGGCGACGTCCTTTTAACTTTATGCTGGCTACTATTAGACGATTTTATTCAGTTTAAAAAGAGCCTCCGACAATTAACAGGCTTCAAACTATCTACCTTAAGGGGAGATCTCCACTCGAGGGATTTTTTTCTTGACCCCTTTCTCCCTCATGTTTAGCCCCATTGCTTTTGATATTATAAAACGTTTGCCCCATTAGTTTAGTGATTTTAAGTACTTTCACCCCATATTAAGACCATTCGTGCCATTCAGGTGTCAATTTTATCCTGGCGAGCGATAGCGAGCCTGTAATTTAAGAGGAACCGGCCTTCGGCCGGGACATTTTTCTACCGAAAAATGTACAAATTTATCTTGAAAGGGACTCAAGGGGGTGTAATTTTAAGCTTGATGGAGGTCTAGGGAACAAACTAAATACCTCCCCTTAACCCTTTTTATTACCACAAGTCCTTCCTAAACTGCTGAAGATAGTTTAGATATAGCTAGAATAAAATATATCACACGTCGCTGGTACTCAAAGGGTTAAAAGGTAAACAAGAGCGTCATGGTGCTGAAGGGGTTAATTTATAAGGCTAATTAGTTCGTTCGTTCCGTTAGTTTGGCGATTTTGAGATCATTCGCCTCCTTTCTCTGTCAATATTATGACCTTTCGTGCAATTTAGGTGTCTATTTTTTCCTGGCGTGCGACAGCGAGCCTGTAATATTTGAAGGAATCGGCCTTCGGCCGGGACATTTTTCTACCAAAAAATGTACAAGTTTATCTTGAAGGGGTCTAGGGGGTATATTTTTTAAGCTTGATGGAGGTCTAGCGAGGAAACTGAAAAAATAATTAATGAATTAAAATGTAAAACTTGCAAACTAAATACTAAAAACTAAATACGAAAACTAAAAACTAAATGAATATATAGACCAAAGAACAAGCACCACCCCCTTAAAAGGTAAACAAAGGCGTCATGGTGCTGAAGGGGTTAAGCTGTAATGCTAATTAGTTCTTAATGAAGATTGAAAGGGTTTCTATGACTTAAGAAAGTTTTATTTACTTAAGAGGAGTTGGGTCGTTTTTCTGGTCACCCTTCTTCCTCGTGTTTAGCCCCATAACTTTTTCAGATTGTATGACGTTCGACCCATTAGTTTGTGGATTCTAAGATCTTTCGCCTAGATTCTTTGTCAATGTTAAGGTTTTTAGTGTAATTTAGGTGTCGATTATTTCCTGGTGAGCGAAAAATGTACAAGTTCATCTTGAAGTAGGTTTTTTTTTTTTTGGGGGGGGGGTAACGTTGATGGTGATCTAGGGAGGAAACACATATAAACAAATACATAATAAAATAATAATAATAATAATAATAATAAAAATAATAATAATAAAAATAATAATAATAATATTAATAATAATAAAAATGATAATAATAATAATAATAAAAATAATAATAATAATAATAATAATAATAATAATAAAAATAATAATAATAATAATAATAAAAAAAATAATAATAAAAATAATAATAATAATAATAATAATAATAGTAAAACAAATAGAATACAATAAAGATACATAAATGATCCAATAAATACGCCCCTCCCCCCTTAACACCTCAGCAGAACACACACACACCCATAATTATCATGGGCGGTATGTCACCCACACTAGCTAATATACTAGATATATAAACGACCTTTAGCGCTTGTAATTTTTGTTCCTGCTTTCCATAAATATTTGATCCATGCTTTTAATTTCACCGAACTCTGCATTGCTAAATCGTTATTTCCACATAGTGATTTTGATAAGTTCGTTTGTCTTTATATTGTGTCGTCCCTGTTTGTCTTTATATTGTGTCGTCCCTGTTTGTCTTTATATTGTGTCGTCCCTGTTTGTCTTTATATTGTGTCGTCCCTGTTTGTCTTTATATTGTGTCGTCCCTGTTTGTTTTTTATATTGTGTCGTCCCTGTTTGTCTTTATATTGTGTCGTCCCTGTTTGTCTTTATATTGTGTCGTCCCTGTTTGTCTTTATATTGTGTCGTCCTGTTTGTCTTTATATTGTGTCGTCCCTGTTTGTCTTTATATTGTGTCGTCCCTGTTTGTCTTTATATTGTGTCGTCCCTGTTTGTCTTTATATTGTGTCGTCCCTGTTTGTCTTTATATTGTGTCGTCCCTGTTTGTCTTTATATTGTCGTCCCAGTTGTCTTTATATTGTGTCGTCCCTGTTTGTCTTTATATTGTGTCGTCCCTGTTTGTCTTTATATTGTGTCGTCCCTGTTTGTCTTTATATTGTGTCATCCCTGTTTGTCTTTATATTGTGTCGTCCCTGTTTGTCTTTATATTGTGTCGTCCCTGTTTGTCTTTATATTGTGTCGTCCCTGTTTGTCTTTATATTGTGTCGTCCCTGTTTGTCTTTATATTGTGTCGTCCCTGTTTGTCTTTATATTGTGTCGTCCCTGTTTGTCTTTATATTGTGTCGTCCCTGTTTGTCTTTATATTGTGTCGTCCCTGTTTGTCTTTATATTGTGTCGTCCCTGTTTGCCTTTATATTGTGTCGTCCCTGTTTGTCTTTATATTGTGTCCCTGTTTGTCTTTATATTGTGTCGTCCCTGTTTGTCTTTATATTGTGTCGTCCCTGTTTGTCTTTATATTGTGTCGTCCCTGTTTGTCTTTATATTGTGTCGTCCCTGTTTGTCTTTATATTGTGTCGTCCCTGTTTGTCTTTATATTGTGTCGTCCCTGTTTGTCTTTATATTGTGTCGTCCCTGTTTGTCTTTATTGTGTCGTCCCTGTTTGTCTTTATATTGTGTCGTCCCTGTTTGTCTTTATATTGTGTCGTCCCTGTTTGTCTTTATATTGTGTCGTTTGTTTGTCTTTATATTGTGTCGTCCCAGTTTGTCTTTATATTGTGTCGTCCCTGTTTGTCTTTATATTGTGTCGTCCCTGTTTGTCTTTATATTGTGTCGTCCCTGTTTGTCTTTATATTGTGTCGTCCCTGTTTGTCTTTATATTGTGTCGTCCCTGTTTGTGTTTATATTGTGTCGTCCCTGTTTGTCTTTATATTGTGTCGTCCCTGTTTGTCTTTATATTGTGTCGTCCCTGTTTGTCTTTATATTGTGTCGTCCCTGTTTGTCTTTATATTGTGTCGTCCCTGTTTGTCTTTATATTGTGTCGTCCCTGTTTGTCTTTATATTGTGTCGTCCCTGTTTGTCTTTATATTGTGTCGTCCCTGTTTTGATTCGTTTATTTTGCCAGTTTGACATTATAATTTATATGTTTTATTGATTAAGGATGTTGCCTAGCCTTATATTATACTGTCTGTCTTTTCCATAAGGAGGTTACATCACTATAGTCCGTTCATTCTAGGTTGGGCACAAATCGTAACCCCTAACCTCTCATAACTCAAAAATGGACCAGAGTAATCGAGCTAATATTTCTACCAAATAGGAAGACTTGGCTAGGGAATAGGTGTGGAAATTGACAGCACATTTACTCCAGCCCTTTTTGAGTTACAGAGGTTACGATTTCTGCCCAACCTAGAATGAACGAATTATAGCATCGTATTGCGTAATGACACAAACTCACACTTAGAAAAAAAAAAAAAAAAAAAAAAAAAATCTATGTGATTGAGGGAGGCAAAAGGCAGAACTGCTTATAGCGAGTGCCTCCCCCATAGTTGAAAGAGTGACAGGGCCAAAATCAAGGGACGTTCGAGCCAAAATGCCTGGACACACGGAGTTTGAAGCAATTTAAGTCGTAGGAAGAGGGAAAGACTGATTCTGGGAGAGAGTTTCAGAGCTCAGCTGTTGAGTAGAAGAAAGACAGAGTAACTAATTAAATGATTTATATATAATATTATCAGGTTGACTGTTGTAGATAGTGGCAAACGGATTTAAATTACTACAACAAAAAGTATAAATCAAATAAAAAGACAAGTTAAATGAAATATAAAGCAAAGTGTCAAACTCTTATACTAAACATTGTAACAATAAAATAACCAACCTTTTTCGTCACCAGGAAGCTGTAGTAGTATATATCTTGCAGCTCCAATGTGTATGATGGTGTAGCTTATTGCAGGATGTAGTAATATTAGGCTACCCGTGTACAAGCAGGGCAGGGTTACCAACTCAAGTACGCTAAAAAAAAATATATATATATATAGTAAATGAAAGCCGAAAATCGCTAGATAACGCCACACTCTCGGGAATATCACTCGTAAATGGCTCAAATCTCCAGAATATCGCTAGAATTATGCCACACTTTCCGGCATATCACTCGTAAATGGCTCAAATCTCCAGAATATATCGCTAGAATTATGCCACACTCTCCGGCATATCACTCGTCAATGGCTCAAATCTCCAGAATATCGCTAGAATTATGCCACAATCTCTTGAATATTACTCGTAAATGGCTCAAATCTCCAGAATATCGTTGGAATTCATGTCGCTAGATGAGAACATTTGCCTCTAGATCGAAGTAAATACCTCCAGATCTAGCGGGAAAGTAGCTAAATTGGCAACACTGACCAGACCTGCAGATGGCTGGGTAAATAAAGTAAGAGAGAAGAGTAATTTGGACAGAGGAAGAACAAGCTGAGAAGTGAGAAGTACAGTAGAAGGCTGAAAGTTCTCGGGCTTAACCAAGTTGCTTCATTGTAGCCAACCAGACCAGATGACAAAGCAGGCAAGACTAAGGTAATATATTTTAACTACTGAGCACCTGCGATATCGGTATCGTGGAAAGTAACCCAGAACTACAACAGTATAGGATTACGATTATATAATTATAGTGCCGGGAAATTCAGGCACGTTAAAGAGCCGACTCATTTGGTAGTAGTTTTGTAGTAATAATCGGGTTTCTCAGTATATTTGTTGTGATGACTAAGCAACTTTATAAACAACAACTATGCATTTGGGTTGTAATTAAAGATCACTATTGCACTAAAGTGTACCACGACTAAATACATTTCCATAGCAAGCAACATAGTATAGAGGAATCGTTTATCATTTCAGGCTTATATAATTGTAGGATTAGAAGCTGCAAGTCCCTAAAATGCTAAAGCCCCCAATGACCCTTCCACCAACAAGACCTACTGTACAACCTAAAATGCTAAAGCCCACTAAGACACTTCCACCAACATGAACCTACAACAACCTAAAATGCCAAAACCCACTAAGGCACTTTTATAAACAACAATTATCAATTTTTTTCAGAGATGACTAGGAAATCGATCACAAACACAACGGCACACCCGTGAGAAACAGCGAAAAGTAAAAGTTGACACAAAAAACTAAACAAAAAACGAGTAATTTGATGGATTGGGGGAAGGGTGGCGGCTTGATGAGAGAAGTAGAGACAAAAGCGGAAGGATATCAGATTAATACCGGGTCACAACATCGAGAAAATGCGATCGATTGGTAGAAGAGTGGTCAGGTCAGATGAAGGTATTGAGGGATAAGCCTTTACAATGGCACCTCGTAGCTACTTTCTACTTTTCCTATTTTTCTGAAGAGTATTGAGAGGGGAGAAGGGGTGTTGGAGGTGGCTTGGTTAGGAAGGTAGAGACGAAATAGAGAAACGAGATTAATACCGGGTCACAAAATCGAGAAATGTGATAGATTGACAGAATGGTGAGAGAAGTAGAGACGGAAGGAAGGCTAACAGATTAATACCGGGTCACAAAATCGAGAAAATTTCCTAGATTGGCAGAAGAGTGGCGGCTTGGTGAGAGAAGTAGAGACGAAACAAAGGATAACATTAATACCGGGTTACATAAACGAGGATATCCAGTGGGTAAAGAGTGAGAAAGTTGGACAGGTTGTACTAGAGGTGCTGGAGTGTTCACTGCCCAGGTTCCGGAAGCTGACAGACCCCACGGAGGAACGGAGGAACGAGTTGGCCAGGGGGGCGTTCCGGTGTCTTGGGAGGGGCGGTGCTTGGCGGGTGGGTGGGTGTGAGAGAAAGGAGGAGGAGGGGCGGGAAGAGAACGGAGGGGGGAGGAGAAAGGGGGGTAGGGGGGGGGGGGGGGGGAAGTGGAGGAGAGGAGCGGGAGGAGAACGGAGCGGAGAGGGGAAGGGGGGGGGAGACCGGAGAGAGGAAGTGGGGTGGGGGGGGAGAGAGGATGCTTGAACACTGAGTCAGACTAACGCTTCCTTCTCGGCGACATTCGATATCGGCAACGGTATTATCGTGGCAACTTTCGGGTTCTTTGCTGTTAAGCGGGGCGGTTTAGATTCGTAGATAATGTGATGAGGGTCGTGGGAATGGGAGGGTGTGGGGAGAGCAGGGGAAGGGTTTAGGGGATGGGCGAGGAGAGGATGGGAGTACAAAGGAAAACAAGCAACAACATATCGATTGATCCTTACGAGGATGCTTCTATTTGACATTACCAAACCTATACTGTATAAAATAAAGGTAACGGTAGCACATTAAGGGGAGGTATTTAGTTTGTTCCCTAGACCTCCATCAAGCTTAAAATTACACCCCCTTGAGTCCCTTTCAAGATAAATTTGTACATTTTTCGGTAGAAAAATTTCCCGGCCGAAGGCCGGTTCCTCTTAAATTACAGGCTCGCTATCGCTCGCCAGGATAAAATCGACACCTGAATTGCACGAAAGGTCTTAATATGGGGTGAAAGTTCTTAAAATCACTAAACTAATGGGACAAACGTTTTATAATATCAAAAGCAATGGGGCTAAACATGAGGGAGAAAGGGGTCAAGAAAAAAATCCCTCAAGTGGAAATCCCCCCTTAAAGAATGGTGCTACTCGTTTGCAAAAGCGGTTAATACGAGGAGGTACAGAGCCAGATATTTACTAGGCTATTATTGGAAGTTTCAATAGTACTACACTCAATGACATTACTAGGGAGGGGGTGGGGAGAGGAGGGGTAGGGTGTGGGGATGGGATTGGGTATGATTGTGGGGATGGGATGGGGGAAAGATTGTGGGGATAGGAGGGGGTGGAGAGAGGAGGGGGAAGAGTTGTGGGTATGGGAGGGGGTGGAGAGAGGTGGGGGGAAGGGCTGTAGGGATGGTAAGGGGTTGGTGGAAGAGAGGGGACAGGTTGTGGGGAGAGAGAGGAGAGGTAGGGTTGTGGGCATGGGAGGGGGTGTGGGAGAAAGATTGTGAAGATGGGAGAGAGTGGAGAGAAGAGGGGTAGGGTTGTGGGGATGGGAAGGGGTAGGGTAAGGGTATTGAGGATGGGAGGGGAAAAAACAAAGGGAATGGGGTTGTAGCCTACCGAAGAAGGGAAGTAAAAGCTGTTGAAGAGGCGGGGGGGGGGGGGGATGTAGATGGGCAGGGGTAGTGTGTGTGTGTGTGTGTGGAAAGCTTAGGAGGGGGAAAGTGGCCAGGATATTATGCAAGGGAGATGTTGTTGGAAGCCTTGGGGGAGAAACAAAAGAGTTGGGTGTAGTAGAGGGAGAGGTGTGTGTGGGAAGAGAGAAACTGTGTGTGTGTGTGTGTAAAGACAGGTATGATGTTAAGAAGACTATTGGTGGTGATAGTGATGGTGATAGTTGTGTTTTGTGTGTGATACAAACATTTATACAGACTGCACAGACCTTGCGGTCCATACTAGGCAGCTCGGATTTAATTATAGCAAAATTTGCTACTAAGTGCAAGGTAAAGACAGTAACGTTGTGAGAGAGAGAGAGAGAGAGATATTTACATAGATACGCTGGCCACACAGATCTTACGATCCCTGCGAGGTGACCAGGACTTAATCCTAGTAGAGATAGCAAACCTAATAGTAAGAGAAAGTGAAAGGAAAGGATAGCAAAGATGAAGATTCTCTCCCCAGAACCTTTAGAGAGAGAGAGAGGGAGGAATGTATGTATGAGTGTGTGTGAGAGAATGTATGTATGAGTGTGTGTGAGAGAATGGGTCATAAAAGGGATAACTACTTTGAGTTGTACTTACTTAAGGGGGGTCACCTGCTTGTGTTCTGTCCTTTTCTCTCTTTCTCTGGCTTGTATCCATTCGGCCCCAGTCAGCCTACTGTTATAAAACGTTTATCCCCATCCAGGTGTCAATTTCTTCCTGGCAAGCAATAGCGAGCCAGCATTGTATGGAGAAATTGTTCTATATTTTTGTTTTACAAATTTAGCCTGCTGACAAAAACATGAGGACAAAAAAAATATGCAGGCTCGCTACCGTTTGCCAGGAAAACATCAACACCTGGATGGAGATAAACGTCTTAAAACAGTAGGCTGAATGGGGCCAAATGGATACAACCCAGAGAAAGAGTGAGAGACAGAGAAAAAATACCATGTGGGCTCCCTTAACATGATAGGTATAAATAAGTGTTCAACCCATTATGCCTTATACAGTATGATATAATAAGTGTTCAACCCATTATGCCTTATACAGTATGATATAATAAGTGTTCCACCCATTATGCCTTATACAGTATGATATAATAAGTGTTCAACCCATTATGCCTTATACAGTATGATATAATAAGTGTTCAACCCATTATGCCTTATACAGTATGATATAATAAGTGTTCAACCCATTATGCCTTACAGTATGATATAATAAGTGTTCAACCCATATGCCTATACAGTATGATATAATAAGTGTTCAACCCATTATGCCTTATACAGTATGATATAATAAGTGTTCAACCCATTATGCCTTATACAGTATGATATAATAAGTGTTCAACCCATTATGCCTTATACAGTATGATATAAACTACCAATATTATTATATATCAAACTTTTACACTATCAAGAAGTTATTATACAGGTGTAGGCCAAAACAAAAATAACAAATAAAAACAATACCGGTGTACAGTGGCGCTAATAAGTCATGTCTCAGCTGTCATTACGTTTGGCTCGCTGTGTGCTGTATTAATGTCTGTCAGATGTTGAATAGGGTGGTAAGTATAGGAACATGTTTGTATATCTCACTCGAAACGAATAACTCAAATTTTAGACATTGCTGATACCAATTATTGATCGAAATAGACTTGGTGCCGAGACATCACTTATTAGGCCGACTGTACAACCTATAGTCAACGTTTATTTGCATACTATGATATTCGATTGTATATTATATAAAGAAATGGTACAAAATTTCACACTATCAATCAACGCCTCTTGTCTCGAAAAATATATCTAAAACCAGTCCCTTAGATTTCACAAACATTCTACGCTTATAAATGTATATGAGATACTATCAACTATTATTATATTGACAGAACACATTTTGAGTAGAAAATAAAATCAAATAAAACTAGTACTATTCTGCTGCGTACGTAAAAGAAATTAACTGAATACAGAAACGCAAGAGTATATATGATGTATACAGTTTATATAATTATATATACCGGTATATATATATATAGTTTATATAATTATATATACCGGTATATATATATATATATATATTTTTTTTTTTTTTAACAATATGTATGACCGAGTTTCTAGTAGCCTAAATAGTATATCATAAGACGGTGAAGGAGCACAGTAATAGGAATGACGGAAGAGCAATCAATGTGTAATATTATCCCTCATAACTCTTTAATTCGCGCTTTCTCTACGCTCTCTCTCTCTTTCTTTTTTTGTTCTCTCTCTCTCTCTCTCTCTCTCTCTCTCTCTCTCTTTACGCCCCCCCCACCCCCCCCCCCCCCACCCCCCTGAAGTCCGGTTCCTCCTCAATTGCCGGCACATTTCCTTTATTATATTGGTTGCGGAGAGGGGGGGGGGGGGGTCTGCACCTCTTTCTCTCTCATGCTTAACTCCTTAAGTTTTGACATTCTAACACGTTCCCTTTATTTGTCTTGCAAGTTTAACACCTTTTTGGGCATTTAGGTGTCTATTTTTGTCTTCGCGAGCGATAGCGAGCCTATAACTTGCCAAGAACCGGCCTCCGGCCAATAAATGTTTCTACCTAAAAAAAGTTACAAATTTATCTGGAAGGCGGTCTTGGGGGTATTTTCTTAAGTTTGGTGGAGGTCTCGAGAAAAATACTAAAGAAAATAACAAATATAAAAAAACAAGTCAATACAAATCTCACCTTAAGGGGGGTGACCTGCTTTTTGTTATTTCTGTCCTTTTCTCTCTTTCTCTGGCTTGTAACCATTCGGCCCCATTCAGCCAACTATTTTAAGACTTTTATCCCCATCTACAGTAGGTGTCGAGTTCTTCCTGGCGAGCGATAGCGAGCCAGCATTATATGAAGAAATGCGGATTCGCCGGAGACATTTTTCTATCGAAAAATGTACAAATTTAGCCTGCTGTCAAACAAAAATAAAAAATATGCTGGCTCGCTACCGCTCACCAGTAAAAAATAGACACCTGGATGGGGATAAACGTCTTAAAACAGTAGGCTGAATGGGGCCGAATGGATACAAGCCAGAGAAAGATAGAAAAGGACAGAACAAATACAAATCTCCCTTTAAGGCCGTTTGTAACTTTGCTTTTTGTCTCGTGTTGAATGTTTTGTTGCACGTCTTTAGCCGGCGGCTGGCGATGTGTATATGTTTATTATTCAGTTACTGGTACTGCCTACCTAATTTGGCTGCTGCTATATCTGGTCGAGTGGTTTTCTACTCGTAAACCTTGGCTAAGACGTTGATTAGAAAGGTGTAGTGGTAAAGGCGTATTTGGCCATCCCCCCAAAAACGCGTATTTGGCCATCCCCCCAAAAAGGCATATTTAGCCATCCCTCCCCCCCCCAAAAAAAAAGAGGAAAAAAGAAACGAAACAAAAATAGGAAAAGTGGGGATTGGGCCTGAGTAAATAGATAGATAGATAGATAGATAGATAGATAGATGGATATTGGGAAAGGTATATTGGGTAACGTATATTGGGAAAGGTGTTTTGGTAAAGGTATATTGGGAACGGTGTACTAGAAAGGTATACAGTTAAAGGCGTATTGGGAAAGGTATATTGGGAAAGGTGCATTGGGAAAGGTATATTGGGAACGGTATATTGGGAACGGTGTATTGGGAAAGGTATATTGGGAAAGGTATTTTGGGAAAGGTGCATTGGGAAAGGTATATTGGGAACGGTATATTGGGAACGGTGTATTGGGAAAGGTATATTGGGTAAGGTATATTGGGAAAGGTATATTGGGAAAGGTATATTGGGTAAGGTATATTGGGAACGGTATATTGGGAAAGGTATATTGGGTAAGGTATATTGGGAAAGGTATATTGGGAACGGTATATTGGGAAAGGTATTTATTGGGAAAGGTATATTGGGTAAGGTATATTGGGAAAGGTATATTGGGTAAGGTATATTGGGAACGGTATATTGGGAAAGGTATATTGGGTAAGGTATATTGGGAAAGGTATATTGGGAACGGTATATTGGGAACGGTGTATTGGGTAAGGTGTATTGGGTAAGTTATGTTGGGTAAGGTATATTGGGAAAGGTATATTGGGAAAGGTATATATTGGGAAAGGTATATTGGGTAAGGTGTATTGGGAAAGGTATTGTGACGCATGTCCACGTGTGAGCATGCTGTACAGAACGCCTAGTCATGCCCCACTCTCGCTAGGATCGTCAGGGCAGGAACTTTGGCTGTAGTCTATGTAGAGTTTCCTAACTTAGTTCGTGTGAGCCGTTGTACTATAAGTATTATGAATATGTATTTTGTTTTCATCTGAGTCAACGAGTTCTATTTTATATCATTAGTTATAAGTATTGTGTGTAAAACTTATTTGTAATGATGGGAAGAGAAACAGCCACAGTTAGGTGTCAGTGGGTACGCCAGGCAGGAGGTAGGCCTAACTCACTAGCACTCCTCCCTCCCTCAGTGCTAGGGGGAGCCTTTGTGCATCCCAGAGGAGAGAGAGAAATTACGTAATGGTTATCAGTGGGCGGTCCTTAGTAGTTCACGTTGGGCTCACTAGAGGGCCGGGTATAAAAGGGAAGTCTAGCCATTTTTTCATCAGAACTCATTAGGCAGAGCGACTTCTCATTTCCCTTGCTAACTATTATATTCTTCTGACTGATGGGAACTTTCTCTACTACCTTACATTCTTATTTCCTCTTTTCCCTGCCCTGTTTAACTTCCATGGTCCCGTTGGTGCAGAGCTAGTCAGCCAACGTATTATCGCTTGAGTTCTCACGAGATACTTGCCTATTAGATAGCCTATTTTGGAAGGGTTGACTTAGAATAGGATTGATTTATGTTTGTTGCACTTGTATATGCATTTCCCTGTGTGTTATTATTATTCCTGTTTTCTGCTAGTCTAGGTAATGCTAGACTGGGGTAAGGCTTTTCTGTGTTACGAGTTGTTGTTTGATGCAGTGGTTAAGCGATAAACCTGCATACTCGTTTCGGTTCAGTGAAGCCTAGGTTGTCTTCGCGGCTGACTGTGTTGAGTTATAATTTACAGTGCGTGAGGGCAAGAGCCTAACCACCCTGTATTTTATTAACAGTTTGTTTTACTTTGTCAAGGAGCCGGGAGAAAACCAGATACAAGGGATCTGGATTTCTCAAAGTGCACTTGTTAGTTTTAACGTAATACTTTAAACAGTCGTGAGGACTTCGCTAGGCTACGAGCCGTTTTTGCTCAGTCACTGCTACCTTTTTGCCTACAGTACCCCAGCTAGACTTTACTCGATTAGTAGATACAGAATAGTATTGAAGCTTTCCTTATGTATGATATTGTTTATGCACTATTGATTTCATGTGTTGCAAGCTTGGTTACTTTAGTGATTAGTGGCCCACGAGCACAATCCGAGTAGGCTATTGCCGTTGCATTTGCGAAGTACTTCCTTTTAATGTTTGCCATTTACTATTGCATATTCTTTTAATTATTATTCTGCCAATTTAAGCCTTTAATAGTATTTAATTGCCAGTGTTTTTGCTTATTGAATTACTGTTCAAAATCCGATACGTACTTCTTACGAGCATCCGAGAAGCATCTAACTTTTTTCAGAAGATTCCTTGCTCGATGCTTAAGGACTATTAATTAACGTAACGTAATAGTGCCGATCCGAAGTAGAGGGTGGTGGACTTCTTAAGTTCATAGTCAAGGGTGGATTACTTCGGCTTCGGCCAACACTATTCTTTTGTGTTGTTGTTTCTTACTTCATTGTTTGATTGTTGACCAGACTAGATAATTCCTGTCTCTTTATTAGTCTGTTGTTGAACACTAGTACCGAGTTCTTGTATACCCCGTTATAGCAGATTGAACTCTGGAGGGTATTGGTGTTTTTTGTTCGGCTGGCAGTACTCAGGGGTTGGGATCGTGTGTTTCCGTTGTGGCAGCGAGTCGTATTCGAGTCCTGATTGAGAGCCCTTGTGTACCCGAGTGCCAGTTCGTAACAAATGGCGACCTTGCTTAGGATTTTGTGAACAGTATAAATTTTTGCAGAGTTGTACAACATTTGTTTGTTTGTATTTTAGCGTGCATATTGAAGAATATTTTTTTTGTATGGCAATTAGTAAAGCATTTAAGAGACTCCAGTTAATTTAGTAATTAGTGCTTGCATAGGAAGTTTAACACTTTTGTCTCGAGAATTTTTTTGTGGACTTCAGTATGTCGTGCATTAGCACTGACGATGAGCGAGAGATGTCATTTGAAGGTGTGCCGTTAGTAACCAGTGAGGAGGATGCTAGAGTTTTTGTGAGTAAGCGGTACCACGTGACGGAGGAGAGGCTGACTGGGGTGGATGTTTGTGGCTTGCACCTGATAGCCAAGGTTTTGGGCATTTCCAATGTAGCAGGGATGTCCAAGGGGGAGCTGATTTCCTGGGTGTTGCGTGGGCGACATGGGGTTTCGGAGGAGAGGGCGTTTGGGGGGGTTCCTCCCCAGATCCCCTCTCACTCGACTCCCACAGTGCCGTCCACTCAGTTACCGGAGGTTAGCACTCTCCCACAGAGGGATGAGAATTGGCAGATTGGAGTGCCCTCGGGTGGTGCACGTGGTGGTTCCCCAGTTTTTGCCCCCCCTCCTTCAGTAGTGGCAGCTCCCTCTTCCTGCCTGTCTCCAGATATGGTATTTAGACTTGAGCTTGCTAAGATTGAGGCTAGGAAGCAGGAGATGAGACTAGGAAGCAGGAGGATGAGACCAGGAGGCAGGAGGATGAGACGAGGAGGCATGAGATTGAGGTTAGGAGGCATGAGGCTGAGCTTAGGTACGACTCGGAGAAATATTGTGCTAAATTAGATTTGGATAAGACTCGTGCAGAGTCGACAGGGACTCGGATGGGCCGTGAGGGCCAAGTAAGAGAACAGTCCTTGGCCCACTTAGTCAAATTGGTGCCGGTATTTAGTGAAACTGAAGTCACAGAATTTTTTAATCGTTTTGAGAAGAAGTGTAGGGAGCATAATTGGCCTGAAGAGAAGTGGGCAGCTCTAGTCTCCTCAAGACTTACGGGTAAGGGTCTGAAGGCTTATGATGCACTGCCTTTAGAGTCTTGCATTGACTACCCAGAATTGAAGAGAGCTGTCCTACGGGCATACGAGTTGCAACCGGAAACATATCGATTGAAGTTTCGGGGTGTTACAAAGACTAGGGAGGCGACCTTTCTTGAACATGCCCGGGACTTAAAAGATGCACTTAAAAACTGGACACGTTCTGAGAAAGCTGAGACGGCAGAACAGTTGACTGAGCTGTTTCTGCTCGAGCAGTTTTATAAGTGTACTGGTGCAGAAATGACTTTAACTATTAAAGAAAAGAACAAAGAACTCTTCAAGAGGCAGCTGAGATGGCTGACCTCAGGTTGTCGCTAATCAGGGGATGTGAATCTGTAAAGTGTGTTGATGCAGTTCCCAAGGGGCGCGATACTCCAAACCCTCGAGCTCAGGACAATCACTATAGATATAAACCTCAGTTTAAAGCCAAGATACCAGGACTGAACCAAAGACTACAGCCGTCCCATTACAGAAGGGTCAGAACTCCGCCCCTTATCAGAAGAGACCGATAGGGGAAGTGGAATGTTTTCATTGTAGAAAGAAGGGGCATTATGCAAAATCTTGTCCTAGTAAGCCGCCAGCTGCAGCCGTGTCTTTGGTGCGCAGCATAGGTGTGGCTGAAATGTCGTCTGGATTTACCCAGGGTAGTTTGCCAGCGGCAGGGTCACAGGCTATGTATAAGACTCAGGAATGCTCGTCCCCTGTGCGTGATGTCTTTTGCGCCCATAGAGGGACCGGTAGGGTAAGTTGGGCGGGTTGCCAGCATAAGGTGGAAGTTTTGCGTGATACTGGAGCTTCACAGACACTTTTGAAGAATTTCACGGGGCGACCAATTAATGCGGCACGGGTGGTTGTTGTTCAGGGTATTAATGCGACCAGGTCATACCCGTTGGTTCGTGTGGAGCTGGAAGTTGATGGTGTGATTAAGGACTTAGATGTTGGGATCGTTGAGAAATTGCCAGTGGAGGGCGTCGACCTTCTTCTCAGCAACGACTTTGCGGTGCCTACTTTAGACGTTCCACCCTTAGTCGTTGCCGAGAGGCCGGCCGACGTGAGTAGGGAGGAACAAGAGTGGGTAGTGAGTTGTCAACACCAACAGATGGCATGTGTGGTAACTCGTTCCCAAGCATTTAAGGTATCACAGCCTATTTCCCAGGCCACAGAACAGCGGAGGAAGGGAATTAAGGAGAAGCGGAAGGCTGGGAAAAGTTTGAAGAGTTTAGAATCAGTGGCTCTCCCAAAAGACCCAATAGCAGGACCTTTGACCGAGTCTGTTGTAACTCCAGTGCCTAACACAGTTGATAAAGTAGTGGAGGAGGCAGAGACTCAGAGACAGCACCGTTACCTGCAGCGAGAAAACCGGATGTCTAAGTTGGATGTTGGGGGAGGGCATGAGTTGTTAACCAAGCAGTTAGACATGTTGGCTCCCACAGACATTCGAAAGTTGCAATTAGAGGATCCAGAGGTTTTGCAGTGTACCAATGGGGCTGTGGAGTTAGAAGAAGATAGGGATGCAAAGGCAGGGGATTTTTTTTTCTTTAATGGAATTTTATACCACCGATATCAAGATCCTAAAAGGAACTGGGAGGGCGGATCAGGTACAGTTGACCAGCTGGTCGTGCCAGATGGCTGCAGGGAAAGTTTGCTTAGGTTGGCTCATGATTCTCCATTATCAGGACATTTGGGTGCCAAGAAAACGGTGGCGGCTTTGGGGAAATTGTTTTGGTGGCCTGGAATGAAGTCTCATGTGCAGTCATGGATAAACTCATGTGATATTTGTCAACGTGTCGGGAAACCGAACCAAGTTATTCCTAAGGCTCCGTTACACCCTATTCCTGTGATTGGGCCACCCTTTAGTAAAATTATTGTTGACATGGTTGGTCCACTCCCTCCCACTAAGGCTGGAAATAATTTTTTGTTAACCATAATGGATGTTGCCACTAGATACCCCGATGCATACCCTATGAAAAATGGAATGGCTAAGACGGTAGTCAGTAACTTGTTGTGGTACTTCTCAAGGTACGGGTACCCGGAGGAGATTCAATCTGATCAGGGATCTAATTTCACCTCCAACATGTTCAAGCAAACAATGCAACAGCATGGGATACGAGCAGTAGTATCGTCAGCGTATCACCCTGAGAGTCAAGGGGTGCTTGAGCGGTGGCATGCTACACTTAAAAGCATGCTCAGGTGTTATTGTGCTGACAACGGTATGGATTTGGATCTTGGATTGCCTTATGTGCTGTTTGCTGCTCGGGAGGTACCTGGTGAGAACCTGGGATTTAGTCCAAACGAGCTGATTTTTGGACACCGTGTCAGGGGCCCCCTTAACATGCTGAAAGAAATTTGGGAGGGGACTGTGCAGCCTTGTCCATTATTAAAGTATGTGCTTGAAAGCCGTGAGCGCATGCTTAAGAGTCTGGAGATGGCAGGTAGAAATTTGACAGAATCACAAGCTTTGATGAAGGACAGGTATGATCGCAAAGTGAGGCTCCGGAAGTTCACTGTAGGACAAGAGGTATTAATTTTGTTGCCTTTGGTTGGTAACCCCCTCTCTGCGAAGTACACTGGACCTTATAAAATTGTAGAAAAAATTTCAGACTTAGATTACCTTGTTGCCACTCCAGACAGGAGGAAAAAGAACCAGTTATGTCACGTGAACCTTATTAAAGAGTATGTGAGGCGCCCCTCTGAGCCTCTCACTGTCCCTGTGTTGGCTTGTTGCGGCCGTGGTGGAGAAGGAGAGGGGGACAGTCAAGCTTCGGAGGAGGATAGCTGGGATCAACATGTTTCAGCGGATCAGTGGGCGGGGAACTCGAGCCTAAGGGCTGACGAGGCTATAGCTCATTTGCCTGAGCCGCAGTTTGATGCTATCCGTCAGTTGTTCGGTTCATACCCCACTGTATTTGCTGAACACCCAGGCCTCACTACTCAGGCTATGCATGATGTTGACGTGGGGGACCATATACCCTTTAAGTCAATCCCGTACCGTGTGCCCCCTATAAAACTACCAGCTCTGAGGGATGAGTTGGAGTATATGCTCGGTAGAGGGTTGATAGAGAAAGGCACAGTTAAGTGGACTTCCCCAGTAACACTGCAGCCTAAGCCAGATGGCAAGGTACGCTTTTGTATTGATTTCCGTAGGTTAAACGGTTTGACTCCAACTAACCCATATCCTCTTCCTCGGGTTGATGATAGTGTTGACAAAATTGGTAATGCTCGTTTTTTGTCTAAAGTAGATTTAGTAAAAGGTTACTGGCAAGTACCTTTGTCCGAGCGTGCTAAAGAGGTATGTGGTTTTGTTGTGGACGGGAGTACCTACCAGTGCAATGTTATGCCTTACGGACTTAAGAATGCACCAGCAACGTTTCAGAACCAGATGAATGAAATTGTAAAGGACATTCCGAATTGCACCGTATATTTGGACGATGTAATCATTTATGATGACGACTTTGAGAGCCATTGTGAGCACCTTGAGACCTTGTTCCGGAAACTTAGTGAAGCAGGTCTGGTAGTAAATTTGGCAAAGTGTGACTTCGTAAAAGCCACTGTGCAGTACCTTGGGTTTGTAGTGGGAAGGGGACAGGTGTGCCCTCCTCAGAACAAGGTACAGGCTATCAATAAATTTCCGCACCCAACAACCAAGAAACAGATTATGAGATTCTTGGGTATGATAGGCTACTACAGACGCTTCATAAAAGGTTACTCAACGGTGTTGGCACCTCTCACAGATTTGTTATCTAAAGACAAAAAGTTTTTGTGGGCACCTGAGTGTGAAAAGGCTTTCACTTTGGTGAAACATTTGCTATGTACTCACCCGATACTCAGGGCCCCAGACTTTAACAGGCCTTTTCAGCTGGCAACAGATGCTAGTGGTGTAGGGGCTGGTGCCATCTTGCTACAGACAGACGATGAAGGTGTGGAACACCCAGTAAGTTTCTTTTCTAAGAAGTTCAATGCTGCACAAAAGAACTATTCTACAATAGAAAAGGAATTACTGGCGATTGTGCTGTCGCTCAGGCACTTCGAGGTGTATGTTCCAGCCTATGGCCCAGTCGTGGTTATCTACACTGATCATCACCCTTTGAGATTCCTGAATCAATTTCACAATCGCAATATGAGACTGACCAGGTGGTCTTTGATGTTGCAGGAGTATAACCTGGACATCCGTCATATTGCTGGATGTGACAATGTGATCGCGGATTGTTTATCAAGGGTGGATGATCAGTCGTAGGCTATCACAGGTGTGTGGGTTTGAGTGGAGGAAAATAGGCTGCCCTTATAGTGCAGCCGGGAAAAACATATTAAAATATAAAAATCATATAAAAACTCTTTCTTTTGATATAGGTAATCGTATAAGTTTGTCATAGCCTATAGAGATTGAGTAGTCCACGAACTATCAAACGGCTGAGCTGCTGTAAGCTCGCTCTGGGAGCATGATATTGTGTCTTTTTGCTATTGTTGGGAGGAGTTATAAAATGTGATTTTTTTTTTATAATAAGATGTGTTTTGGTGATAAACTCAGCTTTGTTTTAGTGCCATGCGGTCGCTGGGTGTGAGGGGCTTGATGGGGTTCTGTGTTTGTCAGATTTTAGCTCAGGGTTGAGCGAGTAAAATCTTGGGGGAGGTGTGACGCATGTCCACGTGTGAGCATGCTGTACAGAACGCCTAGTCATGCCCCACTCTCGCTAGGATCGTCAGGGCAGGAACTTTGGCTGTAGTCTATGTAGAGTTTCCTAACTTAGTTTGTGTGAGCCGTTGTACTATAAGTATTATGAATATGTATTTTGTTTTCATCTGAGTCAACGAGTTCTATTTTATATCATTAGTTATAAGTATTGTGTGTAAAACTTATTTGTAATGATGGGAAGAGAAACAACCACAGTTAGGTGTCAGTGGGTACACCAGGCAGGAGGTAGGCCTAACTCACTAGCACTCCTCCCTCCCTCAGTGCTAGGGGAGCCTTTGTGTATCCCAGAGGAGAGAGAGAAATTACGTAATGGTTGTCAGTGGGCGGTCCTTAGTAGTTCACGTTGGGCTCACTAGAGGGCCGGGTATAAAAGGGAAGTCTAGCCATTTTTTCATCAGAACTCATTAGGCAGAGCGACTTCTCATTTCCCTTGCTAACTATTTATATTCTTCTGACTGATGGGAACTTTCTCTACTACCTTACATTCTTATTTCCTCTTTTCCCTGCCCTGTTTAACTTCCATGGTCCCGTTGGTGCAGAGCTAGTCAGCCAACGTATTATCGCTTGAGTTCTCACGAGATACTTGCCTATTAGATAGCCTATTTTGGAAGGGTTGACTTAGAATAGGATTGATTTATGTTTGTTGCACTTGTATATGCATTTCCCTGTGTGTTATTATTATTATTCCTGTTTTCTGCTAGTCTAGGTAATGCTAGACTGGGGTAAGGCTTTTCTGTGTTACGAGTTGTTGTTTGATGCAGTGGTTAAGCGATAAACCTGCATACTCGTTTCGGTTCAGTGAAGCCTAGGTTGTCTTCGCGGCTGACTGTGTTGAGTTAATAATTTACAGTGCGTGAGGGCAAGAACCTAACCACCCTGTATTTTATTAACAGTTTGTTTTTACTTTGTCAAGGAGCCGGGAGAAAACCAGATACAAGGGATCTGGATTTCTCAAAGTGCACTTGTTAGTTTTAACGTAATACTTTAAACAGTCGTGAGGACTTCGCTAGGCTACGAGCCGTTTTTGCTCAGTCACTGCTACCTTTTTGCCTACAGTACCCCAGCTAGACTTTACTCGATTAGTAGATACAGAATAGTATTGAAGCTTTCCTTATGTATGATATTGTTTATGCACTATTGATTTCATGTGTTGCAAGCTTGGCTACTTTAGTGATTAGTGGCCCACGAGCATAATCCGAGTAGGCTATTGCCGTTGCATTTGCGGAGTACTTCCTTTTAATGTTTGCCATTTACTATTGCATATTCTTTTAATTATTCTTATGCCAATTTAAGCCTTTAATAGTATTTAATTGCCAGTGTTTTTGCTTATTGAATTACTGTTCAAAATCCGATACGTACTTCTTACGAGCATCCGAGAAGCATCTAACTTTTTTCAGAAGATTCCTTGCTCGATGCTTAAGGACTATTAATTAACGTAACGTAATAGTGCCGATCCGAAGTAGAGGGTGGTGGACTTCTTAAGTTCATAGTCAAGAGTGGATTACTTCGGCTTCGGCCAACACTATTCTTTTGTGTTGTTGTTTCTTACTTCATTGTTTGATTGTTGACCAGACTAGATAATTCCTGTCTCTTTATTAGTCTGTTGTTGAACACTAGTACCGAGTTCTTGTATACCCCGTTATAGCAGATTGAACTCTGGAGGGTATTGGTGTTTTTTGTTCGGCTGGCAGTACTCAGGGGTTGGGATCGTGTGTTTCCGTTGTGGCAGCGAGCCGTATTCGAGTCCTGATTGAGAGCCCTTGTGTACCCGAGTGCCAGTTCGTAACAGTATATTGGAAAAGGTGTATTGGGTAAGGTATATTGGGTAAGGTATATTGGGAACGGTGTATTGGGAAAGGTATATTGGGAAAGGTATATTGGGTAAGGTATATTGGGAAAGGTGTATTGGGTAAGGTATATTGGGAAAGGTGTATTGGGTAAGGTATATTGGGTAAGGTATATTGGGAAAGGTATATTGGGTAAGGTATATTGGGAAAGGTGTATTGGGAAAGGTATATTGGGAAAGGTGTATTGGAAAAGGTATATTGGGAGAGGTATATTGGGAACGGTATATTGGGTAAGGTATATTGGGAAAGGTGCATTGGGAAAGGTATATTGGGAAAGGTATACCTTACCCAATATACCTTTCCCAGTATACCTTTCCCAATATACCTTACCCAACGTTTTCTTTAACTGTATAAAATTGTGTAATGATAGCCACAACAAAGTGTAAAATGCGTTGTCATCTAATTCTAAAGTAAGCTTTAGAATTAGTAATCGCAAATTAGAAAGGCGAAAATTGAATCATCGCTTATAATTATCTTCAGTTTCCGGTTCTGCTAACTTAATTTGGCTCCAGTAATCTTGCTTGGGAAACAGATTAACTTGCTCATGTAGTAATCTACACCCTATGTGGTGGATTGTGTTCTTTTATTTATAAAGAATTGTTATTTTGCTTAAGGGGGGTGACCTGTTTTTTGTTCTATCCTTTTCTATCTTTCTCTGGCTTGCATCCATTTGGCCCCATTCAGCCTACTGTTTAAAACGTTTATCCCCATCCAGGTGTCAATTTTTTACTGGTGAGCGGTAGCAAGCCATCATATTTTTTATTTTTGTTTGACAGCAGGCTAAATTTGTAAATTTTTCGATAGAAAAATTTCTCCGGCGAAGCCGGATTTTTCCATACAATGCTGGCTCGTTATCGCTCGCCAGGATGATATCGACACCTGGATGGGGATAAACGTCTTAAAACAGTTGGCTGAATGGGGCCGAATGGATACTAGCCAGAGAAAGACAGAAAAGGAGAGAAAGATCAAACAAATCCGGTGACCCCATTGGAGGCTGAACCTTACACCCCCAACTCACCCTGTATAAGAGAGTTTGTTTCTGGCATTATGCCATCTTAATACCAATGGAAATTATAGGACTCGCTGAAAAAATCAGCTCTTTATGTGCGTGCGCACGCGCGCGCACAAGAATTTCATTGCACTATATGAAAAATCAAATCAGTCATTGAAAATTGTTCAAATTTCCCGCAATTTTTTTATGGCGCATCCTACAAGCATCCCCTACAGCTGTCCGATCTCGTTTTCCCATATTGAATAATAGAAGGTGCTGAAAAAAAATATATAATATATATATTTTTTGGTTAGAGCAATTTTCGACATGAAACAGGTCGAATCTCTGAATTTTTCGGCCGTTATTTCGGCTGTTATTATTTCAACGTACAAGCGTTGCTATATAGTCCTATTTATAGTGTGTAGAAGGGGAACGAATTGGAGCAATACAAAAAATTTAGTTAGACTCGGAAGTGCCAATATAATTATGATCTCTGGCAAATTAAATTCTTAGAATATCGGATCACCCAAATGACAACTGGGGGAGAATGAACTAGTTTGGCCTCCTTTGGAACGTTTTCTATGGCACACGCTCATAGAAAGCGGAATTATATGGCAAACTAATTTTTTTTTTTTTTTTATAAATTTGACTAAGCAAACCATTACACATAATATTTTTAACAAAATCCATGATATTGGGGCCCCCCGAAGGGGGTGCTAGGGATGTCATATGGGTGTTTATGCCCTCATATGATAATTTCTATTGCTATTGCTTCTATTGCTTCTATTGCCTTTTAGACAAAAGACACAAAAAACAAATTTTGGTGGCTGAAGGCAAAAAATTTAGTTTTTCGGGGGGCGTGAGCGAATCCCCGCCCCGGGGGGTTATGGATGCGATATGTTTTTTTGTTCCCTCCTATGCTATTCTCCTATGTTGAAAGAAGCATTTTAGAAAAAGAACAACAAAATTTGAAATTTTGACTTTCAGGCCTCATCCTCGGTTCAGCCTCCCTTAACTCAACCCCGTGCATGACCTGGGAAACTTGACAGATAGGTAGCATATTTATGACCACTCCTAATTTGAACATCACCCTCCAAACCCTTCACTTTATGGACAACACGTGTGTGTGTGTGTGTGTGTGTGATCAAATTAAAGGTAGATACTTGTACCTAGCTCTTGTTTTGACAATAAGGGTAAGATTGTTGTGGAACTGCAGCAGCACGCCGTGGTGTAGTGGGTTAAAGCATCGACTCTCGTCCTGACTTTCGGTGGTTCAAGTCCAGCTGGGACTATATAAACATTTAGTAGCTCACGTGTATTATGTGATATATATAAGAGAGAGAGAGATAGGTAGATATATATAGTTAATGTGTGTGTGTGTGTTATTAAAATAATACACATAAAAGTAGTAGTAGTAGCCTGTAGTAGTAGTAGTAGTAGCAGTAGTAATAGTAGTAGTAGTAGCAGTAGTAATAGTATTTCATTATTTTACTTATATTATATAATTTATTCCGTGTATTTAATATTATTTATTTAATATTTTACTCCGTTTTATGTATTTTATTGATTCTCTTTATTATAATTCGATCTTATTCTTATTTCATTGTGTTTATTGGATTATTTTAATTATTCTTATTATATTGGATTCGTTATATTATTAAATTTATTCTTAGTGTATTAATCATATTATTTAATGTATTCTTATTTTATTATTCTTTATCATATTAATTTATTTATTCTTAGTTACTTTGGTTTATTCTTATTTCGTTTGATTTATTTGTTCTCATTTAGTTTTATTTCATTATATATATTCCTATTCTAACTGTACTGTACCTATTTATTTGGATCAATTATTCCTATTATACGATCGCACTCTATTGTCTAACCCCTTTCACTCTATTGTCTAACCCCTTTCACTCTATTGTCTAACATCTTTCACTCTATTGTCTAACCCCTTTCACTCTATTGTCTAACCTCTTTCACTCTATTGTCTAACCCCTTTCACTCTATTGTCTAACCTCTTTCACTCTATTGTCTAACCCCTTTCACTCTATTGTCTAACCTCTTGCACTCTATTGTCTAACCCCTTTCACTCTATTGTCTAACCCCTTTCACTCTATTGTCTAACCCCTTTCCCTCTATTGTCTAACCCCTTTCACTCTATTGTCTAACCTCTTTCACTCTATTGTCTAACCCCTTTCCCTCTATTGTCTAACCCCTTTCACTCTATTGTCTAACCTCTTTCACTCTATTGTCTAACCCCTTTCACTCTATTGTCTAACCCCTTTCACTCTATTGTCTAACCCCTTTCACTCTATTGTCTAACCCCTTTCACTCTATTGTCTAACCCCTTTCACTCTATTGTCTAACCCCTTTCACTCTATTGTCTAACCCCTTTCACTCTATTGTCTAACCCCTTTCACTCTATTGTCTAACCCCTTTCCCTCTATTGTCTAACCCCTTTCACTCTATTGTCTAACCCCTTTCACTCTATTGTCTAACCCCTTTCACTCTAGTGTCTAACGGTCTAACCCCTTTCACTCTAGTGTCTAACCCCTTTCACTCTAGTGTCTAACCCCTTTCACTCTATTGTCTCACCCCTTTCACTCTCACTCTCCCCCCCTCCCTTTCACTCTCACTTCCCCCCCCCCCCTTTCTACTACCAAATCCCCTTCATCTTTTTTAAGGGGGGGGGGGGGGGACCGTATTTATCTGTTTATTGTGTTTTATCTTTGTATAATTATTTTTTTAGATTCTTCCCTAGACCTACATCAAGCTGTAAAAAACACCCCCTCGACCCTCCCTTCAAGATAAATTTGTAAATTTATCGGTAGAATAATGTCCCGGCCGAAGGCCGATTACTCTTAAAACTACAGGCTCGCTATCGCTCGCCAGGAAAGAATCGACACCTATATGGCACGAAAGGTCTTATTATTGGCAAAGAAAAGGGGTGTAAAGTCCTACAATCGCCAAACTAATGGACCGAACGTCTTCAAATCTAAAAAACAATGGGGCTAAACACGAGGGAGAAGGGGGAGCCAGAAAACCCGGCCCACCCCCCTTAAATGGCAGGCACGGAGCAATTCACTAGATTGGTTCTACAATGTAATTAATACAATGTAATTAATACAATGTAATTAATACAATGTAATTAATACAATGTAATTAATACAATGTAATTAATACAATGTAATTAACAATGTAATTAATACAATGTAATTAATACAATGTAATTAATACAATGTAATTAATACAATGTAATTAATACAATGTAATTAATACAATGTTCCCGTTCTGACTCAGCTGTTTTACAAGTGTTGACGTTTTTTTGTTTTTCTTGTCGTGGGTTATGAGGGACGTAGCTATTATTGGTTGGGTGTGTGTGTGGTGGGGGGGTTGTGCGTGTGTGTGTTGGGGGGGGGTTGTGTGTGCGTGTGTGGGGGTGGAGGGTTTGTGCGTGTGTGGGGGGGGGGAGTTATGTGTGTGTGGGGGGGGGGGGGGGGGGGCTTGTATGTGAGCGTGTGTGTGACAGAGAGAGGGGAGGGGGGCGGGTTCTTGCGTGTGTATGGGAGGGTCTGTGAGTGTGTGACGGTATGTGTGGGCGGGGGTTACGTGTGTGTGTGTGTGTTCGCGCCTTCGAGTGTGTGTGTTTTTCTTTTTCTTTTTTTCTATGGGAGTGAGGGAGGCAAAGGGCATAACTGCCTGTAGCGAGTGCCTCCCCCAGAGTTGAAAGAATGACAGGGCCAAAATCAAGGGACGTTCGAACCACACGGAGTTTGAAGCAATGTAAGTCATAGGAGGAGGGAAAGACTGATTGTGGGAGAGAGTCCCAGAGCTCAGCTGCTGAATAGAAGAAAGACAGAGTAACGTTTCACTCTTGGGTTGGAGAGTTGCACAGAGTAGGGGCGGTTGAGCACACCCAGCTTCTGGGAGGCTGCCTTAGCAAGACTGGTAATATGTTTTTTCAAAGTGACAGCAGAAGAAAAGAGACACCAAGAATATTGAGAAGATGAAGGATTGATTTTTATATTGTTGAAGAATAAGGGAAAGTCCTCTGGGAGTTCCGGACGGGTAGATAGATGGAGAAATTGGGTTTTGGAAGCATTAATGACAACAAGGTTTTCTCTGCCCCAATTGGAAATAGTAGTTAGATCAGAAGATAAGCATTCTATGGCTTCATTAGAGTTTGTTTTTGAGGGATTACTGGCTGGGGCGTTCTGGAAAACTAATGGAGTAGTGTAAGGTAGAGTTGTCTGCGTATGAATGGATGGGACTGGAGGTACATTTGAGAAGATCGTTTATGAAAATTAGAAAGAGAGTAGGAGATAATGACAGAACCCTGAGGAACACCGGAGTTGATAGGATAAGGAAGTGAGCAATGGCCGTCCACAACCACAGCTATGGAACGGCCGGAAAGGAAATTAGAGACAAAGGCAAAGAGGGAGGGCTAGAAACCGAAAGAGGGTAGTTTAGAAATTAAAGATTTGTGTCAGACTCTGTCGAAGGCCTTTAATATGTCTAGTGCAATAGAACAGGTCTCACCGAAGTCCCGAAAGGAGGATGACCAAGAGTTAGTAAGATATGAAAGAAGATCACCAGTAGAGCGACCCTTAATTAAAGCTCGGTTCACACCTGCACGAATTAACGTCCCGTCCGGCCACGACCAAAAAAATAGGCAGGACGGCATCAATCATGGCCCGTCCGTCCCCGTCCCTTTTTGCTCGGTTCACACATGCACGAATTAACGTCCCGTCCGTCCCTGACCCCTTAATTCGCCTGCAAACGAGCAAGGACGCCGGCAAAATCGCCTATGGTCGGTACACGGACATGCGGTGTCGCCAGCTCACGTGACGCGACGGTGACAAATCGCCGACTCTCCTTCCAACGTTTTTTTGCCGCCGTTCTCATCCTGTTCGTCGACAAATAGACGCCGCCAGTCGCCGTCTAGACGCAGTCTGTCGGTGTCTAGACGTCGACTGCTCCCGTGGGTGTTCCGGCCTGACACGTTTTGTGGCAGTTGCCCCGGCCCACGCCGACCATTTTATGCATGCACAAAATATTCGCCGTCTCCCGCCCCGTGTCCCGTGTGCTGGCGACACCACATGTCCCTGTACCGACCATAGGCGATTTTGCCGGCGTCCTTGCCCGTTTGCAGGCGAATTAAGAGGTCGGGGCTGGACGGGACGTTAATTCGTGTATGTGTGAACCGAGCTTAAGGAAGCCATACAGGCGATCTGAGAGTAGATTATGAAACGAGAAATGCTTAAGAAATTTGGAAGTAAGAATAGTTTTAAAAACTTTAGAGATGAAAAGAAATTAGAGCAATTGGACGATAATTGGAGGGTTGAGAATGGTCACCCTTCTTTGGGACAGGTTGAATGAGAGTAAACTTCCAGCAAGAAGCAAAGACGTTAAGTAAACCCTTCTTTGGCGGCGCCTGGCTATTGTCGAGTGAAAGAAAAGGTGCCCATATGCGGGGCCCGGCTATTGTCGAGTGCAATTTTGAGGACGTAATGTGCTCTGAGAGAGAGCGGAGCGGTGGGAGGAGTATAGATTACCTCCTGCCCGCTCGCCACGGCCGCCGTGGACCTACTGAGATTTATTGCACCCTCCTCCACCCTCTCTCACTCGCTACACACGTAATAATGTAAGAAAATTACCGTATTTTAGCGATTTTGCCCTTCGGTTGCACGATCGTTGCAAGACAACCAGTGATCGTAGAAGGATGGTTCGGGTGTCATTGGAAAGCTCAGTTTACGCCCTTTCAGGGATACATACTTGTATTACGCTCTGGGTCTTGTTTATGCATGAAAAAGAGCACAGAAACAACCCCATTTATGGTAAAAAAAAACGCTGGGCGGTACATAGAAATTACCGCCTAGGCCGCTCGTAAGGTGTTAAAGGAGAGACAGATCGAGACGGAAGAGTTTGTCTTGGCAGGGAGTCAGCACGGAAGCACAGTTTTTGTACATCTTTAGAAGAGATTATGATATTAGACATAAGTAGGAGAGGGAGGAATAGCACCGGAATCATCCAAGGTGGAGTTTTCAGCGAAAGTTTGAGCGAAGAGTACATACACGTGGCGAGTATTTCAAAACTTCAACCATGACTATTTTAACCCCCCCCCTCTCTCTCTCTCTCTCTCTCTCTCTCTCTCTCTCTCATCCTGTTCGACATTAATCATTAAGGGGGGATGGTTCACTTTTTGGCCGATGTTTGCATGTATTCATTATTTTTCTAGTTTCCTCCTTAGACCTCCATCAAATTAAAGATAAAAACATCCATTAGATCCCCCTTCTAGATTATTTTGTACATTTTTCGGTAGAAAAATGTCCCCGCCGAAGGCCGCTTCTAACAACATTACAGGCTCACTATCGTTCGCCAGGGAAAAAATCGATACCTAAATAGCACAAAAGATCTAAATATTGACGAAGAAATGAGGCGAAAGGTCTTAAAATCGATTAACTAATGGGGCAAACATCTTAGCATCTGAAAACTAATGGAGGTAAACATTAGGGAGAAGAGGATCCAGAAAAACGGTCTTCCTCCCCTTAAAAGCTCATTACTTAGCCGTGTTGGCGGGGGGAAAGTGTAAAAATAGTCATGATTGGAGGCTACAAAAACTCGGCCACGTGTATCAAGACCTATATGAAGACTAGAATTACCCGGTGCTTCAAACAAGAACGAAAGCCGGTATCACACGAGAGCTTTTATAGTCCACATTCGATAATCAACCATTTTCTGGCCACATTTCTAGAATAATTTGCACTGGTATCGGAAACTAGACTGGTGATAGATTAATTTAGGTGACAGAAATATTATAAATGTTGACCACATAAGCTGCCAGACCAGTGTTGAGCAAAAATGTTCAGCGAAAAAGCGCTCGTGTGATACCGGCTTAAGGTTGCTGCCCTTAAGCCGGTGTCACACGAGCGCTTTTTCCCGGCAATTTTCGATGAGCAAGTTTTTTCTCGTGCTATTTTGAGGCCTGTTTACACTGGGATCGGAAACTAGACTGACGGTAGATTATGTTAGGTGGTAGATTTCTGATGTCACTGAAATTTTAAGCCTGCCAGACTACAATTGCTCCTAAAAATTGAAGGAAAACCCCGCTCGTGTGACACCGCCTTATTTAGCTTGAAAGTAGTAGTCTGGGTGGGCATTTCTTAGCTTGAGGGAAGTCTGGGAAGGCACTTTCGTTAGCCAAGGGAAACAACTAAAATACATGTCTAGATTTCACAATAATAATTAACCGAAATACACAAGAGAAAATAAATACAGTCAATTAAAATACGCACTGGCAACAACTCCAACATAACCATCATAAACACATACATCCCTCCCCAAACATCCCCTACAGTACCAAATGAATACAGACCACACTTACAACACATCACAAACACTCCACACACCCCACACATCATCCTGGGTGGTGACTTCAACGCCAAGACGTCGGCCTGGTTTGTCGACAACCCCGACACAGACAGAGGGCTGGTACTACAAAACCAAACAGATAACCTCATCATCCTTAACGACATCCATCAACATACCCATATTCCCCACCAAGCCCTCTATAACCCATCATCTCCAGACATCACCTTTTGCTCCCCAGAACTCGCCCCCACAACATCCTGGAGGGTGGTCAGAACCTTAGGCTCTGACCACCTCCCGATCATTATCACCACCAAAACCAGACTCACCCCAGCTAGCCACAAACACACATACACCAATTATAAAAGAGCTAACTGGGAAGCATTCACAAATGAGACAGAACAACACTTCACAACTCTAAACAGTACACCCATCACTAACATCAACAATGCTGTACACATACTCAATAAAACTATCCAAAACGCTGACAAGAAACACATTCCAAGAGGTAACAGAAAGACACAACCCCAACTTCACACCAGAAATTCAAAACCTCATCAGACAACGCGACATACTGAAACACTCCCCAGCACCCCACACACAAGACATCACACAACAAATTCAAGCACTCAACACCCAAACTAACAACAAAATACAAGAACAACAAAAACTAAATTGGAATAACTTCCTACAAACACTTGATCACAAAACAAACCCCAAAAAACTCTACAAAACACTAAACAGCATCACACTTTCCAACAGCAACACAACACAATCACATGCTGCAATCACAACAACAGACTCTACTCCTTCATGTAAACAACAAGCAAACACTCTCATCAATCACTTTTCACATGTCAGCCACCTAAAACCTCACAAAGACGACCGACGTGTCATCCGACGTAAGAGACAATTCCCCACAGACCCTGACTATACACTCTTCACCAATCACCAGACAAAGCATATCATCAACAATCTCAAGCCTGTGGCCTAGACAACATAAGCAACATACACCTCAGACACCTGGGACCACAAGGCATACAAGCACTCACTAACATATCAAACTACAGCTATTCACACAACACAATACCAGACATTTGGAAGCATGGTATCATCATCACATTCCCCAAACCCAACAAAGACCCCACGCTACCCTCCTCGCACCGCCCCATCACACTCCTTTGCTCCCCCTCCAAAGTCATGGAACGCCTAGTATTACAACTAATTACACCTGACCTACCCCTAGCTCCAACACAACATGGCTTTAGGCCACTGCACTCCACAAACACTCTTCTCACAGACCTTACACAAAGAGCTTTCGACGGCATCAACTCAGCTAGACCACCACACAGATCACTATTAGCCACACTCGACATTAGTAAAGCCTTCGATGCCATCCCCCGCCACAACCTAATAAACAAAATCTACAACACAAACATGCACAACAACACAAAAAGGTGGCTGGCCAACTTCCTAGCAGGCAGATGTGCACACGTATCTTTTGCCGGTCAGTCATCTAAAATCAGAAACTTTCCAAACGGAGTCCCACAAGGATCCGTCCTATCGCCCGCACTCTTTCAATCTGTACATGCACGATATAACTACACCCAATACGCCCCAAATAAACTTAGCCTCCTATGCAGATGACATAACACTCACATGCACACACCATGACCCAAAAAGAGCAACAGATCTCCTTCAACCCTATCTCAACACAATACATGGCTGGTGCACTACAAACAGACTTAATCTAGCCCCAGCCAAATCCACCGCAACCCTGCTCACAAGTTGGACAGGAGAACACGAATACATCCCTCAACTCACCATAAACAACACACCCCTAACACATACACACACACCCAAAATCCTAGGAGTAACATATGATACTCATATGACATTCAAACAGCACACCACAAACATTAAAAAGAAACTGACACCCAGACTTAACGCCCTCAGGTCACTTGCTCACACAAAATTTGGACACAACAAAGAAACTACCACCACAGTATATAAACAATACATAAGATCAGTGATGGAATACGCAAGCCCAGCCTGGGCTTCTAACCTAGCTGAAACACATCATAAGACCTTACAGACTATTCAAAACAAAGCCCTGAAGATCATTACAGGCTGCACAGCTACTGCACCCACAGATCACCTACATCAAGAAACCAAAATCCTCAAAGTCAAAGACCATCTGGACATGAGAGGCACTCAATTCCTGGCAGCAGCCTCCACGAACCAAGACCACCCACTAAACTACATGGCAACACACCCACAGACACCAAGAAATATCACAACAAAACCCAGCACACGGTATCACACACAATTATTGTCCTCTCTCCCTCCCTGCCCACCCCGAACCAACTTCCAGAAGCACATCCATACTCATATCTCTCACCGATCCATCCACTCACTCACAGACAACACGCAGCTGCATGCACGACCTCCCGAAATCCATCCTTCCGAATCCACCCTTCCTCGCGAGGACAGAGTCCACCTGGCCAGGCTGAGATGCGGACACCATCCAGCTCTCCTGAGCTATCAGAAGAGACTGGATGACTCCGTTGTCGACGCCTGCCCGGGATGTAACACAGCACCCCATACCATTAAACACATCATAGAAGACTGCATTTCACACAACCACTTACGCCAACAACACAATCTACACTCAATGAGAGCTCTGTGGGAAAGCCCGATCGTGGCCATGGCCTTTCTCAGTGACTCGGGGTTGTTCGGCCAGGCAGCTTAGGGAACAACAACAACAACAACAACAACCGAAATATCATAACAACCCCCAGGACATCGGGCCAGATCAAGTGTTAACCCCTTGAAACTCTGACGCATTTTAGCAGTATATTTTTGGCTATCATTAGACGATTTTATGGAGCTTAGGAAGGATCTGTATGTATTAAAAGGGTATAGACTACCTCAATCAGCCCTCTGACTTCCATATACCCTTCCTAATCTGAATAATATCGTCTGATAATTACCAGAAAACAGAACAGAAATGCGTATTGGATCTTGAAAGGGTTAACATCGTGTAATGAACTACTCCATAAAAACAGGTTACTGAACGGAGCTTTCACTGTTACAAAGAGAAGGCCGAAAACCCATGCATTATACAGGAAGTGAAGGGTTGAGGGAATGTTCAAAATACACACACACACACACACACACATATATAGTCCAGAATGAGAAGGGTTGAGGGAATGTTCAAAATACACACACACACACACACACACACACACACACACACACACACACACACACACACACACACACACACACACATACATACATACACACACACACACAAAGTATATGGCCTATGTAAGTATTACCCAGCACATGAGGCAAGATATTTGGTTCCAACTTCAAGAGGAAATAGGTGGGGAAGATGGTGAATGAAGGTTACGAGGGGGCTGAGGGGGGGAGGGGTGATAAAGGCGGGAGTGACGAATCGGAGGGAGAGCCGGATTTTCCCGGTTTCATGACAACATGGACGACTGAGGACACAGGTTAATTTTGCTTCATGCTGTTGAACAAAATCAAGAACTTGGAAGACAGAGTGACCGGCTTGGAGATAGTTAAGAAGGAAATTGTTACAGAGAATGGTGAGTTGAAGAACAGGTTGGAGTCAGTGGAGAGAGAAAAGGCAGTGATAATGACTAGGCTAGACACCAGTATCTCTGAAGGTAAAAATGCTTGGGGCATGACTAGAGACCAAGTGGTAAAAGATTTAGACAGTGTAAGGAAGGCACACAGTGACGAATTCAGGAAGATATTGGATGAACAGAAACAGCAAGATGTTAGGATAAAGGACCAGGTAAAAAGTATGGTTAAGCAAGGCATCCACGAAAACTCTCAGGCCATCCAGGAAGAAAGTCGTAGGGCTAACTGCCTCATAATATCAGGGGTGGAAGAAAAGGAGGAACTAGACTGGACAAAACGAAAAGAACAGGATGAAGGTCGCATCAACAAGATTCTGGAATCTATTAAAGATGAGGAGGACACCTGGAAGGAGGAAATATCAGACATGTTTAGGCTGGGAAAATATACAAAGGAATACAATAGACTGGTAAAAATCGAATTTAAGTCAAGAAGGACATGTGATGAAATCATGGCAGTAGCGGCTAGGCTAAAAGGGTTAGAGGGTAAGGACAAAATCTACATCAGGCGAGACTTACCAGAAGAAGAGAGAAAGAAGGAGGCTGAACTAAGGAAAACCGCCAAGGAGGAAAATAGCAAGAGGACAGAACAAGAAAAGAATAAGTTTTTTTACGGAGTAAGAAAGGGGAAGATTATGAAACTTTCGATAAAAAGAAACTAAAAGTAAAAGAGGGTAGGGAACAGACCGCCGCAGATAAGGGGCTTGGAGCAGGTAATGGGGGACTAGAAAGTATAAGGATTCCAATGTCGATGGGCTAATCTCTAAGAAACTAGAACTAACAGACTTACTCAATACTAAGAAACCAGAAATAGTATGTCTCACTGAGACAAAACTAAGAGAAGACCTCGATATAAATTTGCTAGGATGGTCTGAATACACGATTTGGAGGAGGGACAGAAAATGTCGACATGGAGGTGGAGTGTGCATCCTTACTAGGAAAGATTTGATTGTGTCTGAGATAAAACTAGTAACTTCAACAGCAGAAGTTTTAGCAATAGAGATTGGTGGAAACGAAAAAATAGTGGTGATAGTAGCGTATGTACCTCCCAAGACGAAGACATGGGGTAAGGAGGAGCATAGCCTAATGCGTAAGGAAACAATTAGTGTGCTAGGAAATATCTTGGCTTCAAAGGATGAAATAGTCATGTGTGGGGACTTTAACTGCAAGGAAGTGAATTGGGAAGATCTTGAAGCCGGAGCAGGGGAGGAAAGTTGGAGCTATGAATTTTTAAGTATGGCCATGGAAAATTATATATACCAACATGTAAAAGAGTCAACAAGAGTAAGGGGAAGTGATCAACCAGCTAGATTGGACCTTCTATTCACAAGAAGGGAGGAGGAGGTTCAAAGTATTCAGTACCTATGCCCACTAGGAAAAAGCGACCATGCAGTTCTAGACATAGACTTACTATTGAAGTATAATCTACCCAAGGGAAGGGAAAAGCACAAGGAAAATCACTGGATGTATTCCAGAACCGATTTCGTAGGACTACGGGATTTTTTCAAGTCACAAAATTGGGATCAGGTGTTATCTGAAAGTGAGGTAGACAAAAAACTCAAGGCATTCATGGAGATCTATGATGCTGGTATAAAAACTTTTGTCCCTAAGTACATTAATAAAAGGAAAAAAAGTAATCGCAAAGTATGGTTTAACCGCGAATGTAGGCAAGCACAGGAAGCAAAAAACAAAGCCTGGAAAAGGATGAGAAACTGGGATTCGGAAGATAACAGGCAAAAGTATAAAGAGGAGAGAAACAAATACACAGAAATGAGGAGGAGGTCAGAGGCAAACCATGAGAAAGGGATAGTGGAGAACTATGAAAAGAATCCAAAAATGTGTTTTCAAGTTAGTAAACGGCAAAAGGAAGATAAAAGCCACGATCGTAAAGATTAAAAGTGGAAACAGAATCATAGAAGAGGATACAGAGATTGCGGAAGAACTAAATAGAAATTTTGCATCAGTATTTACAAAAGAAGGAGAATTCATTGCACCAGAAACCAATGAGATAGGTACAGAGGAAATGCCGGAAGTCACATTTAACAGACCAGAGCTCATAGACAAAATGAGTAAGGTGGATCCAAACAAAGCCGCTGGACCGGACGGAGTATCAGGCTGGATTATTAAAGAAAATGCTATGGAACTGAGTATACCGTTATATGACATAATGACCAAATCATTGGACACAGGGATAGTACCTACAGAATGTAAAAGAGCAAACATTATTCCTATATTTAAGGGAGGAAGCAGAGATAAACCACTGAACTATAGACCTGTATCACTATTGAGCATCCTCATGAAGATTCTGGAAGGATTAATAAGGGACAAATGGGTGAACTACCTGGAATCCAAAAGATTAATTACTGACCGACAATTTGGATTCAGAGGTGGCAGATCATGTGTAAGCAACTTGTTGAGTTTTTACTCTAGAGTAATAGACGCAGTGGACAAGAGGGAAGGATGGGTAGACTGTGCCTACCTAGACTTTAAAAAGGCATTTGACAAAGTTCCACACAAGAGATTGCTGTGGAAATTAAAACATGAGGGAAAAGTAGGAGACAAACTGCTGAAATGGATGGAGAGCTATCTTAGCAGAAGACAGATGAGAACAACAGTAAGGGGGAAATCGTCAAACTGGACTCAAATTACGAGTGGGGTACCACAAGGATCTGTCCTAGCCCCAATCATGTTTCTAATATTTGTAAATGACTTACCTGAGGGACTAACAAGCTACATGAGCATGTTTGCGGACGATGCTAAGCTGCTTAAAACGATCAGAACCCAGGAGGATTGCCTTGAGCTCCAAGCAGATTTGCAAAAGATCCATGAATGGAGCATCAAATGGAATATGGAGTTCAATGCAGGGAAATGTAAGACTCTAGAAATGGGTAAAAAGCAAGTACAGACCTAGAAAAGATTATAAACTAGGAAACGAAGTGATTCCCAAAGCAGAAAAAGAAAAAGACTTTGGGATAGAATTTAAGGATAACATGTCTCCAGAAAGCCACGTAAATAAGATAGTGAGAGAATCACTAGCACTATTGGCAAATATCAGGATGTCTTTCAATTATCTTAATGAAAACACCATGAAACAAATAATAAGACCCAGGATGGAATATGCATCTGTAGTGTGGTCCCCTCACTTGAAGAAACATATCCACAAAATTGAGAGGGTACAGAGAGCAGCTACGAGGATGATCCCAGGTTTGGAAAATTTGGAGTACCAAGAGAGGCTCGAGAGATTGAATCTACCTACACTGGAACAGAGAAGGAAACGAGGACAGCAAATTCAGATATATAAATGTGTTAGAGGTATTGACAAAATCGACCAAGAAAACTTCATAGAGAGGGATGGAGGTGAGAGGACAAGAGGTTACAGCTACAAACTAAAAGTGCTAAATAGTAAATCTGATCTGAAAAGTAAAAGATTTCATACCAACTCGATTAGTGGGTGGAACAAATTGCCAGCCGAAGTAGTGTCTGCACCATCAGTGCATAGTTTCAAAGCACGGTATGACAAACATATCTTAGGAGGCGGGAATTAACGAGCATGCTCACTCCCGCAAATACAACTAGTGTAAGTACAACTAGTGTAAGTACACACACACTGTCACACACACACACACACATATACCACATAATTATGTGGTACACCGACGAGACAACACCTCTGCCTCTGCACCCACTCTCCCAAAAATCAGCTGATCTAGCAAGCTGTTTACAGCGCTCGTCAAATAAACTCACATAAACTTGAGTATAAGGATATTTTGTGTTGTCCTGTATTATAATGCAGTATTAAAATAATTTGAGATTAAAATCAAGTGAGGATATTGCGAGTGATAAGAATAATTCAAGCGATAGTGAATGCGAGTGGATGTAAACAAATATGGCTGACTTTGATGGATTTGAAGTCGGTGAGAGCGCGAGGGCATTCTAGGGAAAATTCTACGTGAGCTGAAGGAGATTAAAAGGTGGAAGGAGGATATGCAGGAGTGGAAGGTGAGTGTTAGTTCACAGATTGAGGCTCTATGTTCAATATGTGGTTCTCAGGCTGCGGACATCGAGCCTGGACAAGATTTGAGTCGGGCTAGTCTAAAAGAAATTCAAACTCATATGGGGCTACTCCGGGACGAAAATGAAGCTTTAAGATTACAACTTGAAGAATACAAAGGGCAAACCAAGGAAATGAAAACACATGTTGAGGAGATTAAGGAGAAACACAATACATGGGTTAATGACGAAGGAGGAAGAGTGAAAGAAGTGGCAATGAAGGAAATCATGGAGGAACAAAAGAAACAATCAGAAAGGGAAAATAAAGATCTAGAATCAGTGGTAGTAAAAGCTATGAGGAGAAACGAACAGGTCCTGCGTGAAACAATAGATATAAATAAGTGTATTGTTGTATTTGGGGATATAGAGGAGCACATTATTGAAAGGAAAGCTAGGGATAAGGAAGAAATTAACAAGGTAAAAACATTAATCAAGCATGTCGATGAAGAAGGAAACAACTGAAGAGATGCAATTGAAGAAGTTAGGAGAATGGGTAAATATAGCAAGGGAAACAAGGCCAATGAGAGTGCAGTTTAGGTCTAGGGTAACAGTGGATGCAATAATGAACGTAACATGGAGGCTTAACTTGACCAGCAAGTTTAAGAAAATTACAATTAGAAAAGACATGAGTATTGAGGATCGAAATATAAGAAAGGAATTGCAAACCGAGGCAAATGAAAAGAATGGAGAAAGGACGAAAGAAGATGAAAAGAAGTTTTTCTGGAGAGTGTGGGAGGGAAAAGTCAAGAAATGGTATATAAAGCGAAGGGACGAAGTAGGGAGGGATAGGGAGATGGTGAGGGAGACGGAGGAGAAGGCAGAGAGAGGGGAGGTGGAAATAGAAAGAGAAACAGTCCAAGTGGAGGCAAAGGGAGGGGAGGTGGAAACGGAGCGAGAAACAGTCCAGGTGGAGACAAGAGAAGAGGAGACAACTAGGAAATCAATTGGGAGGGGTACGTACAATAAAGAAAGGAACGGGCAGGGACGAGAAAAATAGGGAAAATACTGGTAACGCTAAGTTCATGTATACAAATATTGATGGGTTAATTTCCAAAAAGATTGAGTTTGACGAATATGTAAAGAGAGAGAGGGCCGGGGTAGTATGTTTGACTGAAACTAAGCTTAACCAGGAGGTAGACACGAATATAATTAGTTGTGTGGGATACAGTACATGGAGAAGAGACAGGTTAGGAAAGCTAGGAGGAGGAGTGTTGATCATGGTAGATAATAAAATTACTGCTAAAGAATTAAAACTTGGTGATAGCATTGCTGAAGTGGTAGCAGTTGAAATTGAGGATAATGATAGGTCAAAATTGGACATTGTATCAATGTATTTACCTCCTAAGACTAAATCTTGGAGCAACGATGAATATAATTAATTAATTTTGGAAACCTTGCGAATGTTAGAAATTATTTGTAAAAGAAAAAATAGGCTTATTCTTGCAGGGGACTTTAATTGCGGTGAGGTGGATTGGGAATGTTTGAATGCGGGTTCAAATGAAAATACTTGGGGTAGCCAATTTCTTGAACTAACAATGGGGTATCTATTAACACAACACGTTATGGAAAATACAAGATTTAGAGGAGGTGATGAACCATCAAGACTTGACTTATTATTCACCAAAGACCCCCAAGAAATAAAGAACCTAACATATTTGAGTCCCATGGGAAAAAGCGATCATGCTGTGATTGAATTTGAATTGACAGTGGAATTTCTGGAAGGCAGAGAGGAGGAACATAGGGAATATAGATTAAATTATAGTAAGGCGGATTATGAATCATTACGAGGATACTTTGCAAATATAGATTGGTCATTTATTGAGCAAGAACAGAATATTCAGGTAAAATACACCATGTTACTAGACATTTACAGGGAGGGGGTAGATAAATATGTACCAACATTTAAGGATAGAAAGCTGGCTAAGGAGAAAGAGTGGTTTAACATGCGATGTCACATTGCCCAGAACAAAAAGGACTCTGCATGGAATAAAGTGAGAAGGAGACACACTGAGGAAAAATGGAATGAGTATAAGAATGCTAGAAACAACTATGTCAAGACTATAAGAGAGGAGAAAAAGAACTTTGAAAAAGATATAGTAAACAAATGTAATAAAGAACCCAAACTGTTCTATAGTTATATCAACGGCAAAACAAAAATAAAGGACAAAATAACAAAGCTTAGGGTAGAGGGTCAATTATTAGCGGAGCAGATAAGTGCAAAAATAGTTCACTTAATCATGCAAGTATGACATTTGGCACAAATGTTCATTAGAGTCCACTCTTTCAAAAAAGGGCGTTAGCCACGCAAAAATCCAAGATGGCTACCATTTTTTCAAGATGGCCACCGTCTACACTAAGAATTACTAATAATTACTTTGTAAGTTGTAACTACTTCAAGTAAAACAACTTATTTCAATTCAAAACCCTACTTTATATGTCATAGAGTCTGAAAGAGGTCTCCTATTTTTGTAAAATAAATTTGTTAATGGTAAATCAAACCAAAATTGCACCCGCAAAACTAATATCATTCGTATCTTTGCGACTAATAAAGATTCCAGTATACATTTTTATGACAAAATTAATTTGTTTTTATTACAGAACCAAAAAATACATAAATCTAATGAAAGTTTTAGCAAAAGACAGTCGAAATTATACTTGAACTCACCACTGCACCCAGGATAACAGAGAAACTACACTTCACATATGCAACTGCACAAGGCTGTGCATGTGAGACCAAGCCTGTAGCATTTGCACCTGCCACGGCAGCCAGACTTGCAGCCAGACTTAGTGAGCTGTTCACAACTCTTTGCAATGGGAGAGTTGGCTGTCCAGAAGTCTTTCCATTCTTCGCCAATCTTCTCCCATCCCCAGTCAGCTGGACTTCTCTGCTTCTGGCTGGCGCAGAATTGCCTGAGCCCACACACAGCCTGCCTGATATGCTGCACGTTTAGTGTGTTGAATCAGAGCTGCTCTGGTTGGAGGGATGGCTTCATAGGGTCTCTGCTTTCTGGCAAACAAGTCCAGTCTAGCCTCATCCACACCATCTGCAATGCTGGACCTGTCATACATGAGGACCACAAACTTCTCTAGAATCTTCATGTCATCATCCTCAATGGTTGGTGGGTGCTGGCTCAGTTTGGAAAATACTGGAGTTGCCTCTGGGAAAATGTCCCATGTCTGCCAAGCTGTCTTCTTTCCTTTATTTCTAAAAGCTGAGACCACATCACAACCTGTAAAAACATGGAAGAACAACATGCCTTTGGCCTTCTCTTGACCAACATAGTTGTGCAGGTTGTGAATGCCAATCCATCGAAGGCTCTGACCTTGGCCAAATATGAGCCACAGCTGCTGCAGACCCATGCTTTGCAGAGTTGGGAACATACTCAGGCCAATGACAAGGACATCTGTGTCATTGGCTTTGACTATGATAGATTTGCTCCCTTGTCCTGCAGCATATCTGGCATGGACAAAGATGCGACTGTCTGCCTCATCATGAGAACATTCGTGCAGTTCAGTCAGACTCACTTTGTGTGTGCTAAGTGCTTGGGGTCCCTTGGTCACAATAACCAAGTTTGGTGCAGACATCTGGACAATCTTGTCTGCCAGGAAGTGAAACAGCTCCGACTTATTGTCATTGTGCCTCAGAAAGTTGTGCCAGTTTGAGGGAATGCTATTCTTTTCTGTCACCTTGCGTCTCCCCCCTTGTCCTCTTTTGGACCTTGTGTCTGCTTTCAGACTTGATGGACTGTACACATCAAAGACAACATGTGTTGTCTTGTATGTATTGGCATAGGCACTAATCCTTGGCAGAAAGTCAAGGGCTGCATATTCTGCAAATGTCTTAGACCTTTTGGGTGGCAGTACATGGATCAAAGCTGAACCATCAATGATGATGTCATCTGCCTCTGACTCTTGGTCTGGAAGCGTGATGTGTTTCTCAAGTATGGAGGTCAGTTGGGACTTGTGACAGCTATAAATCTTTCCACCATCACTTAGAGATGCAGGGAATGACTGATTTTCGTGCTGAAAGAACTGCAGGTCACACTCCCTGATCTGACAGGAGATGAACAGCTTTGAAAAAAGCTGACAGTCTTCTTTCAGCTGCTTCTGTTTTGATGCTTCTTTAACAGGCTTATCTTGACAGAAGAAGTTAAGTCTTTGCCTCCTGATGGGCTCATAGAATAATGTTGGATTATCTTCCAATCTTTTCACAAAGTCTTGGCATTGTGTCCTACCTTTCTGCAAGTGACTGTGAACAAGCTCAGCAGAGCTGGGATGAGCTACATCTTTGGTGTCAATTGAGAACAAATCTGACACTGAACCCCATGCTGAGTTACACAGCAGTGAAGTCACCAGTGTGCCCTGGTTGTGCACTGACATTCACTCTATTAGTATACCAACACCTTGTAAATAATGTTTACATCCTTTGAGAAAAGTTTTAGATCAATTGGAATCTATGACCCCAAAAACTCTCTGTAGATAAAAAAAAGGCATTCATTGTGGCCAGTGACAGATGCTGAGAAAAGATTAATACTACGTTTGGCCGCCATATTGGACGCCATCTCTTTGTTTTAGTACTTGTAATTGAAAGCGTGACAAAAATAACTTTAATAAAGAACAAATTGGTGATTGAATGGGATTATAAACCATGATAAATGCATCAGTAACACCCATATTCTCGAAGATGATGCAATTGGCCAATGAATGGCAGCCATCTTGGAAAAAGAGGAAGCCATCTTGGATTTTTTGCGTGGCTAACACCCTTTTATGAAAGAGTGGTCCTTTGAGAATGGCTGTGCCAAATTTTATACTTGCATGATTAAGTGAACTATTTTGGGGTATTTTTGCATTTATCTGCTCCACTATATATGAAGACACAGTGGGTATGTGTGAAATTATGAATGATACATTAACATCCGTGTTTGTGGAGGAGGATGACTATGTAGAACCTGTGGTGGAATTGAACGAGATACAGGGACTAGAGTCGATAGAAGTCAACAAGGATGAACTAAAATCATTGTTGGAAGAATTGGACGTGAGAAAATCTATGGGTCCAGATAACATTGCTGGATGGGTATTAAGAGAATGTTCTGAACAACTAGTGAGACCTATTTTTAATATTGTTCAACACTCATTAAACAAGGGGGAACTTCCCTTAGAATGGAAACAAGCAAATATAACTCCAATATATAAAAGTGGAAATAAAGAAGACCCGCTAAATTATCGACCGGTATCCTTAACGAGTGTTATATGCAAGCTTTGTGAAAAGATTATTAGAAAAAGATGGGTGGGTATGTTGGAGGAGAGGGAAATAATTTCAAGCAAGCAGTTCGGGTTCAGAAAAGGTCATTCGTGTACCACAAATTTGTTGAGTTACTATGATAGGGTAATTGATATTGTACAAGGGAGGGAGGGGTGGGTAGATTGTATTTACTTAGATTTCAAGAAGGCATTTGATAAGGTGCCTCATAAGAGATTGTTGTGGAAGCTCAGGACTGTGGGGCGGGTTGAGGGAGTATGATTAAAGTGGATGGAAAACTATTCAATTGGGAGGGAAATGCGAACAGTAATAAAGGTAAAGTTCTCCTCGTGGAAAAGAGTAAAAAGCGGAGTGCCGCAAGGATCGGTGTTGGCCCCAATCATGTTTTTGGTTTTCATCAACGACCTTCAAATGGGAATAGGCTCATATATATCTATGTTTGCTGATGATGCAAAATTAATGAAGCATATTACAAGTAGGAGTAGTTGTGAAGAATTACAGAGAGACCTAGATAAATTATATGAGTGGAGTCAAACTTGGAAAATGGAATTCAACACGAGTAAGTGTCAGGTTCTTGAGATGGGAAAAATTAAATATAGACCTTCTTGGGGATATAAAATAGGAGATGAAATAAATAGTAAAGCTGTGAAAGCAAAAGACCTAGGGGTAGTTGTGGCAGACAGCTTGTCACCTGAACAGCATATAAATAAAATAACTGGTAAAACTTATGCAGTGTTGACTAACATGAGAATAGCTCTGAATTATTTAGATGAAGAGATGTTAGCAAAAATAATAGGGACAATAATACGACCAAGACTGGAGTATGCAGCAGTGGTGTGGTCTCCACACCTTATAAAATATAATAGAAAACTGGAAAGAGTTCAGAGAGTTGCCACTAAGATGATAGCTAGCCTTAGAGACCTGCCATATGAGGAGAGATTGGAGAGGCTAAAGCTGCCAACGCTGAGGGAGAGGAGAGAGAGAGGTGACATGATCATGATGTTTAAGTGTGTGAAAGGTTTTGAGAAGATCGACAAGGGAGATTTTGTGGTGAGGGACGAGGGAAGAACCAGGGGTCATGATTGTAAGTTGAGGAAAGTTATATGTAAGTCTGATGTAAGAAAGTTCAGCTTGAGTGTTGGAATAAGTTGGATGGGGAGGTGGTGGGAGCAAGAAATATCCAAACTTTTAAAGCAAAATTGGATAAATGTAGAGAGAGAGACAGGACAACACGAGCTTAGGCTCAAATCCTGTATACTACAATTAGGTGAGTACACACACACACACACACACACACACACACACACACACACACGTAATGTCCAGAAAGTGAAGGGTTTGGAGGGGGAATGTTGAAAATAGGAGTGGTCTAGTAATCTGCTACCTGTCTGTCAAGTTTCCCACGGCATGCACGAGGTTGAGTTAAGGGGGGTCACCGGATTTGTTTTATCTTTCTCTCCTTTTCTCTCTTTCTCTGGCTTGTATTCATTCGGCCTCATTCAGCCAACTGTTTTAAGACGTTTTTCCCCATCCAGGTGTTGATATCTTTCTGGCGAGCGATAGCGAGCCAGCATTGTATGGAGAAATCCGGCTTCGCCGGAGACATTTTTCTATCGAAAAATGTACAAATTTAGCTTGCGGTCAAAAACAAAATATATATATGCTGTCTCGCTACCGCTCGCCAGGAAAATATTGACACCTGGTTGTGGGTAAACGTCTTAAAACAGTAGGCTGAATGGGGCCGAATGAATACAAGCCAAAGAGAGAGGGAGAGAAAGAGAATATAGAAGCGAGGTGTGCTCCCATAAATAGATACGCACTGACCACTTGCGAGTGTCATGCTATAATATAAGGTTCTTGGAGTATTTGACATCATCGATATCTAACAGAAACGTTGATCAAGATACGGTTGGATATATTCATTTATGTAATTATTGCCTATTTGTTTGTGTTTTGTGTATGTTATGAATGGGTCAACAGACAAAACAGATTGTAAACATGTTTCTACCGAACTATGTACAGGATTAGCTTAAGGGGGGTGACCTGCTTTTTGTTATTTCTGTCCTTTCTCTCTTTCTCTGGCTTGTATCCATTCGGCCCCATTCAGCTAACTATTTTAAGACGTTTATCCCCATCTAGGTGTCGATTTCTTCCTGGCGAGCGATAGCGAGCCAGCAATATATGAAGAAATCCGGCTTCGCCGGAGACATTTTTCTATCGAAAAATTTACAAATTTAGCCTGCTGTCAAACAAAAATAAATAATATGCTGGCTCGCTACCGCTCCCCAGTAAACAATTGACACCTGGATGGGGATAAACGTCTTAAAACAGTAGGCTGAATGGGGCCAAATGGGTACAAGGCAGAGAAAGATAGAAAAGGACAGAACAAAAACAGGTCACCCCCCTTAAAGGGGATCTGAGGGGCGAATTTCTTTATACAGTATATAATTATATTGTATTTTATATATGTTTAACTTTTTACTAATTTGTTTATGTTTGAAAGTGTCTGAGGAGGTGATTTGTTTGTTCTTAATTATATCTATTTATTTCCGGACGCCTTACTCCCCTTAATGAGGGTGGCCATACACAAAAGGCCCCCAAGCGGCCCTATCCCTTGTAAGAGTTTACTGAAGGATTTACATGACTGACCACTCAATTTGGGGAGGTCCGTCAGACTCCAAGGCCTTATATTTATTTTGTTAGCACTATGTGTCTACAGTGGTGTGCGGCTAAGCCATCCACTAACCTAGGTGGTAATTTTATAACAATTTGCTTGAAAATTAGGTAAAACTATCAAAACCCTCGACAATAATAAAACACACACACACACACACACACACACACACACACACACACATAATGTCGGACGAGCTTGTGTTAAGGGGAGGTCTCCACTTGAGGGATTTTTTCTGAACCCCTTTCTCCCTCATGTGTAGCCCCATTGCTTTTGAGATTTTAAGACGTTCGCCCTAGTAGTTTGGACATTTTAAGACACTTTGCCCCATTTCTGTCAATTTTAAGACCTTTCGTGATTTAGGTGTCGATTTTTTCCTGGCGAGCGATAGCGAGCCTGTAATTTAAGAGCAACCGGCCTCCGGCCTGGACATTTTTCTACTGAAAAATGTACAAATTTATCTTGAAAGGGGGTCTATGGGGTGTAATTTTAAGCTTGATGAAAACGTAGGGAACAAACTAAAAACCTCCCCTTAAACCTACATTAGCTTGTGTTTATTTAATTATTTTATTTATGTATTAATTGTGTTAATTATTTATGTTTATTATAATTTATTATTATTATAATTACTTTGTTCCCTAGACCTCCATCAAGCTTAAGGGGGGATGGGCCGGTTTTCTGGACCACTTTCTCCCTCATGTTTAGCCCCATTAGTTTTCCGATGTTAAAATGTTTGCCCCATTAGTCAGTTGATTTTAAGACCTTTCGCCCCATTTCTTCGTCAATATTTAGACCTTTTGTGCTATTTAGGTGTCGATTTTGCCCCTGGCGAACGATAGTGAGCCTGTAATGTTTGAAGAACCGGCCTTCGGCCGGGACGTTTTTCTACCGAAAAATGTACAAATTAATCTAGAAGGGGGATCTAATGGAGGTCTAGGGAGGAAACTAGAAAAATAATGAATACATGCAAAAATCGCCCCAAAAGTGAACCATCCCTCCTTAAAAAATGCCCCCAAGACCCCCCTGTGAGATAAATGTGTACTGTACATATAATATTGCGATACAGAAATCTCCCGGCCCCCTCCTAAATCTCCCGGCCCCCTCCTAAATCTCCCGGCCCCCTCTTAAATCTCCCGGCCCCCTCTTAAATCTCCTGGCCCCCTCCTAAATCTCCCGGCCCCCTCCTAAATCTCCCGGCCCCCTCCTAAATCTCCCGGCCCCCTCTTAAATCTCCTGGCCCCCTCCTAAATCTCCCGGCCCCTCCTAAATCTCCCGGCCCCCTCCTAAATCTCCCGGCCCCCTCCTAAATCTCCCGGCCCCCTCCTAAATCTCCCGGCCCCCTCCTAAATCTCCCGGCCCCCTCCTAAATCTCCCGGCCCCCTCCTAAATCTCCCGGCCCCCTCCTAAATCTCCCGGCCCCCTCCTAAATCTCCCGGCCCCCTCCTAAATTTGCTGCTCGTTATCACACGCCACGAAAAGGTCGACACCAAAATGGTACGAAATATATTAACATTGACAAAGAAATGGGTCGAAAGTTCTTAAATTCGCCGAACTAATGGGCAAACGTCTTAAAATCTGAAAACTAATGGGGCTAAACCTGAATTCAGGGAGTTCTGAAATAATACTCCCCCTTAATCTGTCGATCAATTTAATCCAATTTTTCCATTCTTTAACTCCAAGTAACGTGATCTGAAGCACACACACACACACACACACACACACACACACACACACACACACAATATTACATCAGTGAAAGTATTAAGGGAGCTTGGCCGGTTTTCTGGCCCCTCATCTCCCTCATGTTTAGCCCCTTTAGTGTTCAGATTTGAAGACGTTCGGCCCAATAGTTTGGCGATTTTAAGACCTTTCGTGTCAATATTACAACTTTTCGTGAAATTTAGGTGTCGATTTTTTTCCTGGCGAGCATGTAAATTAAGAGGAGCCGGCCGATCGAAAAATGTACATATTGATCTTGAAGGGGGGGGGGGGGGGTAAGCTTGATGGAAGTCTTGTAAGGAAACTAAAAAATATATATACATATAAAAACAAATATAATAATGATCAAATAAATATGCCCATAAAAGTATAAATTCTGGAGGTATCAACCGGTAAATTGGAGTCTGGAAGTGAAAGCTGACAGTGGGGAGGATCTAAGGCGTGTGTTTTATCATTTGACTGGGGTTATCATTGGACGATTTTATGTAATTTAGGAAGGATATCTCGGAATCAAAGAGGTCATTACTATTTCAAATTAACTCCTTTAGCTTCCACAAGTTCACTCTTAAGCTGAATAAAATCGTCTAATGATAGCAAGAATTACCAACCAAAGCGCGTCATGATCTTCAGAGGGTTAGAGGTTTTCGTGTCATTTAGGTATTGATTTAGGTATTGATTTTTTAGGTATTGATTTTAGGTATTGATTTTTTAGGTATTGATTTTTTAGGTATTGATTTAGGTATTGATTTTTTAGGTATTGATTTTGGGTATTGATTTTTTAGGTATTGATTTTTTAGGTATTGATTTAGGTATTGATTTTTTAGGTATTGATTTTTTAGGTATTGATTTTTTAGGTATTGATTTAGGTATTGATTTAGGTATTGATTTTTTAGGTATTGATTTTAGGTATTGATTTTAGGTATTGATTTTTTAGGTATTGATTTAGGTATTGATTTTTTAGGTATTGATTTTTTAGGTATTGATTTTAGGTATTGATTTTTTTAGGTCATTTAGGTATTGATTTTTTTTCGTGGCGAGCAATTGCGAATCTGTATCTAAGGAGGAACCGGCATTCGGCCGGGCCATTTTCATACCTAAAACTATAAAAAAGTATATCTCGAAGTGGGGTCTTTGGGGTGCTCTTTCTTAAGGTGGAGATTTCCACTTAAGAGATTTTTTTCTTGACCCCTTTCTCCCTCATAGTTAGCCCCATTGCTTTTGATATTATAAGACGTTCGCCCCATTAGTTTGGCGATTTTAAGAACTTTTGCCCCATTTCTGTCAATTTTAAGACTTTTCGTGCCATTTAGGTGTCGATTTTTTCTTGGCGAGCGATAGCGAGCCTGTAATTTAAAAGGAACCGGCCTTCGGCCGGGACATTTTTCGGTAGAAAAATGTACAAATTTATCTTGAAAGGGGGTCTAAGGGCTGTAATGTTAAGCTTGATGGAAGTGTAGCGAACTAACTAAAAACCTCCCCTTAAGCTTGGTGGAGGTCTATGTGGCAAACTAAACTTCTAAAAATATAATAATAAAAATACTAATACACTGTACAATTAAAATACTAATACACTGTACAATAAAAATACTAATACACTGTACAATTAAAATACTAATACACTGTACAATTAAAATACTAATACACTGTACAATTAAAAGGGTAATTAAAGTCTCCATAATAATCTACCCTAACAAAGATTATGTATAATATATCTCACTTCTCAAAATGGTTCAGTCAAAAGCATTCCGTCTCATCAAATCACTTCCTCTTAACTCCCTACAACCTACCTCTGTCTCACTCTCTCTCTCTCTCTCTCTCTCTCTCTCTCTCTCTCTCTCTCTCTCTTACCGCTATAACAATAATCAATGTTCTTCAGAGTGTTCTCAGTCTGTATCTCTCTCTCTCTCTCTCTCACTCTCTCTCTCTCTCTCTCACTCTCACTCTCTCTCTCTCTCTCTCTCTCTCTCTCTCTCTCTCTCTCTCTCTCTCTCTCTCTCTCTCTTACCGCTATAACAATAATCAATGTTCTTCAGAGTGTTCTTCAGAGTGTTCTCAGTGTGTACCTCTTCCCTTGCGTAGAGTAGGTGGCACCTGACTTTCAACACATTCCATTCCCTATTCTGTTCAACTCTCTAACCCAAGAGTAAACCGATTTTCTCAGTCTTTCTCCTACTCAACCAGTAAGCTCTGGAATTGTGTCCTACAATCTGTCTTTCCCACATCCTATGAATTAGACTGCCTCAAGCTCCGTGTATCCAGACTATTTGAGTCCTACGCACCTTGAATATCGACGCTTGTCACAGGCAGCATTGCGTTTTGTCTCCTTCATATATATATATATATATATATATATATATATATATATATATATATGAGAGAGAGAGAGAGAGAGATGGTATTAATAGTAGTAATAATAGTATCAGTAATATTGAACCTCCGTAGCCAGGAACCTAACACACAACAATACACACACCATACACACACCATACACACACAATACACACAACAATACACACACAATACACACAACAATACACACACAATACACACAACAATACACACACCATACACACACAATACACACACAATACACACACAATACACAACAATACACACACAATACACACAACAATACACACACCATACACACACAATACACACACAATACACACACAATACACACAACAATACACACACCATACACACACAATACACACAACAATACACACACAATACACACAACAATACACACACCATACACACACAATACACACACAATACACACACAATACACACAACAATACACACACCATACACACACAATACACACACAATACACACAACAATACACACACCATACACACACAATACACACACAATACACACACAATACACACAACAATACACACACCATACACACACAATACACACACAATACACACACAATACACACAACAATACACACACAATACACACACAATACACACACAATACACACACAATACACACAACAATACACACACAATACACACACAATACACACACAATACACACAATACACACAACAATACACACACAATACACACACAATACACACACAATACACACAAAAATACACACAACAATACACTTACACAATATACACACAATACACAATATACACACAATACACACAATACACACAATACACACACAATACATACACACATTACAAACACCATACACACAATACATACACAATACAAACACAATACATACACACATTACAAACGCCATACACACACAATACATACACAATACAAACACAATATACACACATTACAAACACAATACACATACAATACACATACAATACACATACAATACACATACAATACACATACAATACACATACAATACACATACAATACACACATACAATACACATACAATACACACATACATAAACAATACACACATACAATACACATACAATCCAAACATACATAAACAATACACACATAATACACACACAATACACACACAATACACACAACAATACACACAACAATACACACAACAATACACACACAATACACACAACAATACACACAACAATACACACACAATACACACACAATACACACAACAATACACACACAATACACACACAATACACACACAATACACACACAATACACACAACAATACACACAACAATACACACACAATACACACAACAATACACACACAATACACACACAATACACACAACAATACACACAACAATACACACACAATACACACAACAATACACACACAATACACACACAATACACACAACAATACACACAACAATACACACAACAATACACACAACAATACACACACAACACACAACAATACACACAACAATACACACACAATACACACACAATACACACAACAATACACACACAATACACACACAATACACACAACAATACACACACAATACACACACAACACACAGCAATACACACAACAATACACACACAATACACACACAACACACAACAATACACACACAATACACACAACAATACACACAATACACACACATAAACCCACCAGTTAACAATAATAATACCCCTGCAGTCCTCCACCCTCCACCCTCCCTCCCTCAAAGACAGGTTCAACCTAAGCCCTAATTTTAACTCTGTCTGCGCCGTGTTACTCAGTTACTCAGTTACTTGTTCGTCAAGGGGAATCCACGCAATGCGAGCTAAGCTCATTATTATCGCGCCTCCTTAACTGGGAATGTATTGCGTGAAATGCATGTTAAGTGTTTTATGTACTGTTGGAATGGCTGTGGATGTGTGTGTAGTCTGTATTTAGCCAATTGGCGACATTGGAAACGAAGGCTTAGGGTGGATCTGTATGGTACCATTCTCACTATAGACGGTACCGTCTCGCCCGAAGGCTTAGGTAGCCATCAGCTTAGGTGAACCATATGATACCCATCTCGCCTTGTACCATTTTTGCCAACCCCAGATGGGACGTCACAACGTCGTCCACTTATTCCAGGTACCTATTTACAGCTAGGTGAACTGAGGCTAACACATGAAAGGAGACAAGCCCAATTTGTCTCCGCCCGGTCTGGGATTGAACCCCCGACCCCTCGTGTGTGAGACGAGAGCTCTACCTACTAGGCTACGGGCTGTGTGTGTGTGTGTGTGTGTGTGTGTGTGTGTGTGTGTGTGTGTGTTGGAGGGGGTGGGGGTGTTCTTTATCTCCCCTGTTAGCTCCTTTCGTTTAGACATTTTCATACTTTTCACCCCATTACTTTGGTGATAGAAAAGACGCTTCACCCCAATCAGGTGTCGATTTTATATGGGCGAACGATAGCGAGCATACAACATAGAAGAAATCGGCCTTCGCCCGAGACGTTTTTCTATCGAAAAATATACATATTTACCTTGCAGGAGGTCTGGGTGGACAATTTTTAATCTGAAGGCAGTCTGGGAAGGCGTATTTGTTAGTTCTCTGTTTGAAGGAAGTCTGGGAAGGCGTATTTGCTTGCTGAGGGGATAAACTAAAATAAATGTATCGATTATGGTGAAAGCAAGCAAAATCCTCCACAATGATGAAATCTAACATGACGAAACCCCCCAGTCATCAAATTAGCCCCTCCCCCCCCCCCCCCCTCCCCCCTTCCCCCCTAATCGGTTGAGAAACCAGCAACAACCGGTTCTGGGGTCCTTGGGTGGATTAGTGTTATTAGCGAAGCGGCGGGTATGAGGGCGGGATGATGAATGGGCGGCGTGTGACTCATATGGGTGTGGTGTGGGTAAGGGGGGGGGGGGGGGGGGGGCTCGCTATCGCTCTTGTTATTCAATCATACAAATTGTCCTTGATCACGTTGTTGTTGTTGGTGTTGTTGTTACGTAAATGCATGTAGTGGTTACCAATGTTTGTGGCCAACTGTACATTAGACTATTCCCTACATACACAATTGACCACTTGCGAGTTTTGGTATATATGGAAGTTGGAGCTGTGGCCATCACTATTTAACGGAATTATCAGCTGACATACGGTCATAATGCATATATAAATACATAAAACCAAATTGATCATACTTTTTATCTATCAGAAACCCCCATTATTATTGCATTTCTCTTTAATATCGATGTTCACGGCTCCAAATTCCTTATAGAACGAAACTCGCAAGTGGTCAATTGGCTAGAAACTGGGAATAATATAACACCTTTACAAATCAGGGGTATATAATGGGTTTATGAATGGATTAGGTATATTGATAGTGATTTACCTTTCTATCCCTTTACTTAGTGGGTTAATTACTACCGGGTACCCGTTTACCTTTATAGGGGTATGTTGGGGTAATAATAAAATACCTTTACACTATATATATCAGGGGTATATAATGGGTTTATAAATTGATTAGGTTTATTGATAGTGATTTACCTTTCGATCCCTTTACTTAGTGGGTTAATTACTACCTGTTTACCTTTATAGGGGTATATTGGGGTAATAATAATATTCCTTTACACAATATAAATCAGGGGTATATAATTGGTTTATAAATGGATTAGGTATATTGATAGTGATTTACCTTTGTATCCCTTTATTTGGTGGGTTTATTACTATAGGTAGCGCCAACGAAATTGACAATACTCTGGACCCCTTTACTTCTTATAACTCAAAATGAATGAAAGCAATCGGGGCTGACATTTTTATCATTTGGGAATAGTTCACCAGGACATAGTTCACCAGGACATAGTTCACCAGGACATAGTTCACCAGGACATAGTTCACCAGGACATAGTTCACCAGGACATAGTTCACCAGGAAATAGTTCACCAGGAAATAGTTCACCAGGAAATAGTTCACCAGGAAATAGTTCACCAGGACATAGTTCACCAGGAAATAGTTCACCAGGAAATAGTTCACCAGGAAATAGTTCACCAGGAAATAGTTCACCAGGAAATAGTTCACCAGGAAATAGGTGTGGAAACTTACAGCCAGTTTGCTCAAGGTCGTTTTGAGTTACGAAGAGGTCAGAGATCGAGATAATTGTCAGGTTAATTGGCGCTACCTATACCTGTTTACCTTTATAGGGGTATATTGATATAGGGGAGGTGTGGCGGAGTGGTCTTGCCACTGGACTGGTAATCCAATGGACCCGGGTTCGAATCCCAATATGTCAATGGGAAGATATTATTGGGATGGAATTTGTGCTGTACCTAGTATCAGTGCATTACCACAGCACACCGAAATGCCAAATAAATACCCTCATTGTTCCCTGATTAAAATAGCATTGTATGAATATTCCCATATTCAAAAATATGCTACAGGGGGGCAATGCCTAGTGAGTTAATTGCTCAATAGGTGGCGTTCTGAGAGTGAGGATCCGATCCTGGGGGATGAGACTGTGAAGCACAGAAGCGGAACAGCTTCAGAGATGGAATTGCTTCGAGCCGTGAAGCTTCGCATGTCTCACTTCCTAGACTGGAGCAAGACCTCACGGGCCTCTCCGTGTTCACCGGTAGAGTGTAAAGGCTATCAGCCTATGCCCGAGAGGAAGTAGTTGGAATATAGAAAAAAAAAAAAAAAAACGCTTTAACTATTCTATTCACACTAATCATTTTTTACATGGCACTATCTCAATTGACCACTTACGAGTTTTGGGCTATAAGGAAGTTTTGGGCTATAAGGAAGTTTTGGGCTATAAGGAAGTTTTGGGCTATAAGGAAGTTTTGGGCTATAAGGAAGTTGGCGCCGTATACATCAATTGTTCTGTACCGGCAACGTATTTTTAACTTTATTCTGGCTACTATTAGACGATTTTAAGCAGTTTAAAAGAGGCCTCGAGCAATTATAACAGGCTTCGAACTATCTCACTTAGGCCTAACCCTTTTACTTCCACAGAGATTGCATAAACTGCACAAAATCGTCTAAATATAGCTACAATAAATATAGCTACAATAAATATAGCTACAATAAATATAGCTACAATAAATATAGCTACAATAAATATAGCTACAATAAATATAGCTACAATAAATATAGCTACAATAAATATAGCTACAATAAATATAGCTACAATAAATATAGCTACAATAAATATAGCTACAATAAATATAGCTACATTACAATGTAAAAGACGTCGCCGGTACATAAGGGGTTAACGCGAGTGCCAGCTTAAGGGGGGTGACCTGCTTTTTTGTTATTTCTGTCCTTTTCTCTCTTTCTCTGGCTTGTATCCATTCGGCCCCATTCAGCCAACTATTTTAAGACGTGTATCCCCATCTAGGTGTCGATTTCTTCCTGGCGAGCGATAGCGAGCCAGCATTATATGAAAAAATCCGGCTTCGCCGGAGAAATTTTTCTATCGAAAAATGTACAAATTTAGCCTGCTGTCAAACAAAAATAAAAAATATGCTGGCTCGCTACCGCTCACCAGTAAAAAATTGACACCTGGATGGGGATAAAAGTCTTAAAACAGTAGGCTGAATGGGGCCAAATGGATACAAGCCAGAGAAAGATAGAAAAGGACAGAACAAAAACAGGTCACCCCCCTTAAATACGGTCGTAGCACAATTATATAAACACGAACTCAAATTCAACAGTACTTTCTATTCGTCAGACCCTTAAGCCGGAGTCACACGAGCCCTTTTTCGAGCAATTTATACGGGAAATTATGGTCTGGAAGCTTACAAAAACACACTTGATCAGAATTCAGCCGCCTAACATAATCTACCTTCAGTCTAGTTACCGATACCAGTGCGAAAATGTCCCGAAATAATACGAGACAAAACCTGCTCATGGAAAATTGACGGAAAAATCGCTCGTGTGACAGCGGGTTTACACTATTATTGATTGTTTACTCAATATCGATGTTAGTAGCACAAAACAACAACAACAATCTGCTCCAACCTGAAAGTCGCAAGCGTTCAATTGACCACATGCGAGTTTCAGGCTATAAGGAAGTTGGAGCCACAAACATATCGATATTCAAGGGAAATGCAATGATAATACGGGTTTTTGGCTGGATAAAAAGTATGGTCAGTTTGGTGTTATGTATATACGGTATACTACAGCCGCATTCTAACTGGTAATACTAATAAATGTCAATATAAAAAAATATCCAACTTCCTTATAGCCTGAAACTCGCAAGCGTTCAGTTACATGACTTATTAAAGGGAGATCTCCACTTGAGGGATTTTTGTCTTGACCCCTTTCTCCCTCATGTTTAGCCCCATTGCTTTTGATATTATACAACGTTTGCCCCATTAGTTTAGCAATTTTAAGAACTTTCACCCCATATTAAGACCTTTCGTGCAATTCAGGTGTCGATTTTATCCTGGCGAGCGATAGCGAGCCTGTAATTTAAGAGGAATCGGCCGGGACATTTTTCTACCGAAAAATGTACAAATTTATCTTGACAGGGACTCAAGGGGGTGTAATTTTAAGCTTGATGGAAGTCTAGGGAACAATCTAAATACCTCCCCTTAAGCAGAGGTGTGACAGGGCAGTTATTGAAACCGGTATATTATTGTTGTTTTTGTTACTCTCGATGTTGTTTGGGGGGGGGGGGGTCTTACACGTGGTTGATCCAGCTGCGACTCTCTTTTTAAAACTGGATTTCGATAGAAAAATGTCTCCGGCGAAGTCGGATTACTCCATACAATGCTGGCTCGCTATCGCTCGCTAGGAAGAAATCGATACCTGGATGGAGATAAACGTCTTAAAACAGTTGGCTGAATGGGGCCGAATGGAGTCAAGCCAGAGAAAGAGAGAAAAGGAGAGAAAGATAAAGAAAAGCCGGTGACCCCCCTTAACCGCGAAGTCATGCACTGGTCAGTCTGCCTCACAGCCTACGTGTATTTATGTTTTATGTAAGAGGGGGAATGGGGGTAGACTGTAGGCACCAATCGAACAGGGCTATACCCAGGAGAGGCTGTAAGCATTTGATAAGGAATCGCTGGAACTCCTGTTTCATTTGTTTGGCCTCTCTTACTGATTCCCGTTGTGCCTCACTTACACTGAGAGTAGTCCAGCATGCTCTCACAAACACCTCCACACATGCACAGTGCACACCACACTTCCTCCTTCAAAATTATTAAAACACAAAAAATTATAAACAACAACAACAACAACAACACTACCAACAACAACAACAACACTAACAACACCAACAACAATAACAAGGCAAACAACAACAATAACAACAACAACAGCAATGTAAATTTTCTCGATATATGATTTCAAGATAAGCTCGGTCAGAGGAAAGTTTGTGACATTAATCGTGAGAGAGAGAGAGAGAGAGAGAGAGAGAGAGGGGGGGGGGGGGTTACAGGCCAGTGCACATACATAGAAGGATCCCATATATCTCAACCATCCCCCTTAGTCATTAGTGACATTCAAGGAGCTCGACCACATCACAAGAAGGAGATCTATGACACAGGAGAGAAAGTGGACATTGCACTATAATTATTGCGTCTTATGATGACTCTGCCTTATAACCGGCTTTCCTCCCCCCACACATACATAACAAAGCCACTCCAACAGCTTCCTCTCTCTCTCCAACATCCCTTCTCCCCTCTCTACACTCTTCAGAAAAATAAGAAAAGTAGAATGTAGATACGAGGTGCCGTTGTAAAGGCTTATCCCTCAATACCTTCACCTGACCTTACACACACACGCACACACAGACACAGACACACACACACACACACACACACACACACACACACACACACACACACACACACACCCAAGCGGTGGTGTGTTTATCGGTACACACGTTATTTTTGCATGCTTACGAGTACATTTTTCGATTTTTAAACCTAAATAAAACTATCTAGATAAAACTTAACCTAACCTAACCTAACCTAACCTAACTTACCTAACCTAACCGAAAACACTCCATTTCAACGTATTTTAAAGAGGTGTGTACACTTAAACTGTCGCCCTAAACCTCGTGTACCTGCAAACCTACATAGTTCGTGAATTTTGTACCTTTAAACACACCACCGCTTGTCACACACACACACACACACACACACACACACACACACACACACACACACACACACATACAGTATGTAGGTCATCGATGTACACAAATATATACACGGCATGTCACTTTTTATCCAGCCCTTCCATAGACTTTCACTCTCAGCCATTCCTTGTGTTTTCCCCCGACTCTTGATTGTGACCCATAGCTGAAAGTGAACTGGGGGTGGCCATTTATCACTCTCTGGTCCGACGTCTTGGAGTTAAGGGGTGATAAGCCGTTTCTTTGGTCCCTGTTCTTCCTCATTTTTAGCTCCATTAGTTTTCAGAATTTAAGACGTTCGCCCCATTAGTTTGTCGATTTTAAAGCCTTTCGTTCCATTTCTATATGTATATCAAGACCTTTCTTGCCATTTAGATGTCGATCGTTTTCTGGCGAGCGATAGCGAGCCTGTAAATATAAGAGAAACCGGCCTTCGGCCCGAGACATTTTTCTATCGAAAAATATACAAATATATTTTGAAGGGTGGTCTAGGGAGTGTTTTTTAAGCTTGATGAAGAGGAGGGGAGGGGGGGGGAGAGAGAGAGAGAGAGATATAGTGGAAGATAAGCTGGTTCCCCATAATTATGTGGTACCTTTCACCGGAGACTTTTAATGGGAGTGTTCCGCTTGAGGGATTTTTTTTTTTTTTTTTTTTCTTGACCCCTTTCTCCCTAATGTTTAGCCCCATTGCTTTTGAGATTTGCAGACGTCCATCCCCATTAGTTTGGTGATTATAGGAATGTTGCCCCATTTCTGTCAATATATAAACATTTCCTGCCACTTAAGTATCGATTTTTTTTCCTGGCGAGCGCTAGCGAGCCTGTAATTTAAGAGGAACCGGACTTCGGCCGGGACATTTTTCTACCGAAAAAAATAAAAATGTGTCCAGGGGGTGAAATTTTAAGCTTGATGGAGGTCTATGGACCAAACTAAGAACCTCCCCTTAAGATAAGTTCCTAGAGCCCCGGGTCTATGGTTGGTGAAGGGGATGCTCTCTCTCTCTCTCTCTCTCTCTCTCTCTCTCTCTCTCTCTCTCTCTCTCTCTCACACTCTCTCTCTCTCTCTCTCTCTCTCTCTCTCTCTCTCTCTCTCTCTCTCTCTCTCTCTCTCTCTCTCTCTCTCTCTCTCTCTCACTTCGACTTTCCTTTTCTATCGGATATGCCATCTCTACTATAGAAAAAATAGAATTAAGTCCTGAGTCACCACCTGGTTTGGATCGTAAGGTCTGTGTGGCCAGTGTATATATATGTAAATCATTGTAAAAATCCCCCTTTTCTGGTTTCACTCAGACAGGATTGTATGGGGACAAAAACTGGAGTCGTGATTCTCCATCTTGAGTGGATTTAATTCCTTTCCTGTTTTGTTTTTCTTTGGCCATATGGTGAAAAATATTTGAGTATATCTTTCGTGTTTATGTATCTTGTTTGTATTATCTTATTTTTCCTTTTTTTTTTTTTTTTTCTTTGGCCATTTGGTGAAAAATAATTGAAACTAGCTTTTCTTTTTAATTGATCTTGTGTTTATTATATATATTTGTCCTATTTTTTCTTTGGCCATATGGTGAACAATAATTGAATCTATCTGTCCATGTTATGTATCTTGTGTTTATTTTCGTCTTGCTTATGACCACGTTCCTAATTGGATATATTTGCAAACAAAAAACAAAAAAAACAAAAACAATCGCAATAGTTCACAATTATGTTTCAGTAGCAGTGTCTTGAATTTGGCTGCCTGTTACTTTTTTGTTTTGTTTGGGGGGGGGGGGGAACACTTCTTATAGACAGGTTCGCCTTTTGTCTCCTTCCTACACACACACACACACACACACACACTCACACTTTTTTTTTTTTTTAATGAAAAAAAAAAAAAAAAAGTCCCACCCCTTTCCCATTCTTAAGTAAGCCATTTTAGATTTACAGAAGAGTGACCATTACTTGCATTACTGCGTGTCCACAAACATTTCAGTAATGTAAGCATGTTTCCTTCTATTTTTTTTTTTTTTTTTTTTTATTAAGGTGACAGTTACAAAGTGGTGTACAATCTATCTTATTCTAGTTACATTGTAGTTTATCTTATTGTACCAGTACCTCCCTACAATCAACCTAGTTGTTCCCCAATTCGTCCCTCCGCCACGACCATTTCAAAGTCCAAGTCTCTCACTCTTGTCCTCTGTAGCGGGGAGGACCTTGTACCCCTGAGACATAGGAGTGCAGACCTGAGAAGCGAGAAAGAGAGCCGGCATCTCATCCACGTTATGACTTGGCTTCTATGCTGGCGCTTTTTCTCCGATATTTGTTCAGCTAATCACACTCACACTCACACTCACACACACTCACACACACACACACACAACTTGGATTAAAATGGGGCCTGGATTTTTGTGCATATTGCTTTGTGTGCCTCTAATAAATCTAGATAATAAACATAGATGTGTGTGAATTTGTATTGTGTGCGTGTGTGTTCATTGTTTTTTTGTTGTGTTGTCCCTATTCTGGTTCTGTCTTGAGTCGCCCCCCCCCCCCCCCCCTCTTAAAAAACAAAACAAACAACAAAACAAAACAAAAACAAGGGAAACGTGGGGATTGGGCCTGAGTATATAGAATAGGATAGGAATAAATCTTTCCAGCCCCTTTCTCCATTAATTGCATGAGAGTATTCCTGCAATTCACCACTTGCGAGTTTCGTTCTATAAGGAAGTTGGAGCTGTAGATGTTGATATTCTGCAGAATTACCTATTCACATGTGGTTGTAGTACATATATAAACCTACATAAAACCCAATTCAACATACTCTTTAGCCATTACAAACCTACATTATTATGTATTGCATTTCTATTTACCATCCATGTCTACAGCTCCAACTTCCTTCTAGCATGAAACTCGCAAGTGGTCAATTCATCTGTGCAATATATCAAAATACCAAACACCACTATTGCTCTCGTGTCCAAACATTTCGAGAGAGAGAGAGAGAGACGATAGAATGTAAGAGAAATGGATGATGGATGAACGTAGAGGGGTGAGGTGGTGGTGATGGTGGGGGGGGGGGGGGTAGTTGTAAAGAACTTGTAATGGGCTCTTATACTGCTGGGGACTTAGAGAGAAAAAGTGTGTGTGTGAGTGTGAGAGAGAGTAAGTGAGTACAAAGGAGTACAAAGGAAATCAAGCAACAACAGATCTAATGACCCTTCTAGGCTGCTTGTCCTCCAAAACACTGAGGATCAAGTGTCCAAACAGTGGTTTAGAGTGGGTAAGGGAATATTGGAAAGGGAACTACTGCCCTGGAACTAATGTCCGTGGCAGGATTAGGAAGTTAGTAGGGGACAGATGGCTTAGTAACTGAGGGGAGGATAAAATAAAGCTATTCATTTACAAACGCAGTCAGTCTCGGGTTTGATGCGAGATATTTGTCTAGGCGAAGTTTAAATGAATCAACGGTGCTGCAGTCTATAACGTCTCGGGGAAGCCCATTCCACAAGTTGACAACTCGATTGAAGAAGAAATTCTTAGATTTGTGTGAGTTAAAAGATTTACCAATAATTTTACAACCGTTTCTCCGCGTGTAATTAGATTTGTCGCTTTTTCTGGACCCCCTTCTCCCTCATGTTTAACATATTAATTTTGAGGTTTTAAGACGTTTGTTTCGTTAGTTTGGCGATTTTGTGACGTTTCGCCTCATTTTTGTTGTCAATATTAAGACCTTTCGTGCCCTTTAGGTGTCGATGTGATATTAAGACCTTTCGTGCCCTTTAGGTGTCGATGTTTCCATCAAGCTTAGAAAAATACCCCCTAGACCCCCTTTCAAGATAAATTTGTAAATTTTTCGGTAGAACAATTTCACGGCCGAAGGCCGGTTCCTTCTAAAATTAGAGGCTCGCTGTCGCTAGCCAGGAAAAAATCGACACCTAAAGGGCACGAAAGGTTTTAATATTGACACAAAAATGAGGCGAAAGGTCTCAAAAATCGCCAAACTAGCGGAACGAACGTCTTAAAACCTCAAAATTAATATGCTAAACATGAGGGAGAAGGGGGTCCAGAAAAAGCGAGTAGTACCCCCTTAAGCCATTCTTAACTCGTTATTTTCATTACAGTCTGGCAATATCCTAATCTCTTCTAAAGATGTACTTTCTACCCTCTCTGGGCTTAACACTAATAAGGCGTACGGTCCGGACGGTGTTCCTCCTATTGTTCTCAAAAACTGTGCTTCCGTGCTGACTCCCTGCCTAGGCAAACTCTTTCGTCTCTGTCTAGCCTCTAACGTCTTCCCTTCATGCTGGAAGTTTGCTCACATTCAACCTGTCCCAAAGAAGGGTGACCGCTCTCAACCCTCCAACTATCGTCCAATTGCTCTCATCTCTTGTCTTTCTAAAGTTTTTGAAACTATTCTTGCTTCCAAATTTCTTAAGCATTTCTCTTCTCATAATCTGCTCTCAGATCGCCAGTATGGCTTCCTTAAGGGTCGCTCTACTGGTGATCTTCTTTCATATCTTACTAACTCTTGGTTATCCTCCTTTTGGGACTTCGGTGAGACTTTTTCTATTGCACTAGACATATCGAAGGCCTTCGATAGAGTTTGGCACAAATCTTTAAATTCTAAACTACCCTCCTTCGGTTTCTATCCCTCCATCTGTGCCTTTGTCTCTAATTTCCTTTCCGGCCGTTCCATAGCCGCGGTTGTGGACTGCCATTGTTCACTTCCTCACCCTATAAACTCCGGTGTTCCTCAGGGCTCTGTCCTATCTCCTATTATCTTTCTAATTTTTATAAATGATCTCCTCAACTGTACCTCAATTCCCATCCATTCATACGCAGACGACTCAACCTTACACTACTCCATTAGTTTTTCAGAACGCCCCAGCCAGCAATCCCTCAATGACAAACGTAATGAAGCCATAGAAATCTTAAATCCTGATCTAAATACTATCTCCAATTGGGGCAGAGAAAACCTTGTTACCTTTAATGCTTCCAAAACCCAATGTCTTCATCTATCTACTCGTAAGGAACTCCCAGCGGACTATCCCTTATTCTTCAACAATACAAAAATCAATCCTTCATCTTCTCTCAATATTCTTGGTGTCTCTTTTTCTTCTGCTCTCAGTTGGAGGGACCATATTACCAGTCTTGCTAAGGCAGCCTCCCAGAAGCTGGGTGTGCTCAACCGAGGCCACCGAGAGTACCAGGCCGCAAGGATGGGACCTTTAAATTATGTGACTTAGGCAAAGGTAGGGTTCATTTTCGCACTACCCTCACAGGTCAGTATACATTTGAGTGAGATATGGGGAAGATCGCGTTGTGTTTCCAAATTATATCCCCCTTCTAAATACTTTATAAGTAGCCTATATTAAATACTTTATAAGTAGCCTATATTAAATACTTTATAAGTAGCCTATATTAAATACTTTATAAGTAGCCTATATTAAAACTATGTTTACCCATACCCGACAAGAAGGTCATTTTAAGGAATTTTGAAGAAATTAACTATGAGGAAGTAAAAACAGATGAGGAAATTAATTTTGGTTTATGTCATACGAATGTGAAGTTTGTAAGGAGGATATATAGATAGATTGATAGATAGATATAGTTAAATATATAGATACTATAGATAGTTAAAACGATAGATTGATAGATAGATATAGTTAAATATATAGATACTACTGTATAGATAGTTAAAAACAGAGTGAGAGTGAGTGCGTTGTGTGTGTGTGTACTGTATGTGTGTGAGTAGTGCGTGTGTGTGGTGAGGAGTGCATGTGTCCTTGTGTGTGTCTGTTAGAGAAATTACAAATTATTGCATAACAGAACTGAAGATGGATTACATACTAACAGGAACATTTCAAACAGACCAATTGGAAGCAAGATTTGGTCACTATCGGCAGTTAGCAGGAGGAAATTACAATATTTCTGTACGCCAAATATATGAGTGTGAAAAGAAGATACGGATGATGTCAGTGTTAAAACTAAGTTTACCCATACTCGACAAGCAGGCCATGTTAAGGAATTTTGAAGACATTAATTATGAAGAAATAAAAACAGATGAGGAATTGATTTTGGTTTATGTCATACGAATGTTGAAGTTTGTAAGGAGGATATTGATAGGTGTAAAGACATCATCCCAGTGATAGTTTATTTAGCTGGCTATTGCTGTTACTCTGTGAAAAAGAAAATGAAATGTAATGCATGTGAAGAAATGATTACGTGTTCAGATAGTGGTGAAGACATCCCTGACAATCTAAGTTACATTGCTGGAATTAGCAGAGTTTCTCTTATTTACCCAGATAGTGTGACAGCCAACATGGTCATGTATAACTATATTGTTATTAACCTAAAAAACTTGTTCAACTTCCTGCCTTTCGAAATGCTACTAGCCAAAGAAATATAGCGACACAGCTCACAGTTACGGCCTTAGCAGATGCTGATCTCCTGTTCCCTAATGATATGTGTGAAAATGGTCATAACACCGACAAAATAGAAAGTATGGTGGTATATGCTTCTACAAATGCAATATTAAATAATTACTGTGCTAAAGAAAATAACATCCCAGCAGCTACCAGAGCTAATAAGAATGTAGGCATGAAGAGAAAGCTTCAAACCCTAGACAAATAGACTATGTGTACTGTATTGTATAATTATTGTAGTGTGTGTGTGTGTGTTTGTGTGTGTGTGTGACTGCAGGTGTGTGTGTGATTGTGATTGTGAAGGTGAGTGTGTCTGCAGGTGTGGTTAAGTAAGGGAATTGGATTTAAAAAGTATAATCCCGGAACGGAGATTGGATTAGGCCTAGTACAAAGGTCATTCCTTTATATAATAATAATAATAATAATAATAAACGGTTTATTAAAGAATGGCAGCCTCATGAGCTGAAAACGGTGTGTGTGTGTGTGAATGTGTGTGTGTATGTGTGTGTGTGTGTGTTACATTAATTATATGTTGATATTAATTTATATAGTAATACATTTAGTTAGTTACTTATATGTATTTTCTCTTTATTGGTTGTGTATCAAATATAGTAATGTATAATAGCATTTTGTATTATATTTTCCAATAGGAAAAAACTAATAGTGATATACCGGTACTTGTAATAGTGATATACCGGTACTTGTAATAGTGATATACCGGTACTTGTAATAGTGATATACCGGTACTTGTAATAGTGATATACCGGTACTTGTAATAGTGATATACCGGTACTTGTAATAGTGATATACCGGTACTTGTAATAGTGATATACCGGTACTTGTAATACGTTTTCATCTTGTACAAATACTGTTTCAAGGTATGAGTGTAATTTGCAGTAAATACCAAAGTATGTTGTTATAATATCGGCATAATAATATATATACCGGTAATAATATAATTTTGCGTACACAGTAAAAGATAAATATAGTTTTATGTGTATTTTAATTTTAATTTAACTGATAAAATATAAAAGGGAGAGTGATTATAGACTTGGGCGACAGAGCGGTCCGTGAATGTCGCACCACCTTGCTGACGTCACAGTATGGTCGACGCGGCCTGGTACTGGAGGTGGCCTCGGCTCAACCGCCTTAGGGGGTTCTTTTCCCCTGCACAGCTTCTTGCTCTGTACAGGGGCATAGTGCGTCCTTGTATTGAGTATTGTTCACATGTGTGGGGAGGTTCCTCTCACACCGCTCTCCTAGACAAAGTTGAAAGGAAGAACTTTCGTATCATTAACTCCCGTCCACTCACCAACTCTCTGCAATCTCTCTCTCTCCGCCGCAATGTTGCATCTCTCTCGCTATTCTATCGCTACTATAATAATCAGTGTTCCTCAGAGCTTTCCCAGTGTATACCACCTCCTTTACGTAGGGCACGTGGTACCCGTCTTGCAACTCAATCCCACCCCTACTCTGTGCAACTCTCCAACCCGAGAGTGAAACGTCACTCTCAGTCTTTCTTCTACACAACAGCTGAGCTCTGGAACTCTCTCCCAGAATCAGTCTTTCCCTCTTCCTACGACTTAAATTGCTTCAAACTCTGTGTGTCCAGGCATTTTGGCTCGAGCGTCCCTTGATTTTGGCCCAGTCACTCTTTCAACTATGGGGGAGGCACTCGCTATAGGCAGTTCTGCCTTTTGCCTCCCTCAATCACATAGAAAAAAAAAAAAAAAGGATTCGATGATTTTATTTATCTTAGGAAGGACCTCTAACAATAAAGAGGTTACAGACGATCATAATGTCATCCATTTAGCCACACCACAGGTCCTTCCTAAGCTGAACAGAACGTGTCTAATGGGTAACCCTCAGTCTAGTTAAGGGGAGATGAGCCATTTGTCTGGTCCCCCTTCTTCCTCATGTTTAGCCCCATTAGTTTTCAGATTGTATGAAGTTTGTCCCATTAGTTTGCCTATTGTAAGACCTTTCTCCCCATTTCTTTGTCAATATTAAGACTTTTCGTGTCATTTAGGTGTCAATTTTTTTCCTGGCGAGCGATAGCGAGCCTGTAATTTAAGAGGATCCGGTCTTCGGCCAGGATATTTTTCTATCGAGGAGGGTCTTGGGAGGATTTTTTTAAGCTTGATGGAGGTCTAGGAAGGAACAAATGTAATGATAAAGTGATACATAAATTAGCCAATCTCCCCTTAATGAATCCAATGCCAAGACCCACACAATGCCAAGACCCACACAATGCCAAGACCCACACAATGCCAAGACCCACACAATGCCAAGACCCACACAATAGTACGAGAACAAAAACAAAACTTGCTCGTGTAATATTGCCAGATAATGCGCTCGTGTGTCACCAATAATATCAGTATGTGGGATCACGTCATCACCGTCAAGTTATGTGTATCGTCTGTTAGTCTGCATTATTGATGAGTTTGGGTTATATATATCATAGCGGAGAGGTGCGGGTTATTTATCTTTCATGTTATTTAAAAGTAAGGAGATTCTTATTCTATCTATCTATATATATATATATATTGCCTGACGCCGTGATCTTCTTCACTCCATCCTTCCACCTCTCTCTCGGTTTACCTCTCCCTCTCTGTCCTTCCACCTCGCTCTCGTACACCCTCTTAGTCATTCTCTTCCCATACGTTCCATATGACCGAACCATCTCAAGGTGTTCCTTTTCACACTTTTCAACACATCTACCTCCACACCACATACCTCCCTCTTACTTCCTCATTCGTCTGTCCATCCCTCCATGTAACTCTGCACACACTTTTCAAGTAACTCATTTCCACTCCTCTCACTCCTGGTCTTAGTCTCTCCATAACGTCCACGCTTCGCTTCCGTAAGTCAGTGTCGGGATTAGGCTACCACACTGTCATGCAAGGACTTCTTCACTTCCATACGCTTTCTTCTTGTCTTCCACAGCTATTTTTACCTTTTCTGTCCACCATGCTGTACCCTTCACTCCCCTCCCTCTTCTCCTAACTCCACACACCTCCTCACATGCTGCACAGATCTCTTCCTTAAACACTTTGCTCACCACCTCCACTTCCTCCATACCTTCCAGGTCAAACCTACCTAGTCATCTTTCTACTGCTCTCCTGAACTCTTCCTTGATTTTCCTCCTGCAACCTCTCCACCCTCCTCGCCATTCCACCTTCCTCTCGCCTCCCTCCAGCTCTCCTTACCCACTTCTTTTGTATCCTAATTTTAGCTACTACTACATAATGGTCACCCCCTCCAAAACCCCTATACACCCTAGCATCCAGCACAGATCTCTTCATTCGTTCATCCACACATATAATCAATCAGTGCCTTTCGTTCCACCACTGTCTCATCCTTCTTCTTCCACACCACTTCTGTGTTAGTACAAAGGAGTACAAAGGAGTACAAAGGAGTACAAAGGAAATCAAGCAACAACAGATCTAGTGACCCTTCTAGGTTGCTTGTCCTCCAAAACACTGAGGATCAAGTGTCCAAACAGTGGTTTAGAGTGGGTAAGGGAACATTGGAAAGGGAATTACTGCCCTGGAACTAATGTCCGTGGCAGGATTAGGAAGTTAGTAGGGGACAGATGGGTTAGTAACTGAGGGGGGGATAAAATAAAGTTATTCATTTACAAACGCAGTCAGTCGCGGGTTTGATGCGAGATATTTGTCTAGGCGGAGTTTAAATGAATCAACGGTGATGCAGTCTATAACGTTTCGGGGAAGCCCATTCCACAAGTTGACAACTCGATTGAAGAAGAAATTCTTAGATTCGTGTGAGTTAAAAGATTTACCAATAATTTTGCAACCGTTTCCCCGCGTGTAATTAGATTGGTCGATAGTGAAGTACTTACTACAGTTCATATTGTCGATGCCTTTGATGATTTTGAACACTTGAATTAAGTCACCTCTTAATCTGCGCTGGGTTAAAGGAAATAGATTTAATTCTCTAAGACGCTCTTCGTATGGTTTGTTCTTTAGGCTAGGTATCATTTTGGTAACTCTACGTTGAACTCGTTCTAGCTTGTTTATATCTTTTTGGTAATAAGGGCACCAGGATTGAACGCAGTATTCCAGAAGAGGGCGGACTAATGAATTGTAAAGGGTTAGGATAACTTCTTTGGATTTATGCTCAAATGACCTGCCTATAAAGCCAATTATTTTGTTTGCCTTCTTAACAACTTCTGAACATTGTTGACTCGGTTTTAGGTTACTCGATATTGTTACTCCCAGATCGGTTTCTCTGTTTACATTCTTAAGCTGAGTGCCATTCATCGAATAGTTTGCTTTCTCATTTAGGTATCCGATATGTAGTACTTTACATTTATCCGCATTGAAACTCATTTGCCAAATTTGGGCCCAACATGACAATTTATCTAGATTGTGTTGCATATCGTCAACTTGTTCTTTTGAGAGTACGCTATTTGCAATTTTTGTATCGTCAGCAAATTTTGAGATTGTACAGGCGAGACCCTCATCTATGTCGTTGATGTAAATTAGAAAGAGAATTGGTCCTAGTACCGATCCCTGGGGTACCCCGCTGTTGGAAGAAGGTGTTGGCTATCCACAGCCTCCTCCCCACACATACGTCCACAAGTGCACTACCATTCCCATTCACCTCTGATGGTACACCCACCCACCCACCACTCCATCAACTTTATTATCACCCACCTTCCCATTCATATCCCCAATCAGAAATATTCTTTCTCTCTTGCCAAACTTATCCAGGCACGCCTCCACATTCACCCAGAACTCCTCTTTCTCTCTTACACAACCACCCACGTTTGTACTTGTTATGCCCGGTCCAAATTGGAACGCGAGATATTCTTTGTACAATGAGCAGCTCTCTAACTGGATAGGTATAGCTTAAACTTTAAATAAAGAGACAACACGGCAGGATAATAAGCACACAGGTAACAAGTTAACATGGGTTTTATTCAGTTTAACACCTGGTTCATGGAGAAGCAAGACATATATTTATACCTGTAACCTGGAGATCATCAACAACAATAAGAATAATTAAGACATACAATAATAAGGTTATCAAGTAAGCAATAGGAGTCGGACAATGGGTCCGGACTCAAGGTAATAATAATACTCCTAGGATACAATTATGAGGTATCCAAAATGGTGGAGGTACACCTCCTACCCAAATAGATCTCAGAGAGGATCTCAACAAAAGACAAGAGTGCAGTAATGGCAAATGCCGTCTGGATCATGCAATGATGTCCCCGGCATATAGTGACGTTAACTGACTCTAAAGCAATAATGGCCAAGTGGTCATCAACAATGAAGTGGGCTCGGAAAGGCTCACAAATGATATTAAATTTGGGAGGGGACTGTGCAGCCTTGTCCATTATTAAAGTATGTGCTTGAAAGCTGTGAGCGCATGCTTAAGAGTCTGGAGATGGCAGGTAGAAATTTGACAGAATCACAAGCTTTGATGAAGGACAGGTATGATCGCAAAGTGAGGCTCCGGAAGTTCACTGTAGGACAAGAGGTATTAATTTTGTTGCCTTTGGTTGGTAACCCCCTCTCTGCGAAGTACACTGGACCTTATAAAATTGTAGACAAAATTTCAGACTTAGATTACCTTGTTGCCACTCCAGACAGGAGGAAAAAGAACCAGTTATGTCACGTGAACCTTATTAAAGATTATGTGAGGCGCCCCTCTGAGCCTCTCACTGTCCCTGTGTTGGCTTGTTGCGGCCGTGGTGGAGAAGGAGAGGGGGACAGTCAAGCTTCAGAGGAGGATAGCTGGGATCAACATGTTTCAGCGGATCAGTGGGCGGGGAACTCGAGCCTAAGGGCTGACGAGGCTATAGCTCATTTGCCTGAGCCGCAGTTTGATGCTATCCGTCAGTTGTTCGGTTCATACCCCACTGTATTTGCTGAACACCCAGGCCTCACTACTCAGGCTATGCATGATGTTGACGTGGGGGACCATATACCCTTTAAGTCAATCCCGTACCGTGTGCGGGAACTACCTCATAAAACTACCAGCTCTGAGGGATGAGTTGGAGTATATGCTCGGTAGAGGGTTGATAGAGAAAGGCACAGTTAAGTGGACTTCCCCCGTAACACTGCAGCCTAAGCCAGATGGCAAGGTACGCTTTTGTATTGATTTCCGTAGGTTAAACGGTTTGACTCCAACTAACCCATATCCTCTTCCTCGGGTTGATGATAGTGTTGACAAAATTGGTAATGCTCGTTTTTTGTCTAAAGTAGATTTAGTAAAAGGTTACTGGCAAGTACCTTTGTCCGAGCGTGCTAAAGAGGTATGTGGTTTTGTTGTGGACGGGAGTACCTACCGGTGCAATGTTATGCCTTACGGACTTAAGAATGCACCAGCAACGTTTCAGAACCTGATGAATGAAATTGTAAAGGACATTCCGAATTGCACCGTATATTTGGACGATGTAATCATTTATGATGACGACTTTGAGAGCCATTGTGAGCACCTTGAGACCTTGTTCCGGAAACTTAGTGAAGCAGGTCTGGTAGTAAATTTGGCAAAGTGTGACTTCGTAAAAACCACTGTGCAGTACTTTGGGTTTGTAGTGGGAAGGGGACAGGTGTGCCCTCCTCAGAACAAGGTACAGGCTATCAATAAATTTCCGCACCCAACAACCAAGAAGCAGATTATGAGATTCTTGGGTATGATAGGCTACTACAGGCGCTTCATAAAAGGTTACTCAACGGTGTTGGCACCTCTCACAGATTTGTTATCTAAAGACAAAAAGTTTTTGTGGGCACCTGAGTGTGAAAAGGCTTTCACTTTGGTGAAACATTTGCTATGTACTCACCCGATACTCAGGGCCCCAGACTTTAACAGGCCTTTTCAGCTGGCAACAGATGCTAGTGGTGTAGGGGCTGGTGCCGTCTTGCTACAGACAGACAATGAAGGTGTGGAACACCCAGTAAGTTTCTTTTCTAAGAAGTTCAATGCTGCACAAAAGAACTATTCTACAATAGAAAAGGAATTACTGGCGATTGTGCTGTCGCTCAGGCACTTCGAGGTGTATGTTCCAGCCTATGGCCCAGTCGTGGTTATCTACACTGATCATCACCCTTTGAGATTCCTGAATCAATTTCACAATCGCAATATGAGACTGACCAGGTGGTCTTTGATGTTGCAGGAGTATAACCTGGACATCCGTCATATTGCTGGATGTGACAATGTGATCGCGGATTGTTTATCAAGGGTGGATGATCAGTCGTAGGCTATCACAGGTGTGTGGGTTTGAGTGGAGGAAAATAGGCTGCCCTTATAGTGCAGCCGGGAAAAACATATTAAAATATAAAAATCATATAAAAACTCTTTCTTTTGATATAGATAATCGTATAAGTTTGTCATAGCCTATAGAGTTTGAGTAGTCCACGAACTATCAAACGGCTGAGCTGCTGTAAGCTCGCTCTGGGAGCATGATATTGTGTCTTTTGCTATTGTTGGGAGGAGTTATAAAATGTGATTTTTTTTTTAATAATAAGATGTGTTTTGGTGATAAACTCAGCTTTGTTTTAGTGCCATGCGGTCGCTGGGTGTGAGGGGCTTGATGGGGTTCTGTGTTTGTCAGATTTTAGCTCAGGGTTGAGCAAGTAAAATCTTGGGGGAGGTGTGACGCATGTCCAGTGTGAACATGCTGTACAGAACGCCTAGTCATGCCCCACTCTCGCTAGGATCGTCAGGGCAGGAACTTTGGCTGTAGTCTATGTAGAGTTTCCTAACTTAGTTCGGGTGAGCCGTTGTACTATAAGTATTATGAATATGTATTTTGTTTTCATCTGAGTCAACGAGTTCTATTTTATATCATTAGTTATAAGTATTGTGTGTAAAACTTATTTGTAATGATGGGAAGAGAAACAGCCACAGTTGGGGGTCAGTGGGTGCGCCAGGTGGGAGGTGGGCCTAACTCCCTAGCCCCCCCCCCCCCCCCCCCCCCTCAGTGCTAGGTGAGCCTTTGTCTATCCCAGAGAAGAGAGAGAAATTACGTAATGGTTGTCAGTGGGCGGTCCTTAGTAGTTCACGTTGGGCTCACTAGAGGGCCGGGTAAAAAAAGGGAAGTCTAGCCATTTTTTCATCAGAACTCATTAGGCAGAGCGACTTCTCATTTCCCTTGCTAACTATATATATTCTTCTGACTGATGGGAACTTTCTCTACTACCTTACATTCTTATCTCCTCTTTTCCCTGCCTGTTTAACTTCCGTGGTCCCGTTGGTGCAGAGCTAGTCAGCCAACGTATTATCGCTTGAGTTCTCACGAGATACTTGCCTATTAGATAGCCTATTTTGGAATGGTTAACTTAGAATAGGATTGATTTATGTTTGTTGCACTTGTATATGCATTTCCCTGTGTGTTATTATTATTATTCCTGTTTTCTGCTGGTCTAGGTAATGCTAGACTGGGGTAAGGCTTTTCTGTGTTACGAGTTGTTGTTTGATGCAGTGGTTAAGCGATAAACATGCATACTCGTTTCGGTTCAGTGAAGCCTAGGTTGTCTTCGCGGCTGACTGTGTTGAGTTAAAAATTTACAGTGCGTGAGGGCAAGAGCCTAACCACCCTGTATTTTACTAACAGTTTGTTTTTACTTTGTCAAGGAGCCGGGGAGAAAACCAGATACAAGGGATCTGGATTTCTCAAAGTGCACTTGTTAGTTTTAACGTAATACTTTAAACAGTTGTGAGGACTTCGCTAGGCTACGAGCCGTTTTTGCTCAGTCACTGCTACCTTTTTGCCCACAGTACCCCAGCTAGACTTTACTCAATTAGTAGATACAGAATAGTATTGAAGCTTTCCTTATGTATGATATTGTTTATGCACTATTGATTTCATGTGTTGCAAGCTTGGCTACTTTAGTGATTAGTGGCCCATGAGCACAATCCGAGTAGGCTATTGCCGTTGCATTTGCGGAGTACTTCTTTTTAATGTTTGCCATTTACTATTGCATATTCTTTTAATTATTCTTATGCCAATTTAAACCTTTAATAGTATTTAATTGCCAGTGTTTTTGCTTATTGAATTACTGTTCAAAAATCCGATACGTACTTCTTACGAGCATCCGAGAAGCATCTAACTTTGTTCAGAAGATTCCTTGCTCGATGCTTAAGGACTATTAATTAACGTAACGTAATAGTGCCGATCCGAAGTAGAGGGTGGAGGACTTCTTAAGTTCATAGTCAAGGGTGGATTACTTCGGCTTCGGCCAACACTATTCTTTGGTGTTGTTGTTTTTTTACTTCATTGTTTGATTGTTGACCAGACTAGATAATTCCTGTCTCTTTATTAGTCTGTTGTTGAACACAGTACCGAGTTCTTGTATAGATATCTTATCAATATTTGTATTTTGTACTATTGTTAATGTCTTGTCATGTTGCAAATTTGATTTTAAATAATATTTTGACATTTAACATGTAGTTTCTTTATTCATGCAGAGTTTAGTAAAATTTGCCAGAACGTACCGGACTTCCCAAACTTGACTACTTCCTTTAACGTGACGATAGTGCGTTGTTATATGTGCGATTAGTTTGCTTGGGAAACAGATTAACTTGCTCATGTAGTAATGTACACCCTATGTGGTGGATTGTGTTCTTTATTTTAATAATTTTCATTTTAGTAAGTGTTTCCACATAGCGATTTTGATAATTTAATTTGACTTTTATATTGTCCTTGTCCCAATTTTGGTTTGTTTAGTTTGCAAGTTTTACATTTTAATTAAAATACTATAGGTGTGCTAGATCCCACCTGGCAAAGATTAATCCTTAACTCTAATTGTGTACTAGCAAGGTCCTGAAGGCTGAGGCAACAATCGTCGGGAGCTGAGATAGAGGGAAATCTATGCGAGTTATGAACCTGACAGAATGTTAAATGAATTAGGCTAGAAGTTATACAAAGGAACTAGATTACGTGTAAATATGTGTGTGTGTTTGATGCTATGGGTCTTATATAGGCACGCCCCCTCTGTCGGGCTATGGGAGACCAATAACCCGGGAAGGTGCGTATATAAGGATCCCCGGATAGGTATGTATAATGTGTCCCGGCAAGTGGGCTAATTAACGTCAATTTAAGTAGGGAGAAGAAAGACCTCTTGCAAGACGTAATGTTAATGAGAACCCCTGAAGATAACTTCTACCACAACCCTGAGTCAACTCTATACCCATAAACTATACAAAAACACTTAAAGGAGAGCTGTAGTGAAGAGGAGGGCCCGTAGATCGAGGGAGGATCCAGTAGTCCGGAGGGCGGCTGGGCGTGATGACTCCGGAAGTTGGTCCAGGGGGGGCGGCTGGGCGTGATGACTCCAGCTACTGGTCCAGGGTGAGTCACAAGATGATTCCTTAGACCTTGGTGCCTACCACGGGACAACTGGGTTCCTCTTGCACTCCCACAGTGCAGTGATCCCCAAAGGATATGCTGGAGTTCTGCTACAAGGTTTGGGGGGTTAGGGTGACTAGCATAATGATTTACCTAGAGTTGCAAGCAGTCTAGATAGTGACATTATAGGTAGTCTAAGGGGGGTCAGGGTAAGTGTCTTCCTTCCTTGCTAGTTCGTGGAACTATCAGAACCATGTAGTAAAAAGAGAATCCAGAAAGGGGAGCCCAAAGTGGGTTGCCCAAAATTAGTCCTCTTCCTGATGGGGGGGAACCCGATCTGGTAGATCTAAAGTTACTACACTATCCTCATAATCCCTTGAACAAAACAAGGTAGGAATCCTTTGGTACTTGGTTTGTGCACCGCATCGAAGGCCAGAAAGGGGGAGCCCAAAGTGGGTTGCCCAAGCTAGTCCTCTTCCTGATGGGGGGAACCCGACCTGGTAGATCTTCGATCACAGCACACAACTGACAAGTTGAACACCAGCTATCTCTGGCTGTTCTTACCCTGAACTAAAGAATACCAAAAGGCAAGTTTCGTTCCTGATGTCCAGGCTGGGTGAGTATAAGGCAATCTTCTTGCCCCTACTTAAGGCGCCCGGCTTGAGAGGATCAAAGGCGCTAGGGTGGTGTTGGCGCGTGGTGGTTATGTCCTTGTAGCTCTGGGGGTGGCGCGCCTGGACTCTGGCTGTACCTTGTAGCTAGATGCCCCCGGGCAGATTCTGTTATAAGATGGGGGTGATCACTTCCTGGTGGGAGAGGAAGTGGATGAGAAATGGCATGTGCAGGATGATTTATATAAGAAAAGGTTTAGAACTGCTGCATGGGTTGAACTGCTGGTTTATGCGCTATCCTAGCCCGGGAAAAGGACATGACTTGGATGGCTGCAAGATCCTGAGGGGTTTTGTTTGATGGGTGATATAAATGGCTGACTAGGGAATAGAGAGTGAAAGTCTGGAGCAGTTTGGCAGTCCTTGATGGGGGAGATGAAAGGTAAGTTGGTAAATAAAGGAGTACCACCTGTAGCTGGTTGATCAGGCTGGTGAAGTCTAGGATGGTTAGCTGGGTGTTTAGCGTAGTTACCCCTCTGACTTTTCTCTCTGGTGGTAGGGGCCATAGAAGCTGGCTGGGCAGGGTATGCTGGTGTAGTCCACTCAAGTCTTATGTGTCCCACCTGTCTCGTTGATATGCGGGCGATGCGGGCAGGAGTAGGGTTGGCTGCAGGTTTAGTGGCAGCTAGAGATGCGGTCTTATCATCCTGAGACCGCATCTCACTACTGTCCTGGTAGAGAAAAGTCCCGACCCCGGGACTGGAGATGGTAATGTCTTGAAGTATTATCTTCGTAGACAGGGGTCAGGTGCTGGAGGAAGTGGTAATAAATGACTCCCTGGTTGTTAGGGGTGGCCATCTTGTCTCCGGTGAGGGTGAGGAGAGAAGAGGAGTCACAGTACCTCAAATGGTCCAGGAGTTGGTGAGGTGACTTGATTACTTTGGTGGAGTCCTTCCGCGCCAGGGTTATCATGTCAATCCGCATCTTGGTGGTGGTCGTCAGCGAGGGCGTTGTCGTGGCTGGAGGTGGTTGGAGAGTGATGACAGAGAGCCTAGCTTGGCCCAGGTCATGAGGTTGTGCGGACACCGAAGTACCAGGCTGGGGGGAGGAGCTTGGTGCGGACGCCGAAGTACCAGGCTGGGGGGAGGAGCTTGAAGACGCTTGATCCTTAACCTTTCTCACTTTAGGCTGGGACAGGGCTGGTTCCCATTTGGTGGGTGGCTTCACAGGTCTTCCACAGCGGGTATGAGAAGGCAGTCTATGAAATGGGGGAGATGGAGTTAGAGGTGACATTGAGCGAAATTTGGATATTGTTTTTCGCCTGGGAAGTTGAGAAGGAGGGGAAATAGATTGAGGAGAAGAAGACGGTAGGGTTTTAGAGATAGGAGGAGTAGGTGAGGGGTTTTTAGGATGGAAGCTGGGGGTGATAGGCAAAGTGGGGGGGTATGTTGGTGAGTTGTGGTGGCAAGGGGGGAAGACTAGACGTGGCAAGGTTAATTAAAGGCGATGGTTGAGAAGGAGGTTGCGGAGGTGAAACGAGAGGAGAGGGAGAAGGAGAGGAGATGTGAGAAGATTTGGGCTTAGGAATGCAGGAAGGGGTGAAGGTGACAGGAGGTGAAAGAGAAGAGGGGGGAAGTTTGGGTTTGAGTAGAAAGAACAGGAGGAGGTCGATGTTTAGGAAGGTGAGAAGGGGTGAACTGGGTGAGGCGAGTGGGAAGGGTGACAGGAGGTTGCAGTACAGGAGAGTGAAGGGCAGGCAAAGGAGAATTGAGAGGGGGAGTGGAAAGAGGTGGAGGGAGAGGTACAGCATGGTTGAGGGGGACAGGTCCGGAAAGACAGGAAGTTTGAGGGTGAAGATTTGAAACAGGGGTACAGTCAACATCCTGATCAGACTCAGCTACAACAGTAATATTCTTATTAATAGGTTGAAACCTTCTGACAAACCTATTCCTATAAGTGCGAGATTCCCCATGATAGTTAATTATGACCTGGAAACATTTTGGGATCCTAAGGACCTCAAATGGACCCTTGTACTGTGGCTTCAGTTTGGAGGGTACAGGTAAGATGGCGACCATGACTAGGTCGCCTACTTGGTGAGGGTTGTTCTTGGTGGCTTCATCAGGCTGGAGATCTTGGGTAAACTGGAGCTGACGTAGGCGGTTCCTGAGGTGGACGAGGTTGGTATTTAGACCTGGTGAGGCCTCAGTAGGGGCAGCTAGGTGACGTAGTGGTATGAGGAGAGGTGGGCTCCCAAAAACCATCTCATGAGGGGTGATCCCGTTGTCTCTGGGGCAGGTGTTTATTCCCCATTGTATGATGCGAATTTGGCTGGTCCAGTCCGATGAGTTCATCTGTTGGAGGCGTGTCCGGATTTGATTGGCGATGGTTCTATGAGATCGCTCGCAGATGGAGTTTCCTTTTGGCCAGTAGGGTGAAGAGTGGCTGATGTGAAATCCAAACATTTCGGAGATTTGCGTCCAAATTTGTCCGGTGAATTCAGGGGCATTGTCGGAGTGGATTGCCTGTGGCAGTCCAAAATAGGGAAAGACATGTTGTAATAATGCCTCGGTGACGGCCATAGCAGTGTGTTCTCTGGCAGGGCAGGCGATCACGTATTTTGAGTACGTGTCCACGAAGGTGATGTAGCGGTATCCCCTGTCGTTTTGTAGAGGTCCCATGACGTCCACTGCCAAAAGTTGCCAGGGTTTAGAAGCGATGAGTTTGCCAGAAGGTCCTGGGGTGCGTGTTTGGTCTTTTCCCAGGGTGCAGGCACGGCAAGCTTCAGTGATTTTCTTGGCCGTGGTGTAGGGGCGAGGAGTCCAGTAGATGTCTTTGAACGTGTTCACCAACTTCTTTTGGCCTAGATGGATCCCGTTGTTGGTGTGCAAGGAAGACATCATTTGTTCAGCATCCTCAGGCCCTAGTACGATCTGGCCTTCTGGGGTAAAGAGGGCGTCACCCCTTCTTTGTAAGAGGCCAAAAAGTCGGGTGGAGATCCAAGTTGGTTTGTCGTTCCGGAGGTAGGCCTGGATGAGAGGGGGAGTGGTAGTAGGTGGTGGTCGAGGTTCTTGGATGGCGTTGAGTTGTTCTGGTGCCAGTGGGAGCCGGGATAAGGCGTCTGCATTGGTATGGAGTTTTCCCGGCCTGTAGGAAATCTCAAAATCAAACTCCTCAAGTGATTCTCGCCAACGGACTGTTAGGGCATTCTTAGAGTCAGATTTCCTGAGCCATTGTAAGGCTTGGTGGTCAGTGATGATGGTGATCTTGACGCCAGCTAGGTAGGCCTGGAAGTGTTGGAGGGCCCAAACGATGCCTAAGCATTCTCTTTTAGTTACCGGGTAGTTGGTTTCTGCCGGTTTAAGGTCCGGCTGGCACAAGCAATGATGTGCTCTCGTCCTTCTCGATTTTGGGAGAGGACTGCACCGACGCCGAGAAGGGACACGTCGGTGTAGAGTCTAAAGGGTAGTTGGTAGTCCGGAAAAGAGACGACAGGGGAAGACACGAGTAGGTCCTTGAGGGAGGTGAAGGCTTGGAGACGGTCGGGGTCCACACAAAAGGTTCTTCCTTCCTAGTTAAGTCGTGTAGAGGTCTGGCAATGGTGGCGAAATTCTTCACAAACCTCCGATAGTAGGAGGCAAGGCCTAGGAAAGCTCTTACTCCTTTTACTGACTTCGGGGGTTGGATCTCCTGGATGGCTTGGAGTTTCTTGGGGTCAGGTGCAAGTCCTTCTTCTGACACCAGATGTCCTAAGAATTGGACCTGATGTAGAGCCATGGTGCATTTAGTAGGCTTCAGCTTTAATCCGGCTTGTCGGATCCTCTGGAAAACTTGGCGGAGGCGTTGGAGGTGTTCTGCCCAGGTACGACCAAATACTATGATGTCGTCCAAGTACGCCAGACATGTTTCCCAAGTTAATCCCTGAAGTACGGATTCCATCAGTCGGGAGAAGGTGGCGGGACCGTTACATAATCCGAATGGCAGCACTGAGAACTCGTAAAGCTTCCCTTGGCTGGTGGAGAAAGCTGTTTTGTTTTGGTCGGTGGGGGCGACGGGGACCTGCCAGTATCCGGATTGCAGGTCCAGTGTGGAGAACCATCTGGCCCCTAAGAGGGAGTTTAGGGAGTCGTCGATGCGTGGTAGTGGGGTGGCATCTTTGATGGTGACATCGTTGAGTTGTCGGTAGTCGATGCAGAATCGAGATGACCCATCCTTCTTCTTGACCAGTACCACTGGAGAGGACCAAGGGCTAGTTGAGGGGTTGACGATGCCAGCTTCTAACATCTCTGCAACTTGCTTCTGTTCTTCTTGGCGCTGAAGGGGGTTCTTTCTTCGTATAGCCTGTCTGACTGGGGGTCCAACAGTGTGAATGTGGTGTTCTAGGACATGGGTGTGGCCTACATCTTGGGAGTTGGTGGCAAAGATGTCCTGGTATTCGGCCATTAACTGGCACAGATCGTCCTTTTGTTGAGGGGTGAGGTGAGTAGGAACGTCTGGGAGTGATGGAGTTGATGCAGGAATGGAGGTGGTGGTGTCGGTTGAAGGCTGGTCATCATAAGTCTCTAGTTCTCCGATGGTGAGACCCCTGGGTAGGGTGATAGGGTGGTCGGAGATGTTAGCTATTCTTACTGCATTTGTTTTAAAATGGCAGGAGCAGTGAGACAATCCCTGTCAAAAGGGCTCTGAAGAGAGGGAGTGTGAATGAGTTCTCCGTTGAGGGCTGGATGGATGGGTACCCAATGTTCATGATGTGGCAGCAAGGTGATGGGTTGAATGGTGATGGCCGATGCAACACAGATGGCTTTCAAGGTTTGAGGAGGGTCATGGAGCGGTGTGGCAATCTTCGGAGTGGTGAGTCCTGGGGTTTTGGTGGAAAATAACAATCTTCTTTCAACACACTGGATAGTAGTGCGAAGGGCCGTGAGAAGGTCGAATCCCAGGTATCCGTCGTAGGTGGTTTCTTGGGAGGGAAATACCATGAAAGCGTGGTGATGGCCGTGGTTAGGTTGAGGGGTGGCCACATATAGTGGGGCCGTGATGCCAGTACTAGGAATAAGGTTGTCGTTGGCATCAATGAGGGTGGTGGACGAGTGTTGAATCGGTCCAAAAGTGTTGTGATGTCTCTGGTGGTAAGAGGAAAAAATACAGGATCTTGAAGCTCCGGTGTCGACAAGGAGTCGAGAGTTGACTCCCTGGATGGTCAGGTGGGTGTAAATGGGAGGCTTTATCATATCATAGCTGCCCCTATCTCGAGCACCCGCCAGTTTGCAAGTTGGTGGGCGGGGGCGGTCTAAAAACCCGGTTTGATGACTTCCGGCTCGACTGTACTGTGGTCGTCCGGGTCACCAACCTCTGCAGCTGTCTCGTCGTAATCCTCAGCTCCTGCGGTGCCATCTTCTAGGATGGTGGCAACTCTTCTGGAGGGCTTCAGCCAGGGAATCTGTCCCCAGAACAGTGGAACCCTCGAGCGTTTGGCCAGCAACTCGGCAAAAGACCTCTTCAACCCATTAATAGGGCACTGGGACCCGCAGGGCTTCCAGTCTCCAGGCTTGACTCTGACCCATTCTTCCGGCTTGTCCTGGTTGCGGCTAGGGTGGTAGGTTGGTCCGGAATGAGCTCCTTGTGGCTTAGTGGGAGCCCGTTGGATACCCGCGATCTTTCCTTGCTCCTGGGACTTTTGCAGGGCCAGAATACGGCGTATGATAGGGAGGTCTGTATCATATCCGGCCGGTTCTGTGATGGCAAAGTGGTCCCGGACTGCACGCGGAAGGATCCTCATCAGGGTCCGGCGGACGTTCTCCTTCCTCTCTGCAGCTGTAGCCGTTGTGAATGCGGTGGAAGCCAGCCTGGTAAGCTTGCTGATGGTGGCGTCGAGGTCCCCGTCGTAGGTGATGGCATGAAATTGCTGGTCGGCTATCACAGTACCTAGACGGGGTTAATGGCAGTTTTAGTGTATGTTTCAAACTGTTCCCAGGTCATTCCGGGGTTCTCTTTTACATAACTGGAAACTAGGGCCATAGACCGCCCTAGCTCCATGACTACAGTATGTATTTTAGGGGCAACTTCATCTTTAAATATGATGTCAAGCACTGGCTTGACAACCTCTAAATAGGTGGCAATGTCAGTTTCCTCTGGTCTGAAAGGAATAATATCCAGTGCTTTCCCTGCCATCCTGACTACTTATCCCTGTCGTGATACTCTCAAAATATTTAAAGCAGGAAAAACCTGAAAGGCTACCTTCGAGAAAGAGACACCGCTGCCACCAGTGTTATGCCCGGTCCAAATTGGAACGCGAGATATTCTTTGTACAATGAGCAGCTCTCTCACTGGATAGGTGTACCTTAAACTTTAAATAAAGAGACAACACGGCAGGATAATAAGCACACAGGTAACAAGTTAACGTGGGTTTTATTCAGTTTAACACCTGGTTCATGGAGGAGCAAGGCATATATTTTATACCTGTAACCTGGAGATCATCAACAACAATAAGAATAATTAAGACATACAATAATAAGGTTATCAAGTAAGCAATAGGAGTCGGACAATGGGTCCGGACTCAAGGTAATAATAATACTCCTAGGATACAATTATGAGGTATCCAAAATGGTGGAGGTACACCTCCTACCCAAATAGATCTCAGAGAGGATCTCAAGAAAAGACAAGAGTGCAGTAATGGAAAATTCCGTCTGGATCATTCAATGATGTCCCCGGCATAAAGTGACGTTAACTGACTCTAAAGCAATAATGGCCAAGTGGTCATCAGCAATGAAGTGGGCTCGGAAAGGCTCACAAATGATATTAATACTATAGGTGTGCTAGATCTCACCTGGCAAAGATTAATCCTTAACTCTAATTGTGTACTAGCAAGGTGCTGAAGGCTGAGGCAACAATCGTCGGGAGCTGAGATAGAGGGAAATCTATTCGAGTTATGAACCTGACAGAATGTTAAATGAATTAGGCTAGAAGTTATACAAAGGAATTAGATTATGTGTAAATATGTGTTTGTGTTTGATGCTATGGGTCTTATATAGGCACGCCCCCTCTGTCGGGCTATGGGTGACCAATAACCCGGGAAGGTGCGTATATAAGGATCCCCGGATAGGTATGTATAATGTGTCCCGGCAAGTGGGCTAATTAATGTCAATTTAAGTAGGGAGAAGAAAGACCTCTCGCAAGACGTAATGTTAATGAGAACCCCTGAAGATAACTTCTACCACAACCCTGAGTCAACTCTATACCCATAAACTATACAAAAGCACTTAAAGGAGAGCTGTAGTGAAGAGGAGGGCCCGTAGATCGAGGGAGGATCCAGTAGTCCGGAGGGCGGCTGGGCGTGATGACTCCGGAAGTTGGTCCAGGGGGGGCGGCTGGGCGTGATGACTCCAGCTACTGGTCCAGGGTGAGTCACAAGATGATTCCTTAGACCTTGGTGCCTACCACGGGACAACCGGGTTCCTCTTGCACTCCCACAGTGCAGTGATCCCCAAAAGATATGCTGGAGTTCTGCTACAAGGTTTGGGGGGTTAGGGTGACTAGCATAATGATTTACCTAGAGTTGCAAGCAGTCTAGATAGTGACATTATAGGTAGTCTAAGGGGGGTCAGGGTAAGTGTCTTCCTTCCTTGCTAGTTCGTGGAACTATCAGAACCATGTAGTAAAAAGAGAATCCAGAAAGGGGAGCCCAAAGTGGGTTGCCCAAAATTAGTCCTCTTCCTGATGGGGGGGAACCCGATCTGGTAGATCTAAAGTTACTACACTATCCTCATAATCCCTTGAACAAAACAAGGTAGGAATCCTTTGGTACTTGGTTTGTGCACCGCATCGAAGGCCAGAAAGGGGGAGCCCAAAGTGGGTTGCCCAAGCTAGTCCTCTTCCTGATGGGGGGAACCCGACCTGGTAGATCTTCGATCACAGCACACAACTGACAAGTTGAACACCAGCTATCTCTGGCTGTTCTTACCCTGAACTAAAGAATACCAAAAGGCAAGCTTCGTTCCTGATGTCCAGGCTGGGTGAGTATAAGGCAATCTTCTTGCCCCTACTTAAGGCGCCCAGCTTGAGAGGATTAAAGGCGCTGGGGTGGTGTTGGCGTGTGGTGGTTATGTCCTTGTAGCTCTGGGGATGGCGCGCCTGGACTCTGGCTGTACCTTGTAGCTAGATGCCCCCGGGCAGATTCTGTTATAAGATGGGGGTGATCACTTCCTGGTGGGAGAGGAAGTGGATGAGAAATGGCATGTGCAGGATGATTTATATAAGAAAAGGTTTAGAACTGCTGCATGGGTTGAACTGCTGGTTTATGCGCTATCCTAGCCCGGGAAAAGGACATGACTTGGATGGCTGCAAGATCCTGAGGGGTTTTGATGGGTGATATAAATGGCTGACTAGGGAATAGAGAGTGAAAGTCTGGAGCAGTTTGGCAGTCCTTGATGGGGGAGATGAAAGGTAATTTGGCAAATAAAGGAGTACCACCTGTAGCTGGTTGATCAGGCTGGTGAAGTCTAGGATGGTTAGCTGGGTGTTTAGCGTAGTTACCCCTCTGACTTTTCTCTCTGGTGGTAGGGGCCATAGAAGCTGGCTGGGCAGGGTATGCTGGTGTAGTCCACTCAGGTCTTATGTGTCCCACCTGTCTCGTTGATATGCGGGCGATGCGGGCAGGAGCAGAGTGGCTGGCAGGAGTAGGGTTGGCTGCAGGTTTAGTGGCAGCTAGAGATGCGGTCTTATCATCCTGAGACCGCATCTCAGTACTCCTACTTTCATTCTCACCCACACAATCCTTGAACCCACAGACCCATAGTCTCTTACACGCTCCTTCCATTTGTTACTTACAAACAAAGACGCACCTTCTCTCGCTGCTCCCTCACTCACTCCAGCACACACACCCATTCCACACTCCCATTCTCTCACATCTGTACCCCTCCATTCGGTCTTAGTCATTCCACATACATCCAGCCTGGCTTTCACTAACACTTCCAGGACCTCTCTCTCTTTTGTGTCATCATTCAAGCCTCGAACATTTCAAGTCGCTATTCTAAGACTGTCCATGGTAGGTCGGGGTTCGTCAACATTATGTCCGTCCACATCCGAGGCTGTTCGTTCGTTCATCGTAGCAGTAAGTATTTTTCACGGATGGGGGGTCGCAAGCCCACCGACCCAACCTCTTTAGTCGCCTTTTACGACATGCAGAAGACACGTGGGGCATATTCTGTTCCCTTACCCCCAGGGGGTTATTTATTTATTTATTTATTAGATTAATTGTATTTATACATATATATATATTGTTTTTTGTTTATTTCCTTCCTAGACCTTCATCAAGCATAAAGAAAAATAGATGTGTTGTCTTATATAACCCAGCTTGTTATAGACCGTGTGGAGAATATATTATTGTCTGATCCGAGGCCTTGAGTTGACAATACGTAGACAGTAAGCTTAGCGCGATACCACCACTAGCACTACCAACACTACCACCACCTTAGCACCATCACCACTACCACCAGTATCATCACCAGCACCACCTTAGCGCCATCAGCACCACCACCACCACCACCACCACTACCATCACTACCACCACCACTAGTATCATTATTAGCCTCTTTAGTTCAACTGATCTGTCTTATTATAAACTAGATTGGCACTCAGTGGAGCGCATACCTCCGCCTCTGGTTCTTTACCATTAACATCCTAGGCCTAAATTATCTTCTGGATCTGGGTTCCAGGATATGATCCGGATCGCCTCCTAAATTGAATCAAATCTTCCTTAGCGTATATCCTATCTGCCCACCAAATTTCGTAAAAACCGGTTCATAAATTGTATCTTGATATAGACAAACAGACACACGGAGGCGGCAACATAACCCCCGTTCAATTTCGTTGTCGATGTGCGTTTAAGGATGACCGACACATCTCCCGAAAAAGGTGATGGTTCGAGGTGTGAATCTGGTGAGTTTATAATATCACCTATTAACCCCTTCAGGAGCATCACGCGCCATGACACTTTATTCTGGCGATCATTACACGATTGTATACAGCTTAGGAAGGATCTCAGTCCCATATACCCTTCCCAATTTAAATACAATTGTCTAATAATAGCTACAATAAACTGTCAAAAAGCGTCATGATCCTCATTAATTACAGGGTTAGCATGATTAAAATCAACCGATTTTAATCCAGTGATTATAATCAATTATAATCAAATATTTAATCATTGATTAAAATTAAAAACAAATTTATTATATAATTCACATTTTAAGTATTGATAAGATATTTTTTGTTAATCGTAATAGTCTACCGAAATGTTTACAATATTAAACACTATATAGTAACTTATATCAACAATATTTTGCATATTTCTAATCAAATTTTGCACTACATCAAGAAATGAAATAAATTATGTTCTTTCATAGAAAATTTAATATCTTTTCTCCTTAACCCTCTTCGCCCGGTTGGACTCCATAGCTCCATATCGAGTTTGCCCTGTACCGCCCGGCTGTCCTACATAGCTCCATATCATTATTTCATGGCTTAAAACCGCACTAGAGAAAGTTTTGTTGTCTTAGCGCATGGTCCGTATAACCAACAAGAACAAAAACACATATTCAGTCAGTCAGGTGATTCCTGCTTGCATGCAGGCCTAACGAAAGCTTGTATTGATTTTCCTGAGTCCCAAACGATGCATGAAAGCAGTCGACAGTGACTTAGGAATGGTTACAATGGTGAAATAAATCAGTAATCAATATAATCAATATAATCAATATTAATACATACATAATCCATAATAAAAAATCAATTGTTGAACGAATATAGATAAGACCGTAGCCGTGGCCGCCGATACTGCGTCGCTGCATTCGAACAGTTATCAGTAGCATCACAAAACAGTGGGTTTTATTTCCCACCTTACACAATAACCGCTTAATTTACAGTGTTCTAGTCTTCACCCATCGCAAGATAACACCGAGTACTGCCTCTAGTATATATATAAACTAGGTTAACACCTTAAGAGCGGGTGGTGGAGTATATTTGACCGTGCCACCCAGCGGGGAGTTTTTACCATAAATAGGGTTGTTTCCGTGCTCTTTTTCATGCATAAACAAGAGCCAGAGCGTAATACAAGTATGTATCCCTGAAAGGGCGTAAATTGAGCTTTCCAATGACATCCGAACCATCCTTCTACGATCACTGGTTGACTTGCAACGATCATGCAACCGAAGGGCAAAATCGCTAAAATACGGTCATTTTGTTACATAATTACGTGTGTAGCGAGTGAGAGAGGGTGGAGTAGAGTGGAGTAAATGTCAGTGGGCCCACGACGGTCGTGGCGAGCGGTCATGAGGTAATCTATGCTCCTCCCACCGCTCGGCTCTCTCTCAGAGCCAATATTGCGCCAAAATTGCACACAGACTTAAGTCGGGCCCCGCCACATTGTCCAGCTCTTTAGATACGGACTTAAGTCGGGCCCCGCTAAAGAAGGGTTAAATAGGCCATATATTTGCAGAGATATGAGTATCTGTAAATGACGAAACTCAACTCGGGAATTTACACGGTTCTAGGCTCGCAGCGGCCATAACTTACCTACTCATTTTCACAATAAATACTGAACCACTTGGCCTAGAGACTTCTAGTCTTCACCCATCGCAAAATAACAACGAGTACTGCCGGTGGATATATATATATATACAGTATATATATAACCTAGGTTAGGCCATTTTTTTCCGCATTTATTAGTGCGCCAAAATCCCGAGAATTTGACTATTCATCCGGATCCTGCGTTGGCGGGAATGTTTATATGGCTGTTCGGCGAGGGTTAAATTACTTTTATTTAATTGTAGTCCGATATAATATAATCAAAGTACGGTAATAGCCTTTATGATGTAGGAATTTATAGACTTACAATATTATACAAGTTCTGCGGGAAATGGAAGTTTGTGTAAAAAATCCGGAAAAAAATCGATTTTCATCAAATTAATCAGATTTTAATACAAATAATCAATGATTTTGTTCCAACCCTGCGAGGATGGGGTTAACACTATCTGGTCCGACGTCTAGTGGGTTATTATGATACTTGGTTGAAGGGGAGGAAGACCGTTTTTCTGGACCCCCTTCTCCCTAATGTTTAGCCCCACTAGTTTTGAGATTATAAGACGTTTGGCCCATTAGTTTGGCGATTTTAGCAGCTTTTGCCCCATTTCGTTGTTAATATTAAGACCTTTCGTGCCATTTAGGTGTCGATTATTTCCTGGCGAGCGATAGCGAGCCTGCAATTTTAAGAGGATTCGGCCTTCGGCCGGGAAATTTTTCTACCGAAAAATTTACAAATTTACCTTGAAAGGGGGTCTAGGGGGTGTTTGTCTAAGCTTGATGGAGGTCTAGCGAGGAAACTAAAAAAAACAATATATGAATAAATGAATTAATAGACCAAACAAACGGTCTGCCTCCCCTTAATCATTATTGAGTATTTTACTTGTTTTTGCCATTTTCGAGCCATGTATTTGAGTTTATCCCCTTGGCTAACAAAAACACTCCCTCCCAGACTTCCCATCAAGGGGTAGTGCTTGGTTTTCAGTCTATATTCTTATCAATTGATTTTTTTATTTTCTCTCACTAGACCTCCATCACGCTTAGAAAAAGACCCCCTAGACCCCCTTTCAAGATAAATTTGTACATTTTTCGGTAGAAAAATGTTCCGGTCGAAGACCGGTTCCTTCTAAAATCGCTAGGAAAAAATCGACACCTAAAGGGCACGAAAGGTCTTAATATTGATAACAAAATGAGGCGAAAGGTCTCAAAATTGCCAAACTAACGAAACGAACGTCTTAAAACCTCAAAACTAATATGCTAAACATGAGGGAGAAGTGGGTCCACAAAAAGCGAGTACTATCCCTTAATGTCCCTTATTGCCTCTATTTGATCCGAGGGGGGTCTTTTTGGTACTCCCCTGTTTTTCTCCATTTGTTTGGAGATTTAAATAGGTTTCACTCCATTAATTTGACGATAATATTACTTTTCACCCCATTCAGGTTTCAATTATTACTTTCTGGGCGAGTGATAGCGAGTCTGTAAAGCATGGTCCACACATAAATGAGTGTGAGCGCGAGTTGCCAGGAGTGTTGACTCCTGACAACTCGCCCAAAAATGACCGCGAGTGTGCTAAATTCCACGAGGCACCACGAGAGAGTACGAGTCACCGAAAGTGTACTGGCGAGCCACAACGAGTCACTACGAGTTACCACGAGTAACAGCGATTAAAACGCGAGTGAAGTGCGAGTGCTTGAAAATTTGGATTTTAACGGTCATTTTCGGATTAGTGACCGTTACAAGTCGACGCGAGTACAGCACGAGTCTGTACGAGTTACGACGAGTAAAATACGAGTTATTAAGAGTCACCAGGGGCGGGTGGGACAAGCGACTGCTGGTCGCACGACTGCCAACTCGTGATGCAGTGTTGCCACCACTAGCGGTTGATTTGACGCTTGGAGATCACTCGCGGTGAATGCCTAGTGACTCTCAGTGACTCGCGGTTACTCCCAGTGACTGGCGTTTACTCGCCGTAACCCGCAGTGACTGGCGTTTAACTCATATTTTTTCGCAGTGACTCATGTTACATATTTGAAAATAACGGCCATGTTATATATCACTCGCAGTGACTCCCGTTGCATACGTCCCCACTTGTTGTGGCTCGCCTACAACTCGTATTTTACTCGTGTTTTACTCGTATTCTGTTTTCATTCACCAATTGGTGGCTACCCCACTCGCGGTGACTCGCGTCCCATCATAGTCACTCGCGCACATGGATTTGTCCGTGAGTCATGCTAGTCATTTACGAGTCATCGAGAGTACTTACGAGTAGATACAAGTTAATACGAGTCACCATGGTTCACCGAGAGTCACAGTGAGTTGTCGGACTCTCGGTCCAAATTTCGTGCAGGGGTGAAGTTTTGCCGGACATGGCCTACCCACTACGACTGGCCGTGAGTCAAACACGAGTCGACGGAGTCACTATGAGTCATCGAGCTTGACCGCGAGTAGGTGCGCGAGTCCAAATTTTGCCCCACTCGCGGTGACTCTACCTCACACACGTGTATGTGTGAACTAGGCTTAACTTAGAGCGGATCGGTTTTCGGTCAGGATACTTTGCTATCGAAAAATGTACAAAATCAGCTTGAGGGCCGTCTGGGTGGGTAATATAGTTGTTTGAAGGAAGTCTGAGAAGGCATTTTTGTTAACATGGGAGACAAACTAAAATCCAATCCCCGAAAATGGCAAAAGCGTTACAGTTGGCTAAATAAGTCGTGCCTCCGTTGTCATTACGTTTGGCTGTCAGTTGTTGAATAGGGTGTATAAAGATAGGATCATGTCTGTATATCTCACTCGAAACGATGAATTAATGTTTAGATAGTGCTGATACCAAATATTGATCAAAATATACTTGGTGCCGCCGGCATCACTTATTTGGCCGACTGTACAAAACTAATTATTGTCATACGGCAACCCCTGAAATACCTTGGTAGGGAAAATTAGAAGAAATTTTGTCCTCTTTCCTACCTAGACCTAAATCAAGCTTTAAAAAAGACCCCCAAGGGTGTCTTATAGTTTGAAGGAAGTCTGGGAAGGCGTTTTATTAGCCTAGGGGACAAACTACAATACATTGCTCGAAAATGGCAAAACCAAACAAAATCCTCAATATTAATACACCGAACATCCTAACCCACGAGTCGTCGGATTAGTTGTTTTAAGGGAGCCCACCTCGCTTGTTTTAAGGGAGCCCACCTCGCTTGTTTTAAGGGAGCCCACCTCGCTTGTTTTAAGGGAGCCCACCTCGCTTGTTTTAAGGGAGCCCACCCCGCTTGTTTTTCTCTTTCTCTCCCTCTCTCTTTGGTTTGTATCCATTCGGCCCCATTCAGCCTACTTTTTTAAGACGTTTACCCCCATCCAGGTGTCAATATTTTCCTGGCGAGCGGTAGCGAGCCAGCATATATATATTTTTGTTTTGACAAGCTAAATTTGTACATTTTTCGATAGAAAAATGTCTCCGGCGAAGCCGGATTTCTCCATGCAAACCTGGCTCACTAACGCTCGCCAGGAAGAAATCGACACCTGGATGGGGATAAACATCTTAAAACAGTTAGCTGAATGGGGCCGAATGGATCCAAGCCAGGGAAAGAGAGAAAAGGAGAGAAAGATACAAAGAAGCCCTGTGACCCCCCTTAAACCAATGCATAAAAGGTAGTGTATGCTCCCCTCAACAGCCAGCAAGGTGTCTCAACCCTCAGAACCCACCTCAGCAAGTGTCTCCCAACCACCACGATTCCTACTACCTTCAATGTATCAGGTAATATCACTTCTAAAAATCTACAATATATATATATATATATATATATATATATATATATATATGTGTGTATACTGTATATTCTTTTATTTGATTTATATAATCTTCTTTTCATTTCTTTAAATAATATTATCAGGAATATTATATGGTTGATATTACAGGTATTTATCATAGCATGTGTATTTATCATAGCATGTGTATTTATCATAGCATGTGTATTTATCATAGCATGTGTATTTATCATAGCATGTGTATTTGCATTCGTCTTCTTGTTTAGAATGGATTATTTATTGCATTATTTTATTATTTTTTGCATTATCTTATTATTTATTGCATTATCTTATTATTTATTGCATTATCTTATTATTTATTGCATTATCTTATTATTTATTGCATTATCTTATTATTTATTGCATTATCTTATTATTTAGTTCGCTCCAATCTCATGTTTTGTATTTGATTTCCCACTTGCCATCAACCATGCCAATATATTTCCCACTTGCCATCAACCATGCCAATATATTTCCCACTTGCCATCAACCATGCCAATATATTTCCCACTTGCCATCAACCATGCCAATATATTTCCCTCTTGCCATCAACCATGCCAATATATTTCCCTCTTGCCATCAACCATGCCAATATATTTCCCACTTGCCATCAACCATGCCAATATATTTCCCACTTGCCATCAACCATGCCAATATATTTCCCTCTTGCCATCAACCATGCCAATATATTTCCCACTTGCCATCAACCATGCCAATATATTTCCCTCTTGCCATCAACCATGCCAATATATTTCCCTCTTGCCATCAACCATGCCAATATATTTCCCTCTTGTCATCAACCATGCCAATATATTTCCCTCTTGCCATCAACCATGCCAATATATTTCCCTTTTGCCATCAACCATGCCAATATATTTTGTTCCACGCCTTTATTTAGTAAAGGAGCCCACCTCGCTTTTTTCTCTTTCTCTCCCTCTCTCTTTGGCTTGTATCCATTCGGCCCCATTCAGCTTACTGTTTTAAGACGTTTACCCCCATCTAGGTGTCAATATTTTCCTGGCGAGCGGTAGCGAGACAGCATATATATATTTTTTGTTTTGACAGCAGGCTGAATTTGTAAATTTTTCGATAGAAAAATGTCTCCGGCGAAGCCGGATTTCTCCATACAATGCTGGCTCGCTATCGCTCGACAGGAAGAAATTGACACCTGAATGGGGATAAACGTCTTAAAACAGTTGGCTGAATGGGACCGAATGGATACAAGCCAGGGAAAGAGAGAAAAGGACATAAAGATAAACAAAAAAGCCTTAAGGAGATGGTATTCATTGGAGTGTTCGCTACTGTTTATTTGAGCTTGTCCTCCGGCGCCATATGACCTTGCTGTTGTGCGGCCATGTTGTATATCAGTCCATCAATCCTTTGTTATATTGTATTTGGAAAGTTACTTTAAGCCCCCCCCCCCCCCACTCCCTCACCTCCACTCCCCCTTGTCATGATGTTAGTGACCAGAAAAAACTATCTGCTTCTTCAATCAATCAATCAATCAATCAATCAATCAATCAATCAATCAATCAATCAATCCTCTAACCTCACTGTGTCCCCCTAGGTACTGACGATCCTGCTGGTGTCTGTGCCTTTCCTTTAGCGATGGTCTTTCAATCAATAAATCAATCAATCAATCCTCCCATGCCTCTCAATCAATCAATCAATCCTCTATCAAGCAATCAATCAATCGTCTAATATATTTCAATCAATCAGTCAATCCTCTAATGCCTTTCAATCACTCAATCGAACCTCTAATGCCTTTCAATCAATCAATTAATCCTCTCAGGCCTCTCAATCAATCAATCCTCTCAATCAATCAATCAATGAATCCTGTAACCTCTCTGTACCGCTCCCTAGGTCCTGACGATACTGCTGGGATCTGTGCCTTTCCTGTCGATGGGTATGGCTCAGTCTTGGCCCAACACCTTGACCTCTCACCTCAGGGTCAATAACACTACTCTCTTGGGTCACCAGCTCCACCTCTCTAACCAACAGCTGGACTGGACAGGTAGAAAACGTCTATCTATCTATCTATCTATCTATATGCTCAGGCCCAATCCCCACTTTTCCTTTTGTTTTCTATTTTACTCTATTTTATTATTTGTGTTTGTTTTTTATCTTCTTGGGGGTGGCCGACTCAAGACAGAGCAAGAACAGTAGTCGAAATATTTACGGTATGGTTAAGGGGAGATCTCCACTTGAGAGATTTTTTTCTTGACCCCTTTCTCCCTCATGTTTAGCCCCATTGCTTTTGATATTATAAAACGTTCGCCCCATTAGTTTAGCGATTTTAAGAATTTTTACCCCATATTAAGACCTTTCGTGCAATTCAGGGTTCGATTTTATCCTGGCGAGCGATAGCGAGCCTGTAATTTAAGAGGAAGCGGCCTTCGGCCGGGACATTGTTCTACCGAAAAATTTACAAATTTATCTTGAAAGGGACTCAAGGGGGTGTAATTTTAAGCTTGATGGAGGTCTAGGTAACAAACTAAATACCTCCCCTTAATAGGTATGGTATAATTTTGTTGATTTTACTTTTTGATGATAATTTTGACATTTTAACCCGCACATAAACACAGCAAGCGTGAAAGAGAGGGAGAGAGAGAGAGAGGGAGAGAGACAGACAGATAGACAGAGAGACAGACAGACAGACAGACATCTGATTAGTCAACTGATAATTAAAAGAAACCTCACTCACAATTCATTCATACTCATTTTTCTTTCACACATTCGATCTCGACGTGGAACAGAACTTATGTGGGCAACTGTACGGTCGCGCTAATAAGTCATGTATCAGCTGGCATTACGTTTGACTCGCTCTGTGCTGTATTAATGTCTGTCAGATGTTGAATAGGGTGGATAAGTGAAGGAATATGTTTGTATATCTCACTCGAAATGAATAAATCAAATTTAGATATTATTGATACCAATCATTGATCATAATATTCTTGGTGCCGAGGCGTCACTTATTTGGTCGACTGTGCTGTAAGGGTCGCTCTACTGGTGATCTTCTTTCATAGCTTACTAACTCTTGGTCATCCTCATTTCGGGACTTCGGTATAACCTTTTCTATTGCGCTAGACCTTCGGTAGAGTCTGGTACAAATCTCTAATTTATAAACTACCCTCCTTCGGTTTCTATCCCTCTATCTGTGCCTTTGTCTCTAATTTCCTTTCCGGCTGTTCCATAGCTGCAGTTGTGGACGGCCATCGTTCACTTCCTCATCCTATCAACTCCGGTGTTCCTCAGGGTTCAATTCTCTTTCTGATTGTCATAAATGATCTTCTCAACTGTACCTCCAGTCCTATCCATTCATATGCAGACGACTCTACCTTACACTATTCAATTAGTTTCCCAGAAGGCCCCAGCAAACAATCCCTCAAAGACAAATGTATTGAAGCCATAAAACACGTATCTTCTGATCTAACTACCATTTCCAATTGGGGCAAAGAAAACCCTTGTTGCCTTTAATGCTTCCAAAACCCAATTTATCCAATTTACCCATCGTGAACTCCCAGAGGACTATCCCATATTTTTCAACAATACAAAAATCAACCCTTCGTCTTCTTTCAGTACTCTCGGTGTCTCTTTCTCTTCTGTTCTCTCTTGGAAGGACCATATTACCAGCCTTGCTAAGGCGGCCTCCCTGAAGCTGGGAGTGCTCAACCGCCTCAAGGGGTTCTTTACCCCTGCACAGCTTTTTGCACTGTACAGGGGTACAGTGCGTCCTTGTATTGAGTATTGTTCACATGTGTGAGGAGGATCCTCTCACACAGCTCTTCTAGACAAAGTAGAAAGGAAAGCCTTTCATATCATTAACTCCCATCCACTCACCGACTCTCTACAATCTCTCTCTCTCTTCGCCGCAATGTTGCATCTCTCTCGCTATTCTATGGCTACTACAATAATCAGTGTTCCTCAGAGCTCTCCCAGTGTATACCACCTCCTCTACGCAGGGTACGTAGTACCTGTCTTGCAACACAATCCCACAATCACTCAAGAGTGAAACGATACTTCCAATCTTTCTTCTATTCAACAGCTGAGCTCTGGAACTCTCTCCCTGAATCCATCTTTCCCTCATCCTATGACTTAAATTGCTTCAAACTCCGTGTGTACAGGCATTTTGGCTCGAGTGCTCGTTAATTTTGGCCCTGTCACTCTTTCAACTATGGGGGAGGCACTCGTCACAGGCAGTTTTGCCTTTTGTCTCCCTCATGCAAATAGAAAAACAAATTGTGTTTGCAGGTAGTGTATTGTACATAGTGTGGTGCGCGTCGATGCTGCCAGCGGGGTGGTTGGTAGGCCGGAAGGGTCGCCGGATAACCTTCTTCATGACAGCTGTTCCTTTCACTGCTGGTTGGTTGCTGTTTGCCATGGCCTACAACTTCACAATGATTCTCGTAGGCAGGTGAGTCGTTTGTTTTGATTTGTTTTATATTATATCTTATGCACGAGAATATAGTGGGTTTTTTTCTCTCTCTCTCTTTGGCTTGTATCCATTCGGCCCCATTCAGCCTTCTGTTTTAAGACGTTTACCCCCATCCAGGTGTCAATATTTTCCTGGCGAACGGTAGCGAGCCAGCATATATATATTTTGGTTTTGACAGCAAGCTAAATTTGTACATTTTTCGATAGAAAAATGTATCCGGCAAAGCCGGATTTCTCCATACAAAGCTGGCTTGCTATCGCTCGCCAGGAAGAAATCGACACCTGGAAGGGGATAAACGTCTAGGCACTAGGCACTAGGCACCCCCCTGTAGCACATTTTGAATATGGGAATATTCATACAGTGCTATTTAATCAGGGAACAATGAGGGTATTGTTTTGCCATTTCGGTGTGCTTTGTGGTAATGCACTGATACTAGGTACAGCACAAATTCCATCCCAATAATATCTTCCCATTGACATATTGGGATTCGAACCTGGGTCCATTGGATTACCAGTCCAGTGGCAAGACCACTCCGCCACACCTCCCGCCACTTAAGGGGGGTGACCTACTTTTTTTGTTCTCCTTTTAAATTTATCTCTTTCTCTGGCTTGTATCCATTCGGCTCCTTTCAGCCTACTGGTTTAAGACGGTTATCCCTATCCAGGTGTCGATATCTTCCTGGCGAGCGAGAGCGAGCCAGCATTATATGGAGAAATCCGACTTTGCCGGAGACATTTTTCTATCGAATAATGTACAAATTTAGTCTGCTGTCAAAAATATTTTGAATAATATTCTGGCTCGCTGCCGCTCGCCAGGGAAAAATCGACACCTGGATGAGGAAAAGCGTCTTAAAACAGTAGGCTGAATAGGGAAGAATGGATACAAGCCAGAAAAGAGAGAAATGGAGAGAAAAAAACAAGGTCACCCCCCTTAAAATCTGGCTAACACCCCTGTGTCGGCAGATGTTTGATTTTTTTTTTTTTTTTTTTTTTATTCATTAATGTACTGTACTTGTTCGTAATTGTTCAGTTCAACACCTTCCGCCTAAGTAAATAAAACCCCATTCTATGTTGTATTTTATGATATTCAGAACCTCCAGGACTGTTAAAATTACACCGGAAATGTATATATTACCAGATAGAACGTTTTGATTATTGAGTGTAATATCTCTGCCTGGCTGATATATATATATATAGGTTAGCAACTGTTAGGTAAAGGTTAGCAACTGTTAGGTAAAGGTTAGCAACTGTTAGTAAAGGTTAGCAACTGTTAGTAAAGGTTAGCAACTGTTAGGTAAAGGTTAGCAACTGTTAGGTAAAGGTTTGCAACTGTTAGTAAAGGTTAGCAACTGTTAGTAAAGGTTAGCAACTGTTAGGTAAAGGTTAGCAACTGTTAGTAAAGGTTAGCAACTGTTAGGTAAAGGTTAGCAACTGTTAGTAAAGGTTAGCAACTGTTAGGTAAAGGTTAGCAACTGTTAGTAAAGGTTAGCAACTGTTAGTAAAGGTTAGTAACTGTTAGGTAAAGGTTAGCAACTGTTAGGTAAAGGTTAGCAACTGTTAGTAAAGGTTAGCAACTGTTAGTAAAGGTTAGCAACTGTTAGTAAAGGTTAGCAACTGTTAGTAAAGGTTAGCAACTATTAGTAAAGGTTAGCAACTGTTAATGAAGGTTAGCAACTGTTAGGTAAAGGTTAGCAACTGTTAGTAAAGGTTAGCAACTGTTAGTAAAGGTTAGCAACTGTTAGGTAAAGGTTAGCAACTGTTAGGTAAAGGTTAGCAACTGTTAGTAAAGGTTAGCAACTGTTAGTAAAGGTTAGCAACTGTTAGTAAAGGTTAGCAACTGTTAGGTAAAGGTTAGCAACTGTTAGTAAAGGTTAGCAACTGTTAGTAAAGGTTAGCAACTGTTAGTAAAGGTTAGCAATTGTTAGTAAAGGTTAGCAACTGTTAGTAAAGGTTAGCAACTGTTAGGTAAAGGTTAGCAACTGTTAGTAAAGGTTAGCAACTGTTAGTAAAGGTTAGCAACTGTTAGTAAAGGTTAGCAACTGTTAGTAAAGGTTAGCAACTGTTAGGTAAAGGTTAGCAACTGTTAGTAAAGGTTAGCAACTGTTAGTAAAGGTTAGCAACTGTTAGTAAAGGTTAGCAACTGTTAGTAAAGGTTAGCAACTGTTAGTAAAGGTTAGCAACTGTTAGGTAAAGGTTAGCAACTGTTAGTAAAGGTTAGCAACTGTTAGTAAAGGTTAGCAACTGTTAGTAAAGGTTAGCAACTGTTAGTAAAGGTTAGCAACTGTTAGGTAAAGGTTAGCAACTGTTAGTAAAGGTTAGCAACTGTTAGTAAAGGTTAGCAACTGTTAGGTAAAGGTTAGCAACTGTTAGTAAAGGTTAGCAACTGTTAGTAAAGGTTAGCAACTGTTAGGTAAAGGTTAGCAACTGTTAGGTAAAGATTAGCAACTGCTAGTAAAGGTTAGCAACTGTTAGTAAAGGTTAGCAACTGTTAGGTAAAGGTTAGCAACTGTTAGTAAAGGTTAGCAACTGTTAGTAAAGGTTAGCAACTGTTAGTAAAGGTTAGCAACTGTTAGGTAAAGATTAGCAACTGTTAGTAAAGGTTAGCAACTGTTAGTAAAGGTTAGCAACTGTTAGTAAAGGTTAGCAACTGTTAGTAAAGGTTAGCAACTGTTAGTAAAGGTTAGCAACTGTTAGTAAAGGTTAGCAACTGTTAGTAAAGGTTAGCAACTGTTAGTAAAGGTTAGCAACTGTTAGTAAAGGTTAGCAACTGTTAGTAAAGGTTAGCAACTGTTAGTAAAGGTTAGCAACTGTTAGTAAAGGTTAGCAACTGTTAGGTAAAGGTTAGCAACTGTTAGTAAAGGTTAGCAACTGTTAGTAAAGGTTAGCAACTGTTAGGTAAAGATTAGCAACTGTTAGGTAAAGGTTAGCAACTGTTAGTAAAGGTTAGCAACTGTTAGTAAAGGTTAGCAACTGTTAGTAAAGGTTAGCAACTGTTAGTAAAGGTTAGCAACTGTTAGGTAAAGATTAGCAACTGTTAGGTAAAGGTTAGCAACTGTTAGTAAAGGTTAGCAACTGTTAGTAAAGGTTAGCAACTGTTAGTAAAGGTTAGCAACTGTTAGTAAAGGTTAGCAACTGTTAGGTAAAGATTAGCAACTGTTAGGTAAAGGTTAGCAACTGTTAGTAAAGGTTAGCAACTGTTAGTAAAGGTTAGCAACTGTTAGTAAAGGTTAGCAACTGTTAGTAAAGGTTAGCAACTGTTAGTAAAGGTTAGCAACTGTTAGTAAAGGTTAGCAACTGTTAGGTAAAGGTTAGCAACTGTTAGTAAAGGTTAGCAACTGTTAGTAAAGGTTAGCAACTGTTAGTAAAGGTTAGCAACTGTTATGTAAAGGTTAGCAACTGTTAGTAAAGGTTAGCAACTGTTAGTAAAGGTTAACAACTGTTATGTAAAGGTTAGCAACTGTTAGGTAAAGGTTAGCAACTGTTAGGTAAGGTTAGCAACTGTTAGTAAAGGTTAGCAACTGTTATGTAAAGGTTAGCAACTGTTAGGTAAAGGTTAGCAACTGTTAGTAAAGGTTAGCAACTGTTATGTAAAGGTTAGCAACTGTTATGTAAAGGTTAGCAACTGTTAGTAAAGGTTAGCAACTGTTAGGTAAAGGTTAGCAACTGTTAGGTAAAGGTTAGCAACTGTTAGGTAAAGGTTAGCAACTGTTAGTAAAGGTTAGCAACTGTTATGTAAAGGTTAGCAACTGTTAGGTAAAGGTTAGCAACTGTTAGTAAAGGTTAGCAACTGTTATGTAAAGGTTAGCAACTGTTATGTAAAGGTTAGCAACTGTTAGTAAAGGTTAGCAACTGTTAGTAAAGGTTAGCAACTGTTAGTAAAGGTTAGCAACTGTTAGTAAAGGTTAGCAACTGTTAGGTAAAGGTTAGCAACTGTTAGGTAAAGGTTAGCAACTGTTAGTAAAGGTTAGCAACTGTTAGTAAAGGTTAGCAACTGTTAGGTAAAGGTTAGCAACTGTTAGTAAAGGTTAGCAACTGTTATGTAAAGGTTAGCAACTGTTATGTTAGCAACTGTTAGTAAAGGTTAGCAACTGTTAGGTAAAGGTTAGCAACTGTTAGTAAAGGTTAGCAACTGTTAGTCAAGGTTAGCAACTGTTATGTAAAGGTTAGCAACTGTTATGTAAAGGTTAGCAACTGTTAGTAAAGGTTAGCAACTGTTAGGTAAAGGTTAGCAACTGTTAGTAAAGGTTAGCAACTGTTATGTAAAGGTTAGTAGGGTGTCATAATTTTGCCTACTAGGTTCGGTTAGGTTAGTGAAGTCAAGTTAGTCTAATAATAATAATGGGTTGTAGGGGGGTTGGTTGAGGGAAGGTACAGTTCTGAAGAATTATTTTTTTCTTTTTTTTTAGTACAAAGGATACACTTAAATAAAGTTATCAGGTGATTAAAATTAACATAACTTAATGATACCCAAAAATAAATTTAAAAAAACCCGTTATGACACTGAGAGGGTTTATTGTGCATTACAGATGCCTGATGGGTGTAGCCCTGGCAATGCTGATCATCACAGGCAGGTCCTACATGGCTGAGATCGCCAACACTAACATTCGGGGCATGGTAATCTCATACATGGACATCATGAAGGGCCTGGGGTATGTGATGGTGGGGGCGCTGGGGGTCGCTCTGCCCTGGTACCACATCGCGTTTGTTAACATTGGTATAGTCTTGATCTATTGCACCGCCTTCGTCTTCCTGCTGCCAGAGAGCCCAAGCTTCCTAGCCGTCCAGGGAAGGGAGGAGGAGGCCCTTTGTATATTACGGCGCCTGAGACCACCCTCTGAGGATGTTAGTAAGGAAATAATGCAGATAAAACTTATCAACGATCGCATGGATAAGAGTTCAGGCTTCGCTGCTTTGATTAAGAGGGATTTCTTGAAGAAATTAGCCTCTCTAGTTGGCTTGAGTTTAATTTATGCTTTTGTGGGAGTTGAGGTTATGAAGGTAAACTTGAGCCGGATGATGCTGAGTGCCGGCATTAATCTAGATGCCAACTACAGCTCAACGATGGTGATGTCCGTGCTCCTGTGTGGCAGTGTGGCGATGACGGTCGTGGTGGACCGTCTGGGTCGTCGGGGCTGTCTTATTATATCGTTATTATTGTTGTCTGTGGCCTATACGGTATTGGGCACCATCACTTACCTAGCGCCACTACCATTATCACCACCACCACTCCTGGACCTTCAGCCTCTTACACCACCATCTCTTGATCTGCAAGTCACCTATGAGAACATCGCAAGGTGAGCTTCGAATGCAAAAGATTATTTATCCAGTTTGGGGTGTCATATGATCATACATTATTATGGACAACCTGTATAGTTTGTTCTATCAGGAAAAGTAAAGGTGCCACTGTATTAGAGTCGTCACCTGTCAAATAATAACTTTCAATATTTAGCATAATTACGAGCTGTAGACGTCGATATTTAACAAAATTAGGAGCTGTAATACATCCTCTTCTTTGTTTTACAGGACACCGGCTTCCCCTATGTTAATGTGGGTGTCTCTGGCCTGTTTTATCGTCATAGCCTTCAGCATCAACTTCGGCATTGGTTCGATCAGCTTCATTCTGCCTGCCGAGACCTTCCCCACCAACATACGGCCAGAGGTTGGTTAATTGTTCAGTATCATGCCGCCTTTCTTCATATTAACTCTCTCACGCTAATTTAAGTTTCTTGGCAACTTATTACCACTACCTTTTACACTCATGCGCCATTTGCGCTACTACGACACTATGCACATATGTTATTACTCTGTTTTAACCATTAACAATCAATCTACATGCAAAGATAGAGCAAACTCATACTGTTATAAAACTGGAGTAAAAATCCATTAAGATCAAATTATCACATCGAAAATCGATATATAAGAAATATTTAGTCGTTTTTACATAATTTACTTATAAGCTGAGTAATAACTGTTTATGCATGTTTAACCAAAACATTCAACCTACATAGATTTTCAGCAACAAGAATTATGTCTACTACAATCTAGTATATCTCAATAGAAAGAGGAAAGGTTGATCTACAATATTACCATAGAAACCCTCCCCTCCCCCCCTAAAAACAAATAATAATCATCATCATCATCATCGATAAATGATCGATAAGTGATGCTGACTTTTATTGTTTTCCAACATCCAAGCACTTTGCACCGTCATAAATAATAATTTTCAGGAACAACAATAGGTTTTCTTGAATGAAATTACAAGTATTTTTCACGCACTCTTCAAATATTCAATCAGAATTTCTCTATCGTCTCTCCATAGCTTTTTTTTTTTTTTTGTGAATATAATCGCACAAGTGTATTCGGTCGTGATTCTCGGACTCGTTCGACTGTACATCATTCTCGGTTTATTATGTTATAGGATGTTTTAGAGCTATAAATTACAGTGATACTAATAGCTCATGGTATGAGGAAGAGAATAAAACAAACCCGAAGTCCCTACTTCTAATAATATATTATATACGATTATTTATATTATGTAGGCATTCATCAGCCAAATATGTTAGCACTCGTAATGGTTTTATGTTGAAACACGTTATACTGTACACTGATATTAGCTTAAACTACGTATGTCAGTCAGTCAGTCAGTCAGTAGCCAAACCCTTTTTCCCTAAAACGGGTAGGGAGGATCAACCAAAACTGGGTCCTTTGCAGGCAAACGGCCCAGTTCCGAGGCTTGCTGATCCGTCAGTTGGAGTTAATTCTGGAGGTGGAACTCCCAGGCCCAAGCTCCAGGGACTATCTGCGCCACACAAATGACGGGTGATGGGGTCGCCACATCCTGTCAGTGTGTATTATTATGTTTGCTTCCACCAACCAACTTCACCTCTAAACTCAATTAATCTATTTATCTATCTATATGCTCAGGCCCAATCCTCACTTTTCCTATTTTTATTTTTATTTTCTATTTTATTCTATTTTATTATTTTTTTGTTTCCTTTTTTCTTGGGGGGGTGGCCGACTCAAGACAGAGCAAGAACAGGGAAAACACTAAAACAACATAAAACAAAGAACAAACATAGATAAAAACACAAATTCACACACATTAATGAAATCAACAAATACATGTGGCACTCCAAGGACTCGAACCTAGGATACTCACATCGAAATTCCGCGCACTTATGCATTACGCTACCAAGACATTATAATAATATATTATAATAAAAATAGTATTGTAATATATAAAACCCGATCATACAGTATTTTAGATACACTAACCCATACTCCGGGTGAAACATCCGCCATGTTTAAGGGGGGGTCACCTGTTTTTTTATCTTTCTCTCTTTTTCTCTGGCTTGTATCCATTCGGCCCCATTCAGCCAATTGTTTTAAGACGTTTATCGCCATCCAGGTGTTGATTTCTTCCTGGCGAGCGATAGCGAGCCATCAATGTATGGAGAAATCCGAAATTTTTCTATCGAAAAATTTACAAATTTAGCTTGCTGGAAAAAAAAATATATATATATATGCTGGCTCACTACCGCTTGCCAGGAAAATATTAACACCTGGATGGGGGTAAACGTCTTAAAAGAGTAGGCTGAATGGGGCCGAATGGATACAAGCCAAAGAGAGAGGGAAAGAAAGAGAAAAAAGCGAAGTGGGCCCCCTTAAAGAGAACGGCTATAGCACACTTCCACTCTGACTGCCATGCTGATACTGATGGCTCTTGATTTGTAAAGTTAACAGGAGGGTGGTGGTCGCCTTTTTGAGTTATGAGAGGTTAGAGGTTACGATTTCTGCCCAACCTAGAATGAACGGACTATAGTACCACGTCAGTTTATATAGGGACTTGTTGAAAAAATGTCCGTAACGCTGAATCAATTCCCCCCACGCCTTCCGTATTCATAACACAAGTACCCTACCCTTCGACCTTCCCGCCACCACCCCCCCACCCCCCACCCCCCTATACCACAAGTACCCAACCCTTCGCCCTTCCCGCCACCACCCCCCCACACCCCTATACCACAAGTACCCTACCCTTCGACTTTCCCGCCACCACCCCCCCACCCCCCTATACCACAAGTACCCTACCCTTCGACCTTCCCCCCACCCCCCACCCCCCTATACCACAAGTACCCTACCATTCGACCTTCCCGCCACCACCCCCCCCCCACCCCCTATACCACAAGTACCCTACCATTCGACCTTCCTGCCACCACCCCCCCCCACCCCCCTATACCACAAGTACCCTACCCTTTGACCTTCCCGCCACCACCCACTCCCTCACCCCCTATACCACAAGTAACCTACCTTTCAACCTTACCGCCACCCCCCACCCCCTCCCACCCCCCTATACCACAAGTACCCTACCCTTCGACCTTCCCGCCACCACCCACTCCCTCACCCCCCTATACCACAAGTACCCTACCCTTCAACCTTCCCGCCACCCACCCCCCCCACCCCCCTATACAACAAGTACCCTACCCTTCAACCTTCCCGCCACCACCCCCCACCCCACCCTATACCACAAGTACCCTACCCTTCGCCCTTCCCCCCTCCTCCCCCCACCCCCCTATACCACAAGTACCCTACCCTTCGACCTTCCCGCCACCCCCACCACCCCCCTATACCACAAGTACCCTACCCTTCGCCCTTCCCGCCACCACCCACCCCCCCCCACCCCCCTATACCACAAGTACCCTACCCTTCGACCTTCCCGCCACCCCCCCCCCCCTCCCCACCCCTCTATACCACAAGTACCCTACCCTTCGCCCTTCCCGTCACCCCCACCACCCCCCTATACCAAAAATACCCTACCCTTCGACCTTCACGCCACCCCCCCACCACCCTATACCACAAGTACCCTACCCTTCAACCTTCCCGCCACCACCCCCCCACCACCCTATACCACAAGTACCCTACCCTTCAACCTTCCCGCCACCCCCCCCCTCCCCACCCCCCTAAACCACAAGTACCCTACCCTTCAACCTTCCCGCCACCACCCCCCCCACCCCACCCTAACCACAAGTACCCTACCCTTCGCCCTTCCCGCCACCACCCACCCCACCCCACCCTATACCACAAGTACCCTACCCTTCAACCTTCCCCCCACCCCCCCACCCCCCTCCCCACCCCCATAAACCACAAGTACCCTACCCTTCAACCTTCCCGCCACCCTCCCCACCTCCTATACCACAAGTACCCTACCCTTCGACCTTCCCGCCACCACCCCCCTACCCCCCTATACCACAAGTACCCTACCCTTCAACCTTCCCGCCACCCCCCCCTCCCCACCCCCCTAAACCACAAGTACCCTACCCTTCGCCCTTCCCGCCACCACCCACCCCCCCCCCACCCACCCTATACCACAAGTACCCTACCCTTCAACCTTCCCGCCACCCCCCCCCTCCCCACCCCCATAAACCACAAGTACCCTACCCTTCAACCTTCCCGCCACCACCCCCCCCTCCCCACCTCCTATACCACAAGTACCCTACCCTTCGACCTTCCCGCCACCACCCCCCTACCCCCCTATACCACAAGTACCCTACCCTTCAACCTTCCCGCCACCCCCCCCCTCCCCCACCCCCCTAAACCACAAGTACCCTACCCTTCGACCTTCCCACCACCACCCCCCCACCCCCCTATACCACAAGTACCCTACCCTTCGACCTTCCCGCCACCACCCCCCTACCCCCCTATACCACAAGTACCCTACCCTTCGACCCTCCCGCCACCACCCCCCCCCACCCCCCTATACCACAAGTACCCTACCCTTCGACCTTCCCGCCACCACCCCCCACCCCCCTCCTACCTCCCAAACACCATGTAAATATAAGTGTAGTTTCAAAGTACATTTACCAGTGATTTTATGTCAAAAGACTTTGTGACAATCTTTCAATTTTCAATTTTGGGGACCTATTATTGGGAGAAAATGGACTATGCGAGTGCTTTTTTTACCACTATTCTTTTTTTGTCATCAAACATGCTAGATTTAGCCAATTAAAAAATAATGGTGCATCGGCCGGAACTGAGGGTGACAAGGTAAATAATTTGGTAGGCACGCTGCTGCGGGGTTAACAGGTGATAGATATTTATTTATTTGTTTGTTTACTTATGTATAGATTTATAATTTTGTTGTTTCCTCTATAGACCTCCACCAAGCTTAAAAATAAATCCCCAAGACCTGGGCCCCCTTCGAGATAAATTTTTACATTTTTTGTTAGAAAAATTTCCTAAATTATCTTATTTCCTAATTGACTGTACTACCACGGACGGACGGACGTACAATAGGATAGCAACCTTAGTTCTCCTTGAAAGAACCAGGTGATAGTCTCGTGTGATACACGTGGTGGGTTTATTAGACTTCGCCACCAACGACTATTTTACGCTATCCCAGACGTCAACTCGGATAGTTTCGTAGTTGCGGGATTTTGGCGGGTAAAGGGTATTACAATTATTATTATTAACCCCCTTAAGCTTGATGGAGGTCTATTGAGCAAACTAAAAACTGAAAGGAGTAATCATGGCTTATTTCTTTTGTTTCTTCCAGGCGGCCAGTGTATGCAGCGTGTCCTTCACCCTCATGTCCTTCATCAGTGTGCGGCTGTACTCGGTTATGGTCCAAGGGTTGACGCAGGCCAGGCTCTTCTGGTTCTACGGGGCCGTCAGTGCTCTGGGGGTTATATATGTCTACAAAGCTATACGCGAGACTAAGCAGCGGAGTATAGGGTGAATTATATATGTCTGAATCATTATATTGTACTAGAGACTAAACAGTGTCGTATAGGGTGAATTATATATATCTAAGCAGTTATACACGAGACTAAGCAGCGGAGTATAGGGTGAATTATATATGTCTGAATCATTATATTGTACTAGAGACTAAACAGTGGTGTATAGGGTGAATTATATATGTCTAAGCAGTTATACACGAGACTAAGCAGCGGAGTATAGGGTGAATTATATATGTCTGAATCATTATATTGTACTAGAGACTAAACAGTGGAGTATAGGGTGAATTATATATGTCTAAGCAGTTATACACGAAACTAAGCAGCGGAGTATAGGGTGAATTATATATAGTATGTCTGGACCATTATACTGTACCAGAGACTAAACAGCGGAGTATAGGGTGAATTATATATGTCTACAAAGTTATACACGAAACTAAACAGCAGAGTATAGGGTGAATTATATATGTCTGAATAATTATACTGTACTAGAGACTTAACAGCAAGTATAGGGTGAATTATATATGTCTAAACCGTTATACACGAGACTAAACAGTGGAGTATAGGGTGAATTATTATGTCTGGACCATTATACTGTACTAGAGACTAAACAGCAAAGTATAGGGTGAATCAATTTATGAGATGAGAATATGAAAAACAAATATAAGACATAGGAGTATAACATTAACATTTATTAACCCTTTCAAGCTCCAATACGCGTTTCTGTTCTGTTTCTGGCTACTATTAGACGATTTTATTCAGATTAGTAACGGTATATGGAAGTCAAAGGGTTGATTGAGATAGTATTTACTCTTTTTAAAACCCACAGATACTTCCTAAGCTGCATAAAATCGTCTAATGATAGCCAAAATAAACTGTTAAAACGCGTTAGAGCTTCAGAGGGTTAAATCCACTAGGTATATTGATAGTGATTTACATCTCTATCCTTATATTAGATGGGATATTAAAAAATCTAGGGTAATAAATGGCATATACAGTATATACTGTATATAAACTCATTAGGTATATTGATAGTGGTTTACCCCTGTATCCTTATAGTAGATGGGGTTATTAATTAAGTAACACCCCGTTCTTAACATTACTCATCAATTACAAACCCCAATGTACTTGACTAAACTAATGAAAGCATATGGTCCTCCCGGGATTCCAACTCGGGACACTACACCCAGAACATGAGCATATAAGCCAGTATACCTTTAATATGGTATACTATTAATATGCATACTTTATATACCAATAATTACTGAGTGTGCAGTTACTAAATACAGAATAAAATAAATATATAAAACAAATCTATGCTAGTTACCGCTAACCAGGAAAACATATCTATGCTAGTTACCGCTAACCAGGAAACATATCTATGCTAGTTACCGCTAACCAGGAAACATATCTATGCTAGTTACCGCTAACCAGGAAACATATCTATGCTAGTTACCGCTAACCAGGAAAACATATCTATGCTAGTTACCGCTAACCAGGAAACATATCTATGCTAGTTACCGCTAACCAGGAAACATATCTATGCTAGTTACCGCTAACCAGGAAACATATCTATGCTAGTTACCGCTAACCAGGAAACATATCTATGCTAGTTACCGCTAACCAGGAAAACATATCTATGCTAGTTACCGCTAACCAGGAAACATATCTATGCTAGTTACCGCTAACCAGGAAACATATCTATGCTAGTTACCGCTAACCAGGAAAACATATCTATGCTAGTTACCGCTAACCAGGAAACATATCTATGCTAGTTACCGCTAACCAGGAAACATATCTATGCTAGTTACCGCTAACCAGGAAAAACTCTACACCTAAATGGCACGAAAGCTCTTAAAACTGACACAGAGTCCGCCTAACACTTAAATTATAGGTTTATGCCAGGATTTATGGGAGGTTTATGCCAGGATATATGGGAGGTTTATGCCAGGATATATGGGAGGTTTTTAGTTTGCTCCTTATACCTCCATTAAGCTTTAAACAAATACCTTTAAAACCACCTCGCTCGCCAGCAAAAAACGACTCCTAAAATGGCACAAAAGGTCTTAAAACTGACGAAGGAATGGAGGCGAAAGGCCTTTAAGGGGAGATTTCCACTTGAGGTGATTTTCTGGACCCCTTTCTCCCTCATACTTAGCCCCATTGTTTATGACGTTCGCCCCATTAGTTTAGCTATTTTAAAAACTTTCGCCCCATTTCTGTCACTTTTAGACCTTTCGTGCCATTTAGGTGTCGATGTTTTCCTGACGAGCGATAGCAAGCCTGTAATATTAGAGGATCCAGCTTTCGACTGGAACATTTTTCTACCGAAAAATGTACGCATTTATCTTGAAAGGGGCTCCAGGGGGTGTAATTATAACCTTGATGGAGGTTTAGGGAACAAACTAAAAACTTCCCCTTAAACCCCCCCCCCCCCCATTGAGGATAAAAATAGTAGTGAACCTACAGTAGGTGAGGACGTGGCCGGTGCTGTCTTTCCTGCTGGTGACTTCCTTATTAACTCTCTCTCTCTCTCTCTCTCTCTCTCTCTCTCTCTCTCTCTCTCTCTCTCTCTCTCTCTCATATGCACAGGGTGGCCCACAAAAGCACAATCTACCTACCTATCTATCTATCTATCTATCTATCTATTTATCTATCTATATGCTCAGGCCCAATCCCCACTTTTCCTATTTTATTCTATTTTATTTATTTATTTATTTATTTTTTTCTTGGGGGGTGGCCGACTCAAGACAGAGCAAGAACAGGGAAAACACAAAACAACGAAAAAACATAGACAAAACACAAAATTCACGCACATCAAAATACTTAATGTTTATTACCATAGTAAAAGAAAATGCATTGTTGTCATAAATTAATGAATAATAAAATATATAAAATAATAAATAAAATAAAACAAAAGAATAAAATAATACATAAATAAAACAAGGCCAGGGTCTGATAATGGGAACTTTGGAGCAGATTTAATTATGCAAATTAACCCCTTCTGTACCGGCGACGTCTTTTTGTTTTTTATGCTAGCTATATTTAGACTTTTCTGGAGTTTAAGAGGGATCTGTGGTATTAATAAGGGTTAAGTAAGATAGTTCAAAGCCTGTTATATTGCTGGAGTAAACTGAGTAAAATCGTCACCCCCAGAGGAAAAACAAACACATAGGGAAAGTGAGGATTGGGCCTGAGTATATACAGTAGATAGATAGATAGATAGATAGAAAATCGTCTAACAGCCAGAATAAAGTTAAACGAACGGCGCCGGTACTGAAGGGGTTAAACTTAGAATAAAATTAATATCAAGTGTATTTGTGAATATAAGTAGTTTTCAATGGATCTCGATAAAAATTACGACTGTAAGATGGCATAGTATTCATATGTTTTCACCAACCAACTTTACTTATAAACTCTCTAAACTCAATTAATGAAATAAAAAAATACATGTGGCACTCCAATGACTAACCTAGGATACTCATATCGAAATTCCGCGCATTTATGCATTACGCTATCAAGACAGTTAAAGAATGATGCACAAGCCTACGATTTATTATGCAGTTTCATCTATTATAATTATGCAGTATGATCAAATAAACGAATCACTGAAGGCGGTACAGTTGGTTATTACAAATGATACAAAAGGTAAGAATTTATATTATAGTTTGTGGTTATTAGAGGTAACCCATATTTGTTTTATTTTTATTTTTTTCGGTGAGGACACAACAGGGTCAGGTGGAAGGCACCGTTGTAAAGGTGCCTTTACAACGGCACCTCGTATATCTACCTTTCGAAGAGTGTTGAGAGGGGAAAAGGGGTGTGGGAGAGAGAAGCAGCTGTTGGAGTGGTTTTGTTAAAGGTTTTACGAATGTCAAAAGGAAGCCCATTCCGAACTTCACACCCGGAATATCCACTGAGCTGTCAGGTTGATGTGCAAAGGTTTTTGTCATTGTTGGGGGAGTGCAGGAGTGACCTTGGTGATCCCTGGTCTCTGAATTATGTGTCTTCTAGGTGACCTAGATGTGTGTGAATTTGTGATTGTGTGTTTATTTTTTTATTTTTTTCCTATTCGGGCTCTGTCTTGAGTCGGCCACCCCCAGTAAAAAAAAATCGAAAAAATGGGGAATGGGCCTGAGCAAATAGAATAGGTAGAGTAGTTATTGTTTCGTAACCGTGATTTGTAAATATATAATTACAGTAGGCTACATGATAAACAATTTGGTCAGAAATACACGTATAAACAACTCTAACCCAAGAGTGAACCGATTTGCCCAGTCGTTCTTCTACTCTACAATTAGTAAGCTGTGGAACTCTCCATCATTTTCAAGTTTGGGGGTGACACTTGTTACAGGCAGTTTTGCCTTTTGTCTCCTACATACAAATTGAACAAATATATAATTAAAGGTTAGGCATAAGGAAATCCGAGTTTTAATGTCTTATATAAATAGTTCAGTACTGAGAGGAGGAAATCTAAAAATAGTTTCCCTTCTCAAGGGAGGCGTTGAATGTAGCTCTAAAACATGACGTCACTCACCATCTGCGCATGCGTGAGAATCTAGGCCCCGCCCCTCAAATGTACAACTATTAATATTGGATTAGATTAGATTAACCTAACTTAACCTAACCTAACCTAACCTAACCCTAAAATATAACAAAAATAACAAATATAACGAAATAAAAAATATAAAAAATATACCAAATACGAGTGGGATGATCACTGGTTTCCTCAGTGACGGGCGGGCGTCATACCGAGTGAGCTTATGGAGAGACCTGGGAGAAACGGTTTGAAGGCATATTATTTAAACGCAACGGAGGTGAGGGGCGGGGCTAAGGGGGCCTAGATTCTCACGCATGCGCAGATGGTGAGTGACGTCATGTTTTAGAGCTACATTATCCGCCTCCCCTTCTCAACCTCTGAGACGACTTCTGCGCTCTTATTGGTAGTTCAGTGTCTTTATTCCAGTGACAGTGATGATGGTAGTGTTAATGGTGACAGGAGTAGTGATTATGGTGACAGATAGTAGTGATAATAGTGATGATGGTGACAGATAATAGTGATGATGGTGACAGATAGTAGTGATAATGGTGATAATAGTAGTGATGATGGTGACATCACTACTACAGTGATGAGGGTGATAATAATAGTGATGATGGTGACAGATAGTAGTGATAATGGTGATAATAGTAGTTATGATGGTGACAGTAATAGTGATGATGTTCACTACTTCGCTCCCTAGTTAGTTCAGTGTCTTTATTCTAGTAGTAGTGATGATAGTGGTGATGATGGTGATGATGGTGATAGTAGTAGTGATAATAGTGGGGTTGTTCTTTTATGTTTGATGGAGATCTAGGGAGGAAACTAGAAAAATTATTAATATATGAAAAAATGGACCAAAAAGTGAACTTGTGACCACTGATTAACCCTTTGAAGATTAGGACACATCTTGATTGTTTATTCTGGGTACCATTAATCGATTTTGTACAGCTTAGGGAAGATCTGTGGGCATTATAGGGGCAAAGACTGTCTAAAATAAGTCTATTTTGGGTGTCATTGGCCCATTTTTTACAGTTTAGGAAGGATAAGGGTAAAAACTCTCAATTAAGTTTATTTTGGATATCATTGGCCGATTTTGTACAGTTTAGAAAGGATCTGTGGGCATTATAAGGGTAAAGACTATCTCCATTAACCCTCCGACTTCCACACGCCCTTCCTAAGCTGAATAAAATCGTCTAATAACAGCCAGAAATCAGAAAAGCAACATCGTAATCAGATCTGGGAAGAGTGAACGCTAATCCCACCAAAAGAATGCCTGGAAAGCGTAATTGGTCAGCCTTTGTCTTCGTGCTCTGTGTCACCAGCTTCTGTGTGTTGGTGTTAAAGGTAAGATATTGTGTATATATTGTGTGTTTTATGCTCTCTCTCTCTCTCTCTCTCTCTCTCTCTCTCTCTCTACAAGAATTAAGTCCTGACCACCTCGCTGGGATCTTAAGGTCTGTGTATCTATGTAAATTCATGTAAATCTCTCTCTCTCCAGCTTGTGTGTTTGGGTGTTAAAGGTAAGATCTTGTGTATATTTTTTGTGTTTTATGCTCTCTCTCTCTCTCTCTCTCTCTCTCTCTCTCTCTCTCTCTCTCTCTCTCCAGCTTCTGTGTTTTGGTATTGAAGGTAAGATTATTTGTATATTTTGTGTTCTATGCTCTCTCTCTCTCTCTCTCTCTCTCTCTCTCTCTCTCTCTCTCTCTCTCTCTCTCTAGTAGAATTAAATCCTGACCACCTCGCTGGGATCGTAAGGTATGTGTGGTCAGTGTATCTATGTAAATCTCTCTCTCTCTCTCACTAAATATAGATTGAAATGGATTCCAATCATAACTTCACTAGATCTACTAGGAATCGTACACGGGTTCATACTGTAGTATTACTATAGTTTATTCACTGTAAGTAGGCGATAAATCAATACCTCTATCCTCTGTAACTCAAAAAGGGCTAGAGTAAATTGGCTGTAAATTTCCACACCTATTCCTTGACTGACTCTTCCCAAATGGTAAAAATATTAGCTCGATTACTCTACAGTAGTTGTTTTTGAGTTACAGAGGTTAGAGGTCATGACTTTTCGCCTACTTACAGCGAACAGACCATAGTCCAGTGTCGTGATGTTGCTCTTGTGGTCACACCTGCCTGGTCTGGTCCCTTTTCTCCCTCGTTTTTTTTTGTTTTTTTGTTTTTTTTTTGTCATCCAGACGCCGTAATTCCCGAGAAGGGGTGGCCATCAAGATTAGGCGTTTGTCGCGAATTGCTAGGTCAAGTTGCCCGGGCTTGACATCTACCAATAACATTTTGACAATGAGGATTCGATCCGCCAACACTTTGATCACCAACCGACTCTCTACTGACTATGCCACCTATGCTTAAGGGGAGACTGACCGTTTGTTTGGTCTATTAATTAATTTATTCATATATTGTTTTAGTTTCCTCGCTAGACCTCCATCAAGCTTAGAAAAACACCCCCTAGACCTCCCTTCAAGATAAATTTGTACATTTTTCGGTAGAAAAATGTCCCGGCCAAAGGCCGATTCCTCTTAAAATTGCAGGCTCGCTTTCGCTCGCCAGGAAATAATCGACACCTAAATGGCACGAAAGGTCTTAAAATTGACAACGAAATGAGGCGAAAGGTGTTAAAATCGCCAAACTAATGGGCCGAACGTCTTATAATCTCAAAACTAGTGGGGCTAAACATTAGGGAGAAGGGGGTCCAGAAAAACGGTTTTCCTCCCCTTAATTCCCCACAACCCGACATAACAGGGAGGCTGGCTAGAGGACTTAGAAAATGCAATGAGCCGGGTATTGTCCACCATGAATCTCATGGTTTATATATTTTGTTCATAGATTTAATCAAGTAATGTAGTGCTGATTGGTCAACATATATGCTGTTCAGTAATACATATAAACCAATACTAAATTCCCACACCCTGACCAAACAGGGACGTTGGCTGGAGAGGACAGAAGGGGACATGGTGGAGGAGGAGGTGTCTGTAGTAGTGCCTGTAGCGGGGTTATATTCTGGCAACTATTAGACGATTTTATTCAGCTTCAAAAGAGCCTCCAGCAATTAACAGGCTTCGAACTACCTCACTTAACCATTTTTACTACCACATATTTTGTCTACTGCACGAAATCGTCTAAATATAGCCAAAATAAAATGAAGATGTCGCTGGTACAGAAGGGGTTAATAACTTACAATATTCCAGGCAACTTTGGATAATGACGATGGAGACGACGAGCCAACCGAGTCGTGGTGGCCAGGCTCCGGGTTGTCCGCCACAGATCCCAGTGTTGTGGGAGCCTTGAGGACCACCTACCTCCAGCCCCCCTCCCCCCTCCCCTACAACCTCTCCAGGGACCCACACTACCTCAGGTCATCACGCCTCGACACATGGGGCTACATACACCACTATATCACCAAGACCTTTAAAGGTAACACGAGCTCATATTATTAGCACTTCAGTAGTTACAGTATCACCCTTATAAGTAAGCTTGTAATCCCGTAATTTTCATGACGGATGAAATGTTGTAACGTTGTAAATCACAGAGTTCCTACTGTATGGTGACATATTAAGCTTGTAATTTTATAAGCTCATTCAAACATACAGGTGTAGCTAAACTTTATTTTAAAACCTACCTGAAAAAACATGAATATTGTACAATATATAGTTGATGAGTCAGATCCTAAAATCACGTGAATATTGGTAGCATCCAAGGAGCCAAACTGTCAGCATAATCTGCAATAAACAGCTATTAAGTGATATGGGTACTCATTCACGAAGGTTATTATATCGAAGTAACATTTTGACAACACTAAGAAGGATATCTCGGATGGGCCCAATTTTAACCCTGCCCCTTGGACTATTATACAGTAGGTGGTGATTAAAGTCACCTGCATAATATGAACCTGTTTAATGAGAACCTCAGAAGAGGACAACCCCGAGATAAAACACTAATTTTCCTGGTTGCTGCGTCCAAAGACCTGAAAAACCCTTGACCGGGCCTAAAGACTTTCTCAAGCGGACCTTCAGAAAAATGGTACTGAACAGGCTCTGGGTTCATTCATTGGCTGTGAATAATTTCTGGAGTTTGAAGGCCCCTATGAAGGGTTAAACTGGGCAACACAAATGAAGCAAGTTGAAATATATTGTAATAATTGTTCCAGGTGAGCGAGGTGGGTTTTTTGTGGAGGCTGGAGCACTGGACGGACAGCAGCTCTCCAACACTCTCTGGCTGGAGCAGGAATTGGGTTGGACAGGACTGCTCATAGAACCCGACCCCTACAGCTACCAGGACCTTCAATACAAACACCGCAAGGCCTGGACCTCCAACTCCTGTATCTCCTCAAACTCTGTCACCAAGACGTCCGTCCACGTCTCGCTGCGAAATCGTAAAGACATCAATCATTATCCTAAATGGTTCATGCGAGGTTCAAGTTATGAGTACGGTGTTTCGCTAAAACTGAATAACACAAACTATCTGAAATTTGGTGATAAGACATACGTTATGACATACTGCTTCCCCCTCCACTCGTACCTCTTGGCCCTCAACGTGACGACGGTGGACATGTTGAGTCTGGACACACAGGGCAGCGAGCTAGACATAATTAAGACCATACCTTGGGAATATATTACCATTAGATTTATTGTTATGGAGATAAATAACCAACACATTTTTCAACCAGAATTCATGGAGTACATGAAAGAGAAAGGTTATGAACTAGTAGGCAATTTTCTTGACTACGTGTTCGTGAAGAGAGACGATTTGGCACTCAAGCGACTGAAATCTCAAGATGCTTGGTATTTGGTAGGCAAGCTGGCGAAATAGTAGTGGCAGTAACTGTATAAAAATATCTACACAGAAGTATTATTTAGTCAAGAAGAGCCAACTAAATGCTTCTCCGATACTCTGTTTCTTTTCAACTGACGGTAAATTGCAAAGTTCCCATCAATATTTGTCGGTTATTTTGAAGATTTTGTAGTGAAATATGGTGCTAATGTTATGAACTTGGTCTTAATAGGATGCAGAGACATAGTAGTTTCATATTTTTCAATTAAGTATCGAGAAATTAGCTACTAAGGGATTCAATTTCCCCTTAGATGAAGAGCCAGCACATTGCCTAGATGACTAAATCTGGCAAGTCACGTACTCCAGACAAATGTTAAAAACCTACTTTGAGTTAGATTAATTATAGTCCGTTCATTCTAGGTGGGGCAGAAATCTTAACCTCTAACCTCTGTAACTCAAGAAGGACTAGAGTAATCGAGTTATTTTGTCTACTAAATAGGAAGACTTGGCAAGGGAATAGGTGTGGAAATTGACAGCTCATTTGCTCTAGCCCTCTTTGAGTTACAGAGGCTAGATGTTACGATTTCTGCCCAACCTAGAATGAACGGACTATAGTGATATCCTGGTTCTATCAGAATAGGGGTTGATAATTCCTTGCATACCATAGCCCGCTCTGGTTTGTGTATACCTTGAGTGTCCCTCCTCTGTGTTGGTGGTGTAATGGTTTAGATGCTTATGTTCGGGGTGTGGTGTCCCGAGTTCGAATCCCGGGAGGACCATATGCTTTCATTAGTTTATTCAAGTAAATTGGGGTTTGTAATTGATGATTAATGTTAAGAACGGGGTGTTACATGACGATAACCTGGAATGGAGAATCCAGATGAGGTCAACTTAACCCCTTCTATACTGGCCCCGTTTTTTATATATTATTCTTGCTATATTTAAAAGATTTTGAGCATTTTAAGAAGGATCTGTGTTAATAGAAAGGGTTAAGTGAGATAGTTCGAAGCATGTTAATCGCTGGAGGCTCTTGTTAAACTGTCTAAAATTGTCAAATAGTTGCCAGGTTAGTGTAAAAATACTTCGCCGGTACAGAAGGGGTTAAGGTGGGTGTCGGGGATTAAAACCATTTGTAACAGCTCACACTGTTGTTGGGTTGTTGGAATGGCTGTGGATGTTAATGTAGTCTGTAACCAGTGTAATCAGCTCACCAATGTTGATCAGATTCTATACCCTGTTCCAAATACGTAGGCCAACACTCTTTAACATTAATAAACCCATAGAATACAGGGATAGAAAGGTATATCACTATCAATATACCCAATGATCTTATATACCATTATTATACCTCATGTATACCCCATGGAATACAGGGATAGAAAGGTATATTACTATCAATATACTCAAAGGATCTTATACTTATAACCTGCTCACATCCTGTTTAGAAAGGTTTATTACTGTCAATATACCCAATGATCTTGTATACCATTTTTCACATACTGTTTAGAAAGGTACATCACTATCAATATACCCAGTGATGTTATATACCATTGTCCATATTCTTTTTAGAAATATATGTCCCTACCAATATACCCAGTGATATTTTATACTAAATGTTCACCCTCTGTTTATAAAGGTAGCCTATATCATTATCAATATACTCAATTCTCTTATATACCATTTTTCACACCATATAATTATATACCCCATGTAATACAAGGATAGAGAGGTATATCATTGTCAATATACTAAATAATCTTATATACCATATTTCACACCCAGTTTATATTATTGATATTTTGCAGTGTACAGTTGGTCATATAATTTGTGTACACTGATTGTCTTCTCTCCAATTCTCGGTTTTATAGCAAATTAATCTGTTGTAAGTCGATCACACTCATTTTCCTTCCATACACCACAAAATCGAGGAGTGTAAACAAAATCCTGTGGCCAACTGTACAGTCGCGCTAATAAGTGATAATCGGCACCAAGTATGTTTTGATCAATAATTAGTATCAGCAATATCTAAGCTTCATTACTTCATATCGAGTGAAATATACAAACATGTTCCTACACTTTTTTTTTTTTTTTTTTTTTTTGTTCTATGTGATTGAGGGAGGCAAAAGGTATAACTGCCTATAGCGAGTGCCTCCCCCATAGTTGAAAGAGTGACAGGGCCAAAATCAAGGGACGTTCGAGCCAAAATGCCTGGACACACGGAGTTTGAAGCAATTTAAGTCATAGGAAGAGGGAAAGACTGATTCTGGGAGAGAGTTCCAGAGCTCAGCTGTTGAGTAGAAGAAAGTTTGAGAGTAATGTTTCACTCTTGGGTTGGAGAGTTGCACAGAGTAGGGGTGGGATTGAGTTGCAAGACGGGTACCACGTGCCCTACGTAAAGGAGGTGGTATGCACTGGGATAGCTCTGAGGAACACTGATTATTATAGTAGCGATAGAATAGCGAGAGAGATGCAACATTGCGGCGGAGAGAGAGAGATTGCAGAGAGTTGGTGGAGTGGACGGGAGTTAATGATACGAAAGGCCTTCCTTTCAACTTTGTCTAGGAGAGCAGTGTGAGAGGAACCTCCCCACACATGTGAACAATACTCAATACAAGGGCGCACTATGCCCCTGTACAGAGCAAGAAGCTGTGCAGGGGAAAAGAACCCCCTAAGGCGGTTGAGCACACCCAGCTTCTGGGAGGCTGCCTTAGCAAGACTGGTAATATGGTCCTTCCAAATGAGAGCAGAAGAAAAAGAGACACCAAGAATATTGAGAGAAGATGAAGGGTTGATTTTTGTATTGTTGAAGAATAAGGGATAGTCCGCTGGGAGATCCTGACGGGTAGATAGATGGAGAAATTGGGTTTTGGAAGCATTAAAGTTAACAAGGTTTTCTCTGCCCCAATTGGAAATAGTATTTACATCAGAATTTAAGAGTTCTATGGCTTCATTACGTTTGTCGTTGAGGGATTGCTGGCTGGGGCGTTCTGAAAAACTGCACAGCTTCTTGCTCTGTACAGGGGCATAGTGCGCCCTTGTATTGAGTATTGTTCACATGTGTGGGGAGGTTCCTCTCACACTGCAAGGTTGAGTCGTCTGCGTATGAATGGATGGGAATTAAGGTACAGTTAAGGAGATCATTTATAAAAATTAGAAAGAGAATAGGAGATAGGACAGAGCCCTGAGGAACACCGGAGTTTATAGGGTGAGGAAGTGAACAATGGCAGTCCACAACCGCGGCTATGGAACGGCCGGAAAGGAAATTAGAGACAAAGGCACAGATGGAGGGATAGAAACCGAAGGAGGGTAGTTTAGAAATTAAAGATTTATGCCAGACTCTATCGAAGGCTTTCGATATGTCTAGTGCAATAGAAAAAGTCTCACCGAAGTCCCGAAAGGAGGATGACCAAGAGTTAGTAAGATATGAAAGAAGATCACCAGTAGAGCGACCCTTAAGGAAGCCATACTGGCGATCTGAGAGCAGATTATGAGAAGAGAAATGCTTAAGAAATTTGGAAGCAAGAATAGTTTCAAAAACTTTAGAAAGACAAGAGATAAGAGCAATTGGACGATAGTTGGAGGGTTGAGAGCGGTCACCCTTCTTTGGGACAGGTTGAATGTGAGCAAACTTCCAGCATGAAGGGAAGACGTTAGAGGATAGACAGAGACGAAAGAGTTTGCCTAGGCAGGGAGTCAGCACGGAAGCACAGTTTTTGAGAACAACAGGAGGAACACCGTCCGGACCGTACGCCTTATTAGTGTTAAGCCCAGAGAGGGTAGAAAGTACATCTTTAGAAGAGATTAGGATATTAGGCATAAGTAAGAGAGAGGAGGGCGGAGAGGGAGGAATAGCACCGGAATCATCCAAGGTGGAGTTTCTAGCAAAAGTTTGAGCGAAGAGTTTAGCTTTGTCAGAGGAAGAAGTGATGGTTGTGCCATCAGAGTGGGAAAGGGGAGGGAAAGACGAGGAAGAGAAATTGTTGGAGAGGTTTTTGGCTAGATGCCAGAAAGCTTGGGAAGAGCTAGAGTTGGATAGTTCAGTGCATTTATTATTGATGAAAGAGTGTTTGGCAAGTCGAAGAACAGATTTGGCTTGATTCCGGGCAGAAACATATGAAGAATGAGAGTCTTGAGTTTTAAGGCGTCGGTACCGTTTGAATGCTTCCTCCTTATTGCGGACAGCAGTAGAACAGGCGTGAGTAAACCAAGATTTTTTAGCATTAGTCTGAGAGAAAGAGAATGGAATGTATGCTTCCATGCCCGATAGGATTACCTCGGTAATGCGTTCAGCACTCTCCGAGGGTCCTCGGCCATAGAAGCAGAAATCATTCCATGGGAAATCAAAGAAGTACTGCCGAAGAGCCTCCCAGTCGGCAGCGCCAAAGTGCCACAAGCGCCGCCGGCTAGGAGGATCGGGTGGCTGTACTGGAGAGATAGGACAGGTGACAGAGATAAGTTTATGGTCGGAGGAGCCCAAAGGAGAGAAAAGATCGACAGTATAAGAAGAAGGGTTAGAAGTTAGAAACAGGTCAAGAATGTTGGGCCGATCTCCGATGCGATCCGGGATACGGGTGGGTTGCTGAACTAACTGCTCTAGGTCATTTAGGATAGAAAAGACGTAGGCTTGTTCACTTACCCACCCTATTCGACATCTGACAGATATTAATATAGCACAGAGCAAACCAAACGTAATGACAGCTGGGACATGACTTATAAGCGAGACCGTACACCCCACATCGGTGGTGTAGAGCGTGGTGTAGAGGTGGCTGTCAGGGAGGTTTAATGAGTGGAGGGATAGGGGTAGATCGTAATTCATACCAGCGTGAAGCCAGTACAAAGACTGGCGCGTACTGGAGGATCTGACTAACACTGACCATTGTGTTTCACATAATATATATTAAAACAATAATGATGGGCTTAAACAATATGGTAACAAATATATATCTCTTTGCGAGCTTCACTGTTTATCCCTGACCCTCCCTCCTTCAGTATTCTTCCTCCAAGGTGGCGTTCATGTTGGCTTCACTGTTTAGCCCCGACCCTCCCTCCTTCTATATTCTTCCTCCAAAGTGACGTTCTCATAATCCCTTCTGTACCGTCGACAGCCGTTTTAGTTCATTCTGCCTATTACTAATCGATTTTATTCAGTTTAGGAAGAATCTTTAGCAATTATAAGGTTTCGAACTATCTCAATCAACCCTTTTAACTACCACAGATCCTTCTTAAACTGCACTTAATCGTCTAAATATAGCTAGAACGAGATGAAAAAGCCGTCGCCGGTACAGAAAGGGTTAAGTACTTGGGAGCATGTACTGTATATCTTGCTCGGGAGTACGGGGAAAACGCTAGCCAATATTCCGCTCCCATAATGACTTCCTCTTTCCTCCCAACTCGCATATCTCTCATGTGCCTTGTGTTTGGTGAATACGTAACGCCGCGGCTTTTTCTGTCTATATTACCGAACATTAGGGGTGTGATAAGGGAAATAATTGACCTATTTTTGTTCTCTCCTTTTCTCTCTTTCTCTGGCTTGTATCCATTCGGCCCCATTCAGCCAACTATGTTATAACGTTTATCCCTATCCAGGTGTCGATTTCTTCCTGGCGAGCGATAACGAGCCAGCATTGTTTGGAGAAATCCGGCTTCGCCGGAGACATTTTTCTATCAAAAAATGTACACATTTAGCCTGCTGTCAAAAGAAAAGTTAAAAAATAAACACCTGGATGGGGTAAACGTCTTAAAACAGTGAGCTGAATGGGGCCAAATGGATACAAGCCAGAGAAAGAGATCAAAATAGTAGGTCGCTTCCTCCCAACCCGTGTGTCTCTCCCGTGCCTTGTGTTTGGTGAATACGTAACGCCGCGGCCTGTTCTGTCTATATTACCGAACATTAGGGACTGGTTAGGGGTGTTCTGTCTATATTACCGAACATTAGGGACTGGTTAGGGGTGTTCTGTCTATATTACCGAACATTAGGGACTGGTTAGGGGTGTTCTGTCTATATTACCGAACATTAGGGACTGGTTAGGGGTGTTCTGTCTATATTACCGAACATTAGGGACTGGTTAGGGGTGTTCTGTCTATATTACCGAACATTAGGGACTGGTTAGGGGTGTTCTGTCTATATTACCGAACATTAGGGACTGATTAGGGGTGTTCTGTCTATATTACCGAACATTAGGGACTGATTAGGGGTGTTCTGTCTATATTACCGAACATTAGGGACTGGTTAGGGGTGTTCTGTCTATATTACCGAACATTAGAGACTGATTAGGGGTGTTCTGTCTTCATTACCGAACATTAGGGACTGGTTAGGGGTGTTCTGTCTTCATTACCGAACATTAGGGACTGATTAGGGGTGTTCTGTCTTCATTACCGAACATTAGGGACTGATTAGGGGTGTTCTGTCTTCATTACCGAACATTAGGGACTGATTAGGGGTGTTCTGTCTTCATTACCGAACATTAGGGACTGATTAGGGGTGTTCTGTCTTCATTACCGAACATTAGGGACTGATTAGGGGTGTTCTGTCTTCATTACCGAACATTAGGGACTGATTAGGGTGTTCTGTCTTCATTACCGAACATTAGGGACTGATTAGGGGTGTTCTGTCTTCATTACCGAACATTAGGGACTGATTAGGGGTGTTCTGTCTTCATTACCGAACATTAGGGACTGATTAGGGGTGTTCTGTCTTCATTACCGAACATTAGGGACTGATTAGGGGGGTCATAAGGGAAACCATTGACCGCTGGTGTATTTAAGGGGGGTCACCTACTTTTTGTCTCTTATATTTATCTCTCTTTCTCTCCTTTTCTCTCTTTCTATCCTGTTCTCTCTTTCTCTGGCTAATATCCATTTGGCCCCATTCAGCCTACTGTTTTAAGACGTTTATCCCCATCCAGGTGTCGATTTCTTCCTGGCGAGCGATAGCGAGCCAGCAATGTTTGGAAAAATCCGGCTTCGCTGCAGACATTTTTCTATCGAAAAATTTACAAATTTAGCCTGCTGTCAAAAATATTTTTAAAAATATGCTGGCTCGTTACCGCTCGCCAGTAAAAAAATAAACACCTGGATGGGGTAAACGTCTTAAAACAGTAGGCTGAATGGGGCCAAATGGATAAACTCACCCGCGGTCAATCATTTCCCGTATCACACCCCTAATCAAACCCTAATGTTCGATAATATAACATCATTATGTATATTGATAGTGATTTACCTGCTTCATAGCCTTGTAGTTAATGGGTATATCACTACCAATATACCTTTAGAAGGGTATAATCATGGACCCTTTAAATGACCTTTTCGTAGCTAATTTAAGTTTTGTTTAACCCCTTCTCCTTCATGTTTAGCCCCATTAGTGTTGATATTTTAAGATGTTAACCCCATGAGTCTGGCGATTTGAAAACTTTTCGCCCCATTTCTTCGTTAATTAAAATTTGTTTGTGCCATTTAGGTGTCGATTTTTGCCTGGCCTTTGGCCGGGACATTATTTTACCTAAAAATGCACAAATTTCTCTCTTTTGGGGCATGTTTTAACCTTGACGGAGATCTAGGGAGCAAACTAAATACGAAACATATAAATGTGTGAATAAATATAATATAATAAGATAAAAACCCTCCCCTTACTGTAGGTGAATGTGTTGACCCCTTTGATGCCTGTAAGTTCGCTCTGAGCTAAATAAAAACTGTTAAAGGTAACCCGAATAGGGTAAGGAGGACGTAGATATGAAGTTGAAGGCCAAGTGTGTGTTGTTGTTCTGCTCGACCGTCTGTTGTGCCGGGTTCCTGTTGGCCTACTTGGTGGTAAGTTATATGGTTATTATTGTTAGAATGTTTGTAAGTGAGATGTATGAACGTACTCAGTCATATACACACACTTATCACTCGTGCTACATACACAACCGCGCACGCGCACACACACACACACACACACACACACACACACACACACACACACACACACACACACACACACACACACTCTCACTCGCATAATACGCGAGTATATCATTATATTATATATACTCATCACTTATTATATTGTATGCAGACACACGCACGCAAGCAAGCATGCACGCACGCACACACACATAATTTAGATAATAAAGATGGACACTCACACTAAATACTAATAGTTATGAAAAGAGTATATAATAATATTCCCATATAAAGGTATCTCGATATTTATAAACCCATCTAATGTAAGGATAGAAACTTAAATTACCATATCAATATACCCAATGCTTTGATATCTATGTTTGATACCCTTGATAATTTGCAGTGTACTGTGGATGGGGCTGCACTCATCTAATCATGAGATTCTATTGAAATGTCTTAGCTTTTAACCCTTCCAGTACCGGTGACGTCATTTTCATTATATTCTGGCAACTATTAGACGATTGTATTCAGTTTAAAATGAGCCTCCAGCAATTAACAGGCTTCGAACTATCTCACTTAACCATTTTGCTACCACAGATCCTTCTTAAACTGCACGAAATCGTCTAAATATAGCTAGAATAAAATCAAGATGTCGCCGGTACAAAATGGGTTAACCCCTTCTGTACCGGCGACGTTTTTTTAATTGTATTCTAGATATACTTAGACAATTTTGTACAGTTGAAGAAGGATCTGTAGTAGCAAAATGGTTAAGTGAGATTATTCGAAGCTTGTTAATTGCAGGAGGCCCTTTTTAAACTGGTTAAAATCGGCTAATAGTAGCCACGGTAAAGTTAAAAAACGTCGCCGGCACAGAAGGGGTTATTAACTTACAATTTTCCAGGCAATTTTGGATAATGACGATGGAGACCACGAGGCAGTCGAGTCAATGTGGCCAGGCTCCGGGTTGTCCGCCACAGATCCCGGTGTGGTGGAGGCCCTGAGAACCACCAGCACCTACCTCCAGCCCCCCTCCACCCTCCCCTACAACCTCTCCAGGGACCCGCGCTACCTCTTCACGGTGCACCTTGACACCTGGGCTGTCATTGATCACTCTATCACAAAACTGTTTGAAGGTATGGCTTGTCTTAAGGGGAAGTTTGTTTGTCTTTTTGGATCCCCTTCTCCTTCATGTTTAGCCCCATTAGTGTTGAGACTTTTAACTCCTTGCAGGCGGGCTTTTTGGCCAAAGTTGACCTTCATTCCCTGCAAATTGACCTTCATTCCCTACAAATTGACCTTCATTCCCTGCAAATTTGTATGCAAAGCAAGAGCCAGAATGTAATACAATTATATACAGGTATCCATGAAAGTACAGTAATATACCCTTATACAGGTATCCATGAAAGTACAGTAATATAGCTTTATACAGGTATCCATGAAAGTACAGTAATATAGCTTTATACAGGTATCCATGAAAGTACAGTAATATAGCTTTATACAGGTATCCATGAAAGTACAGTAATATACCCTTATACAGGTATCCATGAAAGTACAGTAATATAGCTTTATACAGGTATCCATGAAAGTACAGTAATATAGCTTTATACAGGTATCCATGAAAGTACAGTAATATAGCTTTATACAGGTATCCATGAAAGTACAGTAATATAGCTTTATACAGGTATCCATGAAAGTACAGTAATATAGCTTTATACAGGTATCCATGAAAGTACAGTAATATAACTTTATACAGGTATCCATGAAAGTACAGTAATATAGCTTTATACAGGTATCCATGAAAGTACAGTAATATAGCTTTATACAGGTATCCATGAAAGTACAGTAATATAGCTTTATACAGGTATCCATGAAAGTACAGTAATATAGCTTTATACAGGTATCCATGAAAGTACAGTAATATAGCTTTATACAGGTATCCATGAAAGTACAGTAATATAGCTTTATACAGGTATCCATGAAAGTACAGTAATATAGCTTTATACAGGTATCCATGAAAGTACAGTAATATAGCTTTATACAGGTATCCATGAAAGTACAGTAATATAGCTTTATACAGGTATCCATGAAAGTACAGTAATATAGCTTATACAGGTATCCATGAAAGTACAGTAATATAGCTTTATACAGGTATCCATGAAAGTACAGTAATATAGCTTTATACAGGTATCCATGAAAGTACAGTAATATAGCTTTATACAGGTATCCATGAAAGTACAGTAATATAGCTTTATACAGGTATCCATGAAAGTACAGTAATATAGCTTTATACAGGTATCCATGAAAGTACAGTAATATAGCTTTATACAGGTATCCATGAAAGTACAGTAATATAGCTTTATACAGGTATCCATGAAAGTACAGTAATATAGCTTTATACAGGTATCCATGAAAGTACAGTAATATAGCTTTATACAGGTATCCATGAAAGTACAGTAATATAGCTTTATACAGGTATCCATGAAAGTACAGTAATATAGCTTTCTAATGACACCTGAATCATCTCTGTACGACGTCTGGTTATCTTGCAACGATCTTGCATAGGTTGCCCAAAATCACTAAAGATTAGCAGTTTTGAGCTGTTTTTGCTATGTGTAACACTGCAATGGTGCGAGAGAAACTGTCTCGCACACCAGTGCTCACCCAGACTTAGTGGGCTCCGGATGAAGCCCTCCCTCGCTGCCTGCAACAGCTTGCCTCGCTCCCAGGCTACATAATAGACGGATTTCGGCGGGCACCACACCGGCCAAAGGTATTAAGACGTTCACACAATTAATTTGGCGATTTTATGACATTTTGTGCCATTTTAAATATCGATTTTGTTTCCTGGCGAGCGAAAGCGATCCTGTAATTTAGGAGGAACCGGCCTTTGGCCAGGACATTATTTTTTCTACCAAAAAATCTACAAATTCATCTCCAAGGGGGGTCTTTGGGGTATTTTTTAAGCTTGATGGAGGTCTTGGGAGGACACAGATAATAATAAAGAAACAAACAAACAAACAAATATATACAAACCTCCCCTAAACGTACAGTCTACAAAAATATGAATGTGAAAAAAGGTTGATAAAGTGAGTATCATAATCTACCGGTTTACAGGTATATTGGTGGTAATAAACCCATTCTAATACAATAGAGAGATAAATCACCATCAATATTCCCAATGATTATATATACCTTTTTCGTACTCTTCTCATACCCTCTACTATAATGTATGTAGCCCCTATAGCTATATGAATAATATGACTCGTATGTGAAAGGTAGTGTTGTGAGCATAATATAATATGTTGCACTCATTTGGAACATTGAACCTTTAAGGTCAAATTCTGATTAATCTATTGTAGACTGTAATAAAGCATAGCATTGTTTTGTTTGTAATTGATACAGATTTCAATGGGTGCATCGCCGTGTATGCTCTTGATTGTATCACATCCAAATAATATATTGGCCATGTACTGTACTTCTGTTGTCTTAAGTTAATGAAATACAAGACCCTGTCTGTGCATCAGTGTCTTTGTTCCATACTCGTGTCCTGTGTTCTATACACACTGACATTGACTCCACTTGTTCAGTTGCACTTGTCAGATTTTACCACAGAAACTGCGTCATAGGAAACGACAAGCATCCTCACAGAAGAGAGGCTGGCGCTACACTGAGCAGGCATATTTGTTGGCTATTAGTGGCAACTGGGAATGGAGAGGTGTTTGTCCTGCAGTGGACTAACTCAGGCTGATGATTATGATGGGAATGAGCAATTATCAGGCAAACAACTCACCAAACACTCTCCACTATAAGGGTTCGTCCACACTTGTTTAATGTTCAGGAAACTCCAGTACAACAGTGTCAGTGTTCTCTACTTTTATCCAGTGTTGTGTCTACATTGACACCGATTCCTATTGCTCAGTCGCAAGCCTGACTGCATTGGGGCGATGGTTCTCATTGGTCGTATCACAAAACCTGTGCTCTTGAACAAACAGCTGCATGTAGGATCAAGAGCCATTAGTGAAAAGCATTTTCACAAGAGAGCAGCTGGCATTGCACTGAGTAGGTATGTTTGTTGGCCATTGGCAGCAAGTGGGATCAGATAACAAAGCGGGCAACTCATCGAGCACTGTTTGCCAATTTCATCAAATCACTCATGATCGAATACTCGAGTGTCCAGGAAACAGTGGACACTGATACAAAGTTTGTGTAGGAAGTTGGCAGTTCAGCAAACAGTGTTCAGGGTTCCTGGACACGAAACATTGGTGTGGACGGGCATTATGTAACCTATTCTTATGTTCAGGCTAAGTTGAAAGTTCCTTTATGGTGTCAGGAGCACTAATTGGGCAGATTCTGCATGCAGTCTTATGTAGAGTATTCATGTTTATGTTCTTATTTTCAGGTGAGCGAGGTGGGTTCTTTGTTGAGGCTGGAGCACTGGACGGACAGCAGCTCTCCAACACTCTCTGGCTGGAGCAGGAGTTGGGCTGGACTGGGCTGCTCATAGAACCCGACCCCTACAGCTACCAGGACCTTCAATACAAACACCGCAAGGCTTGGACCTCCAACTCCTGCATCTCCTCAAGCACCGTCACCAAGACATCCGTCCACGTCTCGCTGCGAAATCAGAAAGACACCTTTTATCCTAAATGGTTCATGCGAGGTTCAAGTTACGAATACGGGACTTCGCTAAATCTGAATAACACAGACTTTCTGAAATTAGGTGATAAGACGTATGTTATGACATACTGCTTCCCCCTCCACTCGTACCTCTTGGCCCTCAACGTGACAACGGTGGACATGTTGAGTCTGGACACACAGGGCAGCGAGCTAGATATAATTAAGACCATACCTTGGGAATATATTACCATTAGAGTGATAATACTTGAACTTGTTGACACAGACAACCTTTACACTGATCTTATTGAGTACATGAAAGATAGAAGTTATGTTCTGGCAGCTAAGAATGTGGATTATATTTTCGTTAAAGAGAAAGATCCTGCTCTTAAAAAATTGCCAAAATCTAGAAACGAAAGTTAACAATTTGTAATAGTGAATTAGTAGTAAAGACATACTAGTACCTGTAAATGTTTAATGCCCCTGCTCACCTAGCAGTATATAGTAACTATCTGCACATTTCTGCCCTATTCTGAGCTGTATCATCTGTGTTGCCAATGTCTCAGTGTGCACCGGGCCAAAGAGGACTGGTTCAAGTCTCATCTACGGTAAACGTGGTAAATGTGATGATTTGTGTTTCGTTCCCGTAAATATATGAATATGAATTTTAGTAGCAAACTGGCTTGACGTGGCTTGAGATGGAATCCGGGCAAAAACCCTTCCCAAGAGGCGGGAAATAGTCGGTGTATAGTCGATGTGAGAGGGCCCACATCCTACAGTCGATTTAGATTAACTTGACTGGACTAAAAGAGTGCATGGGAGTGAGGTGGAAGAGTGCATGGGAGTGAGGTGGAAGAGTGCATGGGAGTGAGTTGGAAGAGTGCATGGGAGTGAGGTGGAAGAGTGCATGGGAGTGAGGGGGAAGAGTGCATGGGAGTGAGGGGGAAGAGTGCATGGGAGTGATGGGGAAGAGTGCATGGGAGTGAGGGGGAAGAGTGCAGGGGAGGGAGGGGGAAGAGTGCAGGGGAGTGAGGGGGAAGAGTGCATGGGAGTGATGGGGAAGAGTGCATGGGAGTGAGGGGGAAGAGTGCATGGGAGTGATGGGGAAGAGTGCATGGGAGTGAGGGGGAAGAGTGCATGGGAGTGAGGGGGAAGAGTGCATGGGAGTGAGGGGAAGAGTGCATGGGAGTGGAAGAGTGCATGGGAGTGATGGGGGAAGAGTGCATGGGAGTGAGGGAAGAGTGCATGGGAGTGAGGGGGAAGAGTGCATGGGAGTGAGGGGGAAGAGTGCATGGGAGTGAGGGGGAAGAGTGCATGGGAGTGAGGTGGAAGAGTGCATGGGAGTGAGGTGGAAGAGTGCATGGGAGTGAGGGGGAGGAGTGCATGGGAGTGTGAGGGGAAGAGTGCATGGGAGTGAGGGGGAAGAGTGCATGGGAGTGAGGTGGAAGAGTGCATGGGAGTGAGGGGGAAGAGTGCATGGGAGTGATGGGGAAGAGTGCATGGGAGTGAGGGGGAAGAGTGCATGGGAGTGAGGGGGAAGAGTGCATGGGAGTGAGGTGGAAGAGTGCATGGGAGTGAGGTGGAAGAGTGCATGGGAGTGAGGTGGAAGGGCAGATAAGAAGAGTGCATGGGAGTGAGGTGGAAGAGTGCATGGGAGTGAGGGGGAAGAGTGCATGGGAGTGAGGGGGAAGGGCAGATAAGAAGAGGCAGACCAAGAGTGCATGGGAGTGAGGTGGAAGAGTGCATGGGAGTGAGGTGGAAGAGTGCATGGGAGTGAGGTGGAAGAGTGCATGGGAGTGAGGTGGAAGAGTGCATGGGAGTGAGGTGGAAGAGTGCATGGGAGTGAGGGGGAAGAGTGCATGGGAGTGAGGTGGAAAAGTGCATGGGAGTGAGGTGGACGGGCAGATAAGAAGAGGCAGACCGAGCATGAGATGTAAGAATTGAGTCGAGAGGTATTTAAGAGGATATTTCCACTTGAGGGATTTTTTTCTGGACCTCTTCTCCCTCATGTTTAGCCCCATTTATTTTGAGATTTTAAGACGTTCGATCAATTAGCTTGGCGTTTTTAAGATCTTTCGCTCCTTTTCTGTCAATTTTAAGATCTTTCGTGTCATTTAGGTGTTGATTTTTTCCTCGCGAGCGATAGCGAGCCTGTAATTTAAGAGCAACTGGCCATCGGCCGGGACATTTTTCTACCGAAAAATGTACAACTGTATCTTGAAAGGGAATCTTGGGGATGTAATCTTAAGCTTGATGGAGGTCTAGGAAACAAACTAAAAAGCTCCCCGTAAGTGAAAGTGGTGTGGAATGGGAGGAGGGGTGGCGGCAGATTAATGACACAGGAGCATGGAGGCGATTCATTGTTTATTGAGTGTCAACAGATAAAAACACAAACAAAACATTATCTTACGGAATAGTTCAACCATAGAACGCCCTACCATCTTATGTAGTAGAAGCCCCAATAAGTCAAGAGATGTTCAAGCGGTGACTCCATCTGACCCTTGTTGAGGTGATGACCTCTTGGATTAACCTTTCAAGCTCCAATACGCGTTTCTGTTCTGTTTCTGGCTACTATTAGACGATTTTATTCAGATTAGTAACGGTATATGGAAGTCAAAGGGTTGATTGAGATAGTATTTAACCTTTTAATACCCACAGATACTTCCAGCTGCATAAAATCGTCTAATGATAGCCAAAATAAACTGCTAAAACGCGTCAAAGCTTCAAAGGGTTCAGTTGATAATTGATCCTATTCATATTTACTGTCCGTAGTTGCTTCCTGTCCACCCATAGTATTTCGTTCCCATGTGTTAAGGGGACAGTGGTTATTTGTTGGAGATATTTATTTGTACAGTATTATTCATTTATCTTTTAGTTTCCTCGCTAGACCTTCATCAAGCTTAAAAAAACACTCCCTAGATCCCCTTTCAAGATCAATGTTTACATTTTCGATGGTTTATAACTTTATATCAATTTCAGGCTCGCTATCGCTCACCAGGAAAAAATCGACACCTAAATGGTACGAAAAGTCTTGATATTGATATTGAAATGGGACGAAATGTTTTAAAATAGACACACTAATGGGGTGAATTTCTTAAAATCTGAAAAGTAATGGGGCTAAACATGAGGGAGAATGGGGACCATAAAAACGACCCATCTCCCCTTAATCCTGAACTGTGACCGTCTCCTTGCTCTTCTGTCTAAAATTGACCACTTGCGAGTTTCAGGCTATAAGGAAGTTGGAGCCGTAAACAGCTATATTAAAGATAAATGCAATAATAATGTAGGTTTCTGATGGATAAAAAGTATGATCAGTTTGGTTTTATGTATTCATAAATGTATTATGACCGTATTTTAGCTGATAATTCTGCTAAATATTGATGGCCACGGCTCCAACTTCCTTATAGACCAAAACTCGCAAGTGGTCAATATACACGCTACCAGTCATAACTATACTCGGTTTTTGTCCAGCTGACTGTAAAATGCCATGTGTTCAGCTTGATTACTTCGCTCTTATGCAAGTTTTGTAGTGAAATTTGTTGTTAATTATGAAAACTTGCTAATAATAAGAAGCAGAGACATTGTTGTTGTTGTTGCTGTTCTCCAGGCTGTCTGACCGAGCAGCCCCAAGCTCCTGAGCAAGGCCAAGGCCATAACTGAGCGCCCCCACAAAACCCTCCCTGCTTACCGCTAATAAAGCCCAGGTGACCGAAGCCACTCCAAGGCAAGGAACTGAGTTCATGTGTATCTATCTTAAGGAAATACGTTGTCAATAAAGTAATTATCTCCATGTATTGTTTGTTGCATAAATACCTTGACTTTTTTTTATCTTATTCTACCTATTATTCCCGATGTTATTAAATTTAGAGAGTATCTGTGGAATCAAGGGGCTTACTGAGTATAAATGTACCCCCTCCTATACCATATAAAAATGTCTAGTATCTATATATAATTTGAGCACTTGCGAGTTTCAGGCTGTAAGGAAATATAGCAGAAATACGACAAGAAACCGAGTATGTGAAGGATAAAAAAGTTTGTTGCATTTGGATTGATGCTTTTAATATGTGTACTATAGTAGCACTACAACCGCATTTTAGCTTGTAATATTATTCTGATAACAATCAATGTCTACAGGTCCATCTTCCTTAACCCAAAACTCACAAAGTGGTCAATTGTCAAGTTGTGTTTTAACATTAATTTAGAACATACTGATTAGTTTGTTTTTATATATTTGTTTATTGTCGGTAAATTGGCATGTCCTCGTCTTGATTAATCAAATATTACAAAATCGTTGTAGTGAATTATGCCTTTGGACAATGGATATGAAAACTTGTCATTAATATGATAGCATAATACTGCATACTCTGTTTTCATATGACGATATATTCAATCCCATGCCAAAAAAATATTTCAATACGTAATGGAGATATATGAAACTATACTACGTCTCTCCATCATATCCATGCCAAATGTGCATAGTGAACACACTATTTCACTACAAAATCATCGTAATAACCGAATTAGCAAGATGGTGACATGGCAATTTACCGACAGCTGATAATGAAGACTATGGTAGTGTCATACTTTTCCATTGAGTAAATGAGAAATCAACTGCTAAAAATGAGGGATTCAGTTTTCCATAGGGTACAAAAACATACTAATTGACCACTTGCGAGTTTCATTCTATAAGGAAGTTGGAGCTGTAGACATCGACATTTAACAGAATTACCAGATATAATACGGTTTTAGTACATTTATTAATACATAAAACCAAATTCAACATACTATTTATCCATCAGAAACCTATATAATGACTTTATTTGTGCTTAATATCGATGTAAACAGGCCGAACTTCCTTATAGCCTGAAACTCTCAAGTGGTCAATTATTATATTCTGTAAATCTGAATTTAAAAGACAATCTATATTATCCATTTATGAACATTCACGGAAAAAAAATACATTGCAAAATATTGAGAGAAGAGCAAGGGTAAATTTGATATTTCAACTCTGCCACCCTTCGATCATTTCTTTTCAAATTTTGCTCCATTCACATATGCATAGCCTACGTGAGTTGCAGTTGGGATGTGTGTACATGCTTAGATTGATATGCAGGATTCGAAGTTGCATAATAAATCGTAGGCAGTGTCCACCATCCTTTAACTGTCTTCGTGGTGCGATACATAAGGTGTTGATTTCGGTGTGAGCGTCCTGGGTTCGAATCCACGGACTGCCACATGTGTTTGTTGTTGTTGTTGTTGTTTTTCCCCAAGCTGCCTGGCCGAACAGCCCCAAGGCCCCGAGCAAGGCCAAGGCCGTAACCGAGCGCCCCCACAGAACCCTCCCTGTCGACCACAATAAAGCCTGGGTGACCGAAGCCACTCCATGGCGGGGAGCTGAGGAGGGTGCGGAAACGCCCGGGAAACCAAAGCCCCACCCAGGGCCCTGTGCCCCTCAGCAATTATGAAGAGAAAGTTGAGGGGCAAAGGAAAGATGTGACGCTTTGGCTTCCAATCTTGGTAGATTAGGTCAATCCACGCAAGAGACGCCGTCACTTGAGATCTAGAAAATATATAAGTAAAAGGAACAGTCAGAGTAAGCTATGGGTATGGCAGAGATCGCTCAGTTCTCACTCTGATAGACCAGCCCATCACCATTTCATTAATTGATTTTAGGAGTAGAGTTGGTTGTTGGAAGGAACATAATAATTATAGATACCTAGAGACAAATTTATTAAACATGGTAAGAACTTATTTGATATAGACCTGATTTTGTGTTTAATATGAGTGACATAGTAACTACTCAAGGATCAAACAACAATAGGCCTACTATTATAGTAGAATAGTGACCCTTTAATCTCTGAGGAGTGGGATCTTTACAAGGACCCCAATGGAAATACGCCTAACGGCCTTATTGGGCTATCCTTAGTTGGAATTATGCAAGGCTGGTACATGTCATATATATTTGTAACATACTATGTGGTACCAACTCTGTAAATTGCTAACTGAATAAATATTATTATTATTATTATTATTATTATCTTTAAACGTTTAAATGTCCCGCGTAGATAATGTTCAAATTAATGCTCGCATTTTTAAGGCGATGAGCTTCTGCAAATATTTAGTTGACCATTTATCCTAATATGTGCTTAAATAATGTAATATTTCTTTAACCCCCAAGCAAAAAATGCTAGAAGTTTAGGTAGAGTTATTTATAGGATGTAGGCCTGATTCCCCCCCCCCCACCCAAACCCCCTTATTCCCAAAGGGTCTCGTATTATTGTTGGGAAATATGGATTATCCATGTATATTTCCGCACCTTATAATGGTTACAAGAAGCATTTAGGCTATGTATAAAAAATAAAAATAAAAAAATGCAGGAATATAAGCTTCTTCTTCTTCTTCTGTCCTGTGTAAACAAACCGACGATCGGAAGCGACGACGGACTCTTGATTAACAACAACAACAACAAACGCGCAGTTTTATTCTCGTCGAAAACCACATTTAAAAAGTTATTATATCGTTTTCAATACTATTACCGGCCCCGAAAAAGGTGTAGCTTTATGTTGGATGCGTGGAAACCGAAAACAAATAGGCCTAGGCCTAGGCAGCAGTAGGCTAGGCCTATATATTAAATCCTTGGTGGTAGGCTACCTGTCTAATAGGTGTCCAGTAAGTAAAATCGTACCGATCTTTCTTTATAGGCCTAGGCTATAGCCTATATATCCTTCCTTACAGAGAGTAGGGGGGGCTGCCTCTCAAGTCTCCACACATTTCCCAGAATCCTACCCCTAGGCTATAGCCTAGCTAGCCTATTCTTCCCAACTCGATTTGGTTAAATTGGGTAGCCTATTGATATTCCATTCAATTTCATAGGCTAGGCTATGTTCATTTCCCTATTTACTAGTTTATGATATTAGCCTAGGCCTATGCTAACTTAGGTTAGCCTAGGCTAATAAAAACTAAATTGGGTAAAAATTGAAGAGACCCCGGGGCAGGGTGTAAAACGAGGCCGATTATCGTAATGCTACTCAACTTCACTTTACAATTAATCTTATGGTAGGCTAAACCTGACTTTTTGGACCGACAGCGATTTCAGTATAGAAGTTTTATTTTGTTTTTTGTAATTTTTCCTTCAGATATAGTGTTGTTTTATACTGAAGAGGAGCGGAAATGAGTATTTACCCATTATCCAACAATCTAAAAACATGCCCCCCACAAGTGGGGAGGGCTATGAAGTTCAGGGAAAATGAGGAGTTAAAAGCGTAAAAATACAATAATATAGCGTTTTGTATTAAAACTTGGCTCGGGTTTTCCCAAATTGCAAACCCATACAACCCAATTTTGTGAATACCCGAGCCAACTTTTGACGAAAGCTGGCTCGGATTTCACGGGGTGGAGTGGGTAGCCTAATATCTCATGTTATAAAAATAGTCAACTTTGGGAAGACATTAGCCTAACCTAACAACCTTACCTAACCTATCCTAGTATTATGGGTGGGGGCTGACACCCCCGCTGGTTGGGTTAGATTTTTTTTTTTTTTTTTTTTTTTTTTATTTAATGTTCTAGGCTATTAGCCTAACCTAACAAACTTACCTAACCTAACCTAGTATATGGGTGGGGGGCTGCTGCCCCCATACCCCCGCTGGTTGGGTTACTTTTTTTTTTTTTTTTTTTTTTTTTTTTTTTTTTTATGTGCTAGGCTATTAGCCTAACTTAACCTAACCTAACCTAACCTAACCTAGTATATGGGTGGGGGCTGCCGCCCCCCACACCCCCGCTGGTTGGGTACTGGCTGAAAAACTTATTGTTTTACAGTAGCCTAAGCCTATACATGTATTTTAGCATTTTTGTTTTTTTCTCCCTTATAATACATTTCAGCTCTTAATGCCATATATAGCAATGATGTATATGCTCTACCGGACCTATTAGGCCTAAACAGATCGATGGGCTAACTGTCGGTCCAAAACATCAGTATAACCAATCTTATTAATGCTACCCATATGCTAACAAAAAATATTCGTTCATTGAATTGACAGTTGATTAATCGATAGGCTAATCAATTTCTCAATTTTCTCAGATAATAAGATTAGGCTATCTGAAAAGACTGAATAGTATTAACACAAAATAGGCCTAGCCTACACAAAATATAATTAGGCCTGACTGACAGTTACAAAGTCGTACGGTATTATTGCCATTTTGGTTCCATAGCCTGCAAGATGGCGCCATCATGGCAGCCATTGTCTAAATGGCCACCATCCCATCTAGACCTATTCTTCGATAAAATTGAAATCTGCATATTTAACCTAGGCGCTCGCCATTCATCCGCGCGTTAATACTACTGGATTCAGGAAAATAGTGCTACTCAACTCAGAGTTAATTGCTTTGACACCCTGCCCCGGGGGCCGGACAGCCTTTTTACTAGCCTAGGCCTAGGAGTTCATTTTTTTTTTTTTTTTTTTATAGCCTAGGGCCTAGGCTAGGCCTATAGGCTACAGTGTTGTTTAATACCGAGGACCGTTGCATTTTCCTGTCTTTAATATTTGTTGTAGAACTATGACTAGGATAGGCTATGCCCATCTAGGCTAGGTCTACTCCTCAAACTAGTGTATTCCTAAGCCTATGCAAGCTGCAAAAACAACAAATATTAGGCTAAGGTGTATAAGCAAGGTGGGTTAGCTTAGATATAGCCTAGGCTAGGGTCTCTTCAAGGTAAGATAACGAGGTAAGAATTCTTTAGACTTGGGCCTTCAGTAGAGCGTGAACGCGGCATAGCCAGAATACTCGTGGATGTAAATAAACCCTCCTGAGGACCTGAGGTTCACCCGTCTCCTCCTCCAACAATATTCATTAAGCTGACAAAGGTACAACCTTACCAAGCTACACAAACTGGGGGCTGCTGCACGGTGCACCCAGACTCCCTGGTCACCTGGTGACCCTGGTCCCCCTCTGCTCTTAAGAATGTAGAAGATTCAAAGTATTGCAGGAGTGAAAATGTTTATTAGCCTAGGCCTAAGCGTTATTTCCACATAACAATTTTGATAAGTTCTTTTGTCTTTATCTAGTGTCGTCCCAGTTTTAGTTTGTTTATTTTGCAAGTTTTAAAATTTAATAGAAAAAAAAAACTAAAAATCTCAGGACGGTACTTGCCCTTCGGCCCTTGAAGGGTTAAAGGGGTTTAATATTTGTCCTAATTTAAATTAAATTGTAAAATTTGCAAAATAAACAAACCAAAAATGGGACGATACAAGATAGGCTAACAGTAAAAGAACTTTTACCAGATCCTTGGTTTGAGTGTAATGACATATTTTAGCAGTTTTTCTTGCTATTATTTACTGCCTTGATGGTGTAATGGTTAGAGTGTTTAAAATCTATATGGTAACCCAGGTTCGAATCCTGTTGGATCACATGCTTACTTTAATTAATTTCATTGGGTGGTGTTTGGTCTTGGAGTGAATTAAATAAAAATATAGATTAGACTATTTTATATAGCTCGGGAAAGACTTAGCAATCTATTGCCAGACGCCATGATCTTCCAAAGGGATGGCCACGAAAGAATCTTCCCCTATAATATAGGCTAGGGGAGAAATGTGTGAAATGGATAGAAGCCTTCCTGAAAGATCGGAGACAGAGGGTGCTGGTGAATGGAATAGGCTCGGGGTGGAGGGAAATTACAAGGGGGGTTCCTCAGGGATCTGTGTTGGGACCACTACTGTTCGTTATATTTATCAACGACTTACCTGAAGTTATAACTAATCATATGGAAGTGAGGTATACCTGTATGCGGATGACACTAATCTGTATAGAAGAGTGAGGAGTAAGGAAGATGTGGGTTTGCTTCAAGGAGATGTGGATGGCATGAAGGGATGGTCTGAGCATTGGTTAATGCCTTTTCATCCAAAAAAATGCAAGTACATGCGGATTGGGACAAGCAAGATAGATAAGGTAGGATACAGTTACAGTATGTATGAAGCGATGGAGGAAGTGAATGCAAAAAAGGATATAGGAGTAATGATAGACAATAAGTTAAATTTCTCAGAACATTAAGCGGAAAAGATAAACAAAGCCAATAGAATTGTAGGGCTGATAAGGAGGACATTTGTGTCACTTGACGAAGAAATCTTCAGGAATCTCTATACAGCGCTGGTTAGGCCGCACCTGGAATATGCAAACCAGGTGTGGGCTCCATATATGGTAAAGGATATAGAAGCAGTGGAGAAAGTGCGGGATGGATGTAGTGATCGGGCGTACGGTCGTCATGTGCGCTCGCAGTTACGTTCCCGTCTACTTTGACGCTATATTTTCTGCTATTTGCCCCCTGTCATTACTACATGAATACTAGGTTAGGTTAGGTTAGGTTGTTTGGTTAGGCTAATGTATTTTTATATCCAAAGGCAGTAAAAATAGACGGGAACATGATGGGAAAGGTCCGACGCCACTGAGAAGAGGTTGAGGACACTGGGGCTTCCGACACTGGCATATAGGAGAAAGAGAGGGGATATGATAGAGACTTTTAAGATAGTGTCAGGAAAGTATGATGAGGATGTGTGTGAAGGTATCTTCTTGATGCGGGAGGGAACAAGAACGAGAGGACACTCAAAGAAAATTTACAGAGAAAGAAATAGGCTTGAGAAGGCAAAGAACTCATTTTGTGATAGAGTGGTAAATGAGTGGAGCGCACTGCCCCAGTATGTAGTCGATTCCGAATCAATAAGGGAGTTTGAAAGTAATCTTGATAAAGCATGGGGAAGACAAGATGTGAAGTTTGATTATAAAGCAAAAATACAGAATAGTACAAATTTTGCGTCTGCTACCGCCGCCGCCAATACCATGAACGACCGCAGCAGTGCAAGTACTGGTACTGAGCTGGATACACAGGCCTAGTTTGCCTTTTTCCAGAGGATCTACTGTAAGAAACTGTAAGAAACTGTAAGAAGTACTTCCGTCCCCTGTCAGCTGACGCCCCTGCTCCCAACCAACACCGATTTCTCTTATACAGTACCTCTCAACTTCAACCTTCCGCTCTGTTTGCCTCTCCCTCTGTCCTTCCACCTCGCTCTCGTACAATTTAGTCATTCTCTAGCTTCTCATATGTACCACATGACATCTCAAGGTGTTACTTTTCACTTTCCAGCATTGGGGGTTCGAATCTCTTCAACAAAATGCCAGAGAACATGAGAAACCTGATGGATGTGCCAACTGAAGTCTTCAAGAAAGCCTTGGACAATCATTTCAAGTCGGTGCCTGATCAGCCATGTTTCACGGGGGTGAGACCTGCCCCCTCGAATAGCCTGCTGCATCAAACACTGGCAGCAAACATACTATGGGGAAGCAGCTCTTGCCGAGGCCACTGAAGGATGGCCGAAACAACTCCAGGTAGACTCCAGGTAGGTAGAAAATCCACACTCTTTCTTCTTCCTTAGTCTATCCCTCCGTGTAACTCCACGTGCACTTCTTGAGTACCGGTAACTCCTTTTCACCCCTCTCGCTCTATATCTGTGCCTCTCCAATAACGTCTGTGCTTCTCTTACATACTTCGATGTCTGGATTACTTTTAGCAATCAAAGGGGTAAAATCACTTAACCTTTTGAGTCTCTCGCAGATCCCTTTACTTATTAACCCTTTGAGTACCAGCGACGTGTGGTATATTTAATTCTAGCTATAATTATACTATACTACCGGTATGCAGCATTAACTATTATTGGAGTGTTGACAATTCGTTAGAAGTTATTGATAAAATAAATACCATGCCGAAAGTTACCTCGGTACATAGCTTTGACTTTTCAACTTTGTATACCAATTTGCCTTTAGATTTAGTATATTCAGAGCTTTGCTTTATTATAGATTTGCACTTTGACAGGTTCGTTAGGAATGGTAATTATTTCATAAATGTTTATACATATTTTAATAATGCATCACTTAGCTCTACTCCCACTAGTTCTGTATATTTTGATAGAACTAAATTAAAGATGCCCTTAAATTCCTCCTTTTCAATACTTATGTTAGATTCGGGCCGTACATTTTCAAACAAATATTAGGAATTCCTATGGGTGGAAATGCTAGCCCTTTAATTGCAGACTTATTCTTGCTTGCTTTAGAATTTAAATATATAAAAGACTTAGTTGACAGTAGCAAGAAAAATAAAATCCCAGAAAAATTAGCACTTGCTAAACTGTTAAGTAATAATTTAAAATGTAAAACTTGCAAACTAAACAAACCAAAATTGGGACAAGGACAATATAAAGTCAAATTAAATTATCAAAATCGCTATGTGGAAACAACGCTTACTAAAATGAAAATTATTAAATAAAAGAACACAATCCACCACATAGGGTGTACATCACTACATGAGCAAGTTAATCTGTTTCCCAAGCAAATCTGAAATCTGAAATCTGAAATAGTAGATATATTGATGATATTCTTGTTTGCAATTTGTTAAATTTTAATCAAGTTGCTAAACTTATTTACCCTAATTCTATTCCCCTCACACAATGTAACGTAAATTATAAAGTTGAAAATTTTCTTGATATAAATATAGAGATTGTTAATGAACAGTGCATACTTAAAGTATATCACAAAGTTGATGATTTTAATTTTAACGTAATAAACTTTCCTTTCCCTAGTACTGTAGTAATATCGATAGTAAAATAACTTATAATTGTTTTTATTCCCAAGTTTTGTTGTTGTTGTTTTTCCCCAAGCTGCCTGGCCGAACAGCCCCAAGGCCCCGAGCAATTCCAAGGCCATAACCGAACGCCCCCACAGAACCCTCCCTGCCGACCACAATAAAGCCTGGGTGACCGAAGCCACTCCATGGCGGGGAGCTGAGGAGGGTGCGGAAACGCCCGGGAAACCAAAGCCCCACCCAGGGCCCTGTGCCCCTCAGCAATTATGAAGAGAAAGTTGAGGGGCAAGGGAAAAATGTGACGCTTTGGCTTCCAATCTTGGTAGATTGGGAGGTCAATCCACGGAAGAGACGCCGTCACTTGAGATCTAGAAAATATATAAGTTAAAGGAACAGTCAGAGTAAGCTATGGGTATGGCAGAGATTGCTCAGCTCTCACTCTGATAGACCAGCCCATCACCACATGACTAGAACCCAATCCTCTCAGCATCAGCTAGGAAAGGCCCTAGAAAGCCGCCTTTGGCGGGGGGATAGCTCCCCTATTTCAACCCCTTTCGGGGTTGGGCACCCGCCTCCTTGCCCTTAGTTTAGTGTTCTGGTAATTCCATTTTTATAGATGTAAAATGTATACCAGTACCCTGTTATGAAGTTGGAATATTTATGTTGTTTCTTGTCAACTGGCAGTAAATTGTAAAGTTTCCATTAAAATTTCTCAGTTATTTTGAAGATTTTGTTGGTGCAAATTATATAAACTTGGTCTTAATTGGATGCCGAGACGTAGTAGTTCCATATTTTTCCATTAAGTATCGAGAAATTAGCTGCTTAGGGATTCTATTTACCATCAGTTGCAAAGAAACGGGAGTATACTGTAGTTTATTGTTGGCTGTGGCATGGTTGGTAGCGCGTACTGATAGAGGGGTCGGCAGCAGTTCGATCCCACCCGGTGGCATAGGTAGAAGTCAAGAGCTTGGATACTCAGCTCTAGCAACTTGTGGCAAATTTCCAGTAAAGTGGGCTGTAACAAGGGGACACCCTAGCCCTGTCAATCAAGGGAGTGCACGGCATTAACAACTGAATCAGTAGGCAAAATATAGTCGCTGCAATTTCTAATTTACTAATTTGTAGGTAGTAGGGGTAGGCAGCCCCGCCCAGGGAAGTACTACCGCCAAGGTTTCGGGAGACTCAGGGAATAGCCTGAATTCCATTTTCTCTCCCAGGCCTTGGTAGCTGGATACATATCTTTCTGCCTCACACATCAGGGGTATCAGGAAAACCCTCTTTATATAACATACACATCCAACTTCACGACATTACCCTACATTGCTATCCTCTATCCATAAAACACTACTCTTCCCACTACATATCATACATGTAACACTATACACCTTTACCAAATAAATATGGCAGTACAATTGTTAAGAGCAAACCTGGTGGTCCCTCGGATATCCACCCCCGGCAGGGTTGGGTCATTGACACAGGGCCCTCCCGGTCGTCATCATGCGACTGTGTCAAGAGCATTGCAACGTCCCAAAGCTGCTCGTCGGTGCAGCTTTTTCTTTAGCAATATAAGGGGACTTCACTCTAACATCAATTCTGTACATCAATTTCTTCAAGCAGAATCCCCTACTCTCCTTTTTTTTGACAGAGACTCGAGTAACATCCACATCTGACACGTCTAGATTTAATTTTCCAGGTTATCAACTGCTCCAAAATTTCAGACCTAAAGGAGGTGTATGTTGCTTCGCAAAATCTGAAATTGCCCTGGAGGAGGTTACTAGTTTCAATGGTCCCTATTTTGATTATTCTATATACAAATTAATTTCTGCTGGTAAATTTAAATACATATGTTGCATCTACCGTTCCCCAAATACTCCTCCAGAGCAAATTCTTTTTGATTCTCTGTCCTCACAACTCAGTGTCCTCAACTTAAATGCTTCTTCTGAAATTACTGTGTTGGGTGATTTTAATGTCCATAATGTTGAATGGCTCACTCATTCAGCCAGGACTGATGATGCTGGTCTTGAATGTGAGCTATTTGCAGACTCATTTAATCTCACTCAACTAGTCAACCAACCCACCCGTGTACCAGATAATCCTAATCCTAATTCCTACCTACTGGACTTATTTTTAACAACCAATTCAGAAAATTATGATGTTACAGTGAGGTCCCCGCTTGGATCTTCTGATCACTGTCTGATACAGGCCACCTGTCTATCACCTACCACACCTTCCCACTCTGAACCTGTTTTGGTGACTAAATGGCATTACGATAGGGCAGACTGGGAGGGGCTTCAAGGTTTCTTTATTGATATTCCCTGGACCTCTTTCTTTTCTAATGATGCACACACCACCTTGAGCCACATACAAGATTTTGTAAAAATTGGAATGGAAATTTTTATTCCTCATCAAAAGTATAGTAAAAGATCTAATTCACCTAAATGGTTTGACCATAATTGTGCTAGAGTAACTGAACAAAACCTTAGATGAAATAAATCAAGATGTCCCTGTACTTAATTTTAATTCACCTGAAATTCCCTCACTTAAGATCCACACCAGACATGTCAAAACTATTTTGCAGAATCTCTCAGTAGATAAGGCTCCTGGTCCAGATGAAATTCCTCCAATAGTACTTTAGAATGGCTCCTTGGTGCTCGCTCCTGTATTGGCAAAAAATGTCTGTCTGTGTACTCATACCTCATGCTTCCCAGTACCCTGGAAAGAAGCAAACATCCATTCAGTTCCTAAAAAAGGTGCCTCTTCAGATCCATCAAACTACAGACCAATAGCTATAACTTCCACTCTTGGTAAAGTCTTTGAAATTATATTAAATAATCACATAATTAAGCATCTTGAGAATAATAAATTAATCAGTGATAGGCAACATGGTTTTAGACGATGTCGATCAACTGCAGACATTCTTTGCCTTCTTACGCATCAAATCAACCAAGCTACAGACCAACATGGTGAAACACATACAATAGCACTGGATATATCAAAGGCATTTGATAGAGTCTGGCATCAATCCTTATTGTCGAAGATGTCACACTACGGCCTTGCATCATTAGTTCCACTAATTTCTTCTTATCTTCATAACAGAAAAATATGTGTAATGGTAGATGGCCTTTATTCTCAATTTCACTCAATAAATGCTGGTGTTCCCCAGGGATCAGTTTTGGCCCCAACTCTGTTCCTCATTCATATCAATGATCTCATATCTACCACTCATAATCCAATACATTCCTACGCAGATGACTCAACACTCCACAGTTCCTTCACATTTACCAATTCTTTCACCCAACCCGATCTTATAAATTCAAAAATAAACACTGCAATTTCTCTGAACCAGGACCTTTCTAGAATTAATGAATGGGGACAAAAGAATCTAGTTTCCTTTAATGCACAGAAAACCAGGTACAGTACATTCAATTTTCTAACCGACAGAATCTTACTGACTCCCATATATTTTTTAATGATGTAAATATTCCCACTTCCCCTAGTATTGACATTCTCGGTGTAACATTAACTACTAACTTGAGCTGGACACATTATGTTAGAAGCATTGCTAAGAATGCCTCTAAAAAACTGGGACTCTTGTACAGAGTTCGAGAATTCTTCACTGACGAGCAGTTGGCCGTACGTAATATATAAAAGTCATGTCCGTTCTCAGATGGATTACTGTTCACCTCTGTGGAGTGGAAGACAGTGGGAGTGGTTGCATTGAGGCAGTTGGACAAAATTCAAAATAAATCTATTAGATTAATCAATAACCCTGCAATCACACAGGACCTTCCTACATTATACATACGAAGAAATGTTGCATCCCTTGCATTATTCTACAGATATTTTCACAGCAATTGTTCCGAGGAACTTGCTTCAATTGTGCCGCCTCTCCACATCTTTCCCCGTAGAACTAGGGCAGCTGAGAGCGCCCATGAATTTACACTTTCTCCTCCACAATGCAGAACTTCTGCTTATCAAAATTAATTTATCCCTAGAACTACTACTCTTTGGAATTCACTTCCCTCGAGTTGCTTTCCACAAACTTACAATATACAAAAGTTTAAATCCAGTTGTTACAAACATTTTATGAATGGAGGATGCCTTTAGGCACATGGACCTTTTTGTTTTATCTGTGTTTTTCCTTTCTCCGTTCATTGTCTCCTTTAAAAAAAAAAAAAAAAAAAAATGTATTGATTCTTCAAGGGTGAAGTACAGTATGTATGTAATATACTCAGGCACATACCCCATAGCTGGGGGTGGCCGATTCGAGATAGAGTGCGAACAGGGACAGCACAACATAAAACAAAAAATAATAATAATAATACAAATTTGCACTGGGTGAATTAAAAAATTTAAACAGCAGTATTTTATCTTAATGAATTTAATTGTACAGTACCGGTACTGTATTCTATAATTATGATTTTCTTAAGTTGAAGAAATTCAATAGCTGATCAAGTGGACCTAATGAAGAGGGACGCAGGATGCAGCAGGAGTGGCGATCCATCACGACTCTGAGGCGGCGCCTCTAGACCCCACCAAGTATACCAAGTAAGTAAGTATAAGTATTTTCCTTTAATCGTAAGGGTCATTCCCAAGTTTATTATATATGTCTATCATAGGGTTAGCAGAAATCTAAATTGAAGTTGCCCTCAGTGAAAGGTAAAGCATGGTTATGTGCAGTTCTAAATTTTGGTTTCTATATCTATTGCCGGATGCCGTGATCCCCGAAAGGGTGGCCACAAACGAAATGCCCCCATGCACCTGTCCCCAGTCAGTCGATGCCTCTCCTTCCATCCAGCATCGCTGTCATGAATATACTTTGTCAACAGCCTGTTACTGCTTTCAGCATTCCTACAACCCTCTTCCCCTGTTGCACCCTCTCTCGTACTTCTTCATTCATACTCCCATCTTTACTCAGCACACTGCCCAGATACTTAATTGAGCTGACATTCTCCATAGCCTGACCATTCAACCTCACCTCACACTCTGTGGCTGCACCCCTTTCAAAGACCGTAACTTTGCTCTTCCCCGCATTTACCCTCAGATTCCTTTTTTCACACACTGTCCAAACATATTTACCAGACCCTGCAACTCCCATTCACTATTGCTCATCAGAACTGTATCGTCGGCAAACAGCAGTACAGGTAGCTTCTACTAGTTTCCCTCCCTTATCAGCGGTACACCAACATCCACTGCTCTTCCTTGTATTTCTTTCATGACTTCATCCATATACAGTATAGTGTGTACAGTATATATAGTCTTGGAGACAAGACTTTATTGTCCATTTTTTATTGGTACAGTAATTGTTGTAGTGTATTAAATTTTGTTATTTATACTTAGCATCGAGGTACAATAGTCTTTAATTGTTGTCTCACGCTATTGTATTCCAGTGTATTGGAAGAACTGCTGTTTAAGAAACGATCAGATTATTATTAGATTATTATTCTTGGAAAAGGTGGTTCCGTTTTGGCAAAGGTATTCGTGAAATTAATGTGGTTTAGTCTAAAGGTTCATACCGGTACTACCGTAGTAAATTTTAATTAAGGAATTTGTTTATTTAAATATGAAGACAGGCTGGTTGGGCATAAGAGACCTTCCCACATGAACAGGTCAGAGCTAGATATTGTAATAGTTGCTTCGGCATATGAGGGATTCATTTGTGGCTATCTCCTCTCAGGGTTTCTGGTGTCTGACAATATGGTATAAGCAATTTAATTTTAATAGAAAGTTTTTAGAGAAATTCCTTTGGCTTTTCAGATGGAAGCCACATTTTAGGTGCATAACTTTTAGGATCTCGGTTAGCCAAATTTTTTAAATGTTCTGGTAAACTAATAACTTCAGATCTAAAAAGTTTAGATTATTTTTCAGGTTATAATTCTAGATTATTTTTCAGGTTGGTTTGGACACATGGAGAGAATGGATGATCAGAACTTGGTGAAGAAATGCCGGACTGATGACAGCGCCGCCTGGAAAGCCGCCATTTAGGAAGTGAGACTGGAACCACATTCTCTGTGGTTAAACGGTCTTTAAAATGTTATGTATGTACCTGTATTGTACTGTACATGTTTAACATCTTACTTTTCAGGTTTAAAGTCTTGATTTCTTTTCAGGATTAAAGTCTAGATTGCTTTTCAGAATTAAAGTTTAAAATAATGTAGCATTTTAGTTAGATTTTACTGTATAATTAAGTGCAGTACTGTATACAGGTGTTATACCCTGCTCCTAGTTAGTAGGCCAAAACTCTTTAACATAAACCTGACTTGCAAATGACTAGAGTAATAGAGCTAATATTTCTAAAATTTGGAGAGGGTCAGCCAGGGAATAGGTGGAAATTTACAGCCACTTTGCTCTAGCCCTTTTTGAGTTTGAAGGCTGGGGTTCACAATTACCGGCTTGCCTACTTGGCCAGGGTGTAGTCTAGAGTACTATCAAAACTCCTGGTTTACTTTTATTTGTTATAATTTATATAGATCCCAATTTTCATCAGTTTCTATATACTGTACTGTATTTTGGTTGATATTTCGGCACTAAGCACAATTATATTTGTTTATCATATTGAATTATATATACAATTTAGTTCCCTACTTGACAATCTTGCAAAGTTCAAAAGATGGAGGGAGGGTATGGCAAATAAGGGTCTAAGAGTTAACATATATAAAACAAAGGTCATGATTAGTGGAGTAGAGCGTGGAACTATGGAAAGAAGCGGCGATTATCCATGCGCAGTATGTGGGAAGGGGGTGGGAAAGTAACTCAATTCAAGGTTGATTCTGTAATGACTGGGTACACAAGAGATGTATTGGAGCTAGAGGACCTTTGACAAGAATCATAGACTTTGAATGTGCAGCGAGCAAGGGAGATCTTGTGTTAAATGAGTTTAGAGAGCTGTTGCCACTCCTGACCATGATAGGGCTCCCACCCCACCTTAAAGGGAAGGTGTATACCTCGTGTGTTAGGAGCACGATACCAATGCCTCGGAGATGTGGACAATTAAAGCGGAGGATATCAATAGAATGAAACGGAATGAGAAGAGAATGGTGAGATGGATATGTGGGGTTAATCTCAGGGACGGGGTACAGTATCTAGCGAGGAATTAAGAAGGCGTCTGGGCATTAGGAGTGTCAGTGAAGTGATGTGCACGATCCGACTTGGTTGGTTTGAACACCTGGAGAGAATGGAAGATCAGAACTGGGTGAGGAAATGCCGGACTGTGAACTTGGGGTGGAGCTGCACGTAGGGGTAGACCTAGAATGACTTGGGATCAGGTACTCCAGTCCAATCTCAAAATATAGAACTTGACAACAGAGGCAGCCCTTGACAGGGCGGCCTGGAAAGCCGCCATTAGGAAGTGAGACTGTAACCACATTCTCTGTGGACAATATGGCCTTTAAACTTGTACAGTATGTATGTATGATTATACATGTAGTTGCTAGTTTTGTTTTCAGTTTGCTAAGTTTATACAGTTTCATTTCGGCTGATAAAAGATTTTGTTCGCAGGTGCCAGAACTTTTTATACTCCTGCACACAAAGCTGCCAGTCTTAAACGAACTGAAGCCTGGTTCCGACCCATACTGCCAGTGGTGCCAGATGGTAGAAGGGACGGTTGAACACTACCTTCTCCAACCCTCGCTTCTTCTCCAATTGGACCCTTCTTTAAGAGGTTAGAAGTTTTATTTTTAAATTTAGATTCAACACTTTTAATCTAATTTATATTGATACTGGCCAGGTGACGGCCATGGTTTTATTAAAGATTTGTAATTTTTCATGTACAGTACAGGTATTGATTAGTTTTGCTGTTTTTTGTTGAGACTTTTTGTTCAGTATGCATTTCAGTTAAGTTATAGAGTTTTATATATTAGATTTATTTACTCTATCAACATAATAAGGTAAATGAGTCATAAACTTTCAAAATTTCAATTTAAAAAACTAGAGCTTGCAACGAAGAGACACTCCAGCTTTTCAATAAACCCTCTTTAAATATGAGGATGCCTTTTTATCTTGGCTTTTGACAATTATATATTTTTTTCAGAAATGAAGGCAGTGTGATTTTTTTTATTTATTGTTTTTTTTTTCGGGACCCTCTTCTCACTAATGTTTTGCCCCATATAGTTTTGAGATTTTTAGACTTTCGCCCTATTTATTAGTTTGACAAAAAAAAACATCTGAAGACCTTTCGCCTCATTTCTTTGTCAAGAATATGACTTTTCGTGCCATTTAGGAGTCTTTCTTTTTTCTGGACGAGCAATAGCAAGCAAAATTTTAGGAGGAACCGGGACATATTTTATAAAAAAAAAATAAAAAAATCTTTTAGAGGTATTCTGGAGGTGTTTTACGCTTTAAAATCTCTGGAACAAAAACAAAGCTAGGATTGCGTAAGATAGGTTCAATAACTTAAGGGGAAATGTGTCATTTTTCTAGAGCCCCTTCTCCCTCATGTTTAGCCCCATTAGTTTTCAAATTTTAAGATGCTTGTCCAATTAGTTTGTCGATTTTAAGACCTTCCGCCCTATTCCCTTGTCAATATTAAAACCTTTCGTGCTATTTAGGTGTCAATTTTTTTTTCTGACGAACGATAGTGGGCCTGTAATTTTTGGAAGAATCGGCCTTCGGCCGTGACATTTTCTACCGAAAAATTTACAAATTAATCTAGAAGGGGGATCTAATGGATGTTTTTTTTAAGTTTGATGGAGGTCTAGGGAGGAAACTAGAAAAATTATTAATAAATGAAAAAATTGACCAAAAAGTGAACCATCCCCCCTTAAGTTTTACCGTTCTGAAAGGTAGGGTTGTGAGTTAGTGGGAGAAGGCGCCTGGGCATTAGGAGTATCGGTGAAGTGATGCACACGAGCCGACTTGGTTGGTTTGGACATGTGGAGAGAATGGATGATCAGAACTGGGTGAAGAAATGCCGGACTGTGTACGTTGGGGGAGCTGCGCGTAGGGGTGGACCTAGAATGACGTGGGCTCGGGTACTCCGGTCCGATCTGAGAATAAAGAACTTAACAACAGAGGCACCCCTTGACAGGGCCGCCTGGAAAGCTTCCATTTAGGACATGAGACTGTAACCACATTCTCCCTTGACAGGGCCGCCTGGAAAGCTTCCATTTAGGACATGAGACTGTAACCACATTCTCTGTGGACAAAACGGTCTTTACACTTGTATGTACTGTATGTATGTATGTATGTTAGCAAACCCTAAGATTAATGGGGTAAATGGGGAAGCATTCTCAGAGTAGCTAAAACCCAAACGCAAACACCTAAATACCTATAATAGTATTGTAAATCGGGGCATCAGAGAGTAAGGCAGACCTGTATTGTTTTGCTAAATCTTCAATATGTTACTTCCACAGTGATTTGTATGAGTTTGTTTTGTCTTGTGGAGGGAGCTGCACCAAGGGGTGGACCGAGGAAGACCCGAGATCGGACTATACGTGCCGATCTCAAATCCAAAAACTTGACAAGTGAAGCAGCCCTTAACAGGGATGGGGATGGATGTAGATTCCGGGCATACGGTCGTCATGTTTACACAGGGCGATATCCGCGGTTAAGTTCGCATATACTGTATTTTGACGGCGATTTTTTTCGGTTATTTGCCCCCTGCTGGCAATATATATGATGATGACAATACGTCATGGGGGGGTGAGGGGGGCAAAACATATTATATCCAAAGGCATTCAAAATAGACGGGAACATGATTGCAGAGGTCCGACGCCGCCCCCGCCGCCGTCATATTTACATTTGTCGATCGCCGTGGTTAAGTTCGCGTCTATTTTGACGCCGATTTTTTTCGGTTATTTGCCCCCTGCTGGCAATATATATGATGATGACAATATGTCGTGAGGGGGGGGCTCCCTCAACATTATTGTATCCAAAGGCAGTCAAAATAGACAGGAGCATGATGGCAAGCGTCCGCCCCGGCTCCGCGTATTGTAAACAAGGCTGGCGGTACGCCCGAATTCTACATTCTACCCCAGGGTTGCTTGGAACGCCGCCATTAGGACAAGAGACTGAGGCGGCACGTATGCGTGGAGCACTCAGTCTTAAAATGTTATGTATGTATGTATTGTGCAGTTTCTGGTACTGGTATATTTGTTTCGCAAATTCTACATTTATTTTTAATGAGTTCATAAGTTCTCAGATGGTACACAATTGGTTTCATACATATTTGAATGTATAAAACATTCTACAGTATTGAATGTTTAAAGCATTTCTTGAATACTATTTTGCAATATTACTGCAGTAGTGATACTGTACATGATATATTTTTAAACAGGCACTTATGTAGTGTTTTGAAAGTGTTTATTGTATGATACCACACTAAAGCCGGTATCACACAACAGTTTTTATAGGCTAGTCAACATTTTTCTGGCAACATTTCTGGAATATTTTTCACTGGTATCAGAAACTAGACAGATGATAGATACATTTTAGGTTGAATATTTACCTCAGAAGCTGCCAGACCAGTATTAAGGATAAATGTTGAACGAAAAAGTGCTTATGTGATGCCGGTTTAAATGATCCTTTGTGCTTCATTAGTCATTATTTAATTTCATGTGTTAAATTTTGTATCTCAATTATCTGGCCACAATATTATACAGTATACTACAATACAAATATATGCATTCAGTGTTCCCATGTTGCTCAGTTGTGTAGGATATAAAACCAATAAGGCTACATATCCTGTATTATTTACTTATTCTGTGTTAAGCTGGTATCACACGAGAGCTTTTATAGTCAACATTCGATGGTCAGTATTTTTCTGGGAACATTTCTGGAATATTTTGCTCTGGTATCGGAAACTTGACTGATGATACTGTAGATGAATTAGGTAACCAAAATCTATTGAATGTTTACCTCTTAAGCTGCCAGACCAGTGTTGAGGATGAATGTTGAGTGAAAAAGTACTTGTGTGATACCAGCTTTGTACCTAACAGATAGTTATATTAATGGTTTTATTTTTGTATTCCAGGCCTTCCAGATCTGACGGTGAACTTCAGCTACGGTAACGTACCCCAGCGCCTGGCTCTCCACCTCCCACAATGCAACAATTTCTTTGTGAGCCAACTGATATGAACACAGAGTCTTTCTTCAGTCGCTGGATGAACCTTAGCACGTTAGTACCATCCTGGATTTTTGTCAATGCTTTGTTTTCCTGTTTTGTTTAAGTCATGCATTTGAAATCCAATTACGCTATCAGACAGTACACTAGGACCATATAGCTGGGAAAGTGTAGCTAGCAGAGAAGGAATGTTGTAGATGGAGGAAGCTGTTGGAATGGCTTTGTTGTGTCTGTTTATTTGTCTGTATACGTCGTCGAGGTGTCCCCCGACTGTGTGCGAGCATATAAGATACGCTAGGACGTACTACCACACCCACTAAATAGTCCGCCTTAGCTGGGATTGAACCCAGGTCAAGCAGATTCACACGTCAGCGTGCTCTCCACTCGACCGCTCTATAACCTTTTCACGCACAGGACGCGATTTGTGGCCTTTCTGGGATACCGGTACTTAACCCTCAATTCGCGGCGACCGTCATATGACGGGAGAGAGAAAATTGGCCTATCCTGCGGCACCCGTCATATGACAGGTTAAAGAGAGAGACCGGGGATTGGAGGAACGATAGGCAGCCTTGAACTGCTCGCCACGGCTGCACGGCATACACTGAGGCCCCATACACTGCTCCTTCACTCACACACCCTCCCTCCCTCGCCAAAAACCACAAAATTCCCAATAATTTATCGAAATTGACCTTCGGTTGCACGATCGGTGCAAGATAACCAGATATCCTACCTACCTATGGTCACCTAAGGTTGTGTTCGCCACTCTCCTAGCAGCACCGAGGAGCGCGTCGCCCCTCGTTGTGGGTTGTGTTTTGGTGCAGCAAACTGTTTGAAGAGACCGCATGCTCCCTTGCGAAGATGGGCTCGTCTGGCACTTTTTGCAGTTCGACATCGAGGCTCTCTTGAAGTTTCTAAAGAGATGCCCCTCATGTCTCTTACTCGCCGTGGGAGTTTGTTGAAGAGACGTGGGCCTCTGTGTGATAACCAGCCCTCTCGCAGAGAGCCCATAGCACCCCTGTTATTCATCCGGGGGATATTGCATTCCCAGCCTCTCCTATCACTGAATTTCATGACTATCGGAGTATGTAGGTTTGGTACTAAACCCTCTGCGATTTTCCACGTGTATATTATTAAGTAACGTTCTCTTCTACGTTCCAGCGAGTACAGTTTCAGTGCTCTTAAACGATCCCAATAGTGTAGCTGTTTTACCGAACGTATATGCGAAGTGAAATTTCTTTGTACAATCTCTAAGTCATTCATACAGGGATCTCATTGGAAAGCTCTATCTTTGCACTTTCACGGATAATTGTAATATTCTCTGGCTCTTGCTTATGCATGAAAAAAAGCATGGAATGAATGTAATTTTTGTAAATACTGTATAGCCACCTGGCGCTACGGTGATACCCCCCCTCCCCACCTCTCTTTGTGAGTTAAAAACCTTTGTGGCTATCAGTGGTGTTTAGAAACCTTTAGTTTAGTTATTTCAACCTCTGCAGTTGACTTTGAGTGAGCTGTGGGCAGAAAACTAATTTTAGATAGGTAATTAGGAGATTGAGAGAACTCTATTTCTGAATGCTAAACGGCAACCCCTGAGTCCACAGGATAGCGAGAGGGTTAAGACGGTGAATTCTTCTTTCTTCAATGGATGGAAGTGCACCTAGCAAGATTTCCAGTTAGCCTATAGCCAGGGTGTTAAACGAAAGCCAAGTCCATTATATTTTAGTCTTTAATAATATATGTGCAACGATAAAGTTGTGGTTTATATATAGTTCAAATTATTTCTTATGGAAATGATAAGAATTCCAAAACAATGCTATTTCATGTTCATTTTTTGGCATTTCTTCTCATATTCATTCAAGTCTTTACATAAAATTGCTCCGGTTTAACACCTGCCTATAGCTATTGTCCTTTACACTATTAACCTATTATAAGAAGAGTACAGTACTGTACTGTAATGGCAAGCAGAGTATACAGTCTTAATCTATCCATTGGCTTGGTATTTGTTATTGCTTGCATTTCTCGCTGTACCATACTGTACCATACTACAGTAATATCTATCATTTATCTTACTGCCATGGGTGTCTACAAGTGTTTAGGCATATGTAGGCTATTAATGTTTCTTATATTTATTATATTTTTTCAAGAGTGTTAATGGAACTCATAACTCAATTGTAGGCCCAGCCAGGAAGCGCAGAAAATCTTCAAATCCGGCCTTGGGATGGAGAACGCGACCATCAAGACCAAGCTGATCGGGTTTTGGATGCAACTCTTGGAAGGCATCGACCCCAACCTGGAGAACTTTGTGTTCGCGGCCATCATACACACGCGCACACAACGGGTCGGGTGTCTGCTGAGGCTCGAGCCCAACTGACAAGCTCAGGTTTGTCCTCTGTTTTTTCTTAATGTACTATTTTAGCGCTGTCTTGAGTCGGCCACCCCCAGCTAAAAAAATAAATAAATAAATAAATCAAAATAAAAAATAGTGGTGTGTGCCTAAGTATATACGGTACTGTGTTGATAGGTAGATAGGTTTTAGACTTTAGTTACTATTTATACTTAACTTTAATGTTCGTGTGTCCAGGCATTTTGACCACAACGCCCCTTGAATTTGGCTCTCTGTCATTCTTTTGGCTTTGGAGGAGACACTCATTACAGGTAACCAGCCTTTTGTTTCCTTCATACACATAGAAAAATTAAAGTAACAGTCACTTTTCTAATGATAATAATTATAATCAGGTTACTTATTTCTCAAAAGCACAGATTCTTCCCAAACAGAATTAATTAGCGCTCGAAAACGTTCCTGTACAATGTCTATTAAACGGTGCCTATATATCAGTGTCCTGTTCAGGCTCCGTCTCGTGTCTGCAACCCCCAGCAATGGGGGTGCAAATCTGACAGTGGGTGGATGATCTCTCGATGTCTGTCTTAAATGTCTCCAAACTTTGCAACTCCATCAAGGTCCTGTTGCTGATGGACAACACCCTATGTCACCCCCATTCCCTGGCTGATGTTCATCCAAACAAAGATCATCTTCTTGCTGCCCAACACTTCCTCCCTAGTGATGATGTTGCATTTTTTTACCACCATTAACTCCCTGCTCAATAGCTGGGCTAAAATGGGTGCCTTGATAATCAGGGACTTCAGTGAACAGTTGCCACAGATTGCTAGACCAAGCTGTCCACCACAGTACTGTCGTCTGCCAAATAGCACACTGGCTGGCACGAGACTCAAACCATCAACCTCACGGTTTGCAGGCGAGTGCTCTACCAACCGTGCTATAGCCTGTGGCAGCTAGTACAGCTTCTTGATAAACAGATCATTGCTAACCACAAGAAGTTTTACCAAATTTGTCTCTTCGATTGTCAATGCTCCAAGACCAAAACAAGAACTTGGTCAGATCAAGGCCAAGGACCTAAATGATGACCTGGAAGTCGACGACCCTCTCCCTGTACCATAAGATTTGCCTGGCCCCGCCCCTGCCTCTGAAGTTGACCCCATGGCCCCAGAAATGACTGTGGCACAGTTTTGGCGTCGGTTCACTGTCCAAAATGTCTTGAATTTCATAGTAGCATCATGGGACGGTATTAATGAGGCTTTGGTGATTTATTATGTTATGTGTTTCATATTTTGATGTCCCTTACCCTATCTTGATATGTACAGTTGGCCACATAAGTTCTGTTCCAAGTTGTGATCTTATGTATGAAAGCATAATTAGTAGGAATGAATTGCGAGTGTGGTTTCTTTTCATTATCAGTTAACTAATCAGATGAGTTAACCACTGCGTAAGGTCACAGAGAGGAACAGAACTTATGTGGGCAACTGTACATTCATCTGTATCTGTATCTAACCCGAGCAAGAGACTATAACATCTCAAATACTGTACTAATGAGTTGGTTGTGAAGGTACAGAGATTCAAAGGGTTGTATGCTATAATGGTATGGACTAAGGGCAGATCAGTCGTTTTTATAGTCCCTCTTCTTCCTCATATTCAGCCCCATTAGTTTTAAGATATTAACACGTTTGGCTCATTAGTTTGGCGATTTTAAGACCTTTCGTCCCATTTCTTTGTCAATATTAAGACTTTTCGTGTCATCTAGGTGTCAATTTTTTCTGGCGAGCGATAATGAGCCTGTAATTTAAGAGGAACGGCCGGGAAATTTTTCTATCAAAAAATGTACAAATTTGTCTTGCAGGAGGGTCTAGGGAGGAAAGAATAAAAAGATACATAAATGAGCGAATAAATACGCCCATCCCCCCTTATGGAGTGTACAGTACAGTACTTTATAATAATGATGTAATACTAAAGTGTATTATTTGTCTTTCAGATGTACCGCCTAATTATTCGTGCCAGTAAAGAGTCGACGGCGCAGATCTTGGCTGAGTTGTTGGCTGAGCAGTTCTAACCCAGCACCCGGGTGGCGGCGATGGCGACCCTTGCTGTTACGGCGGCGGCGGACAACTTCTTTTAAAGAGTCTCGGACAATTTGAACAAAACTTGGGCTGCACTTTGTCATGCTGGAAGACACTGAAGGCTTATGTTAGGTTGTGTTGGCGGGTCAAACGTCATGGAACACCTTTATCAATAACCACCTTTTTTCTGAAGTTATCACCATTTCAGTATGATTTTTTCTTTTTTTATTCTGAAATGGTAATAACTAGAGAAATAATATATGTGAAACTCAACAACTTAACTGAAATGCATGCTGAACACAGCAAACAAAAGATATATACAGTACAGTATGTATGCATTATGTATCTCTAGTTGTTGTTGTTGTTCCCCAAGCTGCCTGGCCGAACAGCCCCAAGGCCCCGAGCAATTCCAAGGCCATAACCGAGTGCCCCCACAGAAGTATCTCTAGTTATCACCATTGCAGTATGAACTTGAACAAATTTATAAAAGGTGTCGGCTTACTGAAGAGATTAAGGTCCGAGTTGTATTGGTGTTACTTGACACTTGGCCCCAAGTACAGTATCATGTGAGGTTATTTGTTATAAAGGTGAAATATATTATTTTATATTATTTTACCTTTATTTTGTATCGTCCCAGTTTTAGTTTGTTTAGTTTGCAAGTTTTACATTTTAATTTTAAGGTACAGAAAACTATATATGTATATAATTAGTTTATTATTATAGTACCAGTGACGTCCATTATATTTTATTCTAGCTATATTAAGACGATTTTGTGCAGTTTAAGAATGCTCTGTGCTAGTAAAAATTATTGAGTGAGATAGTTCGAAGCCAGTTAATTGCTGGTGGCCCTTTGCAAACTGAAATTGTCTAATAGCAGGCACAGTAAAGTTAAAAAGACATCACCGGTACAGAAAGGGTTAAATATTAGAAGTACTGTAGTCCCATATTGGCTTAATAACTTGTATTTGTGCATTCATACATGCAGCATTTTGTCTTTAACAACTTGGGTTCAAATTGGATACAAATCTTAGTACAATAATTATTGCAGGTTCACATGAGAACTTTTTCTGCAACTTGGATGCGGCATTAATCTAATTTATTAATTTCACTCCCAACACCAAACACCTCCGAGTGAAATTAATGAAAGCATATAATCTACCCGGGATTTTTGAACCTTGGTTACCACATACAGATCTTAACACTTAAACCATTACACCATCAAGACAGGTAAAGGTACATGGCTACGATTTTATATCCATTTATCAATCCAATACAGGTAATTAGACAGGAAGTAGAGACAAGTGTTCTGGCAGCTTACCTATATTTATTTAGCCGCTATGATAAGTTACTTTATAGTTTTATGGTAAATGATATGTTTGAACGATCCTTTAACAGCACTACAGTAAATATGTAAACTCTTTCCTTTACCTTAAAGCTATAAACTAATCCATGAAAACATTCTATCCAGTCACATTCCCTCACACTCTCTCTATTTCATTTATCTCCAACTGTAAAGTGTATGCAGAATCTCCAGGCTTCAGCACCCCTTTGCCATGATAACTTCTTAGTTGGTGCTGCAGTGTAGCAGTTCTTGCCTCATCCTTCGGCCCTGCCCTATATGAGTTCTGCTGTGGAACTCATGTGGTCCGGCTGAACTGATGAAATGGCCAGAAATGTCTGCGTGTCTTCACCTTCCTAGATTTGATCCCCTCCTGCCCTTCCCTATCTATCTTCCCTTGATTAGTAGTACTTCTTGTTTTAAATTTATAAATGTCACCATCACTTTTAATCCTTCGGGCCAACCCTCTGAAAGTTCCTTTGGGGAACTCGATGGCCTGGTTAAACTAATTTATTGAAAAAAGATAAACAAATATTTTTTTTTAGGATCCATGCGATAGTGTTACAAAATTGTGTTGCAATGTTGCCAGACACAAGTTATCAAGATAAGTTCTTATTTGAATCCATCTTTACTCTGGTACCTTTATTTGGGGAAGTGTCTTCCGTAGGTAACTTAATCCTTTTAATATGGTGGTGTCATTTTTATTGTTCTGGTCAACATTAGGTTGTTATATACAGCTTAGTAAGGATCTGAGAAAGCCAGAGATTCTTAAAGGTCCTTTCTAAACTTAATAACACTGTCAAGTATTAAGTAAACTAGGTGATACAATGCCATTATAGTGAAAGGATAAAATTTATGTTACATGAGCAATTTTAATGGGGAACTACAAGATGTACATATCTTTCATAATATGTATGTACTGTAGTAGGATAACTGTAGTAGGATAACTGTAGTCTGTCCATTATAGTTAGACCAGAATTTGTTACCCTTGGCCTCTGTAACTCAAAAAGGGCTAGAGCAAATGGGCTTAAAATGTTCTACACCTATTCTTTGGCCGACCCTTCCCAGTTGGTAGAAATATTAGATTGATACTCCAGCCATTTTTTAGTTAAAGAGGTTTAGTGGTTAAGTTTTGTTTACCTAATTACAATGAATAGACTATAATAACAGTGACCCACTTCTCTATATCAATTTATTGATAACACATGCATACTTTATATATTGATCTTGTATATATATCGTAGGCTTCTGCATAAACCTTTAACTGTCTTGATAGCCTAATGCTTAGTGTGCAGAATTTGTGAGTATCCTAGGTTCGATTCATTGGAGTACCACATGTATTAATTACTTTCATTGATGTCACTAGTTAGGTTTATTTGTAAATGAATTGGTGGGTTGGTGAAAACAAATATGAAATTATAGTCTATCTATCTATCTATATGCTCAGGCCCAATCCCCACTTTTCCTATTTTTTATTTTTATTTTCCTCTATTTTTTTATTATTATTATTTTTTTTTTTTTTTTTTTTTGGGGGAGGGTCCGACTCAAGACAGAGCAAGAACAGGAAAACACAAAACACAAGACAAAACAGCGAACAAACAGACAAAACACAAAATTCACACACATCTACAGTAGGTCACCCAGGAGAATACCCAGAGACCAGGGTCACCAAGGTCGCTCCAGCATTCCCCCGGCCCCAGACCACCCGGAGAGGCTCCGATCTCGGCAGGCAGACATGCAGCTGAGCCAAAGGCACAAGCCCGCCCACCACACTTCCAAGCGCACCCTTCATATTAATCGTCTCCCCGGGCCAGGCGCCTGATGGACTATTATCTAGTCCAACTTGCGCCCAACCCCTTCCCCCAAATGACCATGTGTTCACTCAATTATTTACAAGCATTCTCCATTTATTCCTGTTTATTACCACTTCCTTTTCCTGATCTATAGTCATTCCTCTATCATCCAAAGCATGTCTTACACAGTCTCTCCATCTCAATGGGGGTCTTCCTGCCCTTCTATGTCCTCTTGTATCTGACTCATATATTCTCTTTGTAAGCCTTTCATCTCCCATAATTTAATAATTAAGTTAATAATAAGTTATAATAAGTAACTATAATATAATATATAATAAGTAATAATAAGTTAATAATTTATATTCATTATATCGAAATTTCGGAATTAAAAAATTAAAAGATTCATTGAAAGGCCTACAAAAGAAAAGTTTTGCTCCTTTTATAGAAAATATTCTAAATAATAAACATAATTTCACAAATAAATTTAAGAATATAGTCTTTGCTTTTATGGGATATATTAGAGCTAATTCTAAGAAATCCAAAGATAACCGTATTAAAGATAAAGTCATGTCCACTTTAAATTATTCCTCTAAAATTTTAGACAAAATTAATGTTAACAGTCTTATTAATTCAAAGAAAGTTAAGTCCATGTTACCAGATGATTGTAAAGATTTCAAACCATTAATAGTGTATTCATATGAACGACCTGTTGGGTCTATTATTTGTAATTATAATAAAGTTTTAGGAAATCTTTCAGGTAATGATATTTTCAATAATAATAAATGCGTGTGTGAAAGAGTCATGGATATGCCAGCTAGCAGACGTGATGCACTAGCAAAGTTCATTTATAGTCCGATATGTCACATATTAACAGGTGATGTAGAACTAGTTAAACATTTTGCAAACGACAAATTAGCGGAGCTATGTCGTAAAGGGTTTAAATTTAGAATAGGGAGTAATAAAGTAACATGGGACATAATTTTAAAAGATATTGTTTTTTCAGTCAATAAATTAAAAGATAAATTGTTAAAAATTGCGTGCTGCAATGCGAGAGAACTAGAAGCATGGTCTAAATTATTAATTAAGTTAATTAGAAATAAAATTTTCTCGCTTAAAAATGAATTTAATCTTTCAGATTTTATAGACTATAATTATAATAAGCTTAAAGCTGATTTAATAAATTTACATAAACATTTTGTAATCACTACAGTAGATAAAGCCAGCAATAATTATAGCTTCACATGTAAGAAATTTTATCTTGAAAATATGAAAAAAGAATTAGGTATTAAGGGTAACATATTACGTAAAAATATTTGCGGTAATTCTGTTTATGAAATTCAAAATAATCTGAATATTGATAACTTAATCGATGAACATACCAAGAAAAATATAATATTTGATATTAAACTTTCTGATAAGAACAAGTGCATTGCAAAATTATACATGTTACCTAAATTTCATAAAAGACCTTATAAATATCGCTTTATTGCCGGAGCAAAATTTGCTACCACTAAAACTCTATCAGAACAAGTAGTAAATTGCTTAAAATACATTAAAAGTACTCATAAAAGATATTGTAATACCATCATGAGAAGAACTGGCATTAACTATTATTGGAGTGTTGACAATTCGTTAGAAGTTATTGATAAAATAAATACCATGCCGAAAGTTACCTCGGTACATAGCTTCGACTTTTCAACTTTGTATACCAATTTGCCTTTAGATTTAGTATATTCAGAGCTTTGCTTTATTATAGATTTGCACTTTGACAGGTTCGTTAGGAATGGTAATTATTTCATAAATGTTTATACATATTTTAATAATGCATCACTTAGCTCTACTCCCACTAGTTCTGTATATTTTGATAGAACTAAACTTAAAGATGCCCTTAAATTCCTCCTTTTCAATACTTATGTTAGATTCGGGCCGTACATTTTCAAACAAATATTAGGAATTCCTATGGGTGGAAATGCTAGCCCTTTAATTGCAGACTTATTCTTGCTTGCTTTAGAATTTAAATATATAAAAGACTTAGTTGACAGTAGCAAGAAAAATAAAATTCCAGAAAAATTAGCACTTGCTAAACTGTTAAGTAATAATAGTAGATATATTGATGATATTCTTGTTTGCAATTTGTTAAATTTTAATCAAGTTGCTAAACTTATTTACCCTAATTCTATTCCCCTCACACAATGTAACGTAAATTATAAAGTTGAAAATTTTCTTGATATAAATATAGAGATTGTTAATGAACAGTGCATACTTAAAGTATATCACAAAGTTGATGATTTTAATTTTAACGTAATAAACTTTCCTTTCCCTAGTAGTAATATCGATAGTAAAATCACTTATAATTGTTTTTATTCCCAATTAATAAGATTTTGTAAAATCTGCACTAAAGTAGATGACTTTTGGGCTAGAGCTAGGTTACTATACAGACTCTTAGTGGACAGAGGTTTTGAGGCAAGTAAATTGTTCCATAAATTTAATCTTTTAGGGTCAATTATTGTGACTGTATTCTAAAATTTGACATCAATAATTTTAATCAAGCATTTTTAACTTGAAGTTTCTTGTATAACCTCTGCTTACTTTTTGTCTGTATTTATTGTTTATCTTTTTCTTTTTCTATTATTATTATTATTATTATTAATATTGATGATTTTTTAAATTTATTGTTCTTGTTAAAAGAGTACTCTTTGTTTAAATCTGTTGTTACTTCATATTTTGCAATTATTTCTCTTTATATTATATGTATTCATTGTCGATAGTATCAATTGCTTACTTTTGCGATTTCCTTAGTTTATTTGTGCTATAAATGTAGGTTATTTGTAGGGTAGTTATTGATAGGGGTCACTTGAGGCATGCTATGCTTACAGGTACCTACCCGATAGCACTATCGTTAGTGAGTGCTGTACTGTATTTTATATATTATTTTGTAATAGTATAGATATCTTATCAATATTTGTATTTTTTACTATTGTTAATGTCTTGTCATGTTGCAAATTTGATTTTAAATAATATTTTGACATTTAACATGTAGTTTCTTTATTCATGCAGAGTTTAGTAAAATTTGCCAGAACGTCCCGGACTTCCCAAACTTGACTACTTCCTTTAACGTGACGATAGTGCGTTGTTATATGTGCGATTGGTTTGCTTGGGAAAACAGATTAACTTGCTCATGTAGTGATGTACACCCTATGTGGTGGATTGTGTTCTTTTATTTAATAATTTTCATTTTAGTAAGCGTTGTTTCCACATAGCGATTTTGATAATTTAATTTGACTTTATATTGTCCTTGTCCCAATTTTGGTTTGTTTAGTTTGCAAGTTTTACATTTTAATTCGTTCAACATGACCATACCAGCTCAGCACTCTTCTGTCCACTCTGGCTGACAAATGTTCCTACTGCCCCACTCTCCTACGTATCTCTTCATCCTCAATCCGTCTCTACGGGTAACTCCACACATACTCCTCAAGCAGCTCATCTCCATCACATCCAGCTTTCTTCTCCTTTTTCTTCAGAGCCCATGTCTCAGCCCCATACATCACTGTTGGCACAACAATTCCTTGATACATTGCACTTTTTACTTTCATTCCAAGATTTCTTGTCTTCCACATACTTCCCATTGCTCCGAAAACCTTCCTTCCTTCACACATTCTCTGTTTTACCTCCATTTCCATACCTCCACTCCTGCTTATCGATCCTCTTAGATATTTAAAACACTCTATTTGTTTCAATATTTCCCCATCCAGCCTCACATCTAGATTCACCCTACGATCACCCCTATTACACACCATTACTTTACTTTTATTGACGTTCACCTTCAGTTTCCTCCTCCCACAAACCACTCCAAAATCTTTGACTTCCCGCTGCAATTTTTCCTCAGATTCTGCCACTAATGCTGTGTCATCAGCGAATTATAGTACTGTAGTAAAATTTAACTAAGGATAAGGACATATCTCTCAAATATATAGTGTACTGTATATTAAGTTGCAACATAGATCGAAATTATGATACAATTTAATAACTAGCTTGTAGGCCTATATGTACCCTCTATAGTCAAATTTTACAAAGGATAAGAAACTTGTATCTTTCTAAAAATGTTTGGACAAAGTTCAAAAGAAAGAGGAAATTGTCTGAACTGAATACCATTGTAGAGACATTTAATTCAAGCTCTTGGACTTTGATAGAGAAAAGTTAATTTTGAACCAGATACCTACTGTAATTTGAAATTCACAGGTTTATAGAATCCCTTACACACATACATACATACAGTATATATTTAAAGACCGAGTGCTCCACAGGAAGTTCCGGTCTCATGTCCTAATGGTGGCACTCCAGGCAGCCCTGTTCAAAGCTGCCTCACTTGTTAATTTTGTTTTATTCAAGAACGCCGCCATTAGGACAAGAGACAAACTGCACATATGTATGGAGCACTCCGTCTTAAAGTGTTATGTATGTATGTATGCATTATGTTATGTATGTATGTATGCAATCCCATGTGTTTCTTTGTCTGCCTCTTGGTGCAGCTCCCATCATGTTAACAGACTTACATCTTTTCACCCAACTTAGTTCATCCATCACTTGGAGTCTGAAAGAGAGAAATTTGATTGTAACTATAGGTGAAATTGTTCTATGGTTGTCCTCACATGCCTTCACCAGCCTTATGAGAGCTCCGGCCCAGTAGGCTGACAAATTACGTCTTTCTCTCTCTCTTGTCCTCACATGATATTTGTGTCCATTTTGATAACATTTTGGAGTACTGTAATGTATATTGTTCACCATCAAATCTCCAAGACTAATAACAGATATCTAGACGGTTACAATTTCCCCACTAATATTGCTCAAGTGACATCAGCCTTACTCGTAGCATGTGTTCCTTAATAAACTCAACAAACCATGTGTAGTTCCAACAGTGGTGGGTGGTCAGTCATGAAGCTCCTTATTCTATGTCTACATATGGTAGAACAATGGTCATTAAACTCCTCCAATCAGATGACACTGTTTTTTATTTTGTGTTTAAACCTTTATTTTCACTATACGGTACACTCGGCTACCCTAGTCTCTGGCTCACTCATAAATATTCGTGGACTCCACATGTTTCTAATTCTGGAAGTAGCCTATATTTATGGTAACGAATTCATAAGTATAACTTTCCATACATCAACTACAAAAGTATATGCTATTTATTTAAAAGCAAGTTCTATCCAAAGATCAATCCATATACAGTAGTGATAATTACATAAAGAAAAACATAGGGGGTCCACAAAATCTTATGAGTGGGCTAGAGACTATGGCATCCGAGTGTACCTTGTAATTGACTACTTTCAAATTACGGTCTATAATGAAGTTCAAATTTTTGTCATCAATACTAAATTATGTAGACTTTTGATGGATAGATATTAAGTTGAATTTGATTTAATATACTTATGTGTGTACTAGAAATGTATTTTAGCTTTTGTTTTGCAAGTAGTATACTGTACATCTTAATTTAATCCATATAAATATCAATACCTAATACTTAAACTTGCAAGTAGTCAGTTGAAGAGTTATAAGCTAGTCCAATTGCTAGTGAAGTCCTTTAGAAGAATGGTGTTTTACAGAAATACAAGACCAGATTATTTTTACTTTTATTATTATTGTACTACAGTACACTCCAACTACTGAAAGGCAACCCCGTCTGAGCCGTTACAATTCATGTAATGGAAAAATGACTCTAAACCATTGTGTACAGTATATGTATGTATATTTATTATTCTTGGGGTGGCTGGAGGGGCTTAGCTTAGCACTCACAACTTACAACCGAGAGAACTCTAGTTGGATTCCCGAGCAACATGAAACAGTTGGGCAGTCTCCTTCCACTCTCTGTCCACCTATCAGTAATTAGGAATGTGGAGTCGGTGGATATTTATAGCGTCCGACCCGGGAAGGCAAACTGTGATAATTATAATGTAAAACTTGCAAAATAAACAAACCAAAACTTATACGAACACAGTAAAAGACAAAACAACTAGTCAAAATCGCTATGTGGAAACAACGCTTAAGTAAAATAATATTTTTAAATAAAAGAACACAATCCAACCTGGATGACAGGTTGGTTAAGGGGGGGATGGCCGTATTTATTTTATCTTTTTTATCTTGTTTTGTTTCCTCTAGACCTCCATCAAGCTTAAAAAAAAAAAAACCCAAGACCCTCCTTCAAGATAAATTTGTATATTTTTCGATAGAAAAAGGTGCCGGCCAAAGGCCGGTTCCTCTTAAATTACAGGCTCGCCAGGAAAATATTGACACCTAAATGACACGAAAAGTCTTAATATTGACAAAGAAATGGGGCGCAAGGTCTTAAAATCGACAAATTAATGGGCCGAACATCATATAATCTGAAAAGTAATGAGACTAAACATGAGGAAGAAGGGGGACCAAAAAAGCAACCCATCTCCCCTGAACAAACCTACCATTAGCGCGTCTTGCTGCTGATCCGAGAGTCTGCGGTTTGATCCCACACCATGTCGTTGGTAGACGGCAAGAGTTTGGGTAGCTTGGTCTAGCGGTTTGTGGTTAATGTTTAGTTAACCATTTCAAGATCCAAGACGCATTTCTTTTCTGTTTTCTGGTAGTTATTAGACAATTTTATTCACATTAGGAAGGGTATATGGAAGTCAGAGGGTTGATTGAGATAGTCTTTACCCATATAATACCCACAGACCCTTATTAAGCTGTATAAAATCGTCGAATGACAGTCAAAATAAACTGCTAAAACGTGTCAGAGCTTCAAGGGGTTGAGTGTAACAAGGGCACACCCATGCTCTGGCAATCAAGGGAGTGCATGGTGTTAAAAACTGCATCAAACTGCATCAGGCTCCAAAATGCTTAGAAATTATAATGTAAAACTTTCAAAATAAACAAACCAAAACTTGGACGAACACAGTAAAAAGACAAAAGAACTTATCAAAATAGCTATGTGGAAACATCACTATAGCAAAATAATAATTTATAAATATAAGAACGCAATCCACCACATAGGGTGCACATAACTACATGAGCAAGTTCATCTGTTTCCCAAGCAAACTAATCGCACATTAAGTGTAGACTAGCATAAGCACCCAAGCAATGGTTTTAGTTTCATTATCTTGGGGAAAAACTATATATTTTTCATCTGTACCATAGCATATTATACTGTAAGCATGTATGTACTATTAACAGTACAGTATATTAATTATTCTTATGCTACATATCACATCCATACTCTGGATCACAATCATATTGATAACCCTTAATACATTGGCACCTTTTAGACACTTAGCAAACTAAATATACTTCACGCTAAAAATATTACCATACTGAGGTTGTGCTTTCTAAGACAATAAAAGGTTGGTGATTCTTTGGGGTTCCTATTTGTAAGGCATAGATTAATAATAGAGTAACTGTTAAAGGAAATTTGAACACCTTCCACCTCAAGAGCCCAAGAAGATAGGGTTAATATATTACAGCACGTCTTAAGAATATAAGTTAATTCACTAGAGTAAGACTGATTTGTCGTTACCGATACGTAGAGTCGCACTAAATATTTCATGTCCTACTTCCATAATTGCAACTTTGGTTACCTCGTAAATAAAGGGAAAAGGTAATCCTTAAACACACATGAACAAAGCCTTTATGCTCCAGCTTTGTTTGATTATGTCAAATGAACAAAATTGGGTGAAAAGGTGCAGGTCTGTGATTGTGGAGGGAGCTGCACCAAGGGGTGGACCGAGGAAGACCTGGGATCGGACTATACGTGCCGATCTCAAATCCAAAAACTTGACAAGTGAAGCAGCCCTTTACAGAGTTGCCTGGAACGCCGCCATTAGGACAAGAGACTGAAACTGCACGTATGTGTGGAGCACTCCGTCTTAAAATTGTATATATGTATGTATGTATGTATGTATATATATATATTTATTTGTTTGTCTTTTGAGAAGGAAAAATTTGTAGTTGCAAAGGTGGGACTGGTGATTTTTTAGTACAAGTGTTTAGAATGTATGGATCAAATGCAACCAGATTGTAACTTTATTATATAATCTTGAAAGAGAAGTAGAGTTAGCAATGTGCACTCTGAATGCAAAAAAAAACAAATATTTTATATTTAAATAGCCTATGATGAAAATTATTGACAAAAATAACTATTTATTGTATTGTATGAATGTGATGTGCTGACGCTATATGGCTGAAATATTCCCAAATAACGGACCATAGTCTTTGGTCAATTGTAAGTACAGTAAACCATCGCTATCTCGGACTAATTGGGGGGAGACCCAGTCCGAAATGTCCAATTTTCCGAGATGTCCGAAGTCCGACTTATATCCGACTTAGGAGAGGAAAATATCCGAATTAGAAGAGGGAGTCCGAGCCACCAGAGAAAACGGAGACTTCCCTATCACTAACAACGTAGATTCAAGATAAATTACAATACCTGTACAGTATACAGCAGACATATAATTATAAATATCACTTTCCTTCTCCATTTCACTGACCTTCTCCACCTCACTGTAGCCTTAGATCTCGGAATTTACCCTTAGATCTCGGAATTTTCCGAGATATATGACACCTGTCCGACAGACCATGTGGGCTATCGGAGTTTTCCCCTTACATCTCGGAATTTTCCGAGATATACGGCGAACTTTCCGAGAGGCTGATACCAGTCCGAGAAGTGCGGGTTTCCGACTTTTAGAGGTCCGAGATAGCGAGGGTTTACTGTACAGTAGTTTAATGTTTGACCCGAATATTAGTATGGTTTATGAAAGAACCAAGGCAGTTTAGGTATTCTATTAATTTTGACATGTATAGTTGCCAAGACATAAACCTGGTACATACTTACATACAAGTTAATTGTTAAGAACTTTAAAATTATAATAAGCTCCCATTTCTCCAAAAATGAATATATTTAAAAACGGATTGCGCCATTGGATTCAGCGCGTCCTGAGGAATCCAAACATATCCCCACATGTCCAAATCTATTTTTTCAAAAAAAGTTGTTCTATTTTAACTCGTGACCATATCGTTGGAATCCTCTCGAAGCGGAGAATTCCCAAAAATTAATTCAGGTGATTCCGACCTATTATAACCTCACAAAACACGTCTTAAAATCTCAAAAGCAATGGGGCTAGACACATACATACAAACATACATAACATTTTAAGACTGAGTGTTCCACACATAAGTGCAGTTTCAGTCTCTTGTCCTAATGGCGGCGTTCCAGGCAACCTTGTTAAGGGCTGCTTCACTTGTCAAGTTCTTGGATTTGAGATCGGCGCGTATAGTCCGATCCCAGATCTTCCTCGGTCCACCCCTTGGTGCAGCTCCTTCCACAATCACAGACCTCCATTTTTTCACCCAATTTTGTTCATCCATTCTCTCCACATGTCCATACCATCCCAGTCTACTTGTACGCATCACCTCGCTAATACTCTTTATACCTAAACGTCTCCTCAGCTCAACATTTGTTATTCTATCCTGTAGCCTGGCCCCACACATCCATCTCACCATTCTCATCTCATTACGCTCCATTCTGTTGACATCCTCTACTTTAACGGCCCATGTTTCTGAGGCATACGTCATTGCACTTCTAACACATGAGGCATACACCTTTCCCTTCAGGGGGAGAGGCATTCTTTTCATGGTCAGGAGTGGCATCAATTCTCTGAACTTCCCCCAGCCACACCTAATTCTAGCAACAGTAGCAGCCTCGGCCCCACCACCGGCAGAGATGGTATCTCCTAGGTAACAAAACTTGTTAATGAGGGAGAAAGGAGTCAAGAAAAAAGTCCCTCAAGTGGAAATCTCCTCTTAACCTTTGAACTCTCTCGGATCCTTCCAACTTATAATAAAATCGTTTAATGATAGCAAAATTATATGAATAAGTTTAATGATAGCAAAATATGAATAAGTTTAGTGATAGCAAAATTATATGAATAAGTGAGTCCTTGAATACTGAAAGAGGTAATTTATGTCATTATTGTCCTTAGTGATCTTGGCCCCATTCCTCTCACTATAACATTACGCTTTCCATAATGCAGTTGGGTCTGAGTACATGATTAGATTGATATCCAGAATTCGAAAATGGATATTAATCGTGATCGTGTACTCAACCTTTAACTGTGTTGGTGGTGTAATGATTTAGATTCTTATGTTCTGGGTGTGGTGTCCCGAGTTCGAATCCCGGGAGGACCATATGTTTTCATTAGTTTATTCAAGTACATTGGAGTTTGTAATTGACGATTAATGTTAAAAACGGGGTGTTACTTATGTTAATTATTCATTTCAGATGGCGTGGTTGGCGGTAAGAAGAATGAAGGCGGCATTTGGTCTACCACACGTCTTTCCTCAGCTGGACAAAATCGCTTACTGTTGGCCAGCAAAAAAGGGGGAACGTTGTAAAGCACCGAAGGCCTCCGTCGAACGCTGTCAATCACGCAGCAGCTCCAAACCCTCCTCCTTTCTTGTTTCTCCCGCCTGACAACTCTTTCGACTGATCCAGAAGAACAAGCACAATAACAACAACAAGAAGAACAAGCACAATATCAACAACAAGAAGAACAAGCACAATATCAACAACAACAAGCACAATATCAACAACAAGAAGAACAAGCACAATATCAACAACAAGAAGAACAAGCACAATATCAACAACAAGAAGAACAAGCACAATATCAACAACAAGAAGAGAAAACGAGCGGAAACAAGCCTGTCGTCGGTTCCGGACACAGGCAATAACATAATGTACAGTCGGCCTAATAAGTGTTGTCTCGGTACCAATTATGTTTTGATTAATAATTGGTATCAGCAATATCTACACATGATTTCTTCTTTTTTGAGTGAGATATACCAACATGTTCCCACACTTACCCACCCTTTCAACATCTGACAGACATTAATACAGCACAGAACGAACCAAACGTAATGATAGCTGAGACATTACTTATTAGCGCCACCGTACTTATTATCGGCGTGTTGTTGGGAATACCCATTAATTAAGATGAATATTGGTGGTAATAAACCCATATTATACAAGGATAGAAGGCTAATCACCATCATTTATACCCAATGATCGTATATACCCCCCATATAGCCCACCGCACATCGAGTTGCCCCAGAACAACCCCTCACCGCCCCCCCCCCCCCCCCCCACCCCCCCCCCCCCCCAATCAACTAAACTGAACTACTAGATATATTTATCAATCAGAAAATATCACATAAAAAAAAAAATCATACGCTATGGCCTCGCGTGGACGGGTGTGGTTCATCCTACTCGTGACGTAACTTGCTCAGTTCTCGTGGGGTTGGACCATAGAACACTGTCCAAAATAATATTTTGGACAGTTTCCTACGGTCCGAAGCCCCAGAGAGCTGAATCGGTTACGTCACGAGTAGGATGAACCTCACTTGTCCACCCGAGAGGCCATAGCGTATGAATTCTACACCCCTGAAAAAGTTGCTCGCGTCTGATTGGCTGAACATTGAAAGTTTTGTCTGACGTCACACACTGCCCGAGGCGATATTTTCTGGTTTAAACAAGAAGGATTGTGGTGCACCCGTAGATTTATATCTACTATATTTATCTATCGTCAGACGGCTTGATCCTCGAAGGGATGAACACAAATGAATCGCCTCCATGCACCTTTGTCAACCGGCGCCCCTCCTCCCACCCAATACCATTATCATAACTAACATACATCTCAAATATGGGTACATAAGAAAAGAAAACGGGAACCTACAGAAAGCCGATTGGCCCATACAAGGCAGATTCCTTTCACACCCAACCCATTTGATATATGCTTCTATAACGTGTACCAAAACTATTGTATATATTATGAAAATAAAAATTTATAATTGTATCTTTTTTATCATTGAACCCATTATAATGTTTGGCTATATAGTGTATACATTAACCCCTTAAGGATTATGATGAGTTTTGATAGTATAATCTGGCTATTATTAAACGATGTTATTTAGATTAGCAAGGGTGTATGTAAGTCAGATGGTTGGTTAAGATAGTCTCTACCCTTTAAATTCCCACAGACCCTTCCGAAGCTAGATAATATCGTCTAATGATAGCCAGAATAAACTGTCAAATAAAAAAATAATACAAGATAAAAAAGGCAAATACAATCAACATTCATTTATTTATAATACAATCTATTGTTTTAAAATACAATAATTACTGATGAAAATACAATAACGATATACAATACCATCTTTATTGATATGAAATAGATATACACATAAAATATATGATAAAGCCTAATACATTGCTATGGAAATGAACATACAAAATTATAATACAAAGGAGATAGATAGATAGACAGATAGATAGATAGATAAATAGATAGACAGATAAATAGATAGATATATAGATATAAAGACAGACAGATAGATAGATATATAGATAGATATACAGACATATAGATAGATAGATAGATATGCAGACAGATAGATAGATAGATAAATAGATAGATATACAGACAGATAGATAGATAGATATAGACAGATAGATAGATAGATATACAGACATATAGATAGCTAGATATACAGACATATAGATAGATAAATAGATAGATAGACAACTAAATGGATAGATAGACAGCTAAATGGATAGGTAGATATATAGACAGATAGATAGATAAATAGATAGATAGAGAGATAGATAGATAAATAGATAGATAGATATACAGACAGATAGATAGATAGATATGCAGATAGATAGATAGATAGATATACAGACAGACATATATAGAGAGAGGGGGTGTGGTGGTGGAGGTAGGGGGTAGGCTTGTCAGTTTTAGCGAGGTGAAGCAGCTGAGACACAGATCATCACACTCCTCTTATATCACACATTTATAATCAAGTATAGTCAGATAAAATAATCACGTTTAAATATATATAAAGCCTTTACATCTACGGAAATGGATAACAAAAAAAATGGGACCAAACTTTTGAGCCCAACTGTATCTATAAATTCAAGCCAAGCTACTGCATAATAAACCATACTAATAATTCAAGTATAGTATTGTGCTTCCATACCTAAAAAAAAAAAGAAAAAAAAAAAAAAAAAAAAAAAAAAAAAAAAAAAAAAAAAAAAAAAAAAAAGGACCCAAACTTTTGATACCAACTGTATCGGCAATTTCTCGGCCAGGGAATCGTGACGAGAAAATCCTCAAATTTGCCCTGGGGGCATTTAGGAAAAGTGGCAACGTCGCACTAACCAAAAATCATGAATTATCGCATATACAGGCATTCAATCAACATTTCACATATGTAGTTGAATTCAGCGCAAAAAATTACATAGTCTACGTATCTTATTTTTGATCAGAAACGGCTTATTAAGCATATATTAATAATTTTCGTGGCCAGGTTTGGAGATGTGGCACCACTGTAAAAGGTTGCCAAGTATGCAGTTGTGATTTGGTGAGTACTTTCCACCGCCCTTGCCATTTGATTTCCAGCCATCGACCTGACAACAAGTAAGTCCAATATTCCCCCTTTTATTCTCCATGTGTAGCCGCTTTTATAGAGTTTAATTTAGTGAAGTGTCTTAATTTCCGATGTTCGTGACTTTGCGCCAGGTGCCTAATCAGTGTTTTCGTAATGTTTCGGCGCTATTCTCAGTATATTTAAAGGAAAGTAATTGGTCTGATGTGAAGCCGGCGCGTTGCAGCAAACAATATGGCGACCGAGTGAAAAACCTAGCGGACAGCCGGCAGGTTTTTTTTCACCTTCCGGGGACAATTATCGTCTGGCATAATGCATTAAATTATATTAATTACAGGATAATTGCAAGTTTAAGGTTAGAGAAAGTCATAAAATAGAAGAAGCATGTTTTTATTTTATTTGGTCAGCGATTACATAACTAAACATAGCATTGCCCCTGAACTATGACGATGGTTAGAGGACCAGGCCTTTCCAGTATTTCCCCACTATTAAAACTCAATTATGCCTTATATTAAATTCGCATATGCTAGAGTGTAAATAATTAATTATACATACGTTAAATAATGGTAAAATTTAACAAACAAGGGCAAACGATTTGGAGCTAGATAATAGATCGGTTCAAACCTCCGCGCCATTTTGGTAACCCATTGGGGTCATTGCCGTCTCTTTAATAGTCTCTTTAATCCCATTCTGATCAGTGTTTTCGTAATGTTTCTTGTATTGCTCGGTCTATTTAAGGAAAGTTAATGGTGAAAAGCCGGGCGGGTTGAGCAAAACAATATGGCGACCGAGTGAAAAACCTAGGAAGCCCGGCAGGTTTCCACTTCCGGGGGCAATTATCGTGCTGCATAATTCATTTCAATCATATTAATTACCGGATAATGCAAGTTTAAGGTTAAGCAAGTCATAATATTTACGCAAGTTGGTCTTTAATTTGTTCAGATTATTACCACTTAGCACCAAACCGATGATCGGACGTAGGCCTATGATTATTTGTTTCCACAATTATGACATACTACAAAATATTGCATAAAGTGGTCAGTTTTCCCAAGTGGTTTATTCACAAATTATTTAGGAATATTTACGAAATAGTAGCCTAAATAGAAAATCTACCTTAACCCCTTCTGTACCGGTGATGTACTGGTTTATGATATTTCTGACAACTATTATACAATTTTTGTTATCAGCTTAGGAAGGATGTCTACTCAATAAACAGGTTACAGACTGTCTTAATCATCTTGTTGGCTACCATATAATTATACTACTTAAGCTCATAAAACTCGTTTAAGTGTAGCTAGAATAAAAAGTACAAATACGTCCGCCGGTGATGAAGGGGTTCAAGTATAGTGCGATCATTAATAACATTAAGGGCCTCACATCAATCCGTCAATACATGCTTTATCGAATCACTTATGGGGAGGTTTTTAGTTTGTTTCCTACTCTTCCAGCAAGCGTAAAATGTCACCCCCTTGACCCCCATTCAACCTAAATTTGTAAATTTTCGTTAGAAAAATTTCCCGGCCTAGGGGCCGGTTACTCTTAAATTACAGGCTCGCTATCGCTCCGCCAGGATAAAATACACCTCTTAATGGTACGAAAGGTCTTAAACTTGACAGAATGGGGCGGAAAATTCTTAAAAATCACCAAATCTAATGGGGAAAACTTCTACAAAAGCGATGGGGCTAGACATTGAGGGAGAAAGGGATCAAGAAAAAGGTGGCTCAAGTGAAAAAAACCTCCCATTAAGTTAAAGGTTAAAATTAAAGGTATGTAGATTTTAAATATACTTCAGTGACCGCTAACCATGCAACAAAGGGGGGGGTGACAGTGATTTGGGTCCAGGAAACGGGCAGCATTCCTCCGCCATTTTGGTAACCAGTAGGGTGTGGGATCCTCTCTCTTACACTCCAATATATCCATAGATTCCACAACCCATAAACAAACGTTCGGTAATACTGGTAGTACCAGG
>CM064513.1:8665705-8890705 GCA_032716605.1 Paralithodes platypus
ATTGGATTTTGAAAACGTAGGCAAACTAGCGAATCGAAGCCGGCTGACTGGACAATCGTGGTTATTTATCATTAAGGGAAGAGGGTAGTTTTTATGGAACCCCTTCTCCCTCATGTTTAGCCCCATTGCTTTTGAGATACGTTCGCCCCATTAGTTTGTAAATTTGAAGAACTTTCGCTCTTTTTTTTCAACATTAAGACCTTTCGTGCCATTTAGGTGTCAATTTCTTTTCCTGGCGAGCGACAGAGAGTCTTCAATTTAGGAGGAATCGGCCTTCGGCCTGGACATTTTTATACCGAAAAATGTACAAATAGATCTTGGAAGGGGGTATAGGGGGTGTACTTTTAAGCTTGTAGTCTAGCGAGGAAAATAAAACTTCAATGAATATAATTATAAATTAATAGACCAACAAAATGGCGACCGTCCCCTTAACCCTTTGAACATTATGACCCATTTTATCACCTGGCTATCATTAGACGATTTTATAAAGCTTAGTAATTTTAACTTTTATTCTGGCTACTGTTTGACGATTTTATTCAGTTTAAAAAGGGCCTCCAGCAATTAACAGGCTTCCAATTATCTCGTTTAACGCTTTTTACTACCACATATCCTTCTGAAGGGGGGATGGTTCACTTTTTGGGCAATTTTTGCATGTATTCATTATTTTTCTAGTTTCCGCCCTAGACTCCCATCAAATTAAAACAAAAAAACGTCCATTAGATCCCCCTTCTAAATTTATTTTTACATTTTTCGGTAGAAAAATTTCCCGGCTAAAGGCCGGTTCTTCCAACATTACAGGCTCACTATAGTTCGCCAGTGAAAAAATAGGGTAATACTGATTTTGGAAAAACTAAATAAGATGGTCACCAATTTTCCCATGGATTTTTTTATTTTTCCCTGTTAGTTTTCATCAATATATAGTGTTTGGAAATAATTGCAACCCTCGGCGAAACCGTTTTCCCCATTATACAACGATCTTAAGACACGCCGCCCGATAGTGGGGAGGGCTATGAAGTACAGGGAAAATGAGGGGTTAAATGCGTAAAACGGCGATTAGAACCTATTTTAGCAAAACTTGGCTCGGGTTTTAAGGAATTTCTAAGGCCTAAAACCCAATATTTCGAAAACCCGAGCCAAGTTTTGGCCAAAGCTGGCTCGGATTTTGAGAGTTTGTAGCCAACAAAATGACAGTAACCTCATTTGGAAATTTGGCTCAGGTTTCCCGAAATTGCAAAGGCATAAAACCCGAATTTTGGATTTTGCGAATTTTAAGAGTAAACAAATTACAGTAACCTAATTTAGAATTTTGGCTCATGTTTCCCTAAATTGCAAACCCCAAAAAGCATAATTTTGGAAAACCCGAGCCAATTTTTGGCAAAACTTGGATCGTATTTTGAGAATCGAAAAAGACTAACTACATGTCGGAAATCGGCTCATGATTTCCCTAATTGCAAAGCCATATAACCAGATTTATCGAAAACGTAGCACTTATTTAAATCATAAATATCCAGTAACATAGACCTAGTACATTGGATACAAGCCTAATCCACACCTAACGCCTACAATGTGTCCGTAGTACCTAGTAGGCCTACGTGGGATATAACATGGCGGTTGGGCCGGCGCCCATTTAGTAGCCTACCGGTATTCGGCCGTATCTGTAAATACGAATGCGAGGAACTTCGAGCAAATTCCTGATCGAGCGGATGCACAATCCAATCTAATTAACCTAACCTAACCTAACCTAACCTAACCTAACTTAACTTAACCTAACTTAACCTAACTTACCCTAACCTAACCTAACTTAACCTAACTTAACCTAACTTAACCTAACTTAACTTAACCTAACCTAACTTAACCTAACCTAACTTAACCTAACCTAACTTAACCTAACTAACCTAACCTAACTTAACCTAACCTAACTTAAATGCGCCTCCGCTCGAATATGAATTCGCTCGAAGTGTCCAGATACCGTAAATACTACCGCAACTACGAATCTTGTTTCTGAAACCTAGTATATTAACCTAACCAAACAACCCAACCTATCGACAGAGATGGGCAGGTGGAGTGGACTAAAAAGCTGGTGGACAGACCTCGGGAGACAGGTGAAAATAGCGTGTGTACGAATCGGTGCCGTCTATAGGAAGGTATTGACAACCATGTTTCGACAAAATTCCATTTTAGTACTATATATTTTTATTAGGTTTTGCCGAGGCTTAAAACACATTTTCATATTATGTTTAGAGCATATAAAATCCATATGTGTGTTCAAATATTGCAAAATAATTGGTGACCAACTTATTTAGTTATACTCTGATTTTTAGCACCAACAGTTACCTCATATATCTTGGTATGCCCATTAGATCCGGTAAAGCATATAAATCATTGATACATATGCCATTAAGATCAGAAATGTATTATAAGGGAGCTATATAAGAAAACAAGATAAATATATACCTATGGTCCCGTTAAAATATCCTCAAGTAACCCATCAAAAACTGTTCAGGGGACTGGTTAGAACTTGTAGGATGTTTAATTGAAGTGCGGAAATCAGTATTTACTGAGAAATAAGTCTTAAAATGCGCTATGGGTCACCCAGGGTCCCTGCCCTCTCTTTCCCAGGTAATATGTTATGTTATGTTATATTATATTAGGGTTAGGTTAGGTTAATCTAATCTAATTTCACACAACCAAAATTACTGACTAAAATCGCTGTTGGTGCTAAAAGTCAGGTTTACCGGAAAAAGGGTTACGTGAGGATAGTTCGAAACCTGTTAGTTGCTGGAGGCCATTTTAAAACGGCATAAAATCGTCTAATGGAAGCCAGAATGTTTATAAAGACGTCGCCGATACAGACATGGTTATGGATTACTTCTTGTCAGTGCATTTAGCTCTCTCGATCAACCTGATTAGTATATTTTGAAAGATAGATTATTTTTAGGCTTTAAAGTTTATTTTCGACACTTAAATCTGAAGGTAGGCCTACTATTCTTAGGCATTAATTTAACCCGATTGGTAAGATAAGGAGTTTCACCCCATTAGTATGGCGATAATAAGACCCTTCACTCCATTCAGGTGTCTATTTTAGTCTGCGCGAGCGATACCAAGCTTGTAACTTGGAAGAAATCGCCCGTCAGCCGGGATATTTTCTTCTCGAAAAATATACAAATTTATTTTTGAGGAGTCTGGGTGGGCAGTTAGTTAACAGGACGTCGCCGGTTCAGAAGGGGTTAAGGGGGATTGGTTCACTTTTTGGGCGATTTTTGCATGTATTCATTATTTTTCTAGTTTCCTCCCTAGACCTCCATCAAATTAAAAAGAAAAAAAACATCCATTAGATCTAGATTAATTTGTAAATTTTTCGGTAGAAAAATGTCCCGGCCGAAGGCCGATTCTTAAAACATTATAGGCTCACTATCGTTCGCCAGGGGAAAAAATAAACTCCTAAATAGAACGAAAGGTCTAAATATTGACGAATAAATGGGGCGAAAGGTCTTAAAATCGACTAACTAATGGGGCAAACATCTTAACATCTGAAAACTAATGGGGCTAAACATGAGGGAGAAAGTGATTCAGAAAACCGGCCCACACACCCCCTTAAAACAGACTATGGATCACTTCTTGCTGGTGCATTGAAGTCTTCTAATCCATCTATTTGGTTTAGCATGGCTTTGACGGTTTCAAGGTTTCAAAATGGTGTTATAATAGACATATTTGGAAGTACTATGCATCTAATTCATATATTTAACATAGTTCTCTACCAAATCTTTGTAATAGCTGTTTAAGGGGTGGTTTTTAGTTTGTTCCCTAGACCCTCATCAAGCTTAAAAGTAAACCCCCTAGACGCCCTTTCAAGATAGAATTGTACATTTCTCGGTAGAAAAATGGCCCGGCCAAAGGCCGGTTCCTGTTAAATTAGGCTCACTATCGCTCACCAGTAGAGAATCAACCCTAAATGGCACGAAAGGTCTTGATATTGATGTAAAAATGGGACGAAAGGTTTTAAAATCTACAAACTGATGGGGTGAACGCCTTAAAATTCTTAAAACTAATGGAGCTAAACATGAAGGGGCCCAGAAAGAGGATCTTTCCAATATAATCGTCTAACAGCAGCAAACCGTTAACAGCAGCAAACAGTTAACAGCAGCAAACAGTTAAAAAATCGCCGGTACAGAAGGGTTTTAAGGTGTCACACGAGCGGGGTTTTTTTTCCAAGCAATTTCGATTATAATTTTGTTCTTTATACTATGAGGCTCTCGCAATGAACTGATATTAAATCGAAGGTGGATAATGTTCTCTACTTTAAATTCTATGATGGTATATTTTGAAACTGCCACAGTACAAATTGCCTGTAAATATTGACTGAAAATCGCTTGTGATACCACCTTAACCCTTCCAATATTGACGCATTTTGACAGTGGCTATTAGACGATTTTATTCAGCTTAGGAAGGAATTTTGGGATATTTTACCCCTGATACCTAGAGATCCTTGCTAAACTACTTAAATTCGTCTACTGATAGCCATCATAATAATCATGATTATAAATGTAATAGTTTGTAAGTGCTAAGAAATAATTATCATAAAATCATATCACCATCCCACCAATTAACTTACAAATAAACCTAATTAATGCGAATCTAATGAATACATGTGGTACTCCAAGGATTCGAACCTAGGATACTCACACCGAAATTCCGCGCACTAACCATTACTACTAAAGATGACACATAAACAATATTAATGTGATTTTTTCTTTCTTTGCAGATGGAGTGATTAAGCCTCGAACCCCAACCAGACTACTACCTCAACCAGTCTACCACCATCAAGATCCTTTCCTTTAATCCTAACCATCCTTTCCCACCACCACCACCTACCATTTTCCTCTCTACACTGTAAAACTTGTGTTCAAATATAGCGAACATGATACACATAATGGGCGTTTGAATCGTTTGTGTGCTACCTTGAACACGAATGATTTGTAACCCTTGTGTATCAGTTTTGTTATATTTGAACACTGTTTTTGCAGTGTATCTTAGCCTTCCCTTTTCCTTGTCACCATTAAAACCACCTCCCTTCTACTAAAATCTGAATTAAACATTAGATAGGAGTCAATATAAAGGTAAGATATTTAAATCCTCAAATTCTGTGTACATTATATACTTGTGAATGCTATAATAAATGATATATTATATTATTCTTTATGAAATATATATTCATGTGTTATAAATAATCCATGCACTAATCATTTTATCCTATCGTCGTTGGCTTAGCATTTAGAAGAGGTTTTTGGTAGGGATGCTGGGAGAGAGAGTGAGGGGGGGGGGGGGGGTTTAGAGGGAGTAGATATAGTTAGTTAAAGGGGTAGGGATTGGTAGGAGTCTGTTATAGGTTAGTATTGGTTAGGTGTTGCTCTATTTGGTTGGCTGTCTATTAGAGGCTTAGTTAGTTTGGGTAAGAGGTTAGTTAGATTTAGTTATATAGTTAAGGTAAAGAGTTAGTTTGCTTAGGTTTGGTTTGTCGTTTTGGTCTTGTTGGTTGAAATCCGGCCGGTGAAATCCTGGTTGTCTGGTCGTTGGTTGGATAGGTTTCAGAATGTGGCGGCTTGTGGCGGCCTGTGCAGTGATGTGGGTGGCAGACCGACGCTCCTGAAGTGGATTAATCCTTCGTCTTTAATCAACAGGAATGAGATGGAAGGCCTGACGGAGAAACGGAGAAATTAAAGGTATGATCTAACTATTAAACTAACAATACATTCTTTCCAACAGGTTAGAGATGGTAGGAGCGACCCGACGAAAGCTACGAATCCCGCCCACCTGGGCTATGGATGAGAGGAACACCTCCCACCTCGGCTATAGAAGAGAGGAATCACGCCCAACTTGGCTATAGATAAGTTATAAGTTGTTCTGTACAATATGAACTATGAGATACTTTAACATTTGCATTATATCTGAAAGTCCTAATTTGTGAAGCTAAATTATATGAACCTAATGTTGTATTTTCTACCAGATGTGATGGAGAGCAAGCAGCGACAGCAGCCATGTCCAGTTGCCCACTTTAATTTGTATCCACTCTGTGATTTTATGTATGGAAGGGAAAGTTTTATAATTAGATGTGTATTTTCTTAATTATCTATTATCGGTTTATGTAGTTAATTAATATTTTCAAGTGTCGGTTTTAAATAATGATAAATTGTTGGTTTTAAGTAGTAAAGTAATTTTAAATTGTTGTATTTAAGTAGTAAATTAATGTAAATTTTTCAGTTAAGTAATGCTAAATTGTTGGTTTTAAGTAATGTTCAATTGTCGGTTTTAAGTAATAGATTGTCGGTTTAAGAAATATTTAATTGTCTGTTTTTAAAGTAATGTTTAATTGTCAGTTCTAAGTAATTTTTAAATGATGTTAAATTGTCGATTTTAAGTAATGTTAAATTGTCGGGTTTGTGTAGTTTAAAGTTCAATTGTGGGTTTTATATCAAATTATGCTAGTCAAGTATTCCATACATAAAATAAAGAGTTAGTACAAATTTCCGTGGTGAACTGTACACCAGTCGTCACTGCTCAGTGCACAGGTCAGTGTTCTCTATTATTGTATCTTGTAATATATGTACAGTCGGCCAAATAAGTCATGTCGCAGCACCAAGAATATTTTGATCAATAATTGGTATCACTATCTAAGCTTTATTATTTCAAAGTTTCGAGTGAGATATACAAACATGGTCCTACACTTACCCACCCTATTAAACATCTGACAGACATTAATACAGCACACAGCGAGCAAAACGTAATGACAGCTGAGACGCGACTTATTTGGCCAACTGTACAGTCAAAATAAGTTCAATCATAATTTCTGAAATAGTCCCTCGCTAATTTCACACCATTAATTAATTAGGCATGATGCATATGAATATAATTACTTAAGCTTAAATTACCCTATAATAGACTATTCCAGAATAATTTCTAAATTCCGAATAATTTGTGCACCACTAACCTTCCTTATTGTTTGCAGCAGAGGAGCGGCGGGGGGCAGACGTTCGAAGGAGAGAAGAGGATAGAGGAGAGAAAAGAGAAGAAAGAAGAGGAGAGAGAAGAGGATAGAAGAGGAGAGAAAACAGAAGAGGAGAAGAAATGGGGAAGACCCACCCCCAGACACACTCCCCTTGGAGCCTCAACTCTCTCACCAGCAAACTAGGGTAAGAAAACACAAATTATTAAAAGGTTATTTGTGAATAATCAAAATATTTAAGCTGTTAATAAACTTGACTACTTCCTTTAACGTGACGATAGTGCGTAGTTATATGTGCGATTAGTTTGCTTGGGAAACCGATTAACTTGCTCATGTAGTAATGTACACCCTATGTGGTGGATTGTGTTCTTGTATTTAATAATTTTCATTTTAGTAAGCGTTGTTTCCACATAGCGATTTTGATAATTTAATTTGACTTTATATTGTCCTTGTCCCAATTTTGGTTTGTTTAGTTTGCAAGTTTTAAATTTTAATAAATCTAGTTGTGAAATTGGCAAATGGGGCTTAAGGGTCTCAAAATCGCCAAACTAAAGGGGGGGGGGGGCGAACGTCTTAAAAGCTAAAGGGGCTAAACATTAGGGGAAATGGGGACCAGAAAAATACTTAAATCCCCCCTCCCCTTAAGCCTCAATTATAATTAAACAAAATATCATAATCCACAAGACGTCTGATCATATGGAGTTAATGTTAAAAGATCACAGACAGCAGATTGTTATATATTTAAACAAATGTATGAGAAACGTATAATGGATAAATGTACTTTTGGTGAATAATTTAGCCTAGGAAACTCTATGGTAACACTCTTCCATTGATAACGTTAACCCCTTCAGCACCATGACTTAATTTTCATCTTATTCTGGTTACCATTAGAAGATTCTTTTCAGCTTATAATCTATCTCTACGACTAAAAGGGGTCCATAGAATCCTAGTAAACCCTCTGAATAACACAGGTCCTTTATAAACTGCATAAAATCTTCTAGTTTTAGCCAGAAACAAAGGTAAAAAGAAGTCATTGTGCTGAAGGGGTTAAGGAGAGTTGTTATTTTCTTTAGTTTGCTCCCTAGATCTCCAAGCATACCTGTATACTAATACCCCCAAGACTCGAGAACAAGTTGTACACTGTTCGGTAGAAAAATGGCCGGCCAAAGGCCAGTTCTTCGTAAACTACAGGCTCGCTGTCGCTCGCCAGGAAAGAATACACCTAAATAGCACGAAAGGTCTTAGAATTGATTACGAAATTGACCGATAGGTATTTTTGTCAAAATAATGGGTCGAACGTCTTAACATTTCAAAACAATTGGGGCTACACATGAGAGAAGACGTCCAGAAATATACCCTCCCCTTAATGCAGTGATTTAACTTAATGACGTTATAGAGATCAATGTTGGTAATACTAACCTAATGTTTCAGATGTATGGTAGATGTCCAGCCAGGGGGGGAGAACAAGAGATGGTATGAAGCTTTGTGACCAAACGCCTCATCTCACCTCTGCAATACGGTGTGTCACTTACATGTATATTTATGCCTATTGTGAAAGTCTATGCAGTGGAATATTTTGAAGGATGTTCTATAAAGTTTGCCTTTAATATTTAAAACTTTAATTTAAGGTATAAGATCGCTATGGATCCTAAATTAATCTTGGTTGCCCTTTTGCCACATAGGGCGGACTGTGTCATTCATGACAAATACTAAACTAGTTGCTTTATCATAAACCATCAAGCTATTATTGATATTGATGGTTACTACTTCAAATATTAATCTCGTTGAGTGGTCGACGATAACCCATTATCCTAAAATTTAGTTAAAATGTTATCATAATTCTCAAGATGGGATTTGGTGACATTCAGTTAAGTTATCATGACATAAAGCTATTTTGAAATGTCAATCTTATAATTTCGAAACTAGTTTGTAAACTTAAATTTGTCAAAACTCTGGTATGGTTAAACTATTTTACATAAATATTATACTTAACCTACTGTACACTAGTCTTAAAATCTTAACAAATCGGTTGACATAGAGCAGTATAATAATGCCCAAGAAACTTCAAATTATTCCATAGACTATCATAAGTAGTGGACAGTCACAGTAGTATAAGTAGCAGCTTTATCTAACCAATTTAAAGCATTTCGTACATATGGCAAAACTTATTATAATTATTAAGGCATTATATAACATATTTTGTCCAAATTGAGATATGTGGAAATGGGTGAAAACAGGCTAAATTAACTATACTCGGCTCACTATAGTTAGGCAAAACATTTAGCTTGGAGTCATTTGTATATATTTAATTATTTTGTTAACTACTTTCACCAAACAAGGGATTAGAATTCTCGCAGAGGCATATTCTTGACTTAGTGTGCTGGCTTAATAATCCAACAGGGTTGATAGCCTCTGAAGACCTATTTTAACTACTTTCAATATAGTTTCTTGTAAATTAGTACTTGAAAATCATTAAGCTATAGTCAGTATTCAAATTGAAGATGTCAAACTAAGTCGAGGCACTGGATGAAGAGCTTTTGATACAGTAAAACATACCGTGAATGGATACCAAACTTAGTCTTGAACAAGTACATAACGTGAGGGCTATCGAATCCTCTGGTGTGGAAAACTATCGCTTATGTCTATGGAAAATCCTTAGTATTATCATTAACAAATATTGTATTCAAAACTTGTGGTTGAAAAAAAAAAAAGGGGAAAGTAAATATTTGTCAATTGTGATTAACAATGTTTAGGGATCTTCAATCCTTCGACGATTTCTTTATAAATGATATAACCAGCTAATTTTACTCAGCTTTCGGAGGACCACTGGGAATTAAAGGGGTAAATAATATGTAAATGAATCCTAAAACTCTGACAGGCCTTTCCTAAGTTGGAAAATATAGTTTCGAGGTAACAAAATATGTAACTTAATTTGTCGTAATATATTGTGAAGAATTAAAAAGCTAAAATATGATAATGTCAACAAATGCCTGTTATTCTGGCTAACCCAAGACGATGTGGATCAGTTAAGTACCACCAGGAATCCATGGGGTAGGCTGCATGTTGTATCTACCCTTAGAATCCAACAGGTCTTTCCTAATCTGAATAAAATTGTCAACCGAATTTAATTTGTAATCTTATAGTTTAAAATTAAAATGTAAAACTTGCAAACTAAACAAACCAAAACTGGGACAAAGACAATATAAAGTCAAAATAACTAATCAAAATTATTAGAATGCTTCACTACAGCATTGATACTGCCGGATCTAACTGAACTGGCAATCCTAGTTAAAAGATTATCTCCACAAACCCTCTAACTCGACGGTCCTTCCCAAGTTGAATAAATTAGTCTGAAAGTAGCTATGGCGAGTCAGAAATTTGTCATTTGAATAAAAGGGTTAAGGGATAGTGTTGACATAAAATAAAGATCACGAAATAGAGTAAAGCAATAATAATAATAATATAATAATAATAATAATAACAATAATAACAATAATACCTAATAATAATACAAATATGAAAAATAATAACAATACTCAAAATACTAAACATAATAATGAAATGCCACACATAATTCACTAGCGCTCGCATTACGTAACTGTTCAAAGATCCTGAGAAGTTTTGTCAGAATAAAGTAACTTTGAGAAATATTTGCCTTGGCCATCCCTTAGTGAGAGTTTCCCAGGAGAAGTGTTAGGTACTTCAAAATAAGTTAGGGTTGATTGCACTTTAAAATCAATGGAATAAAATAGGTAAATGTCATTCACTATATTTAGGTCAGAAATCTTTACCTTAACTTCTGTAACTCAAACATTGTTAGAGCAAATGGGTTGTAAAGTGCCACTTCTATTTCCTGGCTGACTCTTCCCAATTGGTAAAAATCGTAGCTTGTTTACTCGTCATTTTATATATAATTAATAGACTATTGTATATGAATCGATCTAACTTGGTTATTAGATATACCATTCTATCCTTATATGGGTTTGCCATTACCAACATGCCTCTAAAGGGTAAATATTACTTTAATTGCCTTTTCATAAATTCTTTAAATGTTGTTGTAATATCATTGTTGTAATGTTATTGTAATATCAGTGTTGCCAAATGTACGAATTTCCCCTTCTAAGTTGGATATACAGTATAGTATATATACTAATGAATAATTATAGCTATCTATTGCCGGACGCCTTACTCCCCTTAATGAGGGTGGCCATACACAGAATGCCCCCAAGCGGACCTATTCACTGTAATAATTTAAATTAAATTCAACAAGTTTATATTAGATGTGCAAAACACTAGAGACTTAAGACATATTATTACTTGATTTTGATGTAATATACAACTGCATTGCTTTGCTTGTAAAACATTAATACATATATCTAAATTAACTCTACCGAGACAAATTATCAATGCCACTGTAGCAAAAAAGAATCATAGTAAATATTTCAATTAGATAAATATAGGCATAACTTTATACAAAACAAATTCAATGTAACTCCAGATAACAAACTTTAACTTTGAAATAATGGAAAATAATTTGAAACTTGATCTTCAACTGGAAAACAAAATAACTTGCTGTAATAGGTAAAATGGAATGCTAATGTCAGTTGTTTTTCCGACTAATAAACGGGGCATTATGATCCTACAAAATACTCGCCAAGGGACATCCGATTCCCTGTTAAGGGGAGCTTAAACAAATAACGCAAAGATCCTCTTTAGAGGTAAATTTGTGCATTCCTTGGTAGAAAAAAGAAACCGGCCTTAGGCCGTGAGTTTTTCTGCTAAAAATGTAGCCTACAAATTGATCATGAAAGGGAGTTTTGTGGGTATTAAGCTTGATGGAGGTCTAGGGACCAAAAAAACAAAACTAATATTATAATAATGACACAAATAAGAATAAATAAAACAAAATAAACAACAAAAATATATAACCAATAACCACGAAGACTTTTAAGTCTGATAATTGTATTCTACAGCTGGCATTGTTTTGTTTGTAGTCTGATAAAATAAAATGTTTTCAGTAATCACTTCATGCTACGAGAAAGTATTGCACAATCCTGTTAAAAGCATATTTAAAACCAAACTTTATTCTCCAGTGTTTGCCCAACTCCGGAATAATCATATTAATAAGTAGTTTACAGTTCTTTGGTATAATATATAATTTTACTACCTAATTTAATTGATATAATCTCATTAGTTATCGAGTATAATTTGCTGCTACTAATAATTTTTTGTCTTGGCCATTTTAATTCTAATAATTCATATTTAATGGAAAGTTAATTTTTACTTATGGTGATGCAGGTAATTTGGAGTAGACTAATGAGTGAATGAAGGGTGGCCTACTTTGATGGGCACACTATTTTCGATCTCAATCTAACATTTTCCTTTTCTCTGGGGCCTCTTATTCTCCTTGACTTATTAATGAAGTTAGGTACTGACTGACTGACCTGTTTTTCCCATACAACAATATTTAGTTTTGCTCACCGAATCTTCGCTGTTGTCTGCTGCAATGGTGCAGTCTCTCGCTCTGCTGTTGATGCTGCTGTTGATGTCGTTGCTGCTGTTATTGATGTCGTTGCTGTTCTTGCTGTCGTTGCTGTTATTGATGTTGTTTTCCCGTAACCATGCTGTCTCCGTTGTTGTCGTCCCTATCATTCCGTCAAACAATCACCAATGTTGATGCCTTAAGGGGAGGTCTTTTAGTTTGCCCCCTCCATCAATTGTTTTTAATCCTCACTGCTACCTTCTTGTCTGTTTGATGTATCCAGTTGGTTGTCAATATTCGCTCGGCTCTGCCATATCTGCGCGGTCTGCTTCATATGATATCTCTGCCGTTTTGCCATATCTGCTTTCGATACCAAGGCTGGACACCAATGACTTCTTGACTGACTGCTTCCTGACAATACAAATAAATATATAAATACAAAATAATCTTTACTTTTCTTGTATGCGTGTGTGTGAGGGGAAGGGGGGGGGGGGGGTACAGGGAGGGCGTTGATGTACAAGGGGTGGGTGGAGGGGGGGGGGGATACAATACAGAACACCAGATTCAATAGAACAGGTAGAATAGATTATAAGCAATAGACTAAACTCAAATCCAGAATAGGACTGAAACCAAATGATCTGGGATGGGGTTAGGATGAACTACCAGGGAAGGAAGGGAAAGGGAAGATTCGTAGCGGGTGGTGGAATGGTTTTATGAGGAAAGTGAAAACAAATATTGAAATTTAAATATTGATTTAGAACCCCTGGACCCCCCCCCCCCTACATGATTCCCCTCTCTAGCCCCCCCACCGTCTGGGTCCCCCTCTCAGGACCCCCCCCCCCCTCTTGGGTCCCCCCTCAGGATCCTCCCTTACCCCCCTCAGGATCCTCCCTTACCCCCCTCAAGACCCCCCCTTACCCCCATCAGGACCCCCCTCACCCCCATCAGGACCCCCCCCTTACCCCCATCAGGACCCCCCCTTACGCTCTACCCCCTCAAGACTCCCCCCTCAAGACTCCCCCCTACCCCCCCTCAAGACTCCCCCCCCCCTACCCCCCTCAAGACTCCCCCCCTACCCCCCTCAAGACTCCCCCCCCCTCACCCCCTCAAGACCCCTCCCTCTGGACCCCCTTACTCCCTACCCCCTTCCTTGAAACCCTTTTATTTCTGGTGCCTCAATATATTCTTCTTTTTACAGATGTGCTGCCCTGCTGTGACCAGACTAAGGACCCTGGACTAATGGAGGATACGCTATTTAACAAAAAATAAATAAAATATCCAATTAAAGTCTTGACTATTGATTCCAACCTGTTGATGTAATCCAATATTGTAGATCAATCTTATACATTTCTGAAAGATGGTTATTCATTTTAACTTTGAATTAATAAAACATATGAAAGAGTTATTGTAATCCAATATCGTAGATATTTTTTAGATAATGAACAGCATATCAATAATTAATCTTAATTTTGGAATGCATAGAAAAAAAAAGTTTCAATAAATGATTACCCTCGATAAATTTAGAACATATTTACAAATTCTAATAAGATTTAAATTTGTATTTTGAAATATTGGAATACATTGCCAGATAATAGAAAAGGGCAAGTTCACGAAACGAACTGCAAAATAAAATGACTGGGTGAGGAGGGATGACTTTCAATACCTAATATATCTAGATTCTTGGAGGTAGGTAGGAAGAGTTACATGGGTTAGGGAGAAGCAGGCAAATAGCATTAGTTACATAGGATAGATATTTCTAAATAGATACATGGATAGATATACACCTAGGGACAGTTATATGGAAAGAGTTGCATTATACCTTTAATGATTAAATTATCCAAAACCTATACACCACTTGACCAACACCTCACGTAATCACCAACACCACTGAATACTGCCAACACACTAAATCACACTCCCAACATTTAGGTTCAATGATTGTCAACACATCTGCCAACAATCCACACTTTACTTTGCCAACAGTCTTACACACAACACACTAAATCACACTGCCAACAGTCTTACACACAACATACTAAATCACACTGCCAACATTTAGGTTCAATGATTGTCAACACATCTGCCAACAATCCACACTTTACTTTGCCAACAGTCTTACACACCACACACTAAATCACACTGCCAACAGTCTTTCACACAACATACTAAATCACACTGCCAACATTTAGGTTCAATGATTGTCAACACATCTGCCAACAATCCACACTTTTCTTTGCCAACAGTCGTACACACATTTAATCACTTTGCCAACCTTCATACACACTTAATCAGCATATCACTACCTTCGCCTGCTTTGCCCATACACTATTAACACTTAAGCATACACCCTTAGTCACTTATTGAATATATCCCTACCCTACTTTGATCACGTACTCTGCCAACATCCACATATCACGCCACACTTTCAATACACACTTGACCACAATGCCAACTGACTTATAATTTTGCCAACATTCCTACTCTACTTAATTAACACTACACATCACACACAACAGGAAGAAACACTTATTATAGAAACTAACCTTCCCCCAAAAGCTGCACACTATACATAAGCTAGTTTCAGAAGTAATAAACACTACTAAATAATAAACACAGTAGGTTAGTTAGATTATATATTAGCTAGTCTTTCTTTTCAACTGACGGTATATTGCAAAGTTCCCATCAAGATTTGTTATTTTGAAGATTTTTGAGTGAAATAAAGTGCTAAATAAATAAACTTAGTCTTGATATGATGCAGAGACATCGTAGTTTCATATTTTCCATTAATTATCGATAAATCAGCTCAATAGATTAAATTTACCGTCAGCTGAACAGAAACCGTATAGTTAAGACCGGCTTACCTCAGTACTGCCTGGTGGGATATAGGATAGTGGTGGTGTAGACTACTACTGTAGATGTTAACTTGCTGATCAACTGGATTATACCTGAGAAGTAAGAAATATAAAGGACCGTACACTTAAGAAAATTAAAAAGATTATAGAAGTATTACTTAAAAGCTTGGCTATGAAATAAAAAATTTAAACTGAAATAAACAAAGATAAAAATGCCAAATTGCATTGCCAATGAAACTCGATATTAAAGGCTTAAAATCCAAAACAAATTAATGACGAATTACTGAAAACCCAATGGCTACTACAATATGATAGAAGATTATAAAGAAACTTTGCAAAGAAAATTACTATACGTAATATTGGGTAAATTATGTACTGAACAAAGTTATACCATGACCACAAAGCCGAGTTGCAAATTAGCCAAAGACAATGTGCATTATTGTTTTCTGAAGTACTTTAGGTACGTAATATAAAAGAAAAGACTTCATAATATATAGAAGTACCTTTACTGGTATTATATAAATATTCAAAATATATATCTGTATTCTGTAGGTGCAGTGTTTTTTTGGTTTTATTATATATAAAAATGTATGTGTCTCTGATCAATAAAAAAACTAAGTTGATATATGCTCTTTTTAATATCCATGTTATTTTTGTTTCTCCTGTTTCAAGTTCTCAAGTATAATTTTGTATAAGTTAATTATCTTGGTTCTCTTCATATTTCGTCAATTTTAAAGTTAATTATTTTTTTTAAGTTATAAGTACTTTTTCTTAGCATGGGGTTAAGTTTTTCAAGTATATTTTTTTTCTAAGTTATTTTTAGCATGGGGCTAAGTTTTTCAAGTATAGTGTTTTTCTAAGTTAATTAAATTTGATTTAAGTTCTCTTTATATTCTAAGTCAGTTTATTATTTATTTTCTGAGTTCTCTTTTATTTAGATAGTTTCATATTTGTTTTCTTTTTATTTCTAAGTCCATGTATTGGAACTTTATTTATAATTGAAAACTATTTTTCTAAGTTTTCATCAGTTATAAAAGTCATAGCTTACAATAAAGTGATCAAGAAAAGATATATATGTATTTTTTTTTTTTATTAAGTAAAGTTCGCGTGACAAAGACGATATATAACAATATTATACGCGGTACAAAAGCGGTGTGTATACTATATCATAAGTTAACGTTAAAGCAAATACAAGAGTAATGAATTCAAGTGATGCAAAGATATTATTTGACCCGGTACAATGGCGGAATATATATAAGCTACGTTAAAGGCAAACAGTCATTAAATTAAAGCAAAGGAAAATATTGAAGCTGAAGGAGGGGCGACCAACTCAGGGGGGAAGAGGGGAAGGGGGACATCATCAAAACAACAAAGCTGTGAATTAATAAGAATATCAAAGATTAGTAAAAGTAATAAAGCCCTATCTCATCTGAAAGGGAAAAATAGATTAGCCTAACCTAACACACACCATTCATACCATGCAACTACGACTACATACTACGACTACATACTACGACTACTACTACGACTACTACTACGACTACATACTACGACTACATACTACGACTACATACTACGACTACATACTACGACTACTACTACGACTACATACTACGACTACATACTACGACTACATACTACGACTACACCTAACCTAACCCTACCCCTAACCTAACACGCATCATTCATACCATGCAAAACTACGACTACAAACAAAACAAGAATAACACTCCCCTTGTGTCCTGATGGTGTTGCAGTCTCGTAGCATCGGCAGAGTCCACAGGGCAGTCTCGTAGCGTCGGCAGAGTCCACAGGGCAGTCTCGTAGCGTCGGCAGAGTCCACAGGGCAGTCTCGTAGCGTCGCCAGAGTCCACAGGCAGCAACTCAAATCCTGGAAATAAGAAATAAAAACATTAATTTGAGATCGTAAACAACATAACAAAACAAAATCTATTTATACTCAGTTCACGACAAGTAGGTAAACTCTTAATTTTAATTTTCAAATTTATTGTTTTAAGTTACAAGAGTTTCTAAGCAAGGATATACGATGCTAATTATCAAGCACTTTTAATGAAAGGTTGAAAATATATATATTTGTATTTAATTAATTGTGTATATTTGTATGTTAATTGGTGGGTTGGTGAAAATATGAATTAAGTAACACCCCGTTTTTAACATTAATCATTAATTACAAACCCCAATGTAATTGAAAAAAATTAATATGAACAGTATAGCAACAGAACAGAGTATAATGATATACTGTAGTATAATGAGTTGGACAGTAACTTACCCCAGACAGTTGGTAGGTTGATGTGTGTTGCAGAGTCCATAGTTCGGGTGGTGTTGGTAGCTTCCGGTGAGTTGGCTTAGTTCGGTGATGGTGGGATACAAACACCAACTCAAATCCTGAAATAGAGAAAAAGAAAAAATATAAGACTAAGAAATATTTACACAGTACGAGATATAAATATATTACTATATTAATTAATTAATTATAAACTATCTAAAATACCCAACTGAAATATTTACAAAGTATGTATCTAAAAAATATATAGATAAAACAATGTTATATCCAACTATGAATTACGTATGAAATGCGGGATATGTAAAAAGAACCGAGTTGCATTTAAACATCTACACAGAACTGGGTGGTATATAAAACTCTAGCCCGCGCGTTGGTCCTGAGGCCGGCTGCCTGCCTGAGTCACCCAAAACCGCCCAAAACGCCCAAAATCACCAAGCCCAAATTAACGCTACGACATTCTAACCTACACCAATCGATTTACCGCATCATTTTACCCTTTCTGTACACTTTTATCTTTGCTGGACTTGTGTCAGATTCTCCAAATTCGCTTTCCCTGAGCCAGAAATCGAAATTTTCAGTCACAAATTTGAAAGTCCAATAACTTTTGCAGTTTTTGAGTTACAAGGCTGAGACTTTGCCATTAGGTAGTTCAAATTATTTAGAGAAATGGATTTTTTCAGATTTTAAAAAATTTGAGTTTTACGAAAGATACGAATTAATTAGTACCGCTTTATTCATAAGTCGTCAAGTATTAGTAAATGTAGTTGAAATGATCTGTTCTTTCACACAATTATACATTCATTTATAGATTCCGTTTTATATGAATGCTTGAAACTATTAGAAACTCGAGTAATAACTAAATAATATAGATATTGAAGGACTTGGTGATCCACGCGCTCTGGTTAAGTCTGACTGCCTGGTGCCTTATCCACCCAAAACACCCTAATTCACCAACCTATATTAACACTACAACTTTATAACCTATTCCATTCGATTTACCGCATCATTTAACATTTAATTATATAGTATTTTTGTAAAAAATAGCCACGGTTATTCCCTATTCTCACTCATAAGCCCACACATCCCATTTTCTAGTCACAAATTTCATAGTTCATTAATTTGTGCAGTATATAAAATACAAGGTTGATAATTTTACAACCTATAGTTATCCTTATTTATAGATTATGATTTGCTCAGATTTCTTTAATTATGATTATTACGAAAGATAGACATATATTTGTGTGGCTCTATTCATAAATCGTGCATTTTAAGTTAATTTGGTTAGTTTTTCATTATATAATTCGAATGTAATTATCAAGCCATAATAATGAAAGGATGATCAGCTATATACCTTATGATTATCTCTTTAAATATGAACAGTATAGCAACAGGACACACTATTAATTATTTATAATCAATCTACAATACTCGAATGAAATGTTTACAAAGTACCGTACGTATCTTAAAAATATATAGATAAAACCGTATAATATCTAACTATTAATTAAGTACAAAGTCCGGAATATGTTAATAGTATAAAGAACCGAGTTGCATTTAAACATCAACACAGAACTGGGTGGTATATATAACTCTCGCCCGCGCTTGGATCCTGAGGCCGGCTGCCTGCCTGAGTCACCCAAAACACCCTAAATCACCAAGCCCAAATTAACGCTACGACATTCTAACCTACACCAATCGATTTACCGCATCATTTTACCCTTTCTGTACACTTTTATCTTTGCTGGACTTGTGTCAGATTCTCCAAATCCGCTTTCCCTGAGCCAGAAATCGAAATTTTCAGTCACAAATTTGAAAGTCCAGTAACTTTTGCAGTTTTTGAGTTACAAGGCTGAGACTTTGCCATTAGGTAGTTCAAATTATTTAGAGAAATGGATTTTCTCAGATATTTAAATTTTTGAGTTTTACGAAAGATATGAATTAATTAGTGCCGAAAGATTCATAAAACGTCAAGTATAAGTAAATGTGTTGAAATGATCTGTTATTTCACACAATTATACATGCATTTATATATTCCGTTTTATATGAATGCTTGAAAATAATAGAAACTCGAGTAATAACCCAATAATGTAGATATTGAAGGACTTGGTGATCCACGGGCTCTGGTTAAGTCTGACTGCCTGGTGCCTTATCCACCCAATAACTTCCTAATTCACCAACCTATATTAACGTTACAACTTTCTAACCTATTCCATTCGATTTACCGCATCATTTAACCCCATCGTGGATAATTCTTTCCTTTAATCTCAGAGTGTTTATCTATCTCCATTCCTGAACCCAAAATTCATATTGTGTTTTTATCTGTGTTTGTTCGTTGTTTTATGTTGTTTTTGTATTTTCCCTGTTCTTGCTCTGTCTTGAGTCGGCCACCCCCAAGAAAAAAGGAAAACAATAATAATAAAATCGAATCAAACAGAAAATAAAAATACAAAATAGGAGAAGTGGGGATTGGGCCTGAGCATTATAGATAGATAAAAATTCAAAAGTTACAGACTTATTTCGTATTATTAGGTGTACATATTTAGTACCAGTAAATAGGCAGGGTGCTACCGTACTTATTTATATACTGTTTCACATAACACAAAAAAAAATAGAATATATAATTTAAGGGGAGATTTCCACTTGAGGGATTTTTTTCTGGACCCCTTTCTATCTCATGTTTAGTCCCATTGCTTTTGATATTCTAAGACGTTTGCCCCATTAGTTTGGTGATTTTAAGAACCTTTGCCCCATTTCTGTCAATTTTAAGAACTTTCGTGTCATATAGGTGTCGATTTTATCCTGGCGAGCGATAGCGAGCCTGTAATTTAAGAGTAACCGGCCTTTGGCCGGAAAAATTTCTACCGAAAAATTTAAAAATTTATCTTGAAAGGGGGTCCAGGGGGTGTAATTTTAAGCTTGATGGAATTCTAGGGAACGAACTAAAAACCTCCCCTTAAGTAATATAAAAGGAGAATGTAGTATTTAGGAACTATCCACGCACTCTACAGCATGATGTAACGAGCACGGAAGATCTGAATATTGAAAAAAAAAAAAAAAATGGGGCGAAAGGTCTTAAATTCGACAAACTAATGAGGACACACGTCTTTAAAACTCAAAACTAATGGGCCTAAACATGAGGAAGAAGGGGGCCCAGAAACCCCCCCCCCCCCCCCCCCTCTGTTGGATATCAACATTATATCCCCTTGATGATTATGACGCGGTTTGATAGTATTTTATTCTGGCTATCATTACACGATTTTATGCAGCTTAGGAAGGCACTGTGGGCACGAAAAGGGTAAAGACCGTCTCAATTTTTTAAGATCATTTACGTGTCGATTTTTGTTTCTGGCGAGCGAAGACGGTCTCAATTTTAAGACCTTTCGTGCCATTTACGTGTCGAGTTTTACAGATTTCTACAGATAAAAAAATGCACATGTTTATCTCGAAGTAGTGAGGGGGGGGGGGGTGTCTTGGGGTGTATATTAAGGGGGGGGGGGACCTGCTTTTTGTTATTTCTGTCCTTTTCTCTCTTTCTCTGGCTTGTATCCATTCGGCCCCATTCAGCCAACTATTTTAAGACGTTTATCCCCATCTAGGTGTCGATTTCTTCCTGGCGAGCGATAGCGAGCCAGCATTATATGAAGAAATCCGGCTTCGCCGGAGACATTTTTCTATCGAAAAATGTACAAATTTAGCCTGCTGTCAAACAAAATAAAAAATATGCTGGCTCGCTACCGCTCACCAGTAAATTTTTTACACCTGGATGGGGATAAACGTCTTAAAACAGTAGGCTGAATGGGGCCAAATGGATACAAGCCAGAGCAAGATAGAACAGGACAGAACCAAAACAGGGTCACCCCCCTTAAAGACGATGGAGATCTAGAGAACATTAATAGAGAATTAACCCCTTCTGTAATGGTGATGTACTTTGCATTATATTCTGGTAACTATTATACGATTGTGTACAGCTTATGAAGGATGTCGACTCATTCAAAGGCTGCAGACTATCTCAATTAATCCATTTAGCTACCATATATCCTTCCTAAGCTTCATAAAATCGTCTAAATGTAGCTTGAGTAAAATTCAAAAGACGTCGATGGTAGAGAAGGGGTTAACCCACAGACCCCTCCTAATCTGAATAAAATCGTCTGATGATCGCCGGAATAAACTGCCAAAATGCGTCCTATTCCTCGAGGGGTTATCAAATATATAAATTAAGGGGAGATGGGTCGTTTTTCTGGTCCCCCTTCTCCCTCATGTTTAGCCCCATTAGTTTTCAAATTGTGTGACCTTCGGCCTATTAGTTTGTCGATTTTAAAACCTTTCGCTCCATTTCTTTGTCAGTATTAAGACTTTTCGTGTCATTTAGGTGTAACAAAAATTCCTGGCGAGCGATAGCGAGCCTGCATTTTAAGAGGAACCGACCTTCGGTCGGAATTTTTTTCTATCGAAAAATGTACACATATCTTGAAGGAGGATCTTGGACGTGTGTATTTTTGGTAATTCTTTACTTATCCAGCTGTTCCCTCCCTCCCTCGGACTCCCCCCCCCCCCCCCTCCCAATCCCTCTAAGCCCACGTATCTTTTTCAGAAAACTGAATTTTGAGCATAGACTAAAGAAAATGGATACAGGAGAGGTTGAGGGTAACTATATAGAAAATGTATAGCTCATATATTGGGGGTTGCTTTCTTGTATAGTTCTCCATATATTTTGATTGACTATGTACTATAAACTCTGAACATTGTATAGCATGATGCATGGCCTTCCGCAACAACGTTCCCCAAAGTGTTGGGGCTTGTACTGAGTGCTATATAAACAAGATGAAAACAAATATAGGTTGACCCCCCCCCCCCCTCATGACTTATTAACCCCTTCTTTACCGGGATGTCTTTTTAGTTTTATTCTAGCTACATTTAGAAGATTGTGTGGTAGTACAAAGGGTTAAGTGCGATAGTTCGAAGCTTCTTAATTGCTGGTTACATATTTTAAACTAAATAAAATCGTCTAATAGTTGCCAGAATAGAATTACAATTGTCGTCGGTACAGTAGGGGTCAATATATGGGCCCAGTCAGTCACAAACACACGCTTTCAGCATTTTCAGCGAGACGTCTACTTTTAATTGATTCTAGTTATATTGAGAGGATTTTATGAAGGTTGGGAAGGATCTGCGGTAGTTAAAAGGGTTAATTGAGATAGTTGGTAGCTCTTTTATTGATTCTAGTTATATTGAGAGTGTATTTTGAAGCTTAGGAGAGATAGCGTAAATTCTTAAAATCGCCAAACTAATTGCCCAAACGTCTTAAAATCTGAAAACTAATGGGGCTAAACACGAGGGAGAAGGGAAGCCAGTAAAACGACCCATCCCCCCTTAATTAAACTGCCTCATAGCTCGGCCATGTTGAATTATGTTTGGGAGTTATTGAAAACGGGAGTGTTGGCCTGGTGCGGGGTAACTAACATAAAATAATGGTAATAGTAGCACTAACACTCAGCGCATCCTATAAAAAACGCTTACCCTACACATTATCGAAATAGTGACCCATCCTAATTAAAGTACAGTAAATTTGGGAGTGCGTTTTGAAGTTATATTAGTTTTTAACGGGATTTACTATTTTTAAACAATATTTCCAGACGTCCATCGACACTATATCGCCGAAGAATTTACCTTCGGACCTACAGTACGTTTTCTGTTGACCCATTTTCTTACAATTCGCGGCGGTTTCGGGTGGTTTTTCATTCTCCCGTAGTATGTTTTAGTATTTTGACATCTAGATAATTTGTTAAGAGCAGCAGGGGTCAGGGGGGGGGGGGGGGAGGTTCAGGGGGCGGCAGCTCCCAAGTTAGGTAATGTTGTTTGGTTAGGTTAATGACAATATTGTCGTTGGAAGTGCATGTGACACACGTCTGCGCGAGTGCAGCCTCGCCAACTGGCGGCGGACATGTGTCACATGACACCGGCACTTCCGATGACAATACAGTATTGTCATTAAGCTAACCGGTATAATCCTGTGTAGCGGGTAGACCTGTATTTATATCTCAGTAATTTGTTAATGTTACAATATATTTTTACATTTTACATTTATAAATAGTCCACTAATATACTAGGTAAGGTTAGGTTAGGTTAAAGATATTGGGTAAACATTGAAGAGACCCCGGACAGCCTTTATACTAGTTAATTTTAGTTTTTAGTTGATTTTTCTTTGATATACAGTGTTGTTAATACCGAGGACCATCGCATTCTAGTATTTGCATCATTAGCCTAACCTAACCTAACTTACACAGGATCTTACCACCTAACCAAGCAACCTTACCTAGCCCCTGCATATGTCAGTAGTAGGGACTAGGGCTTCCTAAATAAGGCAGGTTAAAACCTTACAATGACAAAACAAAAACAGTTCGCAAAGGAAAGGTACGAACACGCGCGTATAAAGAACTCCCCTCCCCCTTACAGGCTAAAGTAAAAAAGAGAGAGAGAGAGAATGAACGCGTGTGTATGTAGGCGATGGGGGGGAATAAGTTGGATCACTTTATGGGGCAGAGGGCGGTATAGGTTGGATCACTATATGCGACACCATCTAAATCACACACAAAAAAAAAAAAAAAAAAAAAAAAAATGTTTTACTAAACATATTGATTAATTGGGAACGAGTGGAGATGTGGAAAGACGAAGGCAACTTGGAGGGGGAGTGGGGGGGGGGAGGGTAGTTGGGTGAAGGAGGAGGGAGGAGGGGTCAGAAGAGAGGAGGAGAAGGAAAGTAAGAGGGAGGGAGGGAGAGAGAGAGAGGAGGAGGAAGAGGAGAAAGAGAGGAGGGGGGAGGAGGAAGAAGAGGAGGGGGAGGGTTAGAAGAGAGAGGAGGAAGAGGAGAGGAGGGGGAGGGAGAGGAGGGGGCAGTTTGTCAGGAAGAAGCCAGGAGAGGAAGGGGGGGGGATTCAGAAGAGAGAAAGATAAGTAGAGAGGAAGAGAGGAGGGGGAGAGGGAAAGGAGGAGGAGGAGGGGTAGAGAGAAAGGAGGAGGAGGGGGAGGAAATGAGAGAATAGAAGCGGGTGGGGGTGGAAGCGGGGTGGGGGTGGAAACGAGTGCGAGGTTTGGACGAGGGAGGAAGGAGGAGGGGGGGGGGGGGAACACCGATATCACCCCATTCGCTAGTTTGTACCATAATTATAAGTTAACGTAACCCTCTATGCTCACCGCACCTCACCAACATAATGTAAACACGTCAAATTGTTTCCGTTATGACCTAAATATCCTGGATGTCGACGATATTCCCGTATTTACTATTTGTTAGAATATAGGCTGACGATATGGCAGACACGAACCGGCTCATTCAGTCAGAAGTCTTTAATTTCCTTGTATTAAACCAATATTTTACATCCATGGCTACCTTAGCATCAATAGAATTTCAGAACACACTTATTATCTAAATATATACACGAAATATTCCCATACACACCTTAAATGCGGTGAAAACGCGAAGAGCCCACGACCATACGTCCGTCTGCTTCCAGGAAATGTATAGCACTGAGTAATGACGTCACATTCAAACGCCGCTTGCCCGACCATCCACGAGTCCTGTTCGGATTTATAAAGTTAATTAATCAACTTCCGTATTATCTTCAGGCTTAGCATGTTCCCAGGTGATAGTCTGTTTTATCTTAGGTATTTGGAAGTTGTTGTAATCTGCATATAGGGCTTATAATACACACACATATAGTTGTTGTAATCTGCATATAGGGCTTATAATACACACAAATAGTTGTTGTAATCTGCATATAGGGCTTATAATACACACACATATAGTTGTTGTAATCTGCATATAGGGCTTATAATACACACACATATAGTTGTTGTAATCTGCATATAGGGCTTATAATACACACATATATAATTTATTAACTGAAGCACTGGCATCGATATTAACCTCGCCATAAAACAGATGAAGTGAAACGTGCGCGAGATTCAAATGATACAATTACTATTTGTACACTTGGCCACATAAATTTGTACACAGGAAAATAATTTGAGTTTGTTTTATTATTATTTAGCTTCAAGGAGGTCTGGGTGCAGTGTTTTAGCTTGAAGGAGGTCTGTGGGGAGTCTTTTAAGCTTGAGGGGGGACTGGGATGTATTAATTAACTTGAAGGGGGTCTCTCTGGGTGTGTTTTACAGTTTAAAGGGGGCTTGGGGGCATTTGACACTTTGAAGGGGGTCTGGGGGTGTTAAAAAGCTTGAAGGAGATCTGGGGGGCCGTGTTTTAGCTTGAATGGGGTCTGGGGACCGTGGTTTAGCTTGAAATGGGGTTTGGGGGTGCTGTGTTTTAGCTTGAAGGGGGTCTGGGGTGGGTTCAATAGCTTGAAGGGGGTCTGGGGATGCTTAATAGCTTGAAGGGGGTACGGGGGTGTGATTTAGCTTGAAGGGGGTCTGTGGGGTGTCTTTTAAGCTTGAAGGGGGACTGGGATGTATTTATTAACTTGAAGGGGGTCTCTCTGGGTGTGTTTTACAGTTTAAAGGGGGCTTGGGGGGCATTTGACACTTTGAAGGGGGTCTGGGGGTGTTAAAAAGCTTGAAGGAGATCTGGGGGGCCGTGTTTTAGCTTGAAGGGGTCTGGGGACCGTGGTTTAGCCTGAAATGGGGTTTGGAGGTGCTGTGTTTTAGCTTGAAGGGGGTCTGGGTGGGTTCAATAGCTTGAAGGGGGTCTGGGGGTGCTTAATAGCTTGAAGGGGGTACGGGGGTGTGATTTAGCTTGAAGGGGGTCTGGGATGGGTTTAATAGCTTGAAGGGGGTCTGGGGGTGCTGTGTTTTAACTTGAAGGAGGTCTGGGAGCCATGTTTCAGCTTGAAGGGGGTGTGGGTGGTATGTATTAACTTGAAGGGGATCTGAGGGATGCTTAATAGCTTGATGGGGGTCTGGGGGTCGTGTTTTACCTTGGAGGGGGTCTGGAAGGTGTTAAATAGCTTGCAGGGGGTCTGGGGGCCGTGTTTTAGCTTGCAGTGGGTCTGAGGGCCGGTGATTTACCTTGAAGGGGGCTTGGGGGTGTTTAATAGCTTGAAGGGGGCTGGGGTGCTTAATAGCTTTAATTAATTTATTCCTATATTTCTTACTTTCCTCGCTAGACCTCCATCAAGCTTGAAAAAACACCCCCTTCAAGATTAATTTGTACATTTTTTGGTAGAAAAATGTCCCGGCTGAAGACCGGTACTCTTATAATTACAGGCTCGCTCTCGCTCGCCAGGAAAAAACCCAACACCTAAATGGCACGAAAGGGTCTTAAAATTGATTACGAAATGGGGCGAAAGGTGTTAAAATCGTCAAACTAATAGGCCGAACGTCTTAAAATCTCCAAACTAATGGGGCTAAACACGAGGGGGAAATTAATCCAGAAAACCGGCCCATCTCCCCTTAGGTAACCCATTCAGTACCGGTGACGTCCTTTTCATTATATTCTGGCAACTATTACACAATTGTACAGTCGCGCTAATAAGTCATGTATCGGCACCAAGTATATTTCGTTTAATAATTGGTATCAGCAATGTCTAAAACTTGATTTATTCGTTTCGAGTGAGATATATAAGCATGTTCCTACACTTATCCACCCAATTCAACATCTGACAGACATGCATACAGCACAGAGAGAGCCAAACGTAAAGACAGCTGGGACATGACTTAATAGCACGACCGTACTTGCCTACTTACAGCGAATAGTCTATAGTATCAGACCAGAAAAGGGTATAGGCTAGGTCAGGTGGTCAGGTGAAGGTATTGAGGGATAAGCCTTTACAATGGCACCTCGTATCTACATTCTACTTTTCCTATTTTTCTGAAGAGTGCAGAAAGGGAAGAATGGGTGATGGAGAGAGACGAAGCTGTCGGAGTGGCTTTGTTATATGTGGTATTATTAGGTTGTTGTTGATGGATACGTGGACACCGAAAATAGTTCGTGGTGGTAGCCTACCTGTAAAGTGCGCGCCGCTAAAGTAAAATTCCGTAAGGTCTAATCCCATGTCTTTCTTGGTCTGCCCCTTGGTGCAGCTCCCTCCACGTTCACGGAATTGCATCTTTTCACCCAACTTAGTTCATCCATGTCCAATCCATCCAAGCCTACTAGTACGTATCTAATCACTGATATTCTTGATACCTAACCTTCTACTCAGCTCTTAATTAGATATCCTATCCTGCAGTTTGGCCCCAAACATCCATCTCACCATTCTCATTACGTTCCATTCTGTTGATTCCATCTGCTTTGACAGGCCACGTTTCTGAAGCCTATGTCATTGCGCTTCTAACACATAAAGCGCACACCTTTCCCTTCAAGGGAAAAGGGAGTCTTCTCATGGTGAGTAGTGACAACAGTTCTCTGAACATTGCCCTGCCACATCTAATTTTGGCGATAGTGCCCCACCGCCGGCGGAGTAGGTATCTCTCAATTAGCAAAATTTGTCCACCCATCTCCAGTGCCTACTTGCCAAAGTTAACACTCTCGAGCTAATCATTGATCACAAGCTCACCTTTGCATACTATGCATACAAATTTCTCAACTTCGGACTTCTTCATCGGTAGAGGAACCCCTTTAATCTAGTGCAGCGCTTCTTCCCATAGTGTACCCAGCAGCGGCAAGCGTTATACCATATTGAGTTTGCGCCCACCCCTTTTCTGCATACTTTACATGGGTTTACACCACTTTTATCTACCTTTCCAAGCCCTAAGTTACTGTGTAAAACCTTGGTTTTATTTATATTTACCCTTAATCCTTTACTTGCCATGCCCTCTCTCCATCTTCTGAACTTGGCCTTGGCATCCCGCACACTATCTGCGATAAGTATTAGGTCATCTGCGTATAGCAGTTCCCAGGAGAGCCCAGCTCTAATATCTCCAAATAGTGCTTCCAGAACCATAACAAAGAGAGGGCTTAACACTTTTTTTTTTTTTTTTTGAGACAATGAACGGAGGAAGGAAAAACACAGATAAAACAAAAAGGTCCATGTGCCTAAAGGCATCCTCCATTCATAAAATGTTTGTAACAACTGGATTTAAACTTTTGTAGATTGTAAGTTTGTCGAAAGCAACTCGAGGGAAGTGAATTCCAAAGAGTAGTAGTTCTAGGGATAAATGAATTTTGATAAGCAGAAGTTCTGCATTGTGGAGGAGAAAGTGTAAATTCATGGGTGCTCTCAGCTGCCCTAGTTCTACGGGGAAAGATGTGGAGAGGCGACACAATTGAAGCAAGTTCCTCGGAACAATTGCTGTGAAAATATCTGTAGAATAATGCAAGGGATGCAACGTTTCTTCGTATGGATAATGTATGAAGGTCCTGTGTGATTGCAGGGTTATTGATTAATCTAATAGCTTTATTTTGAATTTTGTCCAACTGCCTCAATGCAACCACTCCACAGAGGTGAACAGTAATCCATCTGAGAACGCACATGACTTTTATATATTACGGCCAACTGCTCGTCAGTGAAGAATTCTCGAACTCTGTACAGGAGTCCCAGTTTTTTAGAGGCATTCTTAGCAATGCCTCTAACATAATGTTTCCAGCTCAAGTTAGTAGTTAATGTTACACCGAGAATGTCAATACTAGGGGAAGTGGGAATATTTACATCATTAAAAAATATATGGGAGTCAGCGAGATTCTGTCGGTTAGAAAATTGAATGTACAGTACTTGGTTTTCTGTGCATTAAAGGAAACTAGATTCTTTTGTCCCCATTCATTAATTCTAGAAAGGTCCTGGTTCAAGAAAAATTGCAGTGTTTATTTTTGAATTTATAAGATCGGGTTGGGTGAAAGAATTGGTAAATGTAAAGGAACTGTGGAGTGTTGAATCATCTGCGTAGGAATGTATTGGATTATGAGTGGTAGATATGAGATCATTGATATGAATGAGGAACAGAGTTGGGGCCAAAACTGATCCCTGGGGAACACCAGCATTTATTGAGTGAAATTGAGAATAAAGGCCATCTACCATTACACATATTTTTCTGTTATGAAGATAAGAAGAAATTAGTGGAACTAATGATGCAAGGCCGTAGTGCGACATCTTCGACAATAAGGATTGATGCCAGACTCTATCAAATGCCTTTGATATATCCAGTGCTATTGTATGTGTTTCACCATGTTGGTCTGTAGCTTGGTTGATTTGATGCGTAAGAAGGCAAAGAATGTCTGCAATTGATCGACATCGTCTAAAACCATATTGCCTATCACTGATTAATTTATTATTCTCAAGATGCTTAATTATGTGATTATTTAAAATAATTTCAAAGACTTTACCAAGAGTGGAAGTTATAGCTATTGGTCTGTAGTTTGATGGATCTGAAGAGGCACCTTTTTTAGGAACTGGATGGATGTTTGCTTCTTTCCAGGGTACTGGGAAGCATGAGGTATGAGTACACAGACGGAAAAAAATTGCCAATACAGGAGCGAGCACCAAGGAGCAATTCCTAAGTACTATTGGAGGAATTTCATCTGGACCAGGAGCTTTATCTACTGAGAGATTCTGCAAACTAGTGTTGACATGTCTGGTGTGGATCTTAAGTGAGGGAATTTCAGGCGAATTAAAATTAAGTACAGGGACATCTTGATTTATTTCATCTAAGGTTGAGTTGGTGGAGAAAATATCCGCAAGAAGGTTAGCTTTACCTCGTGGGTCACTTACAAGATTGCCAGTCGGAGATTTTAATGGTGGAATGGATGAAGCAGTAGTGAAGTTGGATTTGAAGGAGTTAAGAGTAGACCAAAATATTTTGTCATTTGGATTATTTAGAAGTTTATTTGCCTGCTTGTGGAGAAAGTTTGATTTAGTTAGGTTTAATACAGTTTTGGCATGATTTCTGATGTTTCTAAAGTAATTAAAGGCTTCATGTGTTTTTGATCTTGTGTACGCATTGTAGGCTATTGCTTTTTGTTCAGTTACTCTAGCACAATTATGGTCAAACCATTTAGGTGAATTAGATCTTTTACTGTACTTTTGATGAGGAATAAAAGTTTCCATTCCAATTTTTACAAAATCTTGTATGTGGCTCAAGGTGGAGTGTGCATCATTAGAAAAGAAAGAGGTCCAGGGAATATCAATAAAGAAACCTTGAAGACCTTCCCAGTCTGCCCTATCGTAATGCCATTTAGTCACCAAAACAGGTTCAGAGTGGGAAGGTGTGGTAGGTGATAGACAGGTGGCCTGTATCAGACAGTGATCAGAAGATCCAAGCGGGGACCTCACTGTAACATCATAATTTTCTGAATTGGTTGTTAAAAATAAGTCCAGTAGGTGGGAATTATGATTAGGATTATCTGGTACACGGGTGGGTTGGTTGACTAGTTGAGCGAGATTAAATGAGTCTGCAAATAGCTCACATTCAAGACCAGCATCATCAGTCCTGGCTGAATGAGTGAGCCATTCAACATTATGGATATTAAAATCACCCAACACAGTTATTTCAGAAGAAGCATTTAAGTTGAGGACACCGAGTTGTGAGGACAGATAATCAAAAAGACTTTACTCTGGAGGAGTATTTGGGGAACGGTAGATGCAACATATGTATTTAAATTTACCAGCAGAAATTAATTTGTATATAGAATAATCAAAATAGGGACAATTGAAACTAGTAACCTCCTCCAGGGCAAATTCAGATTTTGCGAAGCAACATACACCTCCTTTAGGTCTGAAATTTTGGAGCAGTTGATAACCTGGAAAATTAAATCTAGACGTGTCAGATGTGGATGTTACTCGAGTCTGTCAAAAAAAGGAGAGTAGGGGATTCTGCTTGAATAAATTGGTGTACAGAATTGATGTTAGAGTGAAGTCCCCTTATATTGCTAAAGAAAAAGCTGTACCGACGAGCAGCTTTGGGACGTTGCAATGCTCTTGACACAGTCGCATGATGACGACCGGGAGGGCCCTGTGTCGATGACCCAACCCTGCCGGGGTTGGATATCCGAGGGACCACCAGGTTTGCTCTTAACAATTGTACTGCCATGATTTATTAGGTAAAGGTGTATGGTGTTACATGATGATATGTAGTGGGAAGAGTAGTGTTTTATGGATAGAGGATATCGATGTAGGGCAATGTCGTAAAGTTGGATGTGTATGTTATATAAAGAGGGTTTTCCTGATACCCCTGATGTGTGAGGCAGAAAGATATGTATCCAGCTACCAAGGCCTGGGAGAGAAAATGGAATTCAGGCTATTCCCTGAGTCTCCCGAAACCTTGGAGCCCTAGTGGACTCCAATGCGAACTGTAAACTCCTCACTCAGCATACCTTTCACCCTCACTGCCGTTTGTGAGTCCTTGTTTTTTTTTTAAATATTAGTTTAACCAGATCACTGAGCTCCACAAAAGAACTCTCATAGGGCTGGCCCGAAGGATTCGATCAAGATATATAACTAAACAAGTAAAGATAGATAGGGAAGGGCAGGAGGGGAACAAATGGAGGAAGGTGAAGACACGCAGACATTTCTCACCATTTCACCCGTTCAGCCGGACCACATGAGCTCCATATCAGAGCTCTTATAGGGCAGGGCCGAAGGATGAAGCAAGAACTGCTACACCGCAACACCAACCAAGAAGTGATCAAGGGCGAACAATGAAAGATCAGGTCATAGGTAGAAAAAAACATTCACAGCGAGATGCAAAATATGCATTACCGAAGGGAATCAAGTCAGTTCAGCCACAGCAGCAACCGAAGAGACAAAACGGGTCAGGAGTCAACTACCTAGCCATGCCAGGGAGACATGAGATATAGGCTGCCCGAGGACAGCCAAATTGGACAGAATAAGAATAGAGGGGGAAAAACACAGAATGAGGAAAGAAAAACTACTCAAAACTAGTCAAGCTGATGACGAAAGCTCGAGGGGAGAAGGAGGGAAATAACCCTAGCCCTCCCCCATCAAGCCCCAGTAGCCTGCCCCGAAGCCCCCCAACCGCGCCAAAGGAGAGTAGTACCAGGGGTGTGTGAGTTCTTGTACATCTTCATTATCACATATACCAACCACTCCTCTATACCAAGTTTTCTAATATCCCACTGTACAACACCTCTGGGCACCTTATCAAAGGCCTTCTCCAGGTCTACAAACACAAAGTACAGATCCCTATCTTTAAGTAAACATCTTGTCTGCAGCTGCCTGACTATGAAAATAGCATCTACAACGTTCTGGCATAAAATCGAATTGCATATCATCGATAGAGATGCTTTCCCTGATTATGCCTTCAAAGACTTTCTCTCAGGCCTTCATGATTTGATCAAGTGTTTTCAGGACCCTATAATTTCCACCATCTAACGAATCCCCCTTACCCTTATATAAGTACTTTTACGCCATTCGTCTGGGATTCTTTCCTCTCTAATTATGGAGTTCAGTAGCTCAGTGACCAATTTCACTCCTAGGTAACCTGAGGCTTTTATCATCTCAGCGACAATGCCAAAGCAGCCTGCAGCTTTTCCATCCTCCATTTTATTTATTGTGCTGCTTACAACAGTTGGCACTATCAGAGGAGGGGGGGGGGAGGCAAACATTGGATTTTCATTACTAAGCTGTTCTATATTCCACTCCACATTGAATAATCGTGCGTAGTGTACCTTTTAAGCATCACCGATTTCTTTATCAGCGTAAACAATGGCCCCATTACCCTTTCTGATACACTTTTCTCCTACAACATCTCTAGGCTACTGTCATCCTTAACTCGCCTAGCTAAGTTGAAGATCCCATTACGTTTACACACTTGGTCATTTGACCATGTCCTGTATAATTTTCTTTGCCTTGTACTGCACATCTGTTTTTTTTTTGTTTTTTTTTGTTTTTTTTTGTAATTCGCTTAGCTGCCAGATATTCCTCCCTGCTGCCTCCTTTCTTCCATGTTTTGAAGTATCTTCTTCTCTCCTTTATTGTATTTTCAACCTCGTCATTCCACCACCAGTAAGTCTTATGCCTGGGGGACCCTTAGTTTTGCTACAGACTTTATCAGTGGCAGCAAGTAGGCTGAGCGCCCCTACTCCTAAACATTTTCTCCAGTTCGCTGGCAAAGTGATCACATTATATACTCTTCATAATTAATAGATTATAGTAGAACTATACCTTCATAGGAGGCCCTTCTATATACAGCATATAATTGGGTTTCATAAAGCGAGCAACATTAATAAATCAAAACTATTATTATGAACTGACGGTCAATTGTTAATTTTCTAATCTTAAGATTCAGCTATTACGACGATTTTGCATAATTATAATACCTTGGCATTATTATGATGCAGAGACATAGTAGTCTCATATCTTCCATGGTGTTCCAGGAAACTATCATAGCTTTACGTACATATAGGCTACATTCATCAATACAAGTTTAAAGACACAGAGAGTGTTAATTGTTACAGTCTTACGTCCTAAATGGCAGCATTCCAGGCAACTCTGTCAAGGGCTGCCTCTGTTGCAAGTTCTTTATTTTGAGATCAGACCAGAGTACCTGATCCCACATCTTTCTAGATCTACCCTTACACGCAGCACCCCTCACGTTTACAGGCCAGCATTTCTTCGGGAGGCCATGTACACAGCCGGATCCCTTACCCTTCTGCGCATGCACGAAAATGTACAAATACTATATTAGATTAGATTAACCTAACCTAACCTAACCTACTATTATATAACATAACAAAAATAACATCAATATAAAATACACTAGATCCGAGTGGGATCGAACACTGGTTTATCTGTGTTAGAGGCCTGAGTTCTACCGACCGAGCTACGGAGCGACCTGGCAGAAACGGTTTGAAGGCTATATTTAAACGCGGTTGGGCCTTCTTCCTGTAGCCTAAAGTAAGGGGGTAAGGGATCCGGCTGCGTACATGGCCTCCCCATTTCTTCACACAGTCTTTGACAATTTTAATACAACCCCATTAATGGTTAATGTGTAAGGCAAGATACTAAGTCCAGAATTAACCATACGAGACATACAATATTGCAGAATATTTGCTTCAAAATCCACACCAAAAATTCAGTAATACAGTAAACCCTCGCTATCTCGGACTAATTGGGGGGAGACCCAGTCCGAGATGACCGAAAATCCGAGATGTCCGAAGTCCGACTTATGTCCGACTTAAGAGAGGAAAATGTCCGAATTGGAAGAGGGAGTCCGAGCCACCAGAGAAAACGGAGACTTCCCTATCACTAACAACTTTGATTCAAAATAAATTACAGTACCTGTACAGTATCCAGCAGACATATATTATAAATATCACTTTCCTTCTCCATTTCACTGTCCTTCTCCACCTCACTGTAGCCTTAGATCTCGGAATTTGCCCTTAGATCTCGGAATTTTCCGAGATATATGACACCTGTCCGACAGACCATGTGGGCCCTCGGAGTATTCCCCTTACATCTCGGAATTTTCCGAGATATACGGCGAACTTTCCGAGAGGCCGATGCCAGTCCGAGTAGTCCGGGTTTCCGACTTCTAGAGGTCCGAGATAGCGAGGGTTTACTGTATATTTCAAGTCTTAGATACAGGTCTCCCTCACTATCCGATTCCCTCGATTTACGATATTATTATAGATATTTAGGTGTTTGCATTTTGGCTGGTCCGAGAATGCATCCCCATTTAGCCCAATAGTTTTAGGGTTATATCACAAAAATATTATATAAGATTTTTCTATTTAAGATCTGGTTTTCAAGAACGTATCCCAATCGTAAATCGAGGGAGACCTGTACATCCATACAAAATAGACATACAGGTCTCCCTCACTATCCAATGTCCAGATTTACAATATTATTATAGGTTTTTAGGTGTTTGTATTTGGGTTTTGGCTGGTCCCAGAATGCATCCCATTACCTCATTAAATTTAGGGTTTGCAATGTGATTTTTCTATGTAAGATCAGGTTTTCAGGAACGTAACCCAATCATAAATCAAGGGAGATCTATCTGTACATAGAGCTACACTCGTAAGCCTTTGTCACTCAGAGGTGGTACAGTACTCTTGGTATCGCAATAAAAGAAGGGAATCCTCAATTGCAATACAGCATTTATCTGGACACACTTGACTCCAACATATTTTTTCCAATTTGCCTTTAGATTTAGTATATTCAGAGCTTTGCTTTATTATAGATTTGCACTTTGACAGGTTCGTTAGGAATGGTAATTATTTCATAAATGTTTATACATATTTTAATAATGCATCACTTAGCTCTACTCCCACTAGTTCAGTATATTTTTATAGAACTAAACTTAAATTCCTCCTTTTCAATACTTATGTTAGATTCGGGCCTTACATTTTCAAACAAATATTAGGAATTCCTATGGGTGGAAATGCTAGCCCTTTAATTGCAGATTTATTCTTGCTTGCTTTAGAATTTAAATATAAAATAAGACTTAGTTGACAGTAGCAAGAAAAATAAAATCCCAGAAAAATTAGCACTTGCTAAATTGTTAAGTAATAATAGTAGATATATTGATGATATTCTCGTTTGCAATTTGTTAAATATTAATAAAGTTGCTAAACTTATTTATCCTAATTCTATTCCCCTCACACAATGTAACAAATTATAAAGTTGAAAATTTTCTTGATATAAATATAGATTGTTAATGAACAGTGCATACTTAAAGTATATCACAAAGTTGATGATTTTAATTTTAGCGTAATAAACTTTCCTTTCCCTAGTAGTAATATCGATAGTAAAATAACTTATAATTGTTTTTATTCCCAGTTAATAAGATTTTGTAAAATTTGCACTAAAGTAGATGACTTTTGGGCTAGAGCTAGGTTACTATACAGACTCTTAGTAGACAGAGGTTTTGAGGCAAGTAAATTGTTACATAAATTTAATCTTTTTAGGGTCAATTATTGTGACTGTATTCTAAAATTTGACATCAATAATTTTAATCAAGCATTTTTAACTTGAAGTTTCTTGTATAACCTCTGCTTACTTTTTGTCTGTATTTATTGTTTATCTTTTTCTTTTTCTATTATTAATATTAATATTGATGATTTTTTAAATTAATTGTTCTTGTTAAAAGAGTACTCTTTGTTTAAATCTGTTGTTACTTCTTCATATTTTGCAATTATTTGTCTTTATATTATATGTATTCATTGTCGATAGTATCAATTGCTTGCTTTTGCGATTTCCTTAGTTTATTTGTGCGATAAATGTAGGTTATTTGTAGGGTAGTTATTGATAGGGGTCACTTGAGGCATGCTATGCTTACAGGTACCTACCCGATAGCACTATCGTTAGCGAGTTCTGTACTGTACTTTATATATTATTTTGTAATAGTATAGATATCTTATCAATATTTGATATTTTGTACTATTGTTAATTGTCTTGTTGCAAATTTGATTTTAAATGAATATTTTGACATTTAACATGTAGTTTCTTTATTCATGCAGAGTTTAGTAAAATTTACCGCAACGTCCCGGACTTCCCAAATTTGACTAATTCCTTGAACGTGACGATAGTGCGTTGTTGTGTGTGCGATTAGTTTGCTTGGGAAACAGATTAACTTGCTCATGTAGTGATGTACACCCTATGTGGTGGATTGTGTTCTTTTATTTCATACATTTCATTTTAGTAAGCGTTGTTTCCACATAGCGATTTTGATAATTTAATTTTACTTTATATTGTCTTTGTCCCAATTTTGGTTTGTTTGGTTAGATTGATATGCAGGATTCGAAAGTTGCATAATAAATCGTAGGCAGTGTCCACCATTCTTTAACTGCCTTCGTGGTGTAATGTATAAGGTGTTGATATTCGGTGTGAGCGTCCTGGGTTCGAACCCACGGACTGCCACATGAGTTTGTAATATTTCATTAATCGATTTTAGGAGTAGAGTTGGTTGTTGGATAGAACATAATAAGTATTGAAAAGGAGGAATTTAACCCGGTAACGGCGAGGGGGGGGTATTGAACTAGCTCCCCATGGGCGAGCATATAGGCTCCATTCAGGCCTATAATCGTCATTTTACGATAAATATAGTTATTACTTATTCATATGAGCCTATTTTACCTTCACTATGAAGATAGTAACCTGTAACAACAATAAAACTAGTGAAAATATAATTTTTCTGGTCAAAATCGCGAATATAGATGGACCAGCCCATTCATGAATTATGGAGAAAATTGAGGCAACCCCTCCCTCCACGATGCCTCAAGCCACACTGAGCCTACTCATACACACACTCTGTCATGTAACACACCTGCTAGGCACGTAAGCACATCCTCCACACAGTTTGATAATGTTAGCACAAAAATATACCAACGAATTAGGGAATAACAGGGAAAATAGGTGATAATTGAAGGGGGAGGGGAAAGGGAGGAAGGAGGGGATGTGGAGGAGTGCTACGAGGTATAGGGAAAAAAAATAAAAAAATGGTTTAGTGATACTGGGGCTGTTTAAATGGCTTTTTTAGGCCTCCCTCTTAAGAGCTTTGCCGCCGTCGCCCAGTAAAACCTCTTAAGAGCTTTCTCACCATTTACGGGTTAAGGGCATCTTTAAGTTTAGTTCTATCAAAATATACTGAACTAGTGGGATCAAAGCTAAGTGACGCATTATTAAAATATGAATTTATGTAACTATTACGACTACTGTACTTTCAAATCTGTCAAAATGCAAATCTATAATAAAGCAAAGTTCTGAAAATACTAAATCTAAAGGCAAATTGGTATACAAAGTTGAAAAGTCGAAGCTATGTACTGAGGTCACTTTCCGCATGGTATTAAGTTTATGAATAACTTCAACTGAATTGTCAACACTCCAATAATAGTTAATGCCAGTTCTATTCTTGATGGTATCACAATATCGTTTACGAGTACTTTTAATGTATTTTAAGCAATGTACGACTTGTTTTGACAAAGTTTTAGTCGTAGCAAATTTTGCTCTGGCAATAAAGCGATATTTATAAGGTCTTTTATGAAATTTGGGTAACATGTATAGTTTAGCAATACATTTATTCTTATCAGAAAGTTTAATATCAAAGGTTATAATTTTATTAGTATGTTCATTAAAGTTATCAACAATTAAATTTTCCTGAATTTCATAAACAGAATTACTGCAAATATTTTTATTAAATTTATTACCTTTGATGCCTAGTTCTTTTTTCATGTTTTCTAGATAACATTTCTTACATATGAAGCTATAGTTATTGCTGGCTTTATCTACTGTAGTGATTACAAAATGTTTATGCAAATTTATTAAATAAATTTTAAGCTTATTATAATTATAGTTTACAAAATCAGAAAGATTAAATTCATTTTTTAAAAACACTTTATTTCTAATTAATTTAATCAATAATTTTGACCATGCTTCTAGCTCCCTCGCATCACATAGTTTTAACAATTTCTCTTTTAATCTATTAACTGAAAAAACAATATCTTTTAAAATTTTGTCAAATGTTACTTTATCATTCCCTATTCTATATTTAAAACCTTTTTGACATAGCTCCGCTAATTTGTCGTTTGCAAATTGTTTAACTATTTCTACATCACCTGTTAATATATGGCCTATCGGACTATAAATGAACTTTACTAATGCATTACGTCTGTTAGTCGGCATGTCCATGACTCTTTGGCATACACATTTATTATTATTGAAAATATAATTTTCTGAAAGATTCTCTAAAACTTTATTATAATTACAAATAATAGACCCAACAGGTCGCTCATATGAATAAACTATTATTGGTTTGAAATCTTTATATCCATCCGTCAACCTGGACTTAACTTTCTTAGAATTTATTAGACTGTTAACTTTAATTTTGTCTAAAATTTTAGAGGAATAATTCAAAGTGGATATAACTTTATCTTTAATAGGGTTATCTATGGATTTTTTAGAATTAGCTCTAATACATCCCATAAAAGCAAAGACTGTATTTTTAAATTTATTTGTAAAATTATTTTTATTGTTTAGAATAGTTTCTATCAAAGGAGCAAAACTTTTCTTTTGTAGGCCTTTCAATGATTCTTTTAATTTTTGTAATTCCGAAATTCAGATATAATGAATACAAATTATTGACAATCAGGTGAATATCTGACCTGTTTTTCTTTTTATTTAATGAATTTAGCCTTTATTACCATGTCTATATGGTCTTCTGTTTCTAACGGGGAAGTTAAAGTAAGGGTTATTAAAATTTTATTTTAAAAAATCTTTATACAGTACAATATGTTGCCTACCCCTTTAATTTGATTATTAAGTCCAAATGGATAGATAGTCATTAATTTTCCAATCTAATAATTTTCTCTATCTAAAAGACCTTTATCTTCTTTAACAATTTCAATAATTTTGTATTTATAATCTAATTTGGTACAATCTGTGTTGAAATGCTTGTATAAAAGAATCTTGGAGTCAATGCCGTTCTTTACTCCAGCTCTATGTCCATAAGCTCTTTCTCTTAACTCATTCTTCGTCTGTCCAACATACTGTATAACACATTTATCACATGTTATTAAATTTATAACTCTCTTTACTTTACATGGAGAGGTTACATTATCTAAAGAATTTAAGAACAACAAATTTGTATTAATAGTAATGTAACTTTTAAAATGTTCATGATGTTTGAAATCAAATTCATTCGCACAGAATTTACATTTACAGTTGTCAACTAAAGACAGTCCGGTATTATCTTTATGTTGTTGTTGTTGTTGTTCCCTAAGCTGCCTGGCCGAACAGCCCCGAGTCCCTGAGAAAGGCCATGGCCACGATCGGGCTTTCCCACAGAGCTCTCATTGAGTGTAGATTGTGTTGTTGGCGTAAGTGGTTGTGTGAAATGCAGTCTTCTATGATGTGTTTAATGGTATGGGGTGAGTGGGAACCCGGGCAGGCTGTCGACAAACGGAGGCATCCAGTCTTTCTGATAGCTCAGGAGAGCTGGATGGTGTCGCATATCAGCTGGCCGGGGACTCTGTCCTCGCGCGGAAGGGAGGATTCGGAAGGCTGGATTTCTTTTTTTTTTTTTTTTTTTTTTTTTTTTTTTTTTTTTTTTTTTTTTTTTTTGTTTTTTTTTTTTTGTTTTTTTTATTTTTTTTTTATGTTTTTTTTTTTCTTTGTTTTTTGTTTTTTTTTTTTTTTTTTTTTGTTTTTTTTTTTTTTTGTTTTTTTTTGGTTTTTTTTTTTTTTTTTTTTTTTTTTTGTTTTTTTTTTTTTTTTTTTTTTTTTTTTTTTTTTTTTTTTTTTCTTTTTGTTTTGTTTTTTTTCTTTTTTTTTTTGTTGTTGTTTTGGTTTTTTTTTTTGTTTTTTGTTTTTTTTTTTCATTTTTTTTTTTTTTTTTTTCCCTTTTTTTTTTCTTTTCTTTTTTTTTTTTTTTTTTTTTTTTTTTTTTTTTTTTTTTTTTTTTTTTTGTTTTGTTTTTTTTTTTTTTTTTTTTCTTTTTTTTTTTTAGGGAGGTCGTGCAATGCAGCGTGTGTTGGTCTGTGAGTGAGTGGAGGATCGGTGAGAGATATGGTAGGGATTGCTATGGAGTTGGTTGGGGGTGGCAGGGGAGAGAGGACAGATTGTGGTGATACAGTTGCTGGGTGTTGTTTGATATTTCTTGGTGTCTGTGGTGTGTTGCATGTAGTTGAGTGGGGGTAGGGTCCGGGGAGGCTGCTGCCAGGAATTGAGTGCCTCTCATGTCAGATGGTCTGTGGACTTTGAGGATTTGGTGTCTTAGATGTAGGTGATTGTGGGTGCAGTAGCTGTGGCAGCCTGTCATGATCTTCAGGGTCCTTTTTGTTTTTTTGAATAGTCTGTAAGGTCTTATTGATAGTTTCATCTAGGTGTTGAAGCCCAGGTGGGCTTGCGTATTCATCACTGATTCTTATGCTAGTGTTATATACTGTTGGGTAGATTTCTTGTGTGTCCCAAATTTGTGTGAGCAAGGTGACTGAGGGCATTAAGTCTGGGTGTCAGTTTCTTTTTAATGTTTGTGGTGTGCTGTTTGAATGCATATGAGTATCATATGTTACTCCTAGGATTTTGGGTGTGTGTGTATGTTAGGGGTGTGTTGTTTATGGTGAGTTGAGGGATGTATTCGTGTTCTCCTGTCCAACTTGTGAGCAGGGTTGCGGTGGATTTGGCTGGGGCTAGATTAAGTCTGTTTGTAGTGCACCAGCCATGTAGTGTGTTGAGATAGGGTTGAAGGAGATCTGTTGCTCTTTTTGGGTCATGGTGTGTGCATGTGAGTGTTATGTCATCTGCATAGGAGGCTAAGTTTATTTGGGGCGTATTGGTGTAGTTATATCGTGCATGTACAGATTGAAGAGTGCGGGCGATAGGACGGATCCTTGTGGGACTCCGTTTGGAAAGTTTCTGATTTTAGATGACCGGCAAAAGATACGTGCACATCTGCCTGCTAGGAAGTTGCCAGCCACCGTTTGTGTTGTTGTGCATGTTTGTGTTGTAGATTTTGTTTGTTAGGTTGTGGCGGGGGATGGCATCGAAGGCTTTACTAATGTCGAGTGTGGCTAATAGTGATCTGTGTGGTGGTCTAGCTGAATTGATGCCGTCGAAAGCTCTTTGTAAGGTCTGTGAGAAGAGTGTTTGTGGAGTGCAGTGGCCTAAAGCCATGTTTGGAGCTAGGGTAGGTCAGGTGTAATTAGTTGTAATACTAGGCGTTCCATGACTTTGGAGGGGGAGCAAAGGAGTGTGATGGGGCGGTGCGAGGAGGGTAGCGTGGGGTCTTTGTTGGGTTTGGGGAAAGTGATGATGATACCATGCTTCCAAATGTCTGGTATTGTGTTGTGTGAATAGCTGTAGTTTGATATGTTAGTGAGTGCTTGTATGCCTTGTGGTCCCAGGTGTCTGAGGTGTATGTTGCTTATGTTGTCTAGGCCACAGGCGGGTGAGTGCTTGAGATTGTTGATGATATGCTTTGTCTGGTGATTATCTTTATTATTGTTCATTGTAATTTATTTTTTGTTATGATCGGGTGCAATGGTACTTTATTAATTATCAATATCATAGTCCGTAACCGGTCCGGGTTCGTCATCAATCTTAAATAGAATAATCGTATAGCAAACCCTAAATTTAATGAGGTAATGGGGATGCATTCTGGGACCAGCCAAAACCCAAATACAAACACCTAAAAACTATAATAATATTGTAAATGGGGACATTGGATAGTGAGGGAGACCTGTACATTAAAGTCCTGCCATAACACTGTGGCTGATGTTGGCATAGTACTGTACTAACCATAACTCAGCAATACTCAAATAAGTCCCTCTGCACCTACAATATATGAAACACCACCAGCCTCAACACTGCTACAACAAGACTGTATACGCTTACCATTGGTCCATGCTTACACCATCCCCTATTTTAGTCACGTAGTATGACACTCAAGAAGATACATGGCTCTTAATCTTTTTCAGCCCCCTTACCCAAAGGAAGGTCACTCATTCACCCTCATGTGGAGTATGCATCCAGCTTTGGGTTGCTATTATAATGTAAAACTTTACAAACCAAAACAGGAACGACACAATATAAAGACAAAAGAACTTATCAAATCACTATGTGCAAATAACTAGTTGAGGGTATCCAGCGCTGTGCTACATTGTTTGTCCTGGCTCTTGGGGATCTACCCTCTGACCAGAGGTTGAAACATCTTGTCCTAAATACTCCTGAATTTAGATGGCACTGTAGGCTACATATATGATCAAAGTGCATAAACTGGTAAAGAACCTGAAGATATACCTCAATCAAGCTTTTTTAGAAAGAGTGAGGGTGGAACCAGAGAAGAGCAAAATACCTTATAAACAACACTACTGTACTGCCTGAACTTCAGATAGTATTGCTTCACTCTGAGTTTTGTGGACAATATTGTTGGAAACAGTTGCTGGAGAGTTTTATCTCGGTGCTCAGCATCAAGACTTTTTATTTATAGTTCAAATCAAACTCCAAATATGACAATTTAAAATTTTGCCCTACCTGGTATTGCTAACAACTTACATCATCAATTCCACATCTAACCCTGGCTGGTGTGGTAGAACTAGTTATACATAAATGCAATACAATGATTTAACATCACTTTCCATTACATACATTGTAACGGCTCAGACGTGGTTGCCTTTCCGCAATTGGAATATGATACAATAAAGTCCCGTTACATCACCGCCCGATTATGTCATCACTTTGGCTGATGTTGGTAGAGTGCTAACCGTGCCGTAGCAAGACTCAACTAAGTCCAACTGCAGCACCTGCACCTGCATTATCTGCAAGCCACACCAACCTCAACTGTGCTACAAGACCGTACCATACCAAGACCTTACTGTACATTATGCAACTTTGACTTTAGAACAACATAATCCTGCACCACCATGTAAACACTGCCGACTCTGGCGTGGCACCACCCAGCACCCATGTAATACTAGTAGAGTCCCCTGTGGCACCTATCCGAACCCCACCAGCCTCGGTAGTGCCATACCAAGACAGTGCCAATAGCAAGGCTATATTGTAATGGCTGTTGGTCCACAAGTCTACCATCATCCCCCTTAATAGTTGCCTTATACAACATGCAGTAAAGAATCAATTAACAATTGGTCAAAATAACCTTTTAACATTCATCAGACCTGATTTTGCATGAAAACTTTAGGTAAACACCATCTTACACTGCTCTGTTGACAGAACAGTCAACACTAGTCCTCTGTGGGGCCAATGTTTAGGTAGTAATAATAGTAGGTCTTTTATCAAGCGAGCATAATTTCTCTCCTTCAAGATTCAATAGCATTGTAATAGCCAACTGAGATAATTACCCAATCCCAGTGCACAAGAAAGACCGTAACCAACCAGGGTTTAGTGAAAAATCCTTCATGCCCAAGTGCAGCGCAAACGCTCGACCTCCTGGGTAAGATATCAAGACGCTATCCACTCTACTAACTGGTTGGCTATACTTGCACCTAATATGGTTACCACCCATACAATTACCAGGGTACAAGTGTCTGCAAACGTAGCTGGCACACTACTATTATAATGTAAAGCTTGCAAAATAAACAAACCAAAACAGGGACAATACAATATAAAGGCAAAAGAACTTATCAAAATTGCTGCAATAAACATGAGACAGTGAACACAGAAGGAGGGAAAAAATTACTCTAGGATATGTGCTAAAAAGGCTTGTTTATAATACTTCATCAACATGCCAGAATTCCTCAAGTATATTTGTACCACCTTTCACTGCAGGTGATTGCACAGGTGGCCACATTAGTTTGTATGTATGGAAGGAAATATAGTGTGATTGACTTACATGAATAATTTACTATAGAACTGATAATCTATCATAATATTTAACTATTACATAAGAAAATACACTTCTAACTCAATAATACTAAATTTCCTTCCATACATAAAAACATGGGAGTGTATCCAAATTAATGTGGCCAACTGTACTTACTGGAAACTGTTTGTGGTTGTCCCTTTATGTAGAGTTGCACTGGTGTACAGGATATAACTGCATAGAAATGAATGAATGCAATAAGTTGGTAAATAAGCTAATGAATGAATGGAAAACACCCCACATGACACACTAACAGCAAGTTGGTGATATTAATAGACATTAACCAACAACTTAGTCCCACCTGATAACTCTAAACCAACAGTATGATATCTCTTAACACTATCTCACCCAACGTGACTATCTGACAGCCTTGATACAATCTCAGCCATATTTTATGTAGTCCTCACATTGTCCACCTGCAAGGCAAGAGATCACCTCCGAAGTTAACCAGACAAGAAACACACGTTAGCCGAGGATCTGCTCAAAATCCATAGAACAATACTGTTCTTATATTTTAAGACTTTGATACATGCATGCATTACACGATGGACATGTATCCACGTTTGAGCCTTGGTTACCCAAAGGTGGTTGTGGACACAGATTTTTTTTTTTTTTTTTTTTTTTTTAATATTAGTTTAACCAGACCACTGAGCTCTACAAAAGAACTCTCATAGGGCTGGCCCGAAGGATTCGATCAAGATATATAACTAAACGAGTCAAGATAGATTGGGAAGGGCAGTAGGGGAACAAATGGAGGAAGGTGAAGACACGCAGACATTTCTCGCCATTTCACCAGTTCAGCTGGACCACATGAGCTCCACATCAGAGCTCTTATAGGGCAGGGCCGAAGGATGAGGCAAGAACTGATACACCGCAACACCAACCAAGAAGTGATCAGGGCGAAGATTGAGAGATCAGGTCGAAGGTAGAAAAAATCACATCGAGAAGCAAAAAATGCATTACCTAAGGGAATCAAGTCAGTCCGGCCACGTCAGCAACCGAAGAGACAAACCAGGTCAGGAGTCTGCTACCTAGCGAGGCCAGGGAGACGAGATATAGGCCGTCCGAGGACAGCCGGATGGGACAGAATAAGAATAGAAGGGGAAAAACATAGAATGAGGAATGAAAAACTACTCAAAATTAGTCAAGCTGAGGACGAAAGCTCAAGGGGAGATAGGAAGGGAAATGACCACAACCATCCCCCCATCAAGCCCCAGTCGCCGGCCCCGAAGCCCCCCAACCGCGGCAAGGAGAGTAGTATCAGGGGGGGGGGCTGAAAGTGTAACTGATCACTGGTACAGCAAAGGTGTATTATCTGAACAACAACTTGGTCAAAGAATGTGGATGATGGGTGTCCCAGCCAACCATCATCTCGCACATTCATTTCATTTTAAGAACAAAATTGTCCCAGCCTGACTCATAATTCTCTGCAACAGCTCCAAACCACATACTGTCTAGGAGCATCCCTCTGCAAGTCCAACAAAGTAAACATCACCCCTACTCAGAAAGATCTACCAAAAATTATGACAAAATCACGATGCATTCATGATTTGAAATTCCTACTTACATTTGTCACTAATGCAAGATGAAGTCTCTAATGTATGTACAGTATATTATATTTTTGTAATGGTGGCTTAATTTTATGTCGGTCACAATGAGGATGGATTATGCACAGCCAAAAATGTTAGAGAATAAGAACCATACAGAATACCCATGTACAGTATCATATATATTACAGTATGATAACTCTAAACAATAACTCATTCACCTTAGCTTCCAAAATGCTGTACAGTACTGTACAGTCAAAATCATAAATTTGCCAAAAACTTGCAGATATTTTGTGTGAAATCAAGAGTGGGACATTAACTCGGCATTTATATGACATGACACAAGAACACTAATCATTGGCTATTAAATCATATTTTTTCACCAACCAACTTTACTTCTAAACTTAATTAATGAAATCAACGAATACATGTGGCACTCCAAGGACTCGAACCTAGGATTCTCACACCAAAATTCTGCGCATTTATGCATTATGCTATCAAGACAGTTAAAACTTACAAGGACTATCAAGAACAGAAAAATAGTTCTGAAACTTAAAATTACACAGTTTACTAGCAAGATTATCGGTGAACTACCGGTATTGACTTTGGCTGTAAAAAAATTCAGGTCTTTGAATAAACGCAATTTCTCTCCTTCGAGTATTCAGTAGCACTGTAATAGCCACCAGAGATCATTACCCCATCCCATTCTCAAGGGAAACAGTAACCAGCCATGGTTTAGTGGAATAAAAACACGCCCGAGCGCAGCACGAACTCTCGAGTCCCAACTTCTTGGGTTGGAAGTCAAGACACTATCCATACGACCAACCCGACTGGCTATACAATATTATCTGTGAATTATTGATTTTGGCTGTACCCTATATAAGACAATACTGGATGATAGAAAGTAAAAAATTTGGTTACCGTTTTTATTTACAGTAGTAATAATAATTATATAAGTAGTAAGACTATCTTTGCCACTAGCTCTATATTTTAAAAGAAAAAATAATGTTTTTAATTTTTTTAATATTAGTTTAACCAGACCACTGAGCTCTACAAGAGAACTCTCATAGGGCTGGCCCGAAGGATTCGATCAAGATATATAACTAAACGAGTCAAGATAGATCGGGAAGGGCAGTAGGGGAACAAATCGAGGAAGGCGAAGACACGCAGACATTTCTTGCCATTTCACCAGTTCAGCCGGACCACATGAGCTCCACATCAGAGCTCTCATAGGGCAGGGCCGAAGGATGAGGCAAGAACTGCTACACCGCAACACCAACCAAGAAGTGATCAGGGCGAAGAATGAAAGATCAGGTCGAAGGTAGAAAAAATCACACCGAGAAGCAAAAAATGCATTACCGAAGGGAATCGAGTCAGTCCGGCCACATCAGCAACCGAAGAGACAAATCAGGCCAGGAGTCTGCTACCTAGCCAGGCCAGGCAGACATGAGATATAGGCTGCCTGAGGACAGCCAAATGGGACAGAATAAGAATAGAAGGGAAAATCATAGAATGAGGAATGAAAAACTACTCAAAATTAGTCAAGCTGAGGACGAAAGCTCGAGGGGAGATAGGAAGGGTAAGTACCACAACCATCCCCCATCAAGCTCCAGTCGCCGGCCCTGAAGCCCCCCAACCGCGTCAAGGAGAGTAGTATCAGGGGGGGAAAACATTCACTATTGCTTACAGAAAAATCAATATCAAAGAACCTATCTGTACGTTATGATGACGATGAAGTACAGCATTATATATACTAGCCTTCACAATCTATAAGTTATAAAAGACTCAATTAAAACACAAGTCAACAAGACTACATACTGTACATAACAAAAATAAAAACAACAAATATTGTAAATTAAAATTGGTATGACATACATATCCCCACCTGTTAGATTCTTTCACTTATGGCTAACAAGATACATTTATGCAGCTTAGGATGGAACTTTGTGTTTCAAAGGGTTCATGAAGATTAATTTTACCTCTGATTACTAGAGAACATTACACACATACTGTACATACATTTATATAAAGACCGAGTGTTCCACAAGAAGTACAGTTTCAGTCTCACGTCCTATTGGTGGCGTTCCAGGCAGCTCTGTTCAAAGCTGCCTGGATACTAAAAGATGCCAAAAGTTACGGTGAGGTGAAAGGCAAAACAAACCAATGAATTAACAACTTAGTCTTTGCCCACAACACCATAACTTACTCATACTAAAATGGTGATGGGTTGGTCTATCAGAGTGAGAACTGAGCGATCTCTGCCATACCCATAGCTTACTCTGACTATTCCTTTTACTTATATATTTTCTAGATCTCAAGTGACAGCATCTTTTCCGTGGATTGACCTCCCAATCTACCAAGATTGGAAGCCAAAGCGTCACATTTTTCCTTTGCCCATCAACTTTCTCTTCATAATTGCCGAGGGGCACAGGGCCCTGGGTGGGGCTTTGGTTTCCCGGGCGTTTTCGCACCCTCCTCAGCTCCCCGCCATGGAGTGGCTTCGGTCACCCAGGCTTTATTGTGGTCGGCAGGGAAGGTTCTGTGGGGGTGCTCGGTTATGGCCTTGGCCTTGCTCGGGGCCTTGGGGCTGTTCGGCCAGGCAGCTTGGGGAACAACAACAACAACAACTCATACTAAAAAAAACTACTGTAGTTACTGTAATTGTACTTCATAATACCCAGGTAGTAGCAGTAATAGTAGTGGTACTAGCCCTGAGATACCCTGTAAGGCGATCCTGCAGCATCCAGGTAGTCTCAGGACCCACACCTCCCCAGGGGGAGGTAGGGTATAGTGAGAACCGTTTGTGAGGGGGCAGCGGGGGAGGACGCCAGTTTCTTCCATCCGCGGCCAAAGGACTGACTAAGAGGGACGCTAAAGATCGGGCTGTCTGGAATGCCACCATTAGGAGAACAAAAAGACAGACCTACTCGCATGTGGATCATAGTCTTTAATGTATGTATGTATGTATGTATGCATGAAGCTCTCCTAACAGCACCATCATTGCCGACGGATCTCATCGGCACGTTATCCCCCATTTTAGTTGCCCTTTTTTTTTTTTTCTATGTGATTGAGGGAGGCAAAAGGCATAACTGCCTATAGCGAGTGCCTCCCCCATAGTTGAAAGAGTGACAGGGCCAAAATCAAGGGACGATCGAGCCAAAATGCCTGGACACACGGAGTTTGAAGCAATTTAAGTCATAGGAAGAGGGAAAGACTGATTCTGGGAGAGAGTTCCAGAGCTCAGCTGTTGAGTAGAAGAAAGTTTGAGAGTAACGTTTCACTCTTGGGTTGGAGAGTTGCACAGAGTAGGGGTGGGATTGAGTTGCAAGACGGGTACCACGTGCCCTACGTAAAGGAGGTGGTATGCACTGGGATAGCTCTGAGGAACACTGATTATTATAGTAGCGATAGAATAGCGAGAGAGATGCAACATTGCGGCGGAGAGAGAGAGATTGCAGAGAGTTGGTGAGTGGACGGGAGTTAATGATACGAAAGGCCTTCCTTTCAACTTTGTCTAGGAGAGCAGTGTGAGAGGAACCTCCCCACACATGTGAACAATACTCAATACAAGGGCGCACTATGCCCCTGTACAGAGCAAGAAGCTGTGCAGGGGAAAAACCCCGTAAGGCGGTTGAGCACACCAGCTTCTGGGAGGCTGCCTTAGCAAGACTGGTAATACGGTCCTTCCAAATGAGAGCAGAAGAAAAGAGACACCAAGAATATTGAGAGAAGATGAAGGGTTGATTTTTGTATTGTTGAAGAATAAGGGATAGTCCACTGGGAGATCCTGACGGGTAGATAGATGGAGAAATTGGGTTTTGGAAGCATTAAAGTTAACAAGGTTTTCTCTGCCCCAATTGGAAATAGTATTTAGATCAGAATTTAAGAGTTCTATGGCTTCATTACGTTTGTCGTTGAGGGATTGCTGGCTGGGGCGTTCTGAAAAACTAATGGAGTAGTGTAAGGTTGAGTCGTCTGCGTATGAATGGATGGGAATTAAGGTACAGTTAAGGAGATCATTTATAAAAATTAGAAAGAGAATAGGAGATAGGACAGAGCCCTGAGGAACACCGGAGTTTATAGGGTGAGGAAGTGAACAATGGCCGTCCACAACCGCGGCTATGGAACGGCCGGAAAGGAAATTAGAGACAAAGGCACAGATGGAGGGATAGAAACCGAAGGAGGGTAGTTTAGAAATTAAAGATTTATGCCAGACTCTATCGAAGGCTTTCGATATGTCTAGTGCAATAGAAAAAGTCTCATCGAAGTCCCGAAAGGAGGATGACCAAGAGTTAGTAAGATATGAAGAAGATCACCAGTAGAGCGACCCTTAAGGAAGCCATACTGGCGATCTGAGAGCAGATTATGAGAAGAGAAATGCTTAAGAAATTTGGAAGCAAGAATAGTTTCAAAAACTTTAGAAAGACAAGAGATAAGAGCAATTGGACGATAGTTGGAGGGTTGAGAGCGGTCACCCTTCTTTGGGACAGGTTGAATGTGAGCAAACTTCCAGCATGAAGGGAAGACGTTAGAGGATAGACAGAGACGAAAGAGTTTGCCTAGGCCTTGTAGGACATGCAGTAGTATATGTGGGTAATACTATTTTCCTTCACAAAATATGGAGGACCCCCTTACCTCCAGGGGGCACAGAGATGTTTTTTTATTCAGTTCAAGGGCCACTCCACAAATCACTGACAAAATATAGTTAATACAATATCACACAAAGGCTTTTGTCGTCCCTTTTAAATTATAATTATTTTTCAGGCAACATGTTCGAGACCTTTTACACCAGTATCGGAAACTAGGCTGAAGATGCATTAATCCAGGTGACAAGCTTATATGAAAAGATGACCTCATAAATTCTCAAACCAGAGCTGACAATAAAAGAAGAGAGAAAAGGTGTGTGTGTGTGTGATACTGGCTATTGGGAGTGAAGATTTTCTGCCCATTAAATTTGAATGGAGTATAATACATTTTATTAGGTAGTGCCAGTAATGACAATTGTAATGTCAATTATTTAAGCAAGGTAGCAACATTAATGGAAAAACAACTGTAGTGATATGTTCATTATAGGGGGAAATACTGAAGTACTTCCACAATGGAAAAACAACTGTAGTGATATGTTCATTATAGGGGGAAATACTGAAGTACTTCCACATACAGTTCCCTGCACAATTTATGTTCCTCTCTCAGATTTTATTTATTGAAGTAAAAATAGTATAATTGAATTTAGAGTAGTATCTTATTATATAGTTGCAAAAGAAGGTGAATTAACTATTGCATGGAAAGCAACTCTACTAATTCAATAATACACGGTACAGTACTATTTTTGTATGTATGTATGTACTGTATGTACTCAGGCACATACCCCATAGCTGGGGGTGGCCAACTTGAGATAGAGCCCGCAACACAACATAAAAAACAAAATTTAAAAAATCACACACATCTAGGTCGCTCAGAAGACTAAGGGCCTCCAGCACTCCCCCGGTCCCAGACCTTCCGAGTCCCGGGGAGGTTCCGGTCTCAGCAGGCAGACACACACAGAGGAACCATACCACAATGCCCGCCCACCTCATGTCCAGGCATGACTCTTCATTTACACTTTCATAAATAAAATCTCCGAGAGGAATGGAACTTGTGAAGGGAACAGTACTGTACTATGAATTTATAATGTAAAACTTGCAAAATAAACAAACCAAAACTGGGACGACAAGATAGAAACCAAAAGAACTTATCAAAATCGCTATGTGGAAATAACGCTTAATAAAATAAATTTTTGAACTAAAAGAACACAATCCACAACATAGGGTGTATATCACTACATGAGCAAGTTAATCTGTTTCTTAACCCTTCCAGCCCGGGTGTCCTTTTAAAATGACACTGCGAAAGAAGGGCAGGAGCCCGGGTGTCCTATTAAAAGACAGTAAGCTTGAAAGCCTATTAAGCTTGGTCTGAACGCCGTGCGTCCGACGCATGTAAACAAAGCCGATCGTTGCGTCACCGCACCTCCGAAAACAATAAGGAGACGTCGGATCAATGTTATTGTTGTGACATCAGACGAAATTAGTGTCTGAAAAGCTCCGATATTGTCAACATCGCGGAAAAATTCGCTCCACTGAAATCGTCATCACAACTGAACCAGTTGACTTACAGAGCTCTACTCAATGCCAGTCTACAGATTGAAAACCGCACTACATTTATAGATGCGTGGGAAATTTCTAGCAGTTAAAATAAACAAAAATACGGTAGCCTAGGCCTAGAAGTTTTTCGGCCAGATCGCCCGGATACGACCTCCGTCCTTTGGAGGACCAGGAGGGTTAAGCAAACTAATCGCACATATAACAACGCACTATCGTCACGGTCAAAGGAAGCAGGTCTGGACAAAGTAGCCTGAAGACATTTCTACCATAGCCATCCTTTAGCAGGGGTTTCCAGAAGCAAGGAATCCCAGATGAAAAAAAAAAAAAATAATAATAATAACAAATATATACTGTAAATCAATACAACCTGAAGTACATTAGCAGTGTCCAGTCAAAATCAATAGTTCTCTGAAAACCTTAATGAAAGTTTGTGGGATATTCAGTAAGTATAATAGCCCAAAACTTCTATGACGTTAAACATACTTGTATAGTACTATACCCTGTTCCAAGTAAGTAGTCCAAAACTCTTGAACTATCAAACTCTATGACTCACAAACGACTAAAGTAAACAAGCTAATATTGTCAATAAAGTGCTCCTCCTCATATGGTGTTTATATTAATTTTGTCAACCTTTTCCAAGTTATTTCAACACTTGTACCAAACATGAGTAACACAGAGTATAGCATTATAATCAGTGTTATTTCAGCTGAGAGTATTATGTATCCCATAACCCCTTCAGCCCTGTGATGCCTTTTTACCTTTGGTTCTGGCTAAAGTTAGATGATTTTATGCAGTTTGAGAAGTACCTATACTGTTCAGAGGGTTTATTGAGATTGTATTTACCCCTATGAGTCCTAGAGGTAGAAAAGCATATAATGATTACCAGAATGAGATGAAAATTATGTTATGGTGCCTAAGGGGTTAAGGGAGTACAGTACTGTATCATATAACAGCTTTTATAGTCTATCTATCTATCTATTGCCTGACGCCATGATCCCCGAAGGGGTGGCCACGAACGAACCGCCCCCATGCACCTTTGTCCCCAGTCAGTCGACGCCCCTCCTCCCAACCAGCACCGCCTTCATCCATATACTTCCTCACTCCATCCTTCCACCTCTCCCTCTCTGTCCCTCCACCTCGCTCTCGTACACCCTCCTAGTCATTCTCTCGCTTCCCATACGTTCCATATGGCCGAACCATCTCAAGTTGTTCCTTTTCACACTTTCCAGCACATCTACCTCCACACCACACCTCCTTTTTACTTCCTCATTCATCTGTCTATCCCACCATGTAACTCCGCACGCACTTCTCAAGTAACTCATTTCCACCGCTCTCATTCTTGGTCCGAGTCTCTCCACGAACGTCCATGCTTAGCTTCCGTAAGTTAGTGTCGGGATTACCACACTGTCATGCAAGGACTTCTTCACTTCCATACTGACCACTCTATTTCTTGTTACTGCTTTCAATGTTCCTACAACCCTCTTCTCCTATTGCATCCTCTCCCGCACTTCTTCATCCACAGTCCCATCTTTACTCAACACACTGCAACATTCTATGGCAACAATCATGGGACATTTTCACCGGTATCAGAAACTAGACTGACAATAGATGAACTTAGACCACAGAATTATTGAAAAAGTTAAACTCTCTAAGGGAGGTTTGTTATATTTCTAGACCCCCTTCTCTCTCATGTTTATCCCCATTAGTTTGGCAATTTAAAAGACCTTTTGTGCCATTTAGGTGTAGATTTTTTGATGAGTCTGGAATCTAGGAGGAACCAGGGACATTTTTCTACTGAGCAAATTTACAAATTTATCTTGAATGGGGGCCTTTGGGGGTATTTTTAAAAGCTTGATTGAGGTATTGGGAGGAAATAATAAATAAATGAATACATAAATGAAATAATATATACCAACAAATATAAACCTCCCCTTAAGCTGCCAGTCCAATATTGAGGGAAAAAGTACGGGGGGAGTTCATTTCCTTTTCATTCTGGCTACCATTAGAAGATCTTACTGTGTTTAGGAAGGCTTTCTGATTGTCAACAAATTAATAGAGATATAATACACCTCTCTGATTACTAGATGTCCTTCCTAAGCTGCATACAATTGTCTTATAATAGCTATAATATGAGGCATAATGGGATCAACCATACCGAAGTGGTTAATGGAAAAATATGAAATACATTGCAGCATTGCCAGGTGGACTCTGTCCTCACGGGATAGGAGGGTTTCTGAGGGGTGGACTTACAGTAAGGGGGCCATGCATATAGACGAGTGTTGACTTTGAGTGTGTTGGCTGGTGTTGGTGGCCACGGGCGTCATCAGTCTGAACGACAGCAGAATCTGCTTATTGTTGCTAGATCTGGGAAATGAGGAACAAATTAATCTACAGTGGGAGTCCTGCTTACTTTACTTAACCCCTTGAGGATCATGACGTGTTTGGAGTTAATTCTGGCTATCATTCATTCTATCTATCTATCTACTGTATATGCTCAGGCCCAATCCCCACTTTCCTATTTTTTATTTTATTTTCCTCTATTTTATTTTTATATTTTGTTTTTTGTTTGTATTTTTTGGGGGGTGGCCGACTCAAGACAGAGCAAGAACAGGAAAACACAAAACACAAGACAAAACAGTGAACAAACACAGACAAAACACAAAATTTACACACATCTAGGTCACCCAGGAGAATACCCAGAGACCAGGGTCACCAAGGTCGCTCCAGCACTCCCCCAACCACCCGGAGAGGCTCCGATCTCGGCAGGCAGACATGTAACGGAGCCAAAGCCACAAGCCCGCCCACCACACTTCCAGGCGCACCCTTCATATTAATCGTCTCCCCGGGCCAGGCGCCTGATGGACATTATCTAGTCCAACATGCGCCCGACCCCTTCCCCCAAATGACCACGTGTTCACTCAACTATTCACAAGCATTCTACATTCATTCCTTTATTACCACTTCCTTTGCCTGATCTATAGTCATTCCTCTATCATCCAAAGCTTGTCTAACACAGTCTCTCCATCTCAATGGGGGTCTTCCTGCCCTTCTATCTCCCCTTGTATCTGACTCATAAATTCTCTTTGTAAGCCTTTCATCTCCCATTCGTTCAACATGACCATACCAGCTCAGCACCCTTCTGTCCACTCTGGCTGACAAATGTTCCTGCTGCCCCACTCTCCTATGTATCTCTTCATTCCTCAATCCGTCTCTACGAGTAACTCCACACATACTCCTCAAGCAGCTCATCTCCATCACATCCAGCTTTCTTCTCTCCTTTTTCATTCATATTATCACCAATCAGCCAATTAACTTAAAAATAAACCAAATGAATGAAATCAATGAAACTGATTAATACATGTGGATTAGAAGATTTTATATAACTTAGGAAGGAATTAAAAGGGTAAACACTGTCAATTAACCCTGAATTCAATATACCCATCCTAATCTAAATATAACTGAATAATGATAGCCAGAATAAATTGCCAAAACACATCATAATCCTCAAGGGGTTAAAGGTATAATGTGCATTATAAACTGTTTATTATTGAAATATCTGGGAAATGAAGGAAATTTTATCTACAATGCGAGTCCTACTTCATCTACTTAAAGGTGAATTGCCAGTTAGAAATTAAATGCAGTACTGTACAGTACCTCTCTGAAGTGCATGTTATTTTAATGGCTAAATGGAAATACTAGATGGGCTATAAATTAGTTGAAGTTTAATATATATGATAAATTATGAACTTAAAATATCAAATAGCACAAACAATAAATATATAGTAATCTGATAACCTGTAGCGGATTCAAGACTCCGATAAATATAGCAGATAAAGTTTCTTGTGTAAAGCCGCCTATATTTGCAGAATCTCACGGGCCTCAAATCAACGATAAGCTCATTACAGTACTACAAGCAGCTTATAATAGCTGCATTAAGTTTCATGAAGATTGGTAGGTGGGTATGCATATCATCCACATTATGTGGTCAATGTGTTGGTCAGAGAATGTAATCTTTGCTGGACAGTATATTGGGTCACTGACTAGTTATATTTTCTAGCATCACATCAAGGTGGTTGACAATATAGCCCAGGGTGCCAGTAAGGATGTACGTCTCTGTAATTGGTAGCAGTGTTCTGCTCCCAACAGTCTCATATTAGTCCCTGGAGGTGGTACAGCAATATGGTACTGGAACCAGGGGGAGGAACTACCACATAACTACAAGTACTGTGTTGGAGTTGAGGATAACCCCATTTGTTTCAAAAACTACCTTTGGGTGGCCAGAGCTCACATGTGCATGCATGTCTGTCATGTGTGCGTGTATCTAGACCTTTTCAATAAATTATTGAATTTTCCTTATAAATTTTGAGCAAATCCTCTTTTGGAGTGTGTTCCTCACCTGGTAAACTTCAAGGATGGTCTCTTGTCTTGGAACTTGACCATGAGGAGATTGCATTTGTGTCTGGGATTATATCTAGACTGGTGCGGAGTTAATCATTTATCATAATAAAAAGGTATGTATGTAGCCTACGCATGTATGTATGTATATGTTTGTACGTACGGATGAGATCGATGTGTGGGGCCAAACTGCAGGATAGAATAACAAATGATGAGCTGAGGAGACGCTTAGGTATAAAGAGTATTAGCGAGATGCGTACAAGTAGCCTGGGATGGTATGGGCATGTAGAGAGAATGGATGAACAAAATTGGGTGAAAAGATGCAAGTCTGTGATTGTGGAGGGGAGCTGCACCAAGGGGTGGACCGAGGAAGACCTGGGATCGGACTATACATGCCAATCTCGAATCCAAAAACTTGACAAGTGAAGCAGCCCTTAACAGGGTTGCCTGGAACACCACCATTAGGACAAGAGACTGAAACTGCACGAATGTGTGGAGCACTCAGTCTTAAAATGTTATGTATGTACTGTATGTATGTACGGTACCGGTATGTATGTATGTATGTACTCTACTAACAACCCTAGCTGGTCTGATTATTTCAAGTATTTATATAGAAGTAGCAGAAAACCAAAAAGGGTGAATGCCTTACTGGAAGGAATAAACCCGAGGGGTCCGGGTGTACTGTTAAAAGTTAGTTTCGATATCGAACAGTGGGGCTTTGGCGTACTTACATCATCTTACATAATCTTACATCATCTAAGTACATACTTACTTCATCATCATCATCATCATCTCTGACGCCTTGTTTCCCCCTGGGAAACCCCCGCTAAAAGATGGCCATGACAGAAACGTCTCCAGGCTACTTTGTCAAGACATGCCTCCTTTGCCCGTGCCACAATGCCCCTTCCACTACGTGGAAGTTTTTCTTCAATATATTTGTCTACTTTCTTTTCCCATACCATAGGTGGTCTTCCATTACTAGCTGTTCCACTCACCTGACTCCCATATATCTTTCTTGTCATTCTGTCTTCATCCATTCTCTGAACATGACCATACCACCTCAAAGTACTTCTCTTTATCCACTCAACCACCCCACAATCAATGCATAAAACTTGCTCTTCCATTCCAAATGACTCATACACTTCCCTATTACTTGTCCCATCTATCCTATTCACACAGGCTGCCATTCTGAAAAAGCTCATCTCCACAGCTCTCAGTTTGGAGAGGTCCTCGTCACTTGCTGTCCATGTTTCACTTCCACACAAGAGTGTTGGAAGCAGCACACTGTTTTTCAGTGACTGTTTAACTTCCTGACTAACCATTCTTCCTTTGAGAATACTATCAAGTTCTCCAATCACCTTTCTCCCTTGCATTTATCTCTCTATTATCTCACTCTCCATTTTACCATATTTGCATAGTACAGCTCCCAAATACTTGAAGCTTTCAAACTCTTCCACTACTTAATTTTTTATTTTTATTTTACAACTTTTCTCATGTTCCTTCTTAATTCTATATTTTGCCTTAAAATCTATGGTTTCATGCATTCTTCTCTCAAACACCATTACCTTACATTTCCCTACATTGACCTTTAACTTTCTCTTTTCGCATACCCTGTCAAAGTCTGTGACCACTTTCTGAAGTTCTTCTACATTTTACGCCAACAGGACTGCATCATCCGCATATAGGCATGTTAAAATCTTCCATGCTCTTCCCTTTGATTCCAGTCTTGCTCCAACTCCCATTGATCCCGCCCTAAATTCTCTAATCACTCCATCCATGTATATATTGAACAACCAAGCTGACATGACACATCCCTGTCTTACTCCTACATTGACCTCAAAACTTTCACTTAACTTATCCCCTACCTTCACATTTGCCATTGCATTCATATAAAAAGATTTTACTGCTATTAGCAACTTTCCTCCCACACCATATACTGTTAACACATCCCAGACCTTCCAAGTCTACTTTGTCTTAGGCTTTTTTCTAAATCCATGAATGCTGCATAGAGTTTTCTGTTCTTGGCCAGATACTTCTCTACTAACAAACGCATTGAGGCTATCTGGTCAACGCAGCCCCTGCCCTTTCTGAAACCTCCCTGTTCCTCGCCTATTTTGTGATCCGTTATCTTCTGCAGTCTCTCTGTTACTACTCTTGCATATACCTTTCCAGGTATGCTAAGCAAGCTAATTCCCCTATAACTCTGACACTCCTCTTTACTACCCTTCCCTTTGTACAAGGGTACTATCACTGCTTTCCTCCAGTCCTCTGGTACACTTTCCTTTTCCCATGCTAATTTACATAACCTATGCATTATGTCAACAGCTTCTTCTCCTCCATATCTCAGCATCTCACCTGGGATGTTATCTACTCCAGCAGCTTTGCCCATTTTAAGTCTATTGATTGCTTCTTTTACTTCTTCTCTGCTTATCTGGCTTTCAACTACCCTGTTTATTCTACCTCTCTCCATTCCCATGGATGAGATTTTTGCCTTCCCCCTTCTCTTTGCAGCTAAGCTACTAAAATTATCTTTCCATACTTTCACCAAACCATCACCCTCCACTACCTTCCTATTCATGTCCCTCATTCTACCACCTGAGACACTCTCAGTCTTCTTCCCTCTGGCTTCTTTAACAGCTTTGCAGTATGCTTTCTTGTCATTCAGAAACTGTTCACTAATCTTTTTCCCATATTCCTCACCTGCCTTCCTTTTAGCGTCTTGTATCGCCCTCTTCACTCTTTGTTTCAAATATTGATATTCTTCTTTCCTCGCATCTCTAGTTTCTCTAGGTATATTCTTTTGCAGCATACTCTTTCTCAACTCTTTCTTCTTTTTCACTATTTCTTCTATCTCTTTGCTAAACCATGCGTAACCTTTCTTCTTCCACATTTTAAATGTTTTCTTCCCACATACTTTCTCAGCTGCTTTAGTCATGGAGTCTCTTGTATCTTTCCATACTTCGTCTACAGTATTTCCCAGATCTATCATCACATCCATGTCCTTTATGGTCTTCTTCAGGATATCCTTGTATTTTGTTGCATTACATTTTTCATTTAAGATTTGGGTTTAAATTTGTCCTAAAACTACTTAGAACTGCACAAGAGAAAGGTTTGTTGACATGGCGGGTAGTCCACGGAAAACAAAACAACATACCCTCAAAATCAGTCTGCTTGTTGACTTAATTTGCAAGCACAGCCCAAGTTAATACTGTAGATCGTAAGTCTTCGGCCGCCTGAATCGATAGAAATAAATCAATAATCAATACAGTAAATTAATTATCAATAATAATCCATAATCAATAGTTGCACGAGTGTTAACAAGATACAGTCGTGTGCCAGCCAGGGACTTCCTACGTCTGACAGGATTAGGTGTCTGCGGCATGACAGTGGTGGGCATCAGGTGGGTCCAAGCAAAAAAATTTGTTCACAATTTACGAATACACTGGCACAACGCGGGCGGCGGGAGATTTGTCTGGGGGAGGATGCACAGTCGACTGTGAAATCGCACTGCGCAATACATCATCGGGTGGTATGTTAATAAAAAAATGCCCCGAATTTGCACCTCTCTGAACCCCCAAAATGCGCTATAATTATTTCTTAACGACAATGGCGTTTTCCGCGATACACCTGTATAGGCACACCTCTTTATGGAAGTGTGTTATAGCAACGCTGACTGTACTGTATATAGATTTACCTGATGAAAAATGTGTTATATTTATTATATCATGCCTATATTAGGTGCCTTCATGAACCTTAGCATGTATTTCATGTAAACAAAGGGGTAAATCCCTATCTCAAACATCCCTGACTTCTACAGCTCCTTCTTCAGCTGAATAAAGTTGTTTAATGAATGAAAGTCAGTCTAGGGAAGCTTTGGGTAATGGGAGAGGGAAAGAGTGAGTGACAGATTAAGGGTAAATTATTTACATGTGTCAGGACAATTCTCAGGAAAGTCTATATCTAAAACAGTACCGGTACTGGTATGATGCGAACATAAAGAAGGGGTTAAAGTAAATATGACACTGGATTACTCTGAACTTACCTGGTGCCAATGCTGTGAACCGTGGGCGTAGAGACTTCCACACGACCACAGCTTCCTCCAACAAGATCTTGGTTCCCTGTGATGGATCCAAGATGACTATTCCAGACAAGCATAGTCACGCACGCTGTCTCCCACCTCATCCTGCGGAGGGTTTGTGCGGTTATTATTAGCGCTTACAGTACCAGTGACGTCTATTTGTTTTTACATCAGCTGCAATTAAACGATTTCATGCTGCTTAGAAAGGATATATGGTAGCTAAAAGGATTAATTGAGATAGTCTGTTATCTCTTAATGGGTCAATATCCTTCCTAAGATGAATAAAACCGACTAATAGTTGCCCGAATATAATATACAGGATGTCACCGGTATTGAACGGGTTAAATATTTAGTTAGTTATTAGTTTTCTTTCTCTCAATGTCAACCTTTCTCCATCACTCTCTCTCTCTCTCTCTGACTGTCATACATTAATTCTCTCTCACACACCCTTTCTCAAGATGGGTACCAGGGGCACTACATCTTTTCTAGGCAGGTAACGTCATATGAACTGTCTGAGATACAGTAAAAGAACCTGTGAAGGCTTTTATTTTCTATCTTCCAACTCTACCTCTACCTCAGGGCGGGTGCCCACCCCGCCAAAGGCGGCTTTCTAGGGCCTTTCCTAGCTGATGCTGAGAGGATTGGGTTCTAGTCATGTGGTGATGGGCTGGTCGAACTGAGCGATCTCTGCCATACCCATAGCTTACTCTGACCGTTCCTTTTACTTATAAATATATTTTCTAGATCTCAAGTGACGGCGTCACTTCCGTGGATTGACCTACCAAGATTGGAAGCCAAAGCGTCACATTTTTCCTTTGCCCCTCAACTTTCTCTTCATAATTGCTGAGGGGCCTGGGTGGGTCTTTGGTTTCCCGGGCGTTTCTGCACCCTCCTCAGCTCCCCGCCATGGAGTGGCTTCGGTTACCCAGGCTTTATTGTGGTCGGCAGGGAGGGTTCTGTGGGGGCGCTCGGTTATGGCCTTGGCCTTGCTCGGGGCCTTGGGGCTGTTCGGCCAGGCAGCTTGGGGAACAACAACAACAACAACAACAACCTCTAAACATACGCTAACATGTAAGGGGGTTTATTTTAGGACTCTTGGTAACTCACTGTAACTTTTAGTAACCAAACTGGGTTGGATAATGAAGCTTCTCACAAAAATCCCAAGGGATAGAACTCTGGACTAACCAGTTACTAAACTAGCACTCCACCACTGTGTCAAAGAGGTACCCCATGTGGTTGAGTGATTTCAGCCAAGTGAGTTTATACATTCAGTATCTGACACCAGAAATTTAAAAGTTGTTTCTGTTCGGGCTTTGTCTCGAGTCGGCCACCCTAGCTATGGGGTATGTGCCTGAGTATACTGTATACATATAGTTTTAGCTCTATTACAAACAGCCCGTAGATTCAACCGCTCAACACGGTAAAGTCAGGAGGTCTTATTCCAGATGGTGAGTGAGACAACGAAACAGTTTGAGTGTTGCAACTGGCTCATTTATGGTCTAACCTTCATAGACCCAGGATGCCTAGTTGTCCCCTCATGGACCGTTGCAAATCTGACGTCTATAAACTGCATCGCCAACCTCTCGCTGTCTAATCTCATTATCTAGGACCCTTTTTGCTCTCTCTCAAAAGACGCCTATTGAGCTGTTTACTCACTAGGCACTACCCCTATAGTATATTTAATATACATGGTATATTCCCTCATTTGTAACTCTGCACGCACTTCTCAGGTAACTCATTTCCAGCCCTCTCACTCTTGGATATATTTATATATTATATTCTTTAGTTTCCACCCAAGACCTCCATAAAGCTTTAAAAATTACCCCTAAGACCCCCCTTCAAGATATATTTTGTACATTTTTTGGTAGAAAAGCCGGTTCCTCCTAAATTACAGCCTCATTATCGCTCGCCCGGCAAAATAGACACCTAAATGGCACAAGAGGACTTAAAATTACCAATTAATGCTAAAGAGAACATTGCTGACTTATGGAAAACTCATTTTAAGGAACTACTTAACAGTGTAAACCAAAGGTCTATTAATGGTGCAATTCAATATGTGAAAGATAGTAATTATGAAGACATTAAAGTGACTGAAAGTGATCTTGAGAATGCCATAAGAAAACTTAACCTAAACAAAGCTTGTGGGCTGGATGGTATATATGCAGACCATCTTAAATATGCAGATAAGTTGTTAATAGATAAATTAGTTCTTGCATCACCAGTCTATTTACGCATGGTGTCCTGCCGGAGTCTATGATATCCGTAATACTTGTTCCTGTCAATAAAGATAAATCAGGTAAAATTACAGCTAAAGACAACTACCGCCCAGTAGCACTTGCTAGTGTGGTGAGTAAGGTAGTTGAAATGATATTGCTATAAAGAATGTCTGCATATATTGTCACCAGCAGCAATCAGTTTGGCTTTAAGAAAAATCACGGCACAGACCAATGCATATACTGTATGTGCTGAAAGAAGTGATTGATACATACAACAAACTAAATAGCGGGTGCCCAACCCTGAAAGGGGTTGAAATAGGGGAGCTATCCCCCCGCCAAAGGCGGCTTTCTAGGGCCTTTGCTAGCTGATGCTGAGAGGATTGGGTTCTAGTCATGTGGTGATGGGCTGGTATATCAGAGTGAGAACTGAGCGATCTCTGCCATACCCATAGCTTACTCTGACTGTTCCTTTTACTTATATATTTTCTAGATCTCAAGTGACGGCGTCTCTTGCGTGGATTGACCTCCCAATCTACCAAGATTGGAAGCCAAAGTGTCACATCTTTCCTTTGCCCCTTAACTTTCTCTTCATAATTGCTGAGGGGCACAGGGCCCTGGGTGGGGCTTTGGTTTCCCGGGCGTTTCCGCACCCTCCTCAGCTCCCCGCCATGGAGTGGCTTCGGTCACCCAGGCTTTATTGTGGTCGGCAGGGAGGGTTCTGTGGGGGTGCTCGGTTGTGGCCTTGGCCTTGCTCGGGCCTTGGGGCTGTTCGGCCAGGCAGCTTGGGGAAAAACAACAACAACAAACTAAATAGCTAAATTTTCTCTTGTTTTCTTGGTGCAAGTAAGGCTTTTGATAGGGTGTGTCACAAAACCTTATTTGAAAAATTAGTTAACAGGGGAGTGCCTAGCTATATTGTTAGGATACTTATTTTCTGGTATGCTAATCAAAAAATTTGTGTAAGATGGGGCAACATCCTGTCAGGCTCTTTCGCCGTAACCAATGGTGTTAGGCAGGGGGGGATATTGTCTCTGTATCTTTTCAACGTCTACATGGATGATCTTAGTCTGGAGCTGAACAAGACTCGCACTGGGTGCTGCATTGGCAGCACCATTGTAAATCATCTCATGTATGCTGATGACCTAGCCTTAATCGCGCCCTCTGGAGCAGGACTGGATAAATTATTAAGAGTATGTGAAAAATTTGGAATCGAACATTCAGTCAAATTTAATCCTATAAAGAGCAATATCATAATATTTGAATCTAACCTTCTATTGAAATCAAAGCTACCTAAATTCCATTTGTATGAAGAAATTATAGAAGAAGTAAGTGAAATGCTGGGTGTAAAGGGAATTTTTCTGTCCTGACAACTCCCCAGGCCCACTTAGGGTCAGCCTTTCCTGGTGCCTGGCGCGGGGCTCGAACCTCTGAAGGGAGATTAACCCTCCTAAAAACCCACAGGTTTTGAGATGCCTTGGGTGGGGTTCGAACCCTGGTTAGTGACCATGACCCCCATAGGTCAACCAGGCCCGCGCGCTAACCCACTGTACTACCACGGACGTACAAAAGTATAGTAACCTTAGTCCGATTTGTAAGAACCAGGTGATAGTCTCGTGGTGATTCACGTGATGAGTTTATTGGACTTCCCATCAACGACTATTTTACACTATACCTGACGTCAACTCGGGTAGTACATTATTGGGGTTGCGGGATATTTTCGAGGGCATTACAGTAAGTAAAGTAAAGTATCTAGGACACTATATTTCAAGTGATCGCTCAGATGATGAGGATATGGGTCGTCAGCGAAGGCAACTTTACATGCAGGGAAATTCAATATTAAGAAAATTTCATATGTGCACATGGGATACAAAAATAACATTGTTCAACTCCTACTGCTCACCAATGTATACAGCACAACCATGGTGGAACTATAAGAAAATGACAGTGAATAGACTAAGTATCTCATATCACAATATCATGAAAATGTTTCTGGGGCTCTCAAAATATGAGAGTACAAGTACGCTATGTGCCTATATGAACTTACACTGTTACCAATCACTCATTAGAAAGCTAACATATAAATTCATTCAGCGCCTTAACACTTCTGAGAACAGTATCATTAAAATGCTACAAACTCCAAGCATAGTGTACACCTCTAGGATCCAGGCACACTGGAGGAAGTTGCTCTATATTTAACCTTAAGTAATGATTTCAGGTCTGCTACTCTACAGAATTAGCATACCGGTACTGAACCTCATAGTGCAGTACAGTACCGATATTCCTATAGCCTACTGTACTGTAGGAACATACTGTACCGGAAGCTAAATGATGTGAGGCATGGTACACTTACACTTAGTTACACTTAGTTGTATTCCATCCGTTAGTGACACAGTTGAGCTGGGGCTCCACTGCGACCAGGCAGCTCCCTTTCTTCCACTCTCCATTCCAGAAGTCGGTTGGAGTTGGTGCTGGGGTATCCTGGTGTTGGTGGCCGGTCCGGTATTTTGGCCAGCCACATGTCCAAGTGTTTCTTGAAGGTGTCTGGAGACACCCCGGTCATGTTCTTGAGAGGGGCTGGTATACAGTTTGGTTCCATTGTATGTAAAGCTGTGATGGATCAGGGATTTGATTTTTTGTGTTGATCCCGGCGTAGTCCTCACATAGCACAGCCTCCCTCGCCTTTGGTGCTGAGTCTCTTGGATGTTTGGATTTGGTACCTTTTTTTCCAAAATCTTCCAGACGTAGATGATGATGTATCTCTCCCTACGTCTTTGAAGTGAGTACAGCTGCAGCTCCTTAAGTCTCTCCCAGTAGTTAAAGTGTTGAAACCCATGGATTTTACTGGTGAATGTCCTCTGGGTGGCTTCAATTTCTGTTATTTCTCCTACTTTTTGGGGAGACCAGAGCTGAGAGCAGTACTCCAGTCGTGGTAGGACCAGTGACTTCCACAGTGTTAGCATACACCTCTCATTTCTTGTGTGGAAGGTTCTCAGGATCCAGCCTGCTATTTATTTTGCTGTTGTTGTGGCTTTGGTAATATGCTGGGAAAAAGTGGCGTCACTGCTCATATTTACTCCCAAGTCCTTCACTGTGTCCTTGGCGGTAATTTCTTGCTGTCCACTTTTGTAGTTGGTGTCGTTTTGTAGTGCTCTCTTGTTCCCGTACCTTAGAAGCTCGAACTTGTCTCCGTTTAGGGCCATGTTGTTTTCTTCTGCCCACTTCAGGATTTTGTCCAAGTCTTGTTGTAGTAGCTGAGCATCATGTTGTGAGGTGATTTTCTTCATGAGCCTGGTGTCGTCTGCAAACGATGTGGCTGTTGAGTGTTCCAGTTCCCTGTCGATGTCTCCTATCATGATGAGGAATAGGAGAGGTCCCAGTACTGATCCTTGTGGTACTCCGCTGATGACCCCACCTGCTTCTGATAGGCTTCCTTGAACCGTGACTCTTTGTTTTCTGTTGGTGATGAAGCTGTGGAGCCATACTGAAGCTGGTACTGTACACAATTAGGACAGTGGTTTTGGTAACACAGTAGTTTGATGACCACTGTTTTTGGTTGAGGCAGTGCTGTGAACTACATGATAGCAAGCTGGGTATTATTTAATTTCTTTTTATTTTATGTAGCCTATGCACAGTAGCTTGTTGTTGTTGTTGTTTTTCCTCAAGCTGCCTGGCCGAACAGCCCCAAGGCCCCGAGCAAGGCCAAGGCCGTAACCGAGCGCCCCCACAGAACCCTCCCTGCCGACCACAATAAAGCCTGGGTGACCGAAGCCACTCCATGGCGGGGAGCTGAGGAGGGTGCGGAAAACCAAAGCCCCACCCAGGGCCCTGTGCCCCTCAGCAATTATGAAGAGAAAGTTGAGGGGCAAAGGAAAGATGTGACGCTTTGGCTTCCAATCTTGGTAGATTAGGAGGTAAATCCACGCAAGAGACGCCGTCACTTGAGATCTAGAAAATATATAAGTAAAAGGAACAGTCAGAGTAAGCTATGGGTATGGCAGAGATCGCTCAGTTCTCACTCTGATAGACCAGCCCATCACCACATGACTAGAACCCAATCCTCAGCATCAGCTAGGAAAGGCCCTAGAAAGCCGCCTTTGGCGGGGGGATAGCTCCCCTATTTCAACCCTTTTCGGGGTTGGGCACCCGCCCTGCACAGTAGCTTATATATATTTATGTTACTGTAAGGTATATATGGGGTCAATATACAGGAGGCGCTACAATATAGGTAGCAAAATTCTAATGGTAGTTTTGGGTTCCTATCATCATATACTTCATTTCTATATACTTTTTATCCCCGGGAAAAAAAAAAAAAATCTTGGATTTTTTGTTTTATTAACCTAACCAAAAACCTAACCTAACCTAACCTAAATGTATTTGGGGGCTATTAGGTTAGGTTAGGTTAGGTTTTTTGGTTAGGCCTAGGTTAATGACCAAAACAAAAAATCCCAAGAAAATAAATGAAAAATCCCAAGATTTTTTTTTTTTCCCGGGGATAAAAAGTATATAGAAATGAAGCATATGATGATAGGAACCCAAAACTACCATTAGAATTTTGCTACCTATATTGTAGCGCCTCCTGTATATTGACCATATATGGACCCCAGTATACTTACTTGGTCATACTTGGTAGAATTCCGTCCTCTGTGGACACAGCTAAAGTGAACCTCCGCTGCAGCCAGGCAGCTCCGCAACTCCCTCGTTCCGTCTATTTACTAACGAGTTGGATGCGGTGCTGGGGTATCCTGGTATTGGGGGCTCATCTGGTACTGTAGCCAGTCATCGGTACAGCTGACGCTTGAAGGAGTCTGTCGTGACTCCCGTCAGTTTCCGGACGGCCTTTGGTACAGTATTGAAGAGACGAGCCCCATTTTTGCTGAAGTTGTTGTGGGCGACTGTTGCTATTTTCTGAGAGGTAGCCTCAGTCCTCTTGAATGTAGCACAGTCGCCCTTTTCTAACGTGGTTGTTGATGACTAGTCCCATGTCAGGTACCAGCCCTTCTAGGGTCTTCCACACGTAAATCACTAGGTAACGTTCTCGTCGTCTCTGAAGGGAGTAGAGCCGCAACTCCTTCAGGCGTTCCCAGTAATTCATGTGTTGGAGACCCCAGATCCTGCTGGTGAAGGTCCTCTGTAGAGACTCCAGTTTGCCGATGTCACCTATCTTGTGGGGAGTCCATAGCTGGCAGCAGTATTCCACCTTTGGGAAGACCAGAGCCTTCCAGAGTGTCAGCATACAGGCCCTCTCTCTAGTTTGGAAGGTCCTGAGTATCCATCCTATTATTCCTGCGAGTCTCCTAGCCGTCTCGGTGGTTTGGTTGATGTGGCGAGAAAAAGTTCCATCAGTACTCATTGTTACTCCCAGATCCCCCGCACATGTTCTTTTGGAGTGATGGTTTCTTGATTGGCCTGGTAGCTGGTGCTCTCTTTGATGGTTTGTAGAGGGCCGTACCTTAGCAATTCGAATTTCTCGCCGTTCATCCTCATGTTGTTGGAATCTGCCCAGTCCAGAAGGCGATTCAGAGGTCCCCTCTGTACTGTGCGAGTCTGAAATAAAGTATTATTATTATTATTATTATTATAATTAACGGTCAATATACAGGAGGTGCTACAATATAGGTAGCAAAATTCTAATGGTAGTTTTGGGTTCCTATCACCATATGCTTCATTTCTATATACTTTTTATCCCCGGGAAAAAAAAAAAAAAAATCTTGGGATTTTTCATTTATTTTCTTGGGATTTTTTGTTGGTTATACTGATGTTTTGGACCGACAGTTAGCCCATCGATCTGTTTAGGCCTAATAGGTCCGGTAGAGCATATACATCATTACTACATATGGCATTAAGAGCGGAAATGTATTACAAGGGAGAAAAAGAAAAAAACGCTAAAATACATGTATATCCTAGGCCTAGGCTACTGTAAAACAATAAGATTTTCAGCCAGTACCCAACCAGTGGGGGTGTGGGGGCGGCAGCCCCCACCCATATACTAGGTTAGGTTATGTAAGGTTGTTAGGTTAGGCTAATAGGCCTAGCCTAGAACATTAAAAAAAAAAAAAAAAAATAGTCTAGGCCTAATAGGGGTGTGTTTTTAGATTGTTGGATAATGGGTAAATACTCATTTCCGCTCCTCTTCAGTATAAAACAACACTATATCTGAAGGAAAAAATACAATAAACAAAATAAAACTTACTGAAATCGCTGTCGGTCCAAAAAGTCAGGTTTACCTTTTTGTTTTGGTCATTAACCTAACCTAACCTAACCTAATAGCCCCCAAATACATTTAGGTTAGGTTAGGTTAGGTTAGGTTTTTTGGAAAAACTCCATTTATTGGTCACCAATTTTCCCATGGATTTTTTTATTTTTCCCTGTTAGTTTTCATCAATATATAGTGTTTAGAAATAATTAGAACCCTCGGCGAAACCGTTTTCCCCATTATACAACGATCTTAAGACACGCCGCCCGATAGTGGGGAGGGCTATGAAGTACAGGGAAAATGAGGGGTTAAATGTGTAAAACGGCGATACAAACGTATTCAAGCAAAACTTGGCTCGGGTTTGAAGGTATTTCAAAGGCCTAAAACCCAATATTTCGAAAACCCGAGCCAAGTTTTGGCCAAAGCTGGCTCGGATTTTGCGAGTTTGTAAACAAACAAATGACAGTAATCTCATTTAGAAATTTGGCTCAGGTTTCCCAAAATTGCAAAGCCATAAAACCCGAATTTTGGAAAACCCGAGCCAGGTTTTGGCCAAAGCTGGCTCGGATTTTGCGAGTTTGTAGACAAACAAATGACAGTAACCTCATTTAGAAATTTGGCTCAGGTTTCCCGAAATTGCAAAGCCATAAAACCCGAATTTTGGAAAACCCGAGCCAAGTTTTGGGAAAAGTTGGCTCTGATTTTGCGAGCTTTAAGAGTAAACAAATTACACTAACCTAATTTCGATTTTTGGCTCATGTTAAGCTATCATAGTGTTTACAAGCCTATACCCCTTTGAAAGGACATTAGCCTAACCTAACAACCTTACCTAACCTATCCTAGTATTATGGGTGGGGGCTGCCGCCCCCACACCCCCGCTATTTGCATCTTTGACAGATTGCTTGTGTATTTGTCTGTGAAAAGTGGGTAATTGTTTAGTGTATGGCCTGCTAAAGAAAATGGATTTTTGAGCACAGACTAAACCAAATGTTCACTACTGTATTTACATAGCTGGTCATTAACCTAGCCTAACCTAACCTAACCTAACCTAACCTAACCTAACCTAACCTAACCTAACCTGGGCATCCTGGGGGCTGCTGCCCCCAGACCCCCGTTGGTCTTGGGATGAAAAGTGATAAAAAACACATATCTCTTACCTCATTATTCAAAGTTTTGTATTTGGTTTAATATACATTTCCCAGGTCATTTGAACAGTTCTATTCTATTGCTTCTATATATCAGATAATACACCATAGAATAAGTTTTTAATAACTAGAAAAAAAGAGGACTTCGATTAAACAATTACGGAAATACCTTAAAACACGAGCCAAGTTTTGCTTAAATAATTTTGTTTTCGCCGTTTTTAAACCCGCGAAAATATGAAAGCGTAATTGCATACCTTATTGAGATGTGGAGGGAGTAGGTGGGGAAGAGATGCGTCCACGTTTTCGACGAGGAGTTACGACGAGTAGTGGTTTTATTTAAAACCAATAATGACCGCATCGCCACTGGTCTGCCGGTTCATAATAGTAACATTCGTTTGAGCAGAGTTTGCAGGAAACAGGTAGGCAAACAACCATGGTCAGTAAAAACCTTAAGGGCTGCACTATTGTTCCTTGTAGTGTCAATAATCACTGAATGTGGGAGGGGTGAACAACCATTACAAGCGGCGTCCATGACTAAAGTGAGGAGAGACTTAAATGAAGGTGTGTATCTGTGATTGGTTCAGTGCAATAATCAAGGTCAATAAACTCACCTGATAGGTTGCTGGTTGTATGCATGACGGAATCTATGAGTTTAATGACGTGGTCAGAAAAAAACCCCAATAAGAATCCAGAAGTGTTTCGTGACGTATTGCGCAGGAGTTAGGAAATGAAACTCAGTATTTCCAATGAGGATTGGCAGATTGCGTGATAGTATTACAAAAGTTGAAGGGTAGAGCTCTCCAGTTAACGAAAAAATGGCGTCGCTGAAAGCCGCGCCGTCTATAAGAGAGTATTGACAACCGTTTTACGGTAGGTAGACATGTTGTTACCGGTTTTTTTAATAGGTTTTGCCGAGGGTTGAAACTAATTTTAATATGATGCTTAGAGCATATAGATTCCATATCTGTCTTCAAATATGTCAAAATAATTGGTGACCAATAAATGGAGTTATACTGGTTTTTTGGTTAGGTTAATAAAAAAAAAAAAAAAAATCCAATAAAAAAATAAAAAAACCCAAGATTTTTTTTTCTTTTTTCCCGGGGATAAAAAGTATATAGAAATGAAGCATATGATGATAGGAACCCAAAACTACCATTAGAATTTGGTAAAATTCTAGTTTCCGTACACAGCGACAAAAGGGAGGCGCCGTTGTAAAGGCATAGCTTCCCGACCAACTATGAAGATCAGGGAAATTGCTGGGTAAAAGACGTAATATAATGATAATAAACTACATTAACGACATTAGCCTAACCTAACAACCTTACCTAACCTAACCTAGTATTATGTAATAGCTATGGTGCCGCATATGGGGAGAAAACATTATTTTTTTTTTACAGTAGGCCTAGGTATAATTCCTTATAATGCATTTCCGCCGCTTTGGACATATATAGGAATTAAGTATGGTATATGACAACTCTAAAGTAGCCATAGAAATTTATGAGTAGGCCTATGCTGTGAAAGCGAAATTAGAATTAAACCTAGAATTTTGCTACCTATATTGTAGGGCCTCCTGTATATTGACCTAATTAACTTCAGTGCACTAGCCTAAATACTTAGGCCTGCCGCCTACTAGGCTACTTACTAAGTTACTTAGGCTACTTGATTATTGATATAGGCCTAGGCCTACTACTTGGTGTAGTCTAGACTCTAGACTCAGAGAGACAGAGGTGCCACCTCAGATAGATTGCCTGTCCTGCCGCCTGCATCCCTCTTCTTGAGGTCCACTTGTCACTTGATCATCGCCTCATCGGTAAAAAGTTACCGTCACATTAACATTCGGGTAGAAGACGGTAGAAGTTACCTCTTTTTTTACCTCTTCTTCTTCTTCTTCTTCTTTTGAACCCGCCCGCAGACCGTGCAGATCCACAGGGCTGACCTTTAAATCGGTACTGGCTCAGAAACGTTAGTAGGAGGGAAAGTTTAGAGTAGAAGGATAGTTTAAGGGACAGTGTTTTTGTTATAAACCCACCCCTCACTTCCTCCCCGCTTCCCCCCCCCCCATTTCTCTTCCTCCACATTTTCTCCAGTATCTTCTTCATCATCTCCATGGTTTGCGTTTCCATCTCCTGTGTTAACCCCAACAGCGCTCCTACCCCTCTATCGTCTCTCTGCTTTACCTCCTCCCACCCCCTCTCCCCAACTCTATTCCTCATGTGGATATCCCTCCAACTCGTTTCTCTCCTCATCATATCTTGTACATTCCGTTACTATATGCTCTATGTCCTCTACTATTGGGTCTCCTCCCATTTCACATTGGTTGCAGTGCGGTCCCATTCCATTTCATCTCCTTGTTCTCTCATTCGTCTCTAGCGATCCTGTCCTTGCTTTAAACAGTAGTTTCGATCCCCATCCTCCATCATAGAATAGCTCTCTAGCTGGTTTTTCCTTCTCTCTGTAATATGACAGCGTGGCTTTATTTTCTACCCCCTCCCTCCACTTTCTTCTCCCCTCCTCCTTTATCCCTCTCTCTCTATCTCTCTGACACATCCCCTCCCATTTTCCAGTATGACCCACTCCTCTCTCCCATTTCGTTTTCTAAATTCCCCTCCCACACGGTCCTGTTTTATATTTATCCTCCCCAACCTTCTTTTGCACTCTCTGTTCCATTTACTTTCCTCGCTCGCCCATCTGTATACCTTCTTTGGCCACCTACCTTCCTCCATCCCCTCTAGCCTCACTTTGTAGTTCCCTTTCGCTTTCCCTATCCTTTCTTCAAACGTACTCCACCCCATCTCCCCTCGGATTGCTTCTTGTGCTACGTATTTATTTGCCCCCAATCCTGTCCTCCCGATTTTATTCTGTACCGTTTCTAATTTCTTTGTTTCTGCCTCTGTCGTTTCTACCGCCTCTAAGCCGTACATTATTGCAGGTACTCCTAGTCCTTTCCACAGCCCGCGCACTATTTCGTAGCTATTCGCTCTTAACCTTGTCGCGCTCCATAATCTCCCATTCCATTGTTGCATTTGTCCAATCTTTTCACTTTTCGCCTTCTCAAACCCTTTCTCCGTAATTGTTACCCCCAGGTATTTATACTCTCTTTATTCTTCATTCTGTTTCCTTCCAGTGTCCATTCCTCGTCCTCTTGAAGCTGTCCATTCATTTTCATCACTTGGCTCTTTTCTTTACTAAATCTTACTTCTAGTTCCTCTCCGAATCTCGTTGCTTCCTCTAGTAGTCTCTGCAACCCTCCTCCAGTTTCTGCCATCAGAACTACGTCGTCAGCAAACAGGAGTACCCCCAGTCTTTCCTTGTTTATCTGGATCCCCTCCCCCACTCTTTTTATCCTCTGTCATTTCTTCCATATATAACGCAAATAATAACGGCGATAATACGCACCCCTGCCTTACTCCCCTCTTGCTTTCTACCCATCCCGTTTCTATACTTCCTAGCATGTACTTCGCCTTTGTTCCCTGGTACATCGATGTTATGATGTTTATATACTTTTCTGGTATTCCACTCCTTGCCATTATTTTCCACAGCAGTTCCCTATTTACTCTATCATAGGCTTTCTCTATATCCAGGAATGCACAGTAACCCGTTTTCTTCCCTCTTTTCATTTTCCCTATCACTTCCCTTAGTATATAGATATATATTATCTGTCCCCCTCCTGTCTCTTCTGAACCCATTTTGCTCGTCACTTATTATTCCATTTCCCTCTATGGCTCTATTCATCCTTTCCTTCAATATCCCGCAGAAGAGTTTCCCTATTGTGTTTGTCACTGTCACTGGCCTGTAGCTTTTCATTTCCTTCTTACTCTTGTACCCTCCCTTGTGTAATAGCGTTACTCTCGCTTCATTCCATCTTTCTGGTACTCTCTCATTTCCCATTACCTCATTAAACATTTTCTTCAGCCTTCTTGCCATTTTTTCTCCCCCCCCCCCCTCTATGTACATTTCATTTGGTATCCCATCCGGGCCGGTCGCCTTTCCTTTTTTTAGTGCTTTGATCCCTCTCCTTACTTCTTCGATTGTGAGTTCCCTTTCTATTTCCATCTTATCTTGTTCTGGTAGTCTTCTCTCTCTCATTTCCAAGTTCCATTCCCTCCCCTTCACTTGTTCATTCCCCCCCCCCCCCCTATTTCCTCCCAGTATCGCTTTATTTCAATCTTTATTTCTTCTGTCTTTATTATTCTATCTCACACTATTAGTTCCACGCTTTCTTCCTCTCTACCGATCTCACCCCTTAACATCCTATACCACTCCTTTTGTCCCTTTTTCCCCTTGTTTCTGATCTTTTCTACTTCTTCTTTCTCGTGTTTTATCATTGCCTCTTGTATTAGTATTTTTACCTTCTTCCTTTTCTCCTCGTATGCCCTTACCGCTTGTCTTTCTTCTCATTCCCTCTCTCCGCCTTCCCTCCTATTTCTCTCTATCATCCTTCTCCTTTCTCTGTTCGTATCCCTTCTTTCACTTCTTGCTTACTTTATTTCCCTATTCCACCATGGTTTTTGTTTTCTTTTTCCTGTCATCTTCTTATTCTTCCTATGCTCCTTTCTGCCGCTCTATTTATGTCCATCATCAACTCTCCGTCCATTTCTTCTATGCTCCCCTCTCTTCTTTCCCCTATTTCTTCCAGGTATCCTCTGTATTCTACCCATCTTTCACTTTTTAGATTCCATCTATTAATCTTCCATCTCGTGTTTCCTTTGCTTTTCCATTCCTTTGTGTAGTTTATCACCATGAGTCTGTGGTCGCTTTGTATCCCTACTTCATTTTCCTCATCTATCCACATGTTTTGGATCTCTTCCCTTGCTCTTCCATTCGCTAGTATGAAGTCTATCGCCGATCTTTGGCCTTCTCCGTGTCTTACCCATGTCGCCTTCCCCTCTCCCATTGTTTGGTTCAGTATTTCCATGTCATTTTCTTCCGCAAATTGGATCAAGGTTTCTCCATTCCCATTTATCATTTCCCCTAGTATCCCTATATGTGCATTCATGTCTCCCATTATGATTATCTCCCTCTTCCTCCCTACCCCTTATCATTTCTTGTATTCCTTGGTACTTGATTCTGTTTTCTTCACGTTCCCTTCTCCCCCCTTCCACCGTGAAGTACCCTACTATTGCTGTTATTTTTTCTTCCCTTCCATTATTCATCCTTGCTAGCGTCACTCCCATTATATCCTCCATTTCCTTTGATTCTCCACCCTTTAGTTTCTCTATTTTCCAGTTTGAGTTGTTCCTAATCATTAACCCTACCCCTCCCCCTTTCTTTTCTGATTTCTCCCTCCCTCTCCCAATGAGCATATATTTATCCCCTTCCCATTTTGTCTCTCCCCTAAGGTGTGTTTCTGTTATTCCTATCATTGCCATTTCCCACTCACTCCATATCTCTTCAATGTCTTGTATTTTCCCTCTGTTCATTCTATTTGTTTACACATCCTATTTTTATTCCTCGGTTCTCCTCGTTTCCCCCCCCCCCCCCCCGCTCTTTCCCTTTGTTCTTCTCTTTTTTTCCCTTGTTCTTCCGCTTTCTCTTCATTTCTCTTATTTCTTTTTCTTTCTCTTATTTCTCTTTCTTTCCCTCTTTCTCCTTCTTTCTCTCCCGCCGTTCTTTATCCCATGTTTGCGTTTCCCTCTACTTCCTTTTCAATCTTCTTCTCATTTCCCTCTCGCTTTTCTTTCCTTCCCTTCTCTTTTTTCTCGTCCTCCCTTTCTCCTCCCGCTTCCTCTCTTCTCCCCTTCACATTTCCGTGTTCCCTAGCCACTCTTTCCTCTGCTCCTCACTTTCTTCTATTGCTCTCCTAATCTTTCCCCCTACGGTCCATTTCCCTGCTTCTGAAAGGTGTATTCCATCCCTCGCAAAATCTCCTGGGCTCAGCTTGTAGTCTGGGTCGATGTATCCTACTCCTGCTTCATCCCTTGCCCACAGCCTTTTGTTCATTTCTCCAATATCCCTCTGCATTCTCTCATTTGTCATCTTTCTCTCTCTCTCGTATTGCCCCGTTTTCCCCTCCCTTGGCCTTTCTATAATTCCCACCACCCATACCATTACCATTGGGTTGGTTTCTTTGAAGTTATTTATTCCTTCCATTACTGCTCCTACCGTTCCTTCTGCTCCTTTCCCCTCTAGCCCATTTCCTCCCCCCTGAATCACTACAGTTCCACCTTCCCTCCTGTCCATTTCTGTGTTCCTCAAACCTCGCATTATTCTTTCTATATCCGCCCCTGGGAAGCTTATCACGCTTCTCCCTCTCTTTTCCTTGCCAAATAGTTCCTCCCCCATCCATCTTATCATGCTGTCTCCTATCAGTAGTACCCGGTCCTCTCTCGCATCCCTTCTCCATCCCCTTTGTTCCATCCTTCTGTCTGTTCCCCTTTCTCCTTTGTTCATACCGTCCTGGTACTGGTGATGCGTTCTCTCCTCCCTATCCCTTCTTTCTCTCCCTTCACTCTGCCTCCTCCTCTGTCTACCCCATTCTTCCCTTTCCTCTTCTTCCCCCCTGTATCCCTCTGCCCTTCCCTCATTTCTTTCACTTCCACTCTGTTCCTTCTCATCCCCTCCATACCCATATCCCTTCTCCACCTGTCGGCCTCCTTCATCACTTCCACCCTTATATGCCTTCCCTTCCCTTCTATTCTCCTCTCCTCCCCCGTAAGCTTCCCCTGGTCGTGTCTTCTCTGCCCTTGCAATCCCCCGTTCAATCATTCTTCCCACTTGGTCATTTAGTTCTTTGACTTGTTCCCTTAACTCTTTCCTCTCCGCCTTCATGTTAACTCTCTCAGTTTCCCATTCCTTTGCCATCTCCCTATGGCCATCTCTCTCCACTCTCCATGCCTTCTCCATTTCCTCTACCCTTTTCCTCCATCTCTTTTCCTCATTCGCCGCTGCGATTTCCACTTGTCCTATGCCCTGTTTTAGGCCCCATACCCTCTCTTCACTTTCCTTTCTCTGTATGTTTAATTTCTCCTTCATTTTTTCCTTTTCCTCGCTTATTCTTTCGGTCTTCTTTCCACCTCTGTTCTATTTCCTCCCTCCCATTTCGTTCCCTTTCCAGGTTTTCCTCCCCTATTTCCTTTATTTCCTTCATACATTTCAAACATATTAACGTGCACTTCTTTGCCTGCGCTTCCGTTAGGTTTTCTGCTTCCAGCTTTTCCTGCGGCAGCCATCTGTTACAGCTGCCTCCACACAACGCCATGAACTTTCCTCTTTTCCCTTCCTTTTTTTCCTTCTCTTCTTCCTCCTCTATCTCCTCCCTATCTTCCCTCTCTCCCTTGCCCCCCTTTCCTTCTCTCCTCTTTCCTATGTCCCTTTTCTCCTTTTCTTTCCATTTTTCATTCTCTTCATCCGCGAATGTTATTTTCTTTACCGTTCTTCCACTTCTCCTGATCTGTTTGCTTTTCTCATTGTTCATCCCTTCTTCGTTTCCTGCCGTCTCACATTCCATTACTGCTCCATCCTCTCTCCTTCCTCTCTTTTTCCAGTTATTGTCTGTATCCCCCTCTGTTCTTCCTGGCTCCCTTGCGTCCCCCTTCTCATTCATTTTCTCCCCTCCTGTTCCTCCCTTGTCCTCTTTCCCTTCCCTTGCTACTTCTTTCCCCGTCTCCCCCCTCCCTTGTTCCTTCATTTGTCCCTTTCCCCTTCCTTTCCCTTGGGTATTCCTTGCTTCTCCCCTCCCTCTTCGTGGTTCTGTTCACCCCCCGCCCCATCCCCTTCCTTCGTTTCTCCTTCTCTCTCGTGTCTTTCCTCTTCCCTTTCCATCTCCTGGTGCTCCTTTTCAATCTCTGGATCTATCTCCCCTTCCTCCATTTTATCCTCATTGCTCTTTCTATTCATATCTCTTCCACCCTGTTCTCCCCCTCCCCCATCCCATCACCCCCACCATCCCCATTTCCTATTTCCATCTCCCCCGCTATATTGTATCCCCACTTCTATTCTTTCTATCCCCTTCCCCTATATCTACAATGTAGAGTGCATAATGCAGAAAGAAGAAAGAAATACTTAGAGGAATAGGTGTGTAGATATTTGCCAGCACCGACTGGCCCTCCCTTGTGTCGACGTGTCGCAAACGTTTTGAGATGGCGTCCCCTGTCCCGCTCCGTCTCTCCCACTTCTTCTTCCCTTATCTCCTCTCACCGTTGTCTTCCCCCTTTCTTCTTTACACTTTCTGATCTTTGTCCTTAATCTCACTTCCCACCACCTTTTTAAGTCCTTGGGTTACGATTTACCCTCGATGTCTCAAGATATCCCGGGACACTCTTAGAGTCGACCACCCGCCATCAGACTCAGACTCAGACTCTTCAGTTTCTTAACACATTTCATTATCTCTTCCCTACTGATCTCGTAATCCATATTTTCATCTACTGGTATCTTTCTTCCTATTATCAGGTTGGGTTCACCCCTATCCTCCACTTCATTAGCACCACCTATGTTTTCCCAGAATTCTTTTACCTCAGTCTTTCTTTCTTCTTTCTTTTTAACGTTGAAGGGCAGGGGACGCTCCCCTCAAACACCAGGAGCCCAGGAGGGGCTGCAGAAGGGCAACAAGACTCCCAGGACACGAAACCTCGGTCTTGGTCTTGGTGCGAGAGTCACGCTCGACTGGTCGAGGTGTGGCCTGCCGTCTTATAGGATCGGCTCTCTCTCCTAGGGTAAAATTATAAACTACAGTATATGGAAAGGGACAGGTTGAGAGTAAAAGAAGATTGTTCCCCCGTGGGCATTCTCACCTGAGCCTCACTACTGTGAGGCTGATCTTTTCCTCCACACTCCCTCTAGGAAGTCCTTAACACTCCGTGCAGTGATCTCGTTCCACATGTTCAGCTCGCTCAGGCCAAGCAGGTAGATCACTATTTCAATCACCCATTCATACCTTCCTACCACTGCATTCCATTCCTCCTCACCAATTTCTTGCACTATGGATCTTAGCATTACCCGCCTTTCTCCTTCATATCTTCTGCACTTTAGGAGGATATGCTCCACAGTCTCATCCTCCCCGCTCTCGCACATCTTGCATGCCTTGTTGCCTTCATTTGACCATCTACAGTATACGTTCTGCTGTTCAGCTCAAGCGATTTAGTTCGGGCCTTGAAGAGGAGTTCACCTTCGATGCTCCCATCGTAGAAGGGCTCCCTTCTTGGCTGTTGCTTATACACATGTACCATTCTAGTGAGCTCTTGTTCCTCATATTCCCTACCCATTCATCCCTTGCTACGCTTTGTACCCGCTTGCCAATCTCTTTCTTCCATCTCTCATGACTCCACATTTCCATACTTTCCCCCATCATGATACCACACATTCCGTGCTTCTCTATCCTTTTGTCGCACATCTTGTTCCACTTACTGCTCTCCTTAGTCCACTCACACACCTTTCGTGCCCATCTATCACCATTAATTTTTTCCACTCTGACCCGGTACCGTAGGGCTCCCTTGTCTATTCTTTCTTCAAAGGAGCTCCACCCCGCGTCACCTCTCAAGGCTTCTACTGCAGTGTACTGGTTAGCTCCCAGTGCGAGCCTTCCGACCCTATTCTGGGCAACTTCCAGCTTTGCCATGTCATTCGCCGTCCACGGGATGGTTTCCAGACCATACATCAGGCCCGGCACAGCCAGTACCCTTCCATACTCCTCGCACCACTTCATACTAATTGTTCGCTCTACACCTTGCAGCGCTACTAAGTCTTCCCACCCACTGGCTCGCTCTTTTTACTATAGTCTCTCATCTTTTGTTTTCTCGCATCCTGATCTTGCATCCACAGTCATCCCCAGCTACTTATATTCATTTGTTTGGGTAATAATATTATTCCCAAGCAGCCACGTCGCACCCACATCCGTTTCATCCCCATTCACTACTAGCACTTTACTTTTCTCCCTGCTAAAACTCACATTCAGATCATTCCCATATTCGGACACCACATCTAGCATCCTCTGCAGATCCTCTCGGTTGTCGCTCATGATCACCACATCATCTGCGTATAGCAAGATACCCAGACGTTCATTCCCAATTAGTGTTCCCCTGCCAGCTTCTTTCATTCTTGCATCTAGTTCCTCTGTACATCCCAAACAGGAGAGGGGATAGCCCACAGCCCTGTCTAACTCCACGCTTGTTTTCAACCCAGTCCGTCTCTATATCCCCCATACTGTATCTAGCTCTGGTATTCTCATACATACTTCTTATGATGTTTATTATCTTCTCACTCACACCTACTGTTTCAAGCAGCCTACACAACTTGTACCTGTTCACTCTGTCATATGCTTTCTCTATGTCTAGAAAGGCGAAATATCCCTTCCGCCCGGACTTTTTCGTATTTTCTATCACTTCTCTCACTACAAACATGTTATCTTCTCTTCTGTCCACTCGGAACCCATTCTGTTCTTCACCCATCACTCTGTTCCTTTCAAAGATCCCTTTCAGCCTTTCATTCAGCACCCCACAAAACACTTTGGAAATTGTGTCCGTTAGCGTTATTGGTCGGTAGTTTTTCAGCTCTTACTCTTGTGACCCCCCTTGTGTAGGAGGGTCACCCGGCTCTTGTTCCATTTATGCGGTACTCTCTCTCCTGACCACACTTTCTTAAAAAGCCCATACATGCCTTCAATTACTCCATTCCCACCCTCTTTATAGAATTCATATGGGATCTCGTCGTTTCCTGCGGCTTTACCAGTCTTCAGTTTCTTAACACATTTCATTATCTCTTCCCTACTGATCTCGTAGTCCATATTTTCATCTACTGGTATCTTTCTTCCTATTATCAGGTTGGGTTCACCCCTATCCTCCACTTCATTAGCACCACCTATGTTTTCCCAGAATTCTTTTACTGCCCTAGCTTTCTCCGGTTTCCCTCTCACCTCTCTTCCGTTCACCATTATCACTTCCACATTCACTCTTTCACTCATACCATTCTCTACCATTCTCTACTGACCGCATTTCATTCACATTCACATTAAGATGTCCCATCTCAGTTCCTGTACGGTTTTCTTTGCCGATGTTCACAGATACGTTTTTCTCCATTCTCATTGGGTTTGCTACATTCACAATCGGTTTCCTACATTCACGATTACGTTGGCGAGTGCTATTCTTATCTCTGAAATAAATACAGGACAAGTGTAATCTCTCAGTTAGAAAGCGGTCCCCAATACTCACCTAGATATTGCATAGAAATATCCAGTCTTGCGAGGAGTTAGACAGGGCTGTGGGCTATCCCCTCTCCTGTTTGGGATGTACACAGAGGAACTAGCTGCAAGAATGAAAGAAGCTGGCAGGGGAACACGAATTGGGGATGAACGTCTGGGTATCCTGCTATATGCAGACGATGTGGTGATCATGAGCGACAACCGAGAGGATCTGCAGAGGATGCTAGATGTGGTGTCCGAATATGGGAATGATCTGAATGTGAGTTTTAGCAGGGAGAAAAGTAAAGTGCTAGTAGTGAATGGGGATGAAACGGATGTGAGTGCGACGTGGCTGCTTGGGAATAATATTATTACCCAAACAAATGAATATAAGTACCTGGGGATGACTGCATGTGGATGCAAGAGGATGCGAGAGAACAAAGGACGAGAGACTAACAAGAGTGAACCAGTGGGTGGGAAGACTTAGTAGCGCTGCAAGGTGTAGAACGAACAAGTATGAAGTGGTGCGAGGAGTATGGAAGGGTATGGCCACGGTATAGTAACATAAGGAGGTAGGCGCATGGCGGTAGTATTGGAACCACGACAGTCACTCGTTTTGGCCTCCGTGACGTCACTGAATGACTCCTGTACCGTCTCCCAAGCTAAATATGGTGTTCTAACAGGATCAGTATATTGCGTTTTCCACCGAAAATGTAAAGTGACATGGATAAACATATACATATATAGTGTGACAGGACCCTACTCTATTTGCTAAAGTTGTTATTTTTTGCATTTGAAGAATATATATATGGCTATGAGGTAGTATATAGCCGTTAGCCGACGTCGCTTCAAATTTTACCGCGGAAATGCGATGATATTTTTGTTGACCTAATTACCTAATATGTAGAGTAATGTCGATTGATATCGATAATATTATTGTAGTAGGACCCAATTAGCTACATGTTAGCATTGTTATTTGATATATGTGTAGTTTATATGAAGAGATATTTCGAAGGTGTTGGTGATATTCGATTCGTCGGTCGGGAGAAAAGCTAGGCCTAAACGGATTCTCGTTTACCCCTTGCTTAACTTCCTTTAAATTCACGTAGTTTGCCTCTGACACTCATCAACTTTCACCCAGTGATGGCGTGTGAGGGTGTATGAAGGCCTAGGGGATGTGGAGAGATGATTTGTATAAATATATGGCCAGCTAGAGGGAACATAGATTTCTACGAAGCGAAATGGTGAGAGTGGGGGGAGAAGAACGGACGGTGGTGCCCTCTGACGGCCAGAGAGAACACTATATCGGAGCCTATGTCAACAAACAATGGTATACGAATATTTCACTAAATATTCGCTTATAGAATAATCAACGTTATTCCGACAACTATATCTTATATTATGACGGTACCATGGTTGAGCGTGAAGTCACAAAATAAAAATAATTAATAGAAGTCTGTTTAGTGCTTTTTAGAAGCCTTTATGTATATGAGTTCAAGAATTTGGTGCGTCTACCTTCTATGTTACTATACCATGGGTATGGCTGTGCCGGGCCTGATGCATGGTCTGGAAACCATCCCGTGGATGGCGAATGACATGAAAAAGCTGGAAGTTGCCCAGAATAGGGTCAGAAGGCTCGCACTGGGTGCTAACAAGTACACGGCAGTAGAAGCCTTGAGAGGTGACGCGGGGTGGAGCTCCTTTGAAGAAAGAATAGACAAAGGAGCCCTACGGTACCGGGTCAGGCTGGAAAAAATGAATGGTGATAGATGGGCACCAAAGGTGTTTGAGCGGACTAAGGAGAGCAGTAAGTGGAACAAAATGTGCGACAAAAGGATAGAGAAGTACGGAATGCGTGGTATCATGATGGAGGAAAGTATGGAAACGTGGAGTCATGAGAGATGGAAGAAAGAGATCGGCAAGCGGGTACAAAGCGCAGCAAGGGATGAATGGGCAGGGAATATGAGGAACAAGAGTTCGCTAGAATGGTACATGTGTAAGCAACAGCCAAGAAGGGAGCCCTTCTATGATGGGAGCATCGGAGGTGAACTCCTCTTCAAGGCCCGAACTAAATCGCTTGAGCTGAACAGCAGAACGTATAGATGGGCATAAAATGCCTCAGGAACGAAAGGACTGGCGTCACAGGCCAGGATAGCTATAAGGATCACCACACCAACTTCGTTTGTCTCCCTTCCACATATGTATACGTCTCTCCAATCACAGCCTTCTAGTATACAATCCACATTACTTTATTCCTTAACATTTTGTATGTACCGACTAAGTATGTATTTAATTAAGGTACCAACCATGCATACAGACTATAATATTTTCATTGTGTAGGTACGACGGCGATCTGAAGACACCTCAGTAAACCTCCCCCTGTTCTGGAGTCCACCGCGACTGTCCGGTAATACGAACCTCAGCCGTGTGACTCGCCTAGTCATTCTGGGCAATTATTTTGTTTCAATGCTCCCCAGGTCTCTCAACTTGAGATATTAATTGTTTCTTTGTTTGTTAATCCGTCACTGAAGATACTCGACTCATATCGATTGTTATTAGTACTGGCGATTAATACTATGTTCATGTTTCACCTTTGTTGCCAGTAATTCACTGAGATTCTTATCCACATTTGTGTAGGATTTATCCTCAACCTATTATGTACCCTATCCCTTGTGTGTTACTATTACTATTGCTTCAGATGAGAAAACATCCTCGACTACGAATCTATATTCGAGAGTTGGAGATCGAAATGATTATGTTGAGACGATTCTATAACTCCTCAAGATAGACGTTACCTGAATTAATATACCATCTACATGTCTATCTGATTACGTCAGCCCTGTACTTAGCTATATAACAATTATATGTCCCATAACCTCCCGTTGCTTTATCCACTAAATATATATCTTCCCAACCTTCCTAATGCAACCTCCATTTCACTAGACAAGTTACCTAGGAGTAATTCCGAGATTTAATTAGGCAATTACTCATTGATTTGGAATGCCCCCAGACCATCCCCAATTTCGTATGCAGGCCTGTGCTTAGGTAAGGTCGTGCCGGACAATATCGTCGTATTAATTTCGCGTGAGTTTGGCTACGGGTCAAACTCGGTACAACCGCCTCAAAAATTGTTACCCCATGAAAACCCGTTTTTCTATGTATGCCACCGATCCACAGAAAACTAACCTAACCTTGTGCTTGGACTAATCCATATCTGTTGATTTATATAATTAATTACTAACCAATTTGCATACGATCATCTCCAGAGAAGTACAGGAAAACTACCTAGTCTCTCTCTCTCCATTATGAGATAGATCGATGTCACTCATACATGTATTCATTCATAAGTTAAAGAAGAAGTTTAATCCACAATACTATGCCTAGTGACCGCGTGCCCAGTGGTAACCCTTTTAGCCACCCTGTCTTTTCCTCTCCCCGTAGGCCTACCAACCCAACTTCACAACCCTTCCCCTCGCATAACGCCCATCAGGATATTTTATATTCCGTGCCGAGTCAGTTCCGACTCGAACCCCAGTATACAGAGAGTGCAAACCTATTCTTGTATCTCTTTTGACTATCCTCTAACCTAAATAAACACCACCCCACACCTGAACTGTAGGGAGGAACCGCGCGAGGCTATGTCCCTTTCCCCCTTCCCGTGAAAGAGGGTAGGCCAAAAAATGTCCCCTCACGACCACAGGCAGCTGTTCTGTTTTTAGAAATTAAATATAATATGAACCAGAATTTGCCGATCGATATTGTTACGACACAGAGGCACTGCCCATGTCGAATCGTATTCCGTGCATATAACCAGGTTCCATTACTTTATTTGGACGACGACTAATACCGTTATTTCCTGCATGCCTTTCGTTTTAGTAAGTTAAGTATTTCCATCCACCATTGTGTCCTCCTTTCCGTCTTGTTCTTTCCACGCCTATTATACGTCTAATCAATCACCCCCTTCTAGTCCACAGTCCACCCTACTCTGTTTTCGTGTCTCTTTGTTTTATATAAATTAATTGACAAATCTGCATCCGATCCTCTCCAGAAAGACCTAGGAAAGCCACCTGGTTTCTCTCTCCCCATTATGCAGATAAAATATGTGTAAGTCCCATGCATACCCAGTGGGGTCTTCTAATCACTAAGTAGTTATAATTGAACTTGAAGTTATTCAACCAGGTTCCATACTTTAATATTACCGACGGCTACAATACCGTCATCCCTGCAGGTCAACATTTCATAAGTTAAACTTTTGTTTTCTATCCACCAATGCTTTGGGTAACAACAGCGTGCCTAGTGGTAACTTTTTCTCCACCCTGTCCTTTCTTCCCATACCAACCCGAGTTAAATAACACCCTCTAAAAAGACGCCATCAGGATGTTTTAAGTTGTGCCGAGCAAGTCATTTTCTCAAGCTTCCGTAAGCAGAGAGTACAAACCTATTCTGGTACCGCCCTTAACTATCCCCTAACATAACTAACCACCCCTACAACCTGGGGCAGTGAATTAATGCGTGCGAGACTAGTTCCCCCCCTCACCCCCTCGATGAGGGCCAGACTCTCCCCTCGCGGAGGCCTATAGACATCCTGAATGCCACCAAATTCTTGCTAGAAACTCCGGGTGCCCGCAACTATATACCAACCTCCAAGTTTCAATTCCAGCCTAAATCCTATTCCTATCCCATCCCTATCTAACCCCCCAAGTCCCCCTTAACCCGTCTTAGATTCCTAATAGCATTTCAGCTAGCTGAGAGGAGGATCCTAGAGATAATACTAACGTAGACTGCCTTACCGTTTGAGCCCAAAGGCGCTGGACAAACTAATTTCCTTCACCCTCCCAACATCCTCCTCTCCACCCCTATTAATGATTTGTCTTAGAGTAAATGTCAGAAAAAGGTAAATCATATTGAAGCCTACATGCTAACTTTATAACAGACCTTTAATGCTACCCTCTTCAACCAAGGGATTAAATTAACTTGTGTTAACCTCCAACATCCAAGAGTTAGACAAAGGAGCCCCCTCTGCCCCCCCTCCATATATATAGTCCCGCGCCAAAATCAAGCTAGTTTCGGAGGTAGAAGCCCATTCAACGGAAGTGCCGCAATCGTGGATATATTACCCCAACTCCACCCTCAGGATATAGGCCTACAGTGATTTACAGTGTATGCGATCCAAGTTAATCTGTGAGATGAGTAAACAAACCCTTCACGATTATATTCTTGCAACTGGGACTCCATGGGCAAGATTATAACTGTGGACAAACGATTTACGAAATTGTTGATTGTTTCATAAGCTTGTTGTAAGCCGGCTCTGCCCCTACCTTGGGTTTACGAACAATCATAACTCATAACCGGTCTAAGCTAGAAAGATCTGGTTATGTTAGAAGGGATTACGCGAGTTAGGAGAAAACTCTGGCGAGAAGAATCCCTAGGTTAACAACTGTCGGTTGACCAAAAAAGGCGTAAAGCCACTTGCAAGCCCCGACTCTCCCATAAAGCCAGAATAGTAGGAAAAGTCGTTCTCCCGACTGTCTTACGTTAATTCGATCCCTTGTTCACTGGCCACGCCCAGGGACAGTGTGATTCAAGGCTTTCAGTAGGAGTACCAAAAAGGCTTGTCGTCACCGGCTAGACAAGTTAGCCCAGCTGTAAACATCTCTACACTCTCGGACACCTTGGACGGCCCCGGATCCGCTGTTAGCCCCCAAGATAGCGAATCGTTGAAGTAAGGTGATCAGAAGTACAATTCCTGAACGTTGGAAGTGGGAAGCGAAGATCTCTCCAAATCCGCGAACAGTGCTAAGAGACTTTAAAAAGACCAATAACTTAACCGAGTGCTCCAACATCTATTGTTCGTGCGAATCCTATTACGTACTCTATACCCCGAGTGTTTTCCAGTTCAAATAAAGCTGTATTACAAACATTTATCCACAATTATTTATGTCCTCTGTTGATTCCCTCTATGTACTTTACAATATAATATCCAATAGCCCAGTCTTGCAGAACTCACCTATACCAAGTTAAACCTGTATAAAATCAGGGCATAACAGGGCAAATGAAGGCAACAAGGCATGCAAGATGTGCGAGAGCGGGGAGGATGAGACTGCGTGGAGCATATCCTCCTAAAGTGCAGAAAATATGAAGGAGAAAGGCGGGTAATGCTAAGATCCATAGTGCAAGAAATTGGTGAGGAGGAATGGAATGCAGTGGTAGGAAGGTATGAATAGGTGATTGAAATAGTGATCTACCTGCTTGGCCTGAGCGACCTAATTAACATGTGGAACGAGATCACTGCACGGAGTGTTAAGGCTTCCTAGAGGGAGTGTGGAGGAAAAGATCAGCCTCACAGTAGTGAGGCTGGGGTGAGAATGCCCACGGGAGAACAATCTTCTTTTACTCTCAACCTGTCCCTTTCCAGTATAGTTTATAATTTTACCCTAGGAGAGAGAGCCGATTCTAAGGCCACACCTCGACCAGTCGAGCGTGACTCTCGCACCAAGACCAAGACTAATGTCTTACGTTGAGGAGGAAAATCAAGTGATAGGAAATCTACTGTTCAAAGAAGAAAACCAGGAACGAGTGAAGAAGATGTTGTATGGGATGTGGCGAGCAAGAACCAAGAAAATGAAGGAGCTGGAATAAGAAGAAATAGATTATAATGCAACATATCGAAAACAGAAAAAGAAATACAATATATATAACAGAGCACGTCACAAAAGGAAAATTACAAGAACCTCTCAGGGAAGTGCCGTTGTTAAGGCATTACTTCCCGAACCACATCTGATCTGATCTGATGTTTGGTTGTTGTTGTTGTTGTTCTAGCTTTTACGTATGCGATATTCTTGTACAAATAAACGGAATATGAATGCACGTCTTGTGATAATTATCCTCTATTGTCTTTCTGTGCCTGTGGTAAAACAATAGGACTTCTCCAATTAGGAAGAACCCACTAAATCAAAACCAATTAAACCCCAGTAAAAACCTGGCATAAAAAAAGTTATAAAACACTGATTGCCCTTGCCAGTATTGTAAGTAAGATACTAGAGTTAATCATTTTAGACAGAATCTCAGTGTATATCTCAACTAATAGTAATCAATTTGGTTTTAAAAAGAATCATGGTACGGACCAGTGCATCTACACTCTGAAGGAGCTAGTGGATGGGTACATCAAAATGAACAGCTCTATTTTTGCATGCTTTCTTGATGCTAGTAAGGCATTTGACAGAGTCTGCCACAATATCCTGTTTGATAAATTAACAACAAGGGGAGTGCCATCCTATATACTGAGAATCTTGAAGTACTGGTACGCCAATCAAACATTTAATGTAAGATTGGGTAACATTATTTCGGATTCCTTTACAGTAACCAATGGAGTGAGACAGGGTAGTATTCTCTCACCTTACTTGTTCAATGTATATATGGATGAATTAAGTGATAAATTGAATAAAGAGCAGATTGGATGTTATGGTGGGAATAAAATCATCAACCATCTCATGTATGCTGATGATCTGGTCATTATTGCACCGTCTTCTGCGGGTCTGAGCAAACTTCTTGATATATGTGAATCTTTTGGTAGTAAACATTGTGTTAAATTCAACCCACTGAAAAGTGCTGTTCTTATATTTAGATCAAAATTACTGTATAAAAGTAAACTGCCAAATTTCTCACTCAATAATCAAATTATTCAAGAAGTAAACAAAATAAAATACCTGGGACACATTATCTCAAACGATTGCTCAGATGATGCAGATATCGGCCGTCAGCGCAGACAGCTATATTTACATGGTAACACCATCTTGAGAATTATATCTCACTGGCAGAAGCTGCTGCACACATAGTATGTAATGTAATATATAGGTCTAATTGAACTATGAGCAATGATCTGTGCAATAGGTGTTAACCAACATTGAGCAATAGCCTTAGTTAGCCTATCTGTGTTATATTGTGACAAAATGTGAAATGTGCTCTATTCTGTAAATAGGCCTACTGTATTTTTTATTTTATTGTTTCTTTATTAATATATCTTTGTGTATAATTATTATCTGTGCTCTGACGAGAAGTGTATGTGATATGAACCATTAAGTCCAGACCAACAGTGAAGAACGGGAATTCCTATGCAACATATGTGCCTTGCATTCATTACCGAATATTAATGTAAATGAACCAATTAGTATTAACAACTCAGAATCCAGCCAGGACACATTCAAAATCAAAGATGAATACAGAGTGTTCACCAACAAAGGGCTCCATCTTATCCACATTAACGCCAGATCAATGTACCATAAATTGTCAGAATTAAACTTTTAGCTAATAAGGCCAAAGCTTCAATAATTGCAATCACAGAAACCTGGCTGGATTCAAGTATAAACGATGGTGAAATAAACATTCAAGGTTTCAATATGGTTAGGAATGATCGCAATAGGCATGGGGGAGGAGTATGTCTGTATGTAAAAAACAACCTCACACACACAACCAGGACCGACCTCCATGTAGAAAATCACGAAGCTCTGTGGATCGATCTACACCTGCCGAGGACAAGACCCATCACAATTGGGGTATGCTATAGGCCACCAGACGACACACAATTCTTGACCAAATTTGAACGAACGTTGTCATCGCTAGACCCTCGGAATGAATCCATCATACTAGGGGATTTTAACCTGTGTTACAAACAACGAAATGATAGGCTTGTACGAGAATATAGGCATATACTGACAATGCACAATCACAAACAACTCATCACAACCCCCACACGTATCTCTGAGAACACTGCCACAATAATAGACCACATAAACTGTAACAGAGAGGACAAAATATCCCAATCAGGGGTTATACAGACTGGGATAAGTGATCACTTCGTCACATATTGCACACGAAAAACCACAAAAATTACCCTAGAGAATCACAAGATTATCAAAACAAGGTCACTCAGAAACTACAATAAAGAAACATTTCTGGACATTTTATGGAATACAGACTGGTCTCCAGTGTTTGGAAGTACAAACGTTAATGACGCATGGGTTGGCTTCAGAACCATCATCACAAACATTCTAGACGAAATAGCTCCTCTGAAAGACATACGAATTAAAGCAAGGTCAGACCCATGGATCAACAATGACATACTACACCATCTGGAGCACAGAGACAATCTGTTAAAAAGGCTAGCGAAACATAGACAGGATCAAGGTCTGAAACATGAGTTCAACAGGGCCAGGAATAATCTAAGTAGGAAAATAAAATCAGCGAAAACTAATTATTTTCACAATAAGGCAGAGGAATATCAGAATAACCCAAAGAAACTATGGAGGCACCTAAAAACAACAGGCTACAGCAACAAGACAAGGGATTCGTCTAACACTAATATTGCTCTCACCATTAATGATCAGATTTGCCACGATAAACGACAAATTTCAACCTACTTCAACTCCTTCTTCACCTTCATAGCAAACACACTTGCACAGAACCTACCTCAACCTCTCAATAAATACACGACAACAACGGCCACCTTTCGAAATTTCTACAGAGATAAAGACATACACCCAAACACATTTGGATTGCAAAATGTTACACCAAAATACACTTTTGACGAGCTGTCTAACCTAAATGTACATAAAAACACAGGACCAGACAAAATTCCTGCCAAATTTCTACGAGACGGAGCCATTGGTATAGCAGGCCCCCTAACCCACATCATCAACTTGTCAATTAACACCAACACTGTACCTGCTGAACTGAAGGAAGCTATTGTAACCCCTCTATTCAAGAAAGGAAATAAACTAGAAGTTGGTAACTACAGACCAGTTAGCATATTATGTATTGTATCTAAAATCCTTGAAAGAGCGGTATACACCCAAATTGAACACTACCTCAAACAAAATGATCTATTCTATAAGTTTCAATCAGATTTCAGATGCATGTACTCGACAGACTCCTGTCTCATCCACTTAACGGATCACATTCGTAAAGAAATTTCTAAAAATTGACGATAATATATCTGATCCTATGCCAATTAACTGTGGGGTCCCGCAGGGAAGCATCCTTGGTCCCTTACTCTTTCTCTGTTATGTGAACGACATGGAACTGAGCGTCTCATGTAAATTATTACTGTATGCAGACGACAGCGTGCTCCTGGTTTCAGGAAAAGACCCAATAAGTATTGCCGCTTCACTTTCCAAAGAACTAGAATCATGTAGTGAATGGCTAGTGGACAATAGACTATCTCTTCACCTGGGCAAGACGGAATTAAGCCATCTTATGTGGAACAAAACGCAAACTGAAAGACATTGTGGGCTTCTCGGTCAACTGTAATGATATTCCTATAACAACAGACGTGTCACAAGTTAAATATCTCGGACTAAAACTGGACGCGAGTTTGTCAGGTGAAACAGTTTTGGAATCTATCCTGAGTAAGTGTAGAGCATGTATAAAATACCTGTATAGACAGGTGGGATGCTTGCCCGCGGCGACCAAAAAGACCCTCTGCCAAGCGCTTGTTCAATGTCATTTTGACTATTCTGTGTCATCCTGGTACTCTGCATCATCTAAATCAGCACAGCACAAACTTCAGGTCACTCAAAATAAAATGGTTAGTGTAATGCCCTCGAAAATGTCCCGCACCCACAATAATACTAACCCGAGTTGACGTCAGGTATAGCGTAAAATAGTCGGAGATGGTAAGTCCAATAAACTCATCACGTGATAACACCACGAGACTATCACCTGGTTCTTAAAAATCGGACTAAGGTTGCTATACTTTTAGTACGTCCGTGGTAGTACAGTGGGTTAGCGCGCGGGACTGGTGGTGATGGTTGGGTCACTAACCAGGGTTTGAACCCCACCCAAGGCATCTCAAAACCTGTGGGTTTTTAGGGGGTTAAATTCCCTTCAGAGGTTCGTACCCCGCGCCAGGTACCAGGAAAAGTTGATCCTAAAGGTAGCCTGGGGATATTTCAGGAGACCATGAAATTCCCTTCACACCCAGCATTTCATTGGTGGCAGCGGTGGGATCGTGACCAGGTAGCTACGTGGAGCACCCGTCACGCGAACCCTATACCAACAATATTGAGATTGCTGAGGTAATACAGCTACGATACCTTACGACCTTAAAATAGGCTAGGGACTAGCCCAGTTAAAGAAGGATGTAATGTAATGCCCTCGAAAATGTCCCGCACCCACAATAATACTAACCCGAGTTGACGTCAGGTATAGCGTAAAATAGTCGGAGATGGTAAGTCAATAAACTCATCACGTGATAACACCACGAGACTATCACCTGGTTCTTAAAAATCGGACTAAGGTTGCTATACTTTTAGTACGTCCGTGGTAGTACAGTGGGTTAGCGCGCGGGCCTGGTGGTGATGGTTGGGTCACTAACCAGGGTTCGAACCCCACCCAAGGCATCTCAAAACCTGTGGGTTTTTAGGGGGGTTAAATTCCCTTCAGAGGTTCGTACCCCGCGCCAGGTACCAGGAAAAGTTGATCCTAAAGGTAGCCTGGGGATATTTCAGGAGACCATGAAATTCCCTTCACACCCAGCATTTCAGTTAGGTTCATGCTGAACTTAGGACCCAGATCACATGTTGGCCAGGAACAACTTAAGTCACTAGGTATGCTCAATGTCGCTGACAGGGCCAAACAAATCAGGCTCACTAATGCCTTCAAAATTTTCTATGACAGAGCTCCAGAGTACCTAAAGAATTATTTTGTTAAAGCAAAACCAGCGGCTCGCTGGTGTAGTGACTAGTGTCTCGGACTTCCACCCAGAAGGCCCGGGTTCGCGCCCACGCTCGGCGCATTAAAGATTTTTCACAAGCACTGAGTCGTTACCATCCCTCATGAGCAAAGGGATGGGGTAGTAGTACAGGACCCCAATGGAAATACGCCTAATCGGCCTTATTGAGCTATCCTTAGCTAGCTTAGCATGCGCTAGCTTTAAGAACTATTATTATTATTATTATTATTATAAATGAGAGGAGTGGACATAATACAAGAAACAGGAAGTTTAATTTTAAGGTCCCGAGAATCCAAGGACAGGGTAAGCAAACATTCTTCTTCACCGCCATCAAAGACTGGAACGACCTACCCCAGTCAGTCCGTGAAAAGAGAACACTGTATTCCTTCAGACGTAGCCTGAAGGAACACTGAACCGGACAGCTGCGAGAAGGGAGCACCAAGCTTATGTCTACTACTAAATGCGACATAAGAGATAGACAAACCAAACTGAAATGATTACTGATTTCGGATTACTGATATTTACTATAGGATGTAAGGTATCTTAAAATAACCCCCTAGAAATACTTTCTCTAAAGTATCTATTTCTTTATCCTCCCCATTTTCCCAGCTAACCTAATCCCACAAGGACCCCAATGGAAATACGCCTAACGGCCTTATTGGGCTATCCTTAGTTGGAATTATGCAAGGCTGGTACATGTCATATTTGTAACAAACTATGTGGTACCAACTCTGTAAATTGCTAACTGAATAAATATTATTATTATTATTATTATTATTATTATAAGTCGTACTGTATTTATACTGTATCTATCTTATGTGTCTGGAATAAAGAATTATTATTATTATTATTATTAATCATCGATGGGGCCCGTAACTGGTTGATCATAAACTAATACCTAAGCCAAACTGATAAAACGTGCCATATAATAACCCTCTAGGGTTAAACTTGTAATCGAAACATCTCATTATTGTAGCGAGGTGGTTATGGAGCGAAACTTCTCGTAGATTTCATGACGTCATTGTAAATACGAAATATTATTGGAACATGTCAAATATAATTATGCTTGTAATCTAACATGCAACGCAGTAACATGTTATACATTCAAACATTTGAGACATATAAAATTAAAGAATGTATAATAGGCCTAGAAATTTTTGGTTCCATCCACTTGGGGTTTCACGATCATTACACATCACATTTTTTTTTTTTATAATAGGACATTAGAGCTATATAGCTATAATTTAGTAATTAATATACTAATTTTGCAGTATACCGCAGAGTTTATATTGGATAAAATAACAAAATATGTGCAGAAAATCAAGCCCGGAGGGGTAAATTGGAATCTTCAGAAAGGCAGCAACTCGCTGAGTGTGTGTGGTGGAATTTTTGTCTAGTTAATATTTACAAATTCCTTCATAATGCCGAAAGGTGAGATATTTTGCCGTCTTCTAGCACTTACTAAATGTTGTCCTGTCACTGTAGAACTTAAAATTATAGTATATACTCGTGTTATTTGTGTGTTAGGTGAGGTAATATGGAGACCAGATTTTGTTTTCTGTCACTCGTGGGTTTTTGTTTTACAGCATTTTATGGAGTAATTACTTGTTTCCTTTCATTTTAGTTTGTGTTTTCTTCAATTTATGTATTATGAGTTTTATATGAAGGGTCATGTGTGTTTTTACGTGCCTAGTATTTGATTTCCAGAACTTGCAAGTAATGCTTCAATAGGCTTGCCAAATCTTGAAAGCTTTGGAGTTTGGCCATTGACTTTTCCACTTAGCCTATTATGAAGAATCTCAGGTAAAAATTGAAGAGACCCCAGACAGCCTTAGCCTAAGAAAACTTAGTAAGAATGGGGTTAACATTAGGCCTACTGGCCTACCCTAAGACTAAGGTTAGTAAGGTCCCCTGTTGTTTCTCTAGGTCCCCTGTTGTTTCTTCTAGGTCCCCTGTTGTTTCTTATATACATAAATGACCTAGATTTAGGTATAACTAGTAGGATAAGTAAATTCGCAGACGATACTAAAATGGGGAGATCAATTGATTCAGATAGCGATATAGAGTGCCTCCAAAGGGATCTAGATACCTTACATGAATGGTCAGTAAATTGGCAGATGAAGTTTAACATTGACAAATGCAAGGTATTAAAGATAGGGAAGATGCAAACAAATGTTAAATATAAACTAGCTAATTTAGAATTAGAAAATTCAGACTGCGAGAAAGATCTAGGTGTGTTAGCAATGATTTGAAGCCTAGAAAACAATGTATAAGCGTTCGTAATAAGGCAAACAGGATTCTCGGGTTCATCTCTAGGAGTGTGAGTAACAGAACTGCTGATGTTATCTTAAAACTTTACTTGTCATTAGTGAGACCCCATATGGATTATGCTGTCCAATTTTGTGTCCTTATTACAGAATGGACATAGATTCATTGGAGAGAATTCAGCGTAGAATGACAAAAATGATCCATAATATTAGAAATTTTCCGTATGAAGAAAGGTTGAAGAAATTAGGTTTACATTCGTTAGAGAGACGCAGAGTTAGAGGGGATATGATAGAGGTGTTCAAGTGGGTTAGTGGGATTAACAAAGGGGACATGACAAATGTACTAAAGCTCAGTGATAGCGAAAGAACTCGTACCAATGGTTTCAAATTAGATAAATTTCGTTTCAGAAAAGATATAGGCAAATATTGGTTTGGTAACAGAGTTGTAGATGGGTGGAATAGGCTACCAAGTGATATAGTGGGATCAAGAACGATAGGGAGCTTTAAGAAAAAATTGGATAAGCATATGGACGAGAAGGGTTGGGTGTGAAGGGGGATCAGCCGGGTTGGGCCAATTAGCGAACTGCAGACCCCCGTAATCCTGCGTTAATCTCTAACCGGTTTGGTAAGATGATCCTCAGGGTATTAGAGTGTTGAGCCTATAATTGGGCTTTGTAATTGGGGTTGTGTGGGACAGGGATCTGCCTTGCTTAGGCCAATCGGCTTTCTGCAGACTCCCATTTTCTTATGTTCTTATGTTCTTATGTCTAACCTAGTCCTAAAGGTCCCCTGGGCCCCGACCCTGAGCACGAGTAGGCCTAGGCCTAGCCTATAAGGTACAGAACACCCAAAAGGCTGTCCGGGACTCCAGGGTCTCTTCAATTCAATTTTTACCGAATCTCGCCCTCTACTGGCGCAGTTTAGGTGGGCCTCCGCTGGGGCCAGGATGCCAACGCTCCTCTGCTCTTAGCCTCCTACCCCTCATGCGAATGATGCGACGGCTGGGTGGGTATTATGGTGGGAGCTGGGGTATCTTGGTAAGTTAGGTGTACAGTCTGTAGATTCTCGTAATCTTGTTAGCCTACATTTTTGTGGGGTCGGTCCCCAGGCCCCAGGGTGACTCGGTGAGTTGGGCCTAGCCTATAAATAGGCCTTCTAATTGGGGTTGGGTGTGACTGGGATCTGCCTTGTGAAGTTGTGTGGGCCGATCGGCTTTCTGCAGACTCCCATTTTCTTATGTTCTCATGTTCACTAAGCTACTAGGCTACAGTCTACTTGATGAAGTTGATGTCCTATCTAATTTTCTTTGGTAAATATCCTGTTTTAGGCCTACGCCGGGGACGAGTTTTACAATTATTTTCTATTTGTTTTCCTTGTTTTTTGTTTTTTTAGAGGTGTTATTTTATGAACCCCGTCGGAAATTTCGGAAAAACTAAATAGGCCTAAGATGGTCACCAATTTTCCCATGGATTTTTTAATTTTTCCCTGTTAATTTTCATCAATATATAGTGTTTGGAAATAATTACAACCCTCGGCAAAACCGTTTTCCCCATTATACAACGATCTTAAGACACGCCGCCCGATAGTGGGGAGGGCTATGAAGTACAGGGAAAATGAGGGGTTAAATGCGTAAAACGTCGATTAAAACGTATTTTAGCAAAACTTGGCTCGGGTTTTAAGGTATTTCTAAGGCCTAAAACCCAATATTTCGAAAATCCGAGCCAAGTTTTGGCCAAAGCTGGCTCGGATTTTGAGTTTGTAGACAACAAAATGACAGTAACCTCATTTAGAAATTTGGCTCAGGTTTCCCGAAATTGCAAAGCCATAAAACCCGAATTTGGGAAAACCCGAGCCAAGTTTTGGCAAAACTTGGCTCGGATTTTGCGAATTTTAAGAGTAAACAAATTACAGTAACCTAATTTAGAATTTTGGCTCATGTTTCCCTAAATTGCAAACCCCAAAAAGCATAATTTTGGAAAACCCGAGCCAATTTTTGGCAAAACTTGGATCGTATTTTGAGAATCGAAAAAGACTAACTAAATGTCGGAAATCGGCTCATGATTTCCCTAATTGCAAAGCCATATAACCAGATTTATCGAAAACGTAGCACTTATTTAAATCATAAATATCCAGTAACATAGACCTAGTACAGACCTAGACAGACTGAAACCTCATAAATCGCCTGGTCCTGATGAGGTATATGCCAGAGTATTAAAAGAATGCAGAGATGAGTTAAGTTACCCATTAACATTTCTATTTAACAAGTCATTAGAAACAGGTATAGTTCCAGAAGCTTGGAAGCTTGCAAATGTAGTTCCGATCTTCAAAAAAGGTGATAAATCAATAGCATCCAATTACCGTCCCATTAGTCTCACTTCAATCATAGGAAAGCTACTAGAGTCAATTATTGCTAGGAAAATGAGAAACCACTTAGAAACATTTAACTTAATCAATTCTTCTCAGCATGGATTCACTCAGGGACAGTCTTGCCTTACTAATTTGCTTAGTTTTTTCTCAGAGGTATATGAAGCAGTAGATAATGACAAGTCATATGATATTATATATTTAGATTTCAGTAAAGCTTTCGACAGAGTCCCTCATGAAAGATTGATGAGAAAGGTTGAGGCACATGGAATAGGTGGGGCGTTGTTAGGATGGATTAGGTCATGGCTAATTGGTAGGAAGCAGAGAGTCAGCATAAATGGTACCAAGTCAGAATGGGGAGCAGTCAAAAGTGGTATCCCCCAGGGATCGGTATTAGGTCCCCTGTTGTTTCTTATATACATAAATGACCTAGATTTAGGTATAACTAGTAGGATAAGCAAATTCGCAGACGATACTAAAATAGGGAGATCAATTGATTCAGATAGCGATATAGAGTGCCTCCAAAGGGATCTAGATACCTTACATGAATGGTCAGTAAATTGGCAGATGAAGTTTAACATTGACAAATGCAAGGTATTAAAGATAGGGAAGATGCAAACAAATGTTAAATATAAACTAGCTAATTTAGAATTAGAAAATTCAGACTGAGAAAGATCTAGGTGTGTTTGTTAGCAATGATTTGAAGCCTAGAAAACAGTGTATAAGCGTTCGTAATAAGGCAAACAGGATTCTCGGGTTCATCTCTAGGAGTGTGAGTAACAGAACTGCTGATGTTATCTTAAAACTGTACTTGTCATTAGTATTTACCTAATTGTATTTACCCCATATGGATTATGCTGTCCAATTTTGGTGTCCTTATTACAGAATGGACATAGATTCATTGGAGAGAGTACAGCGTAGAATGACAAAAATGATCCATAATATTAGAAATCTTTCGTATGAAGAAAGGTTGAAGAAATTAGGTTTACATTCGTTAGAGAGACGCAGAGTTAGAGGGGATATGATAGAGGTGTTCAAGTGGGTTAGTGGGATTAACAAAGGGGACATGACAAATGTACTAAAGCTCAGTGATAGCGAAAGAACTCGTACCAATGGTTTCAAATTAGATAAATTTCGTTTCAGAAAAGATATAGGCAAATATTGGTTTGGTAACAGAGTTGTAATAATAATAATAATAATAATAATTCTTTATTCCAGACACATAAGATAGATACAGTATAAATACAGTACGACCTAATGGTCCATATCACATACACTTCTCGTCAGAGCACAGATAATAATTATACACAAAGATATATTAATAAAGACACAATAAAATAAAAAATACAGTAGGCCTATTTACAGAATAGAGCACATATCACATTTTGTCACAATATAACACAGATAGGCTAACTAAGGCTATTGCTAGATGGGTGGAATGGACTACCAGGTGCTATAGTGGGATCTAAAACTGTAGGGAGCTTTAAGATAAAATTGGATAAGGATATGGACGAGAAGGGTTGGGTGTGAAGGGGGATCAGCCGGGTTGGGCCAATCAGCGCTCTGCAGACCCCCATAATCCTGCGTTAATCTCTAACCGTTTTGGTAAGATGATCCTCAGGGTATTAGAGTGTTGAGCCTATAATTGGGCTTTGTAATTGAATTGGGGTTGTGTGGGACAGGGATCTGCCTTGCTTAGGCCAATCGGCTTTCTGCACACTCCCATTTTCTTATGTTCTTATGTTCTTATTGGATACAAGCCTAACCCACACCTAACGCCTACAATGTGTCCGTAGTAGGCCTACGTGGGATACAACATGGCGGTTGGGCCGGCGCCCATTTAGTAGCTTACCGGTATTCGGCCGTATCTGTGAATGCGAGTCACTTCGAGCGAATTCCTGATCGAGCGGATGCACAATCTAACCTAATTAACCTAACTTAACTTAACTTAACTTAACCTAACCCTCTCACCACGGAAGGGCTCTTGAACGCCCATAAAAAAGCATATAACAGGTACCCGGAAGGCCTCTTGAACGCCCAGTGGTTGAAAGCCTGTGAGCTTCGTGTGCGAGGCGTCGGTCCGACGCATGTAAACAACAGCCGGCTGGACCGACGCCCCGCATCTCCGGCCACAAGAAGGAGAGCGTCGCTTGTTCGTGTGTGCCTGTATGTTGTTGTTAAGTATCGAAAAGTGGCTGTTTTGGCCATAAAGTTATCTCCAATGAAATCATCATCACAGCTCAACCAGTTGACTTAGAGAGCTCTACTTAATGCCATTCTACAGGTAAATAACACAGCTACGCTTGGGGATGCGCGGGAATGCGGGAAGCAGTCTGATTAACGAATATACGGTAGCCTAGCCTAGACGTTTTTCGGCCAAAACACCCGGGTTTCGAGGAATATATATATAATACATAGCCGGGGCTGGAGGGTTAACTTAACTTAACTTAACCTAAATACGCTTCCGCTCGAATATCAATTCGCTCGAAGTGTCCAGATACCGTAAATACTACCGCAACTACGAATCTTGTTTCTGAGACCTCGTATATAAACCTAACCAAACAACCCAACCTATCGACAGAGATGGGCAGGTGGAGTGGACTAAAAAGCTGGTGGACAGACCTCGGGAGACAGGTGAAAATGGCGTGTGTACTAATCGGTGCCGTCTATAGGAAGGTATTGACAACCATGTTACGACAAAATTCCATTTTAGTACCATATATTTTTATTAGGTTTTGCCGAGGCTTAAAACACATTTTCATATATTTAGAGCATATAAAATCCATATTTGTTATCCATCAATCTTAAGACACCAAAGCAACAAAACATATTCGCTCGCTCGGGATCACATTTCCGGCAATTTTGAATGCCGTGGGATACAAAAATAAGTTGAGGGGGGGCTTTCAAGCTTTGCCCCTCCTTTTTTTTGTGATGGTCGAGTCATTGTTTGATGTTTCAGTCATGTTAAAATCATTGATACGCTTACCATATAACCGGGTGGGTGGGGGGGAATTTTGGCCAAGAGGGAGGAATAATATCCTAGGCCAAAATTCCTCCCGGGGGAAATGTATCCTGGGCCAGATTTTCCACGGGGGGGAATTTCGGACGGGGGGGAAAAGCAGACTGGTACACCGGTCCCAGTAGCCCAGAGATTCACTTGCAATCTTTCTGGTGAACACCCTCTGTACTTGCTCCAGTTCCTGAATGTCCTTTATTCAATAGGGGCACCATAGCTGGCACACATACTCCATTTTGGAGACATAAGAACATAAGAACATAAGAAAATGGGAGTCTGCAGAAAGCCGATTGGCCTAAGCAAGGCAGATCCCTGTCCCACACAACCCCAATTACAAAGCCCAATTATAGGCTCAACACTCTAATACCCTGAGGATCATCTTACCAAAACGGTTAGAGATTAACGCAGGATTACGGGGGTCTGCAGAGCGCTGATTGGCCCAACCCTGCTGATCCCCCTTCACACCCAACCCTTCTCGTCCATATGCTTATCCAATTTTATCTTAAAGCTCCCTATCGTTTTTAATCCCACTATAGCACTTGGTAGTCCATTCCACCCATCTACAACTCTGTTACCAAACCAATATTTGCCTATATCTTTTCTGAAACGAAATTTATCTAATTTGAAACCATTGGTACGAGTTCTTTCGCTATCACTGAGCTTTAGTACATTTGTCATGTCCCCTTTGTTAATCCCACTAACCCACTTGAACACCTCTATCATATCCCCTCTAACTCTGCGTCTCTCTAACGAATGTAAGCCTAATTTCTTCAACCTTTCTTTATACGGAAGATTTCTAATATTATGGATCATTTTTGTCATTCTACGTTGTACTCTCTCCAATGAATCTATGTCCATTCTGTAATAAGGACACCAAAATTGAACAGCATAATCCATATGGGGTCTCACTAATGACAAGTAAAGTTTTAAGATAACATCAGCAGTTCTGTTACTCACACTCCTTGAGATGAACCCGAGAATCCTGTTTGCCTTGTTTCGAACGCTTATACACTGTTGTCTAGGCTTCAAATCATTGCTAACAAACACACCTAGATCTTTCTCACAATTCGAGTTTTCTAATTCCACATTAGCTAGTTTATATTTAACATTTGTATGCATCTTCCCTATCTTTAATACCTTGCATTTGTCAATGTTAAACTTCATCTGCCAATTTACTGACCATTCGTGTAAGGTATCTAGATCCCTTTGGAGGCACTCTATATCTCTATCTGAATCAATTGTTCTCCCCATCTTGGTATCGTCTGCAAATTTACTTATCCTACTAGTTATACCTAAATCAAGGTCATTTATGTATATAACAAACAACAGAGGACCTAATACAGATCCCTGGGGGACACCACTTTTGACTGCTCCCCATTCTGACTTCGTACCATTTATGCTGACTCTCTGCTTCCTACCAATTAGCCATGACCTAATCCATCCCAACAACGCCCCACCTATTCCATGCGCCTCAACCTTTCTCATCAATCTCTCGTGGGGGACTCTGTCGAAAGCTTTACTGAAATCTAAATATATTATATCATATGACTTGTCATTATCTACTGCTTCATATACCTCTGAGAAAAAACTAAGCAAATTAGTAAGGCAAGAACGTCCCTGAGTGAATCCATGCTGAGAAGAATTTATTAAATTAAATGTATCTAAGTGGTTTCTAATTTTACTAGCAATAATTGACTCTAGTAGCTTTCCTATGATTGATGTAAGACTAATGGGACGGTAATTGGATGCTATTGATTTGTCACCTTTTTTGAAGATCGGAACTACGTTTGCAAGCTTCCAAGCTTCTGGAACTATACCTGTCTCCAATGACTTGTTAAATAAAAATGTTAATGGGTAACTTAACTCATCCCTACATTCTTTTAATACTCTAGCATATACCTCATCAGGACCAGGCGATTTATGAGGTTTCAGTCTGTCAATTTCCTTAAGCACATCATTTCTACTTATAGTAACCGTACTTAACCTATTTTCTATACTATCGCTATATACCTTACGGACTTCTGGAAACTGTGCCAAATTTTCATTAGTGAAAACGGAAAGAAATTGACCATTTAATGTACTGCACATTTCTAAATCATTTTCTGTCATTTCTCCTATCGAAGTTTTAAGGGGACCAATTACATCTCTAACCTTGGATTTATATAGTTGGTAAAAGCTTTAGGATTATTTTTTGAGTCATTGGCAACCTTAATTTCATAATTTCTTTTTTCTTTCCTAATATCCTTTTTTACCTGTCTTGATAGATTCTGATAGTAAGCAAGTAGGTGAATTTCGCCTTTTCTAATTTTTCTATATATTCCTCTCTTTTGTCCTAGAAGATCTAATAGTCTATTATTCATCCATTTGGGTTGGTTCTGTGTTGATCTAATTTTCTTTTGGGGATGTATTTATTTTGTGCATTGAATACTGACTTGATAAAATTATCGTATGTATCTACCAAGGTTGACGTCTCTTCCTGACTTAAGATGACAGGTGCCTGAGAAGGGGTACACTCATTTGGACACCTGGATCGACTTAATTTTTTGACCATAGGGTCCGCTAATAGGGCTCTTCTTAACCCACCATAATTGGCTTTTCTAAAGTCAGGTATTAATGTTGTATTCTCTCTGGTATTACCTTTCCATTGTATATTAAAATACACAGAATTGTGGTCACTATTTCCTAGGTGGTCCCCTATCTCTACATTATTTACCATATGTTCATTGTTACTGAAAACTAAATCGAGAATATTATTACCTCTAGTCGGCGTATCTATGAATTGAAATAAAAAACTATCTTTAATTGAAATAAAAAACTATCTTAATTGAAATAAAAAACTATCTTTTACCTATCTAGACCACCAGGGTCAGGGACCTCCATAGCGGTAGAAGATGTTCTGGATCTCTGGACAGGAAGGTGCGAAGAATCCAGCCTGACATCTGTTTGGCTGTTGTTGTGATTTTCTGGACATGGTCACTGAAAGTGTAGTCTCTACTCATCCATACTCCCAGATCTTTGAGCGAGTCCTCTTCAATCGTATTTTCACCTGCAGTGTAGATGTTTTCGTGCAGGATTTTATCTTGTCCATATCGGATGAGTTCGAACTTTTCACTGTTGAATAATATGTTTGATGATACCCAAGTACAGTACAGTATATATTTTTTCCAAATAACTTTGCAAATTCTTCACATCCTCTTCTGTTAGGATGGCCTTGGAGATCCTAGTGTCGTCCGCAAATGATGTGACCCTTGAGTGTGTCACTTCTTGGTTTTATGTCCCCTATCATTATAAGAAACAGGAGAGGTCCAAGTACAGATCCTTGGGGTACACCACTTATCACTTCTGAGCTACTGGACTGTGCTCCCTTTACGATGATGATCTGTTTTCTTCCAGTAAGGAAGCTATGGATCCAAGTTCCAAGCCTCCCTCTTATGCCCATCTTCTTCATTTTATGGAGAAGAACTCCGTGATCCACCTTGTCGAATGCCTTTGCAATATCTAGGTACAGTAGATCACATAAACATTAGTTCCATTTTTCACCTAGAACATTTGTGTAGTGATCCAGGAGCTGAGAGAGGCAGGACCTCCCCTTCCCAAATCCATGTTGTCCAGAGTTAAGGTGATTCTTGACCTCAAGTTGGTTTATCAATTTTTTTCTCAAGACACGCTCAAATGTTTTTATGATGTGAGATGTCAAGGTCACAGGTCTGTAGTTTCTGGGAAGAGCTCTGGAACCTCCCTTGAAGATAGGTGCAACTCTACCTTCAATGAGGGATGCTGGGATCTTTCCTGTGTCCAATGACTTCTCCACAAGGGCTATAGTGTCTGCAATTTTAAATAAAGATGGCCGGAATGTTGCCAGTTCCTGGTGATGAGTTAAACTTCAATTCACTGATTGCCTCCTTGATATCCTCCTCTGTAAATGCAATGTCTATTATACAGTCTTTATTTGCCTCCTCGATGCTGAAGAATTGCGATGGGGTGATGAGCTTCTAATCCGGCATTGGATCACTGTTATATTGGTTTTGTAGGATGTTTGGTAAGCAAGTGGGGTCCTCAACCATTTCACCATTTTCATTTTTCAAGGGTCCAATTTTTGCCTTCACTGTCAGTTTCTTTTTTGCGTATGAAAAGAAATATTTAGGATTTTATTTTATTTCTCCACCACTCTGTTACTAAAAAAGTTCTTCCTGACATTGAGTCTTGACCTCCTCTTGAACAATATCTTGGATCTTGTGAGGAGACCACAGCTGGCAACAGTATTATAATTTTGGCAGGACTAGGGTTTTCCACAGAGTAAGCACCATATCTCATCATGCCTTAGTATATTTTCAGATTGGTTTCAGCTTAGCCGTAACTTACTGGTCCGGTCCAGGGTATTATTGAAAGAGCTTTTTGACAACATTCGCATGCTCTTGGTCTCGGCCGTTACGTACTTAGCTTACATTTGCTTCTAATTTGTCAGTTCGTTGTTTGACATTCGCTTCTATCGAGTATCAGACACATATAGTTTGACATTTAGGCCTAGGTACCGTGAAATGCCCTAGCTTCGGACGGGGGCTATACTTTGGACACTTCTGGATAACAGTATGTAAGCTACAGTTATGGAAAAATTACTGCATTATGGATGAACACCGCAGGCATACTTGTTTTTCCATAACATCATGTATTTATCCCATAACTGTGGTTCATTGTAGGCCTATATACCTTTGGATACCTTTGGATGTGTTCGCCGCTCCTCTAGCGGCACCAAGGAGCGCGACGCCCCTCGTTATGGGTGGTGATTTGGTGCAGTAGACTGTTTGAAGCGACAGCTCGCTCCCTTGCGAGGATGGGCTCGTCTGGCACTTTTTGCAGTTCGACATCTAGGGCTCTCTTGAAGTTGTCTAACGAGATGTCCCTCATGTCTCTTACTCGCCGTGGGAGTTTGTTGAAGAGACGTGGGCCTCTGTGTGATAACCAGCCCTCTCGCAGAGAGCCCATAGCACCCCTGTTATTCATCCGGGGGATTTCGCATTCCCAGCCTCTCCTATCACTGAATTTCATGACTATCGGAGTATGTAGGTTTGGTACTAAACCCTCTGCGATTTTCCATGTATATATTATTAGGTAACGTTCTCATCTACGTTCCAGTGAGTACAGATTCAGTGCTCTTAAACGCTCCCAATAGTGTAGATGTTTTATCGAACTTATTTGTACACTCTCTACGTCATTTATTTCACCTGCTTTGTATGGGGATGTTAATACGCTACAGTATTCAAGCCGCGGTAGCACTAGAGATTTGAAGAGCGTTATCATAGGCAATTCACCGCGTGTTTTAAAAGTACGCAGAATCCAACCCGTTAGACGTTTCGCAGCTGCCACTTTGACCTGGTTATGTACTTTGAAACCCATATTTTCAGACATTAATACCCCAAGGTCTTTCACACTGTCTTTCCGTTCTATTATGTGGTTAGATTCTGTTAAGTAATTTGTAATTTCTTTAACACCATTATTATCTCCGTACCGTATTAATTGGAATTTTTCCTCATTGAATTGCATGTTGTTTTCCCTGGTCCACTGGAACACTACATTCATGTCTTCCTGCAGTCGGCCCGTGTCCTCTTGTGTGTTTACTATCTTGCTTAATTTTGTGTCCTCAGCAAAAGACGACACCGTACTGTGTCTGGTGTTGGTATCTATGTCGCAAATTAGTATGAGGAACAGAAGGGGCGCTAGCACTGTTCCTTGGGGCACTGAGCTTTTGACATCCGAAGGCTCAGAAGTGACTTGGTTTACTGCTACCGATTGTTTTCGGTTTACGAGGAAATTGTATATCCACCGTCCGATTTTCCCAGTTATACCTTTTGCTTTCAGTTTGTGGGCTATTATACCATGGTCACATTTATCAAATGCCTTAGCAAAATCGGTGTAAATGACATCCACGTTTTTCTTTTCTTCTAGCGCTTTAAGAATTTTGTCATAGTGTTCCAAAAGTTGTGAGAGACATGATCTTCCCGCTCTGAACCCATGTTGACCGGTGTTGTGTAGTTCATTTGCCTCCATGAATGTTGAAATTTTGCTTCGCAGGACTCGCTCGAAAACTTTAATGATGTGAGAGGTTAGAGCTACCGGGCGGTAGTTTTTTGGTAGTGCTTTACTCCCTCCTTTATGCAGTGGGGCAATTATTGAGTTTTTCAAGCTATCTGGTATGTCACCAGTGTCTAGACTCCTTCTCCACATTATAGCCAGGGGTTTTGAGAGGTTTTCCTTACATTTTTTCATTAGGATCGAATTCCATGAGTCCGGGCCTGGTGCCGAGTGGGATGGCATGTTGGAAATGGCCTCTTCTATGTCTTTTGGACCGAAATCAATATCCAGCATCTGAGGGGTTTCCGTGGGGGAGGTTTCCATGAAAAATATATTTTGGTCTCTGATGACTTTTGTTTCATCAGGCTCACTGAATGCCATTTCATACTGCCTGCTTAAGAGTTCGCTCATTTCCTTTTTGTCCCCTGTGAAAGAGCCGTCCCCTTTGCTCAGTGGGCCGATGTTTGATGTTGTTTTAGCCTTTTGTTTGGCATATGTTTTCTAGAGTGTCCGAAGTTACGTCATGTTACCGGTACTGTACTGTCAAATCCTAGCAATGGCTCCAAATCTATTTTAGCATGGATTCTTTTTTAATTCCCTAGCTTTCCTTCATATTTAATTTTTTGTAATATAGCCTAAAGAAGTGTGCCATTTATGGTATTAACTGTGTTGGTGGTGTAATGGTTTAGATGCTTCTGTTCTGGGTGTGGTGTCTCGAGTTTGAATCCCGGGAGGTCCATATGCTTTCATTAGTTTGGTAATTATAGGGAATAGGCTCGCACCCTTATTTTTCATGCTTTTTCCTCCAGAATTTGAGAAATTAGTGTTTTCATGGTCTTAGTTATACTGTAATTCCAATGTGGGATACATGATGGGTTGAAGTGGGGCTTTGCCCCCCCACCCCCCATGAATTATTGAAATCGTCATCTATATTGCCAGCAGGGGGTAAATATCGATTATACTGCATAAAGAAGGCGTTTATAAACAGTGAGGGTGTCCGAAAGAGCTCCGAGATTGATTAGAATGGGCGTTTTTTCTATTAATATCAGGTTTTATAAATGTGATCAAAATTATTTTCCCACAGTGGATTATACACGAGTACAGTATAAGGATTCCATAGACGTACATTGTCCCTAATAAATTATGTATAATAAGGCTGCAAGCCTATTCCCTATAATTATCATTAGTTTATTCAAGTGCATTGGGGTTTGTAATTGATGATTTATGTTAAGATTGGGGTGTTACTTATTACTGATCATTTGGACTGACAGTTAGCCTATCAATCTTTTTAAGCCTTAATAGGTTGGTAGAGCATATACAGTACATCATTGCTATATTAGTCATTACCGACATTACGAGCTGAAATGTATTATAAGTGATATATATAATACAAAAATAATAGTCTCCTTATAAACGGCCCCGCCACCATCTTCGCTACACTCGTATGTCACGGTATGTGTGTAGACACTGTCTACTGATATGAAAAGTGACGTGAAATACCCCCCCTCAACTTATTCTGTATCCCACGGCAAACGGTTATGGCCAAATACAGATTATTTTTCGCATTTTATCCTCTTTAACCCCTCATTTTCCCTGATAATCACAGCCCTCCCCAGTTCCCACTAGTGGGGTGTATGTTTTTAGATTGTTGGATAATGGGTAAAATACTAATTTCAGCTCCTCATCAGTATAAGAGAAAACACCATCTTTAAAAAAAATAAAAAAATAAAAAAATAAATCATTGTCGGTCCAAAATGTCAGGTTTACCCAATTTATTTATGGGAAGGATGTAGTATCCGGGCGTATGGTCGTCAGGTTTACATAAGTTATGTGCTCGTTGTTATGTTCCCGTCTATTTTGACTGCTTTTTTTCTGTTATTTGCCCCCTGTTGGAAATACAGTACTGTATATAGTAGCCTACTGTATATGATGACAATAAGTCATGGGGGGTTGAGAGGGGCCTCAACCAATTTTTGTATCCCACGGCAGTCAAAATAGACAGGAACATGATTGCGAGTAGTGTAAACATTGAGAGCGGTACGCCTGAATACTACATCCTTACCTTATTTATTTATTAGCCTAACCTAACAACCTTTGAACCTAACCTAACCTAGTACAGTACTGTATAATTTAAAAACGAAAATGCCCACGTTTATGGCACTTTATAATACCACAAAGTTCGCCAAATCGAGAATTTTGATTGCGTAGTCTGCAAGGGCGAGCTTGTGTTCAATGATAATCCTGTGGCTGTGAATTTTGGAAATGAGTCATTGGAGCTGGTGGACAAGTTTTGTTACCTAGGAGATACCATCTCTTCCGGTGGTGGGGCCGAGGCTGCCACTGTCGCTAGAATTAGATGTGGCTGGGGAAAGTTCAGAGAACTGCTGCCTATTCTGACCATGAAAAGAATGCCTCTCCCCCTGAAGGGAAAGGTGTATGCCTCGTGTTAGAAGTGCAATGACGTATGCCTCAGAAACATGGGCCGTTAAAGTAGAGGATGTCAAAAGAATTGAACGTAATGAGATGAGAATGCTAAGATGGATGTGTGGGGCCAGGCTGGAGGATAGAATAACAAATGATGAGCTGAGGAGACGTATATATAGGTATATAAAGTATTAGTGAGGAGATGCATACAAGTAGACTGGGATGGTATGGGAATGTTGAGAGAATGAATGAACAAAATTAGGTGAAAAGATGCAGGTCTGTGATTGTGGAGGGAGCTGCACCAAGGGGTGGACCGAGGAAGACCTGTGATCGTACTATACGTGCTGATCTCAAATCCAAAAACTTAACAAGTGAAGCAGCCCTTAACAGGGTTGCCTAGAATGCCGCCATTAGGACAAGAAACTGAAACTGCACTTACCTGTATGTGTGGAGCACTCGGTCTTAAAATTTGATGTATGTATGTATTAGGCATAAGTAGGAGAGAGGGGGGTGGAGAGTGAGGAATAACACCGGAATCATCCAAGGTGGAGGTTCTAGCAAAAGTTTGAGCGAAGAGTTCAGCTTTGTCAGAGGAAGAAGTGATGGTTGTGCCATCAGAGTGGAAAAGGGGAAGGAAAGACGAGGAAGAAAAATTGTTGGAGAGGTTTTTGGCAAGATGCCAGAAAGCTTGGGAAGAGCTAGAGTTGGATAGTTCAGTGCATTTATTATTAATGAAAGAGTGCTTGGCAAGTCGAAGATCATGATATAGGCAATTATATCTTTCAATTGAATGTCTAATTTATGGAGTGAATTACCAAATGATAACATAGATTACCGCACAGGTCAAACCTGCAAAAAATACATATCTCTCCTTTATTGTTTGACTGACTGCGTTTGTACCAGATACATATACCGGTAGGTTATCCACAGTCTTGAACACACATGTACACTCGACCAAAAAACAATCTTTACACTAACGCTCTAAACATTCTGGAAGTGGTTCGAAATCTTATGATAATACCTCACAGGCGTATGTTTCACCCGATTCATTCCGTTCACACTAGATTATTTACAGCTCACCAGTGTAAAGATTGTTTTTTGGTTGAGTGTACTGTGTAGAACATAATGGTAGTATTTCATTGTACTGTGTAGCATATCCTTACCGTGTTAAAAGATTGTAAATGGAATGGTTTCACATGATTTGACTGAATGAACTATGCCGTCTTTCATTGTATGGTGCGGTACAGTCACTGGCTGGACACTTAGAGCACTAGAGGTAGCGCCAACGAACTTGACAATACAGTGTAATCTTGATCCCTGACCTCTCTGTAACTAAAAAGGGCCTAGAGCAAACTGGCTGTAAATATCCACACCTATTTCCTGATGGACTCTTCCCAAATTATAGAAACATCAGCCCGATTATTTTAATTCAATTTGAGTTATTAGAAGTTAAGGGGTCAAGATTATTGTCAAGTTCGCTGGCGCTACCTATAATATGAAACACCAAAGCACTTATTGTTATCCCGCATTATTAAGTTTTAGAGGAGACAAAAAGGATGCAAGAAAAAGGATAATTGCTTCACATTTGTTTCACAATTTAGGTCTTGTTTTCAGGAATCTAACTAAGGTGAGGAAATACAGGTACAGTACTGTACTACACTTGTTTCACAGTATTTAAGGGGAATGGACCAGTTTTCTGTACCACTTTCTCCCTCATGTTTAGCCCCTTTAGTTTTCAGATGTTAGGATGTTTGCCCCATTAGTTAGTCGATTTTAAGAGCTTTAGCCCAATTTCTTCGTCAATATTTAGACCTTTCGTGCTATTTAGGTGTCGATTTTTTCCCTGCCGAACGATAGTGAGCCTGTAATTTTGGAAGAATCGGCCTTTGGCTGGGACATTTTGTACCGAAAAATGTACAAATGAATCTAGAAGGGGGATCTAATGGATGTTTTTTTTAATTTGATGGAGGTCTAGGGATGAAACTAGAAAAATAATGAATACATGCAAAAATTGGCCAAAAAGTTAACAATCCCCCCTCAACCGAATATAATAAATAACTTTCTTATATTTCAGGGAGACATAAGGGAGGCAAGCGCCACTTCACCAACTTCGAGGCCCAGGCGGCACAGGAGAAGAAAGAGGCTAAGGAGCGACAGTGGAGAGTAAGTTTGTGTGCAGTGTCTGGCTGAGGGACAGATGTCACTGTATACTGTTGTAGGTAGTAAACAACTTGGCAGCTCTTCCTGTCCTCATAATTACAGTACATGGGATTGCTTCAAATTTACTTTATTTTGGACTATAAAGCTGCAGTACAGTACAGTACTTTATTATTCTTGAGCCACTCCACTTGCCACTACCAAGTAATAGCAATTATTAATTCATGATTATATTTAGAAGGTGGGTATTAACCCCTTCAGACTCTTATGACGCGGAGGTTGCCAGATTAGCAATAAGAAATAGTTCTCTCACTCTTATAATTACCTCTCCAAAATTAGTTTTCTGCCCACAGCTAACTCAAAGACAACTGCAGAGGTTGAAGTAACTAAACTAAAGGTTTCTAAATACCCCTGATGGTAACAAAGGCTTTAAAGTATCCCTAATAGGCTCAAAATTGCGTCATATGTAGGAGAGGGTTAACTACCATAGTTTATTTGAACTTACTATATACAGTGGAGAGTAAATGGGCGGGCATTGTGGTATGGTTCCGCTGCGTGTCTGCCTGCTGAGACCGGAACCTCTCCGGGAGGTCTGGGACCGGGAGAGTGCTGGTGGCCCTTACTGATCCTTGGTCTTTGGGTATTTTGGGCGACCTAGATATGTATGAATTTTTTATTGTGTGTTGTGTTGTCCCTGTTCGGGCTCTGTCTCGAGTCTGCCACCCCCAGCTATGTTTGTTTTTTTTTTTTTTTTTTTTTTTTTTTTCTTTTTTTTTTTTTTTTTTTTTTTTTTTTTTTTTTGTTAAGGGATGGGATCACGAGGAACCTTTTTACCCTGTCATAGACCTATTTTACTGTTAGGCGATCAGAACAGAGGCAAGGGGTGTGAGGAGATTGCCCAACTATCTCCACCAGCCGAGAATCGAACTCGGTCCTCCCGGTTAGAAACCGAGCGCTCTACCAATGTCGCTACTGGTCACCCCATTATGGGGGATGTGCCTGAGTATATACATATACAGTAGTCACACTCAAAAGTGGTGTTAATCGTCATAATTTCTTTTAAAACTTTCATTGCAGTGGTTTTGGCCTAAATTGAGCTTCATTCCCTGCACATTTTCATGCTCAAGCAAGAGCCAGGACATAATACCATGATATATCCGTGAAGGTACAGTAATAGAGCTTTCCAATGACACCTGAATCATCTCTCTACGACATCTGGTTGACTTTTTTTTTTTTTTTTTTTTTAAGAGACAATGAACGGAGGAAGGAAAAACACAGATAAAACAAAAAGGTCCATGTGCCTAAAGGCATCCTCCATTCATAAAATGTTTGTAACAACTGGATTTAAACATTTGTAGATTGTAAGCTTGTGGAAAGCAATTCGAGGGAAGTGTATTCCAAAGAGTAGTAGCTCTGGGGATAAATTAATTCTGATAAGCAGAAGTTCTGCATTGTGGAGGAGAAAGTGTAAATTCATGGGCGCTCTCAGCTGCCCTAGTTCTACGGGGAAAGATGTGGAGAGGCGGCACAATTGAAGCAAGTTCCTCGGAACAATTTCTGTGAAAATATCTGTAGAATAATGCAAGGGATGCAACTTTTCTTCGTATGGATAATGTAGGAAGGTCCTGTGTGATTGCAGGGTTATTGATTAATCTAATAGCTTTATTTTGAATTTTGTCCAACTGCCTCAATGCAACCACTCCACTTCCACCCCACAGAGGTGAACAGTAATCCATCTGAGAACGCACATGACTTTTATATATCACGGCCAACTGCTCGTCAGTGAAGAATTCTCGAACTCTGTACAGGAGTCCCAGTTTTTTAGAGGCATTCTTAGCAATGCTTCTAACATAATGTGTCCAGCTCAAGTTAGTAGTTAATGTTACACCGAGAATGTCAATACTAGGGGAAGTGGGAATATTTACATCATTCAAAAATATATGGGAGTCAGTGAGATTCTGTCGGTTAGAAAATTGAATGTACTTGGTTTTCTGTGCATTAAAGGAAACTAGATTCTTTTGTCCCCATCCATTAATTCTAGAAATGTCCTGGTTCAGAGAAATTGCAGTGTTTATTTTTGAATTTATAAGATCGGGTTGGGTGACAGAATTGGTAAATGTGAAGGAACTGTGGAGTGTTGAGTCATCTGCGTAGGAATGTATTGGATTATGAGTGGTAGATATGAGATCATTGATATGAATGAGGAACAGAATTGGGGCCAAAACTGATCCCTGGGGAACACCAGCCTTTATTGAGTGAAATTGAGAATAAAGGCCATCTACCATTACACATATTTTTCTGTTATGAAGATAAGAAGAAATTAGTGGAACTAATGATGCAAGGCCGTAGTGTGACATCTTCGACAATAAGGATTGATGCCAGACTCTATCAAATGCCTTTGATATATCCAGTGCTATTGTATGTGTTTCACCATGTTGGTCTGTAGCTTGGTTGATTTGATGCGTAAGAAGGCAAAGCATGTCTGCAGTTGATCGACATCGTCTAAAACCATATTGCCTATCACTGATTAATTTATTATTCTCAAGATGCTTAATTATGTGATTATTTAATATAATTTCAAAGACTTTACCAAGAGTGAAGTTTGTTGAGAGTGGAAGTTATAGCTATTGGTCTGTAGTTTGATGGATCTGAAGAGGCACCTTTTTTAGGAACTGGATGGATGTTTGCTTCTTTCCAGGGTACTGGGAAGCATGAGGTATGAGTACACAGACGGAAAAATTTTGCCAATACAGGAGCGAGCACCAAGGAGCAATTCTTAAGTACTATTGGAGGAATTTCATCTGGACCAGGAGCCTTATCTACCGAGAGACTCTGCAAAATAGTTTTGACATGTCTGGTGTGGATCTTAAGTGAGGGAATTTCAGGCGAATTAAAATTAAGTACAGGGACATCTTGATTTATTTCATCTAAGGTTGAGTTGGTGGAGAAAATATCCGCAAGAAGGTTAGCTTTACCTCGTGGGTCACTTACAAGATTGCCAGTCGGAGATTTTAATGGTGGAATGGATGAAGCAGTAGTGAAGTTGGATTTAAATGAGTTAAGAGTAGACCAAAATATTTTGTTATCATTCGGATTATTTAGAAGTTTATTTGCCTGCTTGTGGAGAAAGTTTGATTTAGTTAGGTTTAATACAGTTTTGGCATGATTTCTGATGTTTCTAAAGTAATTAAAGGCTTCATGTGTTTTTGATCTTGTGTATGCATTGTAGGCTATTGCTTTTTGTTCAGTTACTCTAGCACACTTATGGTCAAACCATTTAGGTGAATTAGATCTTTTACTGTACTTTTGATGAGGAATTAAAGTTTCCATTCCAATTTTTACAAAATCTTGTATGTGGCTCAAGGTGGAGTGTGCATCATTAGAAAAGAAAGAGGTCCAGGGAATATCAATAAAGAAACCTTGAAGACCCTCCCAGTCTGCCCTATCGTAATGCACATCCTTATGTGCATGACTTGCAACGATCTTGCAAATTTCGGCCAAAATTGCTGAAAATTAGCGGTTTTGAGCTGTTTTTGCTATGTGTAACGCTGCAGTCATGTGGAAGACATCTCTGAGTTACATCATTGTTGGCTCAGACTTGGTGGGCGATGGATGAAGGGGTCCCGCGCTGCCTGCAACCACTTGCCACGCTCCCAGGATACATAATACTGTATGCGGATTTCGGTGCCCGTCTGGTGACGGGCGCTGCAAATAAGGGGTTAATAAAAAACTATAATAATAATGTCCTTAACCCTCCAGCCCCGGCTATGTATTCCATATATATTCCAAAAACCCGGGGGTTTTGGCCGAAAAATGTCTACGCCTAGGCTACTGTATCTTTGTTATTTTTACTGCTTCCGCAGTCCCGCGCATCCCCAAGCGTAGATGTGTTTCGTACCTGTAGAATGGCGTTAAGTAGAGCTCTCTAAGTCAACTGGTTCAATTGTGATGACGATTTCATTGGAGATAACTTTGTGGAAAAAACAGCCACTTTACACTAGTTTTCGCTACTTAACAATAACATACAGGCACACACGAACAAGCGACGCACTCCTTGTGGTCGGAGATGCGCGGCGTCGGTCTAGCCGGCTATTGTTTACATGCGTCGGACGGACGCCTCGCACACCAAGCTTACAGGCTTTCAAGCTGCCGGAGCCTCAGAGCCCTACCGGGTAGTGCGGGGTGTGTTTTTTATGGGTTTCTCAGAGCCCAATCGGGTCTGGAGGGTTAATACACGTAAGCCAAACCTTTGTATTCAAGCTTATTAAGAATATCGGGTGATATAACTAAGTTTAATATTATGTAAGTAGGATACAACTTTTGAATAAGGATGTGCAAACTAGCATGGGAGAAGGGGAGTGCACCCGATGACTGGAAGACTGGTATAATAGTCCCCCTATATAAGGGCAAAGGGGAAAGAGGAGTGTGTGGTAACCACCGAGGAATATGTCTTCTAAGCGTAGTAGGGAAGGTATACAGTAGGGTAGTGATTGAGAGAGTGAGAGTGAGAACGGAGAAATGGATAGGCGACGAGCAGGGAGGTTTTAGGAAGGGAAGAGGATGTGTAGATCAGATTTTTACCCTGAATTGTGTTATGGAGAAATATCTGGAGAAAAAGCAAAAGGTGTATGTTGCCTTTATGGACATGGAGAAGGCCTATGACAGAGTGGATAGAGAAGGTTTGTGGAAAGTACTTAGAATATACGGAGTAGATGGCAAGTTGCTGAAAGCAGTGAAGAGCATGTATTTTCTTACAGTAGATCCTCTGGAAAAAGGCAAACTATGCCTGTGTATCCAGCTCAGTACCAGTACTTGCACTGATGCGGTCGTTCACGGTGTTGGCGGCGGCGGTAGCAGACGCAACATTTTTACTATTCTGTATTTTTGTTTTATAATCAAACTTCAAATCTTGTCTTCCCCATGCTTTATCAAGATTATTTTCAAACTCCCTTATTGATTCGGAATCGACTACATACTGGGGCAGTGCGTTCCACTCATTTACCACTCTATCACAAAATGAGTTCTTTGCCTTCTCAAGCCTATTTCTTTCTTTGTAAATTTTCTTAGTGTCCTCTCGTTCTTGTTCCCTCCCGCATCAAGAAGATACCTTCACACACATCCTCATCGTACTTTCCTGACACTATCTTAAAACTCTCTATCATATCCCCTCTCTTTCTCCTATATGCCAGTGTCGGAAGCCCCAGTGTCCTCAACCTCTGCTCATAGCCCGCGTTCTTCAACGTTGGTACCAGCTTGCTAGCTCTCCTCTGCACTTTCTCCACTGCTTCTATATCCTTTACCATATATGGAGCCCACACCTGGTTTGCATATTCCAGGTGCGGCCTAACCAGCGCTGTATATAGATTCCTGAAGATTTCTTCGTCAAGTGACACAAATGTCCTCCTTATCAGCCCTACAATTCTATTGGCTTTGTTTATCTTTTCCGCTAAATGTTCTGAGAAATTTAACTTATTGTCTATCACTACTCCTATATCCTTTTCTGCACTCACTTCCTCCATCGCTTCATACATACTGTATCCTACCTTGTCTATCTTGCTGGTCCCAATCCGCATGTACTTGCATTTTTTTGGATGAAAAGGCATTAACCAATGCTCAGACCATCCCTTCATGCCCTCCACATCTCCTTGAAGCAAACCCATATCTTCCTTACTCCTCACTCTTCTATACAGTTTAGTGTCATCCGCATACAGGTATACCTCACTTCCATTAGTTATAACTTCAGGCAAGTCGTTGATAAATATAACGAACAGCAGTGGTCCCAACACAGATCCCTGAGGTACCCCACTTGTAATTTCCCTCCACCCCGAGCCTATTCCATTCACCAGTACCCTCTGTCTACGATCTTTCAGGAAGGCTTCTATCCATTTCACACATTTCTCCCCTATATTATAGCTTCTAACTTTCTCTATTAACCTTTTATGTGGGACCTTATCGAAGGCCTTCATAAAATCGCAATATACCACGTCTATTACATCACCATCTTCTAGAATTTGCATCCAATCATCTACCACCTTAATTAGCTGTAGTACCGTCGACCTCCCCGGCAAGAATCCGAACTGTCTCTCACTGAAAAGTTGGTTTGACTTCATATGATCCATTATTCCTTCTCTAATTACCGTTTCCATTAGTTTACACACAACACTTGTCAAACTGTATGAGGGTGCAAAGGCGGCAGTACGTGTGGAGAGTGAGCAGAGCGAGTTCTTTGACCTGAATGTTGGTTTGAAACAGGGGTGTGTGATGTCCCCGTGGTTGTTTACTGTATATATGGATGGAGTCATGAAAGAAATACTATCAAGAGCAGTGGATGTTGGTGTATCGCTGAAAAGGGAGGGAATTGAGTGGAAGCTACCTATACTGCTGTTTGCGGATGATGCAGTTCTGATGAGTGGTAATGAATGGGAGTTGCAGGGTCTGGTAAATGAGTTTGGAACAGTGTGCGAAAAACGGAATTTGAAGGTAAATGCAGGGAAGAGCAAGGTTATGGTCTTCGAAAGGGGTGAAGTCACAGAGTGTGAGGTGAAGCTGAACGGTCAGGCTATGGAGATCGTCAACTCTTTTAAGTATCTGGGCAGTGTGTTGAGTAAAGATGGGGCTATGGATGAAGAAGTGCAGGAGAGGGTACAACAGGGTAAGAGGGTTGTAGGAACGCTGAAAGCAGTAACAAGAAATAGGGTGGTCAGTATGGAAGTGAAGAAGTCCTTGCATGACAGTGTGGTAATTCCGACACTGACTTACGGAAGCGAAGCATGGACGTTGGTTGAGAGACTCAGACCAAGAGTGAGAGCAGTGGAAATGAATTACTTAAGAAGTGCGTGTGGAGTTACATGGAGGGATAGACAGAATAATGAGGAAATAAGGTGGTGTGGTGTGGAGGTAGATGTGTTGGAAAGTGTGAAAAGGAATAACTTGAGATGGTTCGGCCATATGGAACGTATGGAAAGCGAGAGAATGACTAAGAGGGTGTACGAGGGCGAGGTGGAGGGACAGAGAGGGAGAGGTAGACCGAAAGAGAGGTGGAAGGATGGAGTGAGGAAGTATATGAACGAAGGCGGTGCTGGTTGGGGGGAGGGGCGTCGACTGACTGGGGACAGAGGTGCATGGGGGCGGTTCGTTCGTGGCCACCCCTTCGGGGATCACGGCGTCAGACAATAGATAGATAGATAGAAGAAATAAATGCAATTTTTCAGGTTTAATACAATGCAATGAAGGTTGAAAATGGATATTAATGGAGAATGATCAAGGAAACTCTAAACACATATGCTTGCTGGGATTTAGTAAGAATTTGCCAATTGAAATTAGATTGGGATAAGGCAATTATAAAGTAACCAATTATCATATCTAACCTGCCAACAGTACAGTAATTAATAGTGATATAATAATTTATAAATATTGTCATTATTTTGATTCACTTTCTTGCTGTTTGGAAAAGAACGACCCAGTGTAAACTTTAACCCATCAGACCCGGAAGGGCTCTGAGGCATCCATAAAAAACACACCCGAGCTACCCGGAAGGGCTCTGAGGCACTCATGAGCTCAAAGCCTGTAAGCTTGGTGTGCGAGGCGTCCGTCCGACGCATGTAAACAACAGCCGGCTGGACCGACGCCCCGCATCTCCGACCACAAGAAGGAGTGCGTCGCTTGTTCGTGTGTACCTGTATGTTATTGTTAAGTATCGAAAAGTAGTGTAAAGTGGCTGTTTTTGCCATAAAGTTATCTCCAATTAAATCATCATCACAACTGAACCAGTTGACTTAGAGAGCTCTACTTAACGCCATTCTACAGGTACGAAACACATCTACGCTTGGGGATGCGCGGAAATGCGGAAGCAAGCTAAATAACAAAGATGCGGTAGCCTAGGCGTAGACGTTTTTCGGCCAAAACCCCCGGGTTTCGGGGAATATACTGTATATATAATACATAGCCTGGGCTGGAGGGTTAAAGCTTCCGCAATTTATACAGATGCATGAGCATATTTATTTATAAGAAATACATAAGCTGGTTGTTAAAGAAAAACTGTTACATTATTGGTTGTGTTATTCCAGAAAGAGCAGGGAGAAACGGACAGTGAGGATGAAGACGGGGAGAAGAAGAAGTCCGGTAGTGAGTCTGAGTCTTCATCTTCATCGGAGAGCGAGGGTGAGGAGAAGGAGGTGAAGCCCAAGGGTGTGGGCGGCCTCATAGAGTGTGAGAACCCCAACCGTGTGGCCAGCAAACCTAAGAAGGCCACCAGTATTACCACCACCCCCCCAACAACCGGCTCAGGGGGCTCCGGGGGCACAGGGGGCACAGGGGGTTCAGGGGGCGGCGCCTCCTCCAAGCCTCAACTCTCACGCAGGGAAAGGTCAGTTGGACAGTTTGGTACTCAGTCTGTCAGCATTTTTTCATTTAGTTTATCCAGACCACTTAGCTTCATGCAACTCTTACAAAGCTGGCCAGACTCACTCGAGGGTAATAAGTAAATTTTCCAAGTAGTTAAACAGTTAAGGTCTAGCTACTCCCTGATGATGCGTAGCTGATCTCACTTTCCAGCTCCACTCCCCGGCTTTCTGCGAACGAGGCTATAGGCTGCAACTCGTTCATTCCCAAGTAGCTATTGACATGATAGATTGACTTACCACAGTCATGAATCAAAGAGTTTTCCCTTTGTTCTAGATCCTCTTCGGGCTCATTGTCCTTCATATCCACCTCATTAGCAGGGTCAGCTTCAGGATGACGAACCACGAGCCCATGTTACCAAAGTTGTAATTTGCTAACCATACAATGCAACCGATATACAGTAAACCCTCGCTCTTTTGTACTTCACTCTTTCGGAATTCCAAGGCTTTCGGACAAGCATTTCAATTCGAACACATGGTTCAGCCTTCGGATTTGTCCGAAAGGCTGAGAAAAATTATTTCGCATTCGGACCGAAGAGCCGAGTTTCGGCTTATATTTATTATATATTATATTTTTCAATTCCATTGCATTAGAAATGATTCAAAGATTACAAAAAGTCCAAATAAGACATAGTTATGTTAATGTATAAGGGAGTTACGTAGATGCATTAGAGATATAGATAGATAGAAAGAGAGAGTTATAGAGGGGGAGTGAGCGATAAACACGAACTATTATGAGACAGACTTAATTGGTCCTGAAAAGACAAAGGAGACTTTTATATTGACTCTTTTTCATATTATTTGTGTGCTAGAAGGATAATATTGTTTTCAATTCCATTGCATTAGAAATGATTCAAAGATTACAAAAAGTCCAAATAAGACATAGTTATGTTAATGTATAAGGGAGTTACGTAGATGCATTAGAGAGATAGATAGATAGAAAGAGAGAGTTACAGAGGGGGAGTGAGCGATAGACACAACTATTATGAGACGGACTTATTGGTTCTGAAAAGACAAGATAGATAGAAAGAGAGTTGCAGAAGGGGAAGTGAGCGATAAACACGAACTATTATGAGACGGACTTAATTGGTTTTGAAAAGACAAGATAGATAGAAAGAGTTGCAGAAGGGGAAGTGAGCGATAAACACAAACTATTATGAGACGGACTTAATTGGTTCTGAAAAGACAAAGGAGACTTTTATATTGACTCTTTTTCATGTTATTATTTGTGTGCTAGAAGGATAATATTGTTTTCAATTCCATTGCATTAGAAATGATTCAAAGATTACAAAAAGTCCAAATAAGACATAGTTATGTTAATGTATAAGGGAGTTACGTAGATGCATTAGAGAGATAGATAGATAAAAGAGAGACTTACAGAGGGGGAGTGAGCGATAAACACGAACTATTATGAGACGGACTTATTGGTTCTGAAAAGACAAGATAGATAGAAAGAGAGTTGCAGAAGGGGAAGTGAGCGATAAACACGAACTATTATGAGACAGACTTAATTGGTTTTGAAAAGACAAGATAGATAAAAAGAGAGTTGCAGAAGGGGAAGTGAGCGATAAACACGAACTATTATGAGACGGACTTAATTGGTTCTGAAAAGACAAAGGAGACTTTTATATTGACTTTTTCATGTTATTATTTGTGTGCTAGAAGGATAATATTGTTTTCAATTCCATCGCATTAGAAATTATTTATAGATTACAAAAAGTCCATATAAGACATAGTTATGTTAATGTATAAGGGAGTTAGTTAGATGCATTAGAGATAAATAGATAGAGAGAGAGTGGTTAGGGTCGAGCGAGCGATAAAATACTAACATATACGAGACGGACTTATGTTTCTGAAAGACAAAGGAGACATTTTTATTTACTCTCTTTTTCATTTTATTATTTGTGTATTAGAAGGGTAATATTGTTTTCAATTCCATCGTATTAGAATTGATTCATAGATTAAAAAAAGACCAAATAAGACATAGTTATATATATGTATAAGGGAGATAGATGCATTATTTCAGACATTCGGACAAGTCCGAATGGCTGAAGTGTGAGTTCGGACTCGGCCCTTTCGGACTTTTGACTCTTTCGGACAGGGGTCTCCCCCAATTAGTCCGAAAGAGCGAGGGTTTACTGTACCAACAACAACAACAACCGATATACCAGGTTTTTGTAATAGTTTCAGAGAGTATCGGTAGACTTTGCTTTGATGCGTGGTCTTCTCATGTGTGTGTCTACTTAACCCTTTTTGGCACAAGCATTAACATTAAATTTGTAACACGTTCAATGAGACGGCAAGATTTGGTTTATGTTTTGTAACTTTAACCCCTTCCTGGCGGCGTACCGTCACCTGACGGTTAGGCATGTATTCAGTTAAGTTGTCGAGTTTCATATACCGGTATTTAACCCATGGGATCCGGGGTGCCTCATATATGATCCCGATCACTGTGTCCGGGGCCATTTTTGTACAGTCAAACTTCATTTCAGTAGCTAGGGTCTAGTAATTTACCTGTTGATTCTTACTGGGCCTCCCTTAGAGAGAGAATGAGCTATTTTTCAACAGCCTACTGGGCTGCAGCCCTCATAAGGCTGGTTGGGCCTCCCTTAGCTGAGTAAAGGTTTTTGGCAATAGCATTAATAGAATAAAGAATTTGTTTGATTTAAGCTGTTAACCCCTATTGTCCCAGAGGGTATTACTATAAATGTACCCTCCAGTACCAGGCATTGTGGCAAAAATGGCATCAGAGTCTAGAGAGCATACCCTCTCGGACTCTCACCCCAAAAGTTGAAGGAATGCTGTCCTAGCTAGCTCCCATAAGCTTGGATCCAGGCTCAGAAGTGTTGCCAAGGTCTCAGAGCAGTGTTTACAGGTCACGGTACCTGATCCGCTTGATACGGGCAGTTACAAGGACCGCATATTATGGACGAACATCGTCCGTCGCTGGTACTGATGAGTGACTTTTTTACTGTCGGCCAACGTACGTCGCTGGGACAGTGGGTGTTAATACTGGTCATGTAGTACCGGGTACTGTATGTTTTCATTATTCTGTATTCCAGGGAAGAGATAGAGAAGCAGCGAGCCACAGCCCACTACCGCAAGATGCACGCGGAGGGTCGCACAGAAGAGGCACGCTCCGACCTGGCTCGCCTTGCTATCATCCGACAACAGAGGGAGGATGCTGCCAAGAAGAGAGATGATGAGAAGAAAGGTAAAATATAGCAGTGACTAAACAAAATTATAGGTTTGATTCCCAAAGGGAAGTAGAGAAAACCTAATATTTAGTAGGGCCCCGTAATCATTGACGACTTCGCCTATTAATAATAATAGTCTCCATTCAACATCCTGCGCCAGCATTTTGAATAGCCCGCGTGGAAGCATCATGGAGTACTCGTCATAAGTGCACGTTTAATTCCCTCATGGGATAGTCATTTTGATCGGGTACCCTACAGAAAAAAACTCCATAAAAAAATAACTTAACCCTCCAGCCCCGGCTATTGTATTATATAATTTCCCCGAAACCCGGGGGTTTTGGCCGAGAAACGTCTACGCCTAGGCTACCGTATTATTGTTATTTTGACTGCTTCCGCATTCCCGCGCATCCCCCAAGCGTATATGTGTTTCGTACCTATAGAATGGCGTTAAGTAGAGCTCTCTAAGTCAACTGGTTCAGTTGTGATGACGATTTCATTGGAGATAACTTTGTGGCAATATCAGCCACTTTACACTACTTTTCGCTACTTAACAATAACATACAGGCACACACGAACAAGCGTCGCTCTCCTTCCTGTGGTCCGAGATGCGCGGCGTCGGTCCAGCCGGCTGTTGTTTACATGCGTCGGACGGACGCCTCGCACACCAAGCTTACAGGCTTTCAAGCTGCCGGAGCCTCAGCACCCTTCCGGGTAGCGCGGGGTGTTTTTTATGGAGGCCTCAGAGCCCAACCGGGTCTGGAGGGTTAATATCTGTTATCTTACGACTTGCCATATTCGTGGATTTCTCATGCTTTGTTTCCCCGACACCAGGCCCTCTAGCGGCCATCTTCGTCCTTTACTGATATACAGTAAAAGTCCTTTAATCCGACGACCGATGATTCGAATCTCCGAATAGTCCGAATTTTTCAATTTGAGGCCAAATCCGAATTCACCCGATGGTCCGAATTTCAAGAAGTCCCAAAGTCCCCTTTTTGAGGCATTAGTCCACTCAAATGACACATAATGGAGCACACACATATCATATGTTCATGAATTCACTTTAAAAGTTTACCATTGTCATTGTAGCCTATTACCTACTTCAAAACATTCAGATTAATGGTCAAAGGAAGCTACTGATATAAACGTAAACACCACATCGTCTGCTAGAGAGTTTGTTTTGCTCTTGAACGCATCCTTGGGACGCTCCGATGCGCTACTGGCTTGCACCGCATTTTTTACAAGCGCATTCAGTTTTGAGCTTGAAAACGCACCTTTGGACGTTCCGATACGCTACTATTTATAGTTCAGTGGTCGGAGCGTCCCAAGGGTACTTTCAAGACAACAAGACAAGGGTGCTTTCAATACAATATAATATAACAGAGCACGTCACAAAAGGAAAATCACAAAAGGAAAATTACAAGAACCTCTCAGGGAAGTGCCGTTGTTAAGGCATTACTTCCCGAACCACATCTGATCTGATCTTCAAGAGCAAGAAAAACTCGCTAGTAGACGATGCGGACATATGGTGTTTAGAAGAAGAAGAAGACGTTTATATCAGCAGATTCCTTTGACCATTAATCTGAATGTTTTGAAGTAGGTAATAGGCTACAATGACAATGGTAAACTTTTGAAGTGATTTCATGAACATATGATATGTGTGTGTGTCATTTGGGTGGCCTAATGCCTCAATGTTTTCGTCAGGCCATTAACCCATAACTGTCGGGGCGCAACATAAGTCGAGTATAATAAATCTGGACTATCTGGCGGCGCTCGACATAGGTCGTGTGGCAATTTCAGCACGTAATGTTGCTGAGAGAGAGAGAGACAAGTGGTGGCAGGAGAGTAGCGAGCGTATGACTGCTCCAGACCACCGCGGCGAACCTACTGACACGAATCCCACCTCCTCCCTCCCTCTCTCACTCGCTATATACGGAATTGTATGGGGAAAGTGCCGAATTACATGCTTTTTGCACTCGCGTTGCACGGTTGTTGCAAGAAAACTAGCCATCATAAAAGGATCGTTATGGTGTCATTGGAAAGCTCTGTTTATGCCCTTTCAGGGATAGATACTTGTTTTACGCTCTGGGTCTTATTTAGGCATGAAAATGATCACGTAAACAGCCCTATTTTGGGTAAAAACACCCCGCTGGGCGGTACATATAAATAAACCGCCTAGGCCGCTCGTAAGGTGTTAATACACAGGTTCATAGGGGTAAATTAAAATGTAAAACTTGCAAACTAAACAAACCAAAATTGGGACAAGGACAATATAAAGTCAAATTAAATTATCAAAATCGCTATGTGGAAACAACGTTTACTAAAATGAAAATTATTAAATAAAAGAACACAATCCACCACATAGGGTGTACATTACTACATGAGCAAGTTAATCTGTTTCCCAAGCAAACTAATCGCACATATAACAACGCACTATCGTCACGTTAAAGGAAGTAGTCAAGTTTGGGAAGTCCGGGACGTTCTGGCAAATTTTACTAAACTCTGCATGAATAAAGAAACTATATGTTAAATGTCAAAATATTATTTAAAATCAAATTTGCAACATGACAAGACATTAAAATAGTACAAAATACAAATATTGATAAGATATCTATACTATTACAAAATAATATATAAAATACAGTACAGCACTCATTAACGATAGTGCTATCGGGTAGGTACCTGTAAGCATAGCATGCCTCAAGTGACCCCTATCAATAACTACCCTACAAATAACCTACATTTATAGCACAAATAAACTAAGGAAATCGCAAAAGTAAGCAATTGATACTATCGACAATGAATACATATAATATAAAGACAAATAATTACAAAATATGAAGTAACAACAGATTTAAACAAAGAGTACTCTTTTAACAAGAACAATAAATTTAAAAAATCATCAATATTAATATTAATAATAATAATAATAGAAAAAGAAAAAGATAAACAATAAATACAGACAAAAAGTAAGCAGAGGTTATACAAGAAACTTCAAGTTAAAAATGCTTGATTAAAATTATTGATGTCAAATTTTAGAATACAGTCACAATAATTGACCCTAAAAAGATTAAATTTATGGAACAATTTACTTGCCTCAAAACCTCTGTCCACTAAGAGTCTGTATAGTAACCTAGCTCTAGCCCAAAAGTCATCTACTTTAGTGCAGATTTTACAAAATCTTATTAATTGGGAATAAAAACAGTTATAAGTTATTTTACTATCGATATTACTACTAGGGAAAGGAAAGTTTATTACGTTAAAATTAAAATCATCAACTTTGTGATATACTTTAAGTATGCACTGTTCATTAACAATCTCTATATTTATATCAAGAAAATTTTCAACTTTATAATTTACGTGACATTGTGTGAGGGGAATAGAATTAGGGTAAATAAGTTTAGCAACTTGATTAAAATTTAACAAATTGCAAACAAGAAATATCATCAATATATCTACTATTATTACTTAACAGTTTAGCAAGTGCTAATTTTTCTGGAATTTTATTTTTCTTGCTACTGTCAACTAAGTCTTTTATATATTTAAATTCTAAAGCAAGCAAGAATAAGTCTGCAATTAAAGGGCTAGCATTTCCACCCATAGGAATTCCTAATATTTGTTTGAAAATGTACGGCCCGAATCTAACATAAGTATTGAAATTAAAATGTAAAACTTGCAAACTAAACAAACCAAAATTGGGACAAGGACAATATAAAGTCAAATTAAATTATCAAAATCGCTATGTGGAAACAACGCTTACTAAAATGAAAATTATTAAATAAAAGAACACAATCCACCACATAGGGTGTACATCACTACATGAGCAAGGTAATCTGTTTCCCAAGCAAACCAATCGCACATATAACAACGCACTATCGTCACGTTAAAGGAAGTAGTCAAGTTTGGGAAGTCCGGGACGTTATGGCAAATTTTACTAAACTCTGCATGAATAAAGAAACTACATGTTAAATGTCAAAATATTATTTAAAATCAAATTTGCAACATGACAAGACATTAACAATAGTAAAAAATACAAATATTGATAAGATATCTATACTATTACAAAATAATATATAAAATACAGTACAGCACTCACTAACGATAGTGCTATCGGGTAGGTACCTGTAAGCATAATAGCATGCCTCAAGTGACCCCTATCAATAACTAAAACCCTACAAATAACCTACATTTATAGCACAATATAAACTAAGGAAATCGCAAAAGAAGCAATTGATACTATCGACAATGAATACATATAATATAAAGAGAAATAATTGCAAAATATGAAGTAACAACAGATTTAAACAAAGAGTACTCTTTTAACAAGAACAATAAATTTAAAAAAATCATCATATTAATACTAATAATAGAAAAAAGAAAAGAACAAAGATAAAACAATAAATACAGACAAAGTAAGCAGAGGTTATACAAGAAACTTCAAGTTAAAAATGCTTGATTAAAATTATTGATGTCAAATTTTAGAATACAGTCACAATAATGACCTAAAAAGATTAAATTTATGGAACAATGTAACTTGCTCAAAACCTCTGTCCACTAAGAAGTCGGTATAGTAACCTAGCTCTAGCCCAAAAGTCATCTACTTTAGGCAGATTTACAAAATCTTATTATTGGGAATAAAAACAATTATAAGTGATTTTACTATCGATATTACTACTAGGAAAGGAAAGTTTATTACGTTAAAATTAAAATCATCAACTTTGAGATATACTTTAAGTAAGCACTGTTCATTAACAACCTCTATATTTCTATCAAGAAAATTTTCAACTTTACAATTTACGTTACATTGTGTGAGGGGAATAGAATTAGGGTAAATAAGTTTAGCAACTTGATTAAAATTAACAAATTGCAAACAAGAATAGCAACAATATACCTACTATTATTACTTAACAGTTTAGCAAGTGCTAATTTTCCTGGAATTTTATTTTTCTTGCTACTGTCAACTAAGTCTTTTATATATTTAAATTCTAAAGCAAGCAAGAATAAGTCTGCAATTAAAGGGCTAGCATTTCCACCCATAGGAATTCCTAATATTTGTTTGAAAATGTACGGCCCGAATCTAACATAAGTATTGAAAAGGAGGAATTTAAGGGCATCGTTAAGTTTAGTCTATCAAAAATATACAGAACTAGTGGGAGTAGAGCTAAGTGATGCATTATTAAAATATGTATAAACATTATGAAATAATTACCATTCCTAACGAACCTGTCAAAGTGCAAATCTATAATAAAGCAAAGCTCTGAATATACTAAATCTAAAGGCAAATTGGTATACAAAGTTGAAAAGTCGAAGCTATGTACCGAGGTAACTTTCGGCATGGTATTTATTTTATCAATAACTTCTAACGAATTGTCAACACTCCAATAATAGTTAATGCCAGTTCTTCTCATGATGGTATTACAATATCTTTTATGAGTACATTTTTTAAATGAGTACTTTAAAAGGAGGAATTTAAGGGCATCTTTAAGTTTAGTTCTATCAAAATATACAGAACTAGTGGGAGTAGAGCTAAGTGATGCATTATTAAAATATGTATAAACATTTATGAAATCATTACCATTCCTAACGAACCTGTCAAAGTGCAAATCTATAATAAAGCAAAGCTCTGAATATACTAAATCTAAAGGCAAAAGTCCGATAATCCGAAAAATCCACTAATCCGAACGAGGGCCGGTCCGCTGCCCTTCGGATTAACGGAAGTTTACTGTACCAAGAATAAACTATAGAAATCAGCGAATGGGAAGTGGGATGGTTGGGAGGGCCCGAGTTGTCAATGATTACGGGGCCCTACTAAATATTAGGTTTTCTCTACTTCCCTTTGGGAATCAAACCTATAATTATTATGTTCCTTCCAACAACCAACTATACTCCTAAAATCGATTAATGAAATTTACAAACACATGTGGCAGTCCGTGGATTCGAACCCAGGATGCTCACACCGAAAATCAACACCTTATGCATCGCACCACGAAGACAGTTAAAGAATGGTGGACACTGCCTACGATTTATTATGCAACTTCGAATCCTGCATATCAATCTAAGCATGTACACACATCCCAACTGCAACTCACGTAGGCTATGCATATGTGAATGGAAAGAGCAATTAATGGGGCCTTAACACCTAGGGAAATCCTCTCGATAAATTACCCCTGAACCAATGTCAATTATTATGTTCCTTCCAACAACCAACTATACTCCTAAAAATCGATTAATGAAATTTACAAACACATGTGGCAGTCCGTGGATTCGAACCCAGGATGCTCACACCGAAAATCAACACCTTATGCATCGCACCACGAAGACAGTTAAAGAATGGTGGACACTGCCTACGATTTATTATGCAACTTCGAATCCTGCATATCAATCTAAGCATGTACACACATCCCAACTGCAACTCGCGTAGGCTATTCATATGTGAATGGAAAGAGCAATTAATGGGGCCTTAACCCGGTGAGACCCAGCGTCGCACGTGTTGCGTCGGCAGTCTTTGATCACCAACTCCCAGCGACGCATCATGTGCGTCCGACATATAAAAAACACTTACGTGGCTCGTAAGGTAGGAAATGGCGGGAGAATAGGAGGGGGAGGTACCGTAGTGTGTGTGGGAGCCGGGCCAGTAGGTGTGAGCGGGCCGAGACAGCCGCGCGGCTGGTGGTGGTGGGCTTAGTGGGTATAGTTTACACCCCTAGTTCACCGCCACTTTGAACCTTCATTACTCCGGTCGTATGGGAGCTAGAGGCTTGAGATTTATGTGAGATACTCCTTAGGATGTATGCCGTACAATGCCATACTCAGTTTTTTTACCCTAGTGCTCCGGCGGGTGGTCAATCGCGGGGGAGACGAACTATTGAAAACCCCCGCCCCCCAAATGACCGAAATGAGTTTTTTTTTATTTTTGTCTTCATTTCTCACCATTCTCTTCCATTTTGGCTCAACAAATTTTTTTTGAGGCTCCCGCCCCCCCCCCCACCGGCCCCCCCCAAAAAAAAAAAATGTCAGAGGTGATTTTTTTTTTTTTTTTTTTCATTTCTCATCCTTGTCTTCCATTTTAGCAAACAAAAAAATAAGTGAAAATGGCTTGGGACTGGGGTGAACAAAATATTATAACTAGCCGGGGCTCAACGGGTTAACCACTAGGGAAGTCCTCTCGATAAATTACCCCTGAACCAATATCAATTATTATGTTCCTTCCAACAACCCTAAAATCGATTAATGAAATTTACAAACACATGTGGCAGTCAGGGCCCCTCCATCATTGACGACTTCGCCTGAATATCAAGACTGGAGGTGGGACATTCGCAAAATATCCTAACCTTAGGGAAGGAGAATCCGGATAACATTTTCTCAAGATTTATTGTATGTAATACAAAAATATAAAAAGGTATAAAAGATTTGCTAGCAGTGTGTGGCATTAAGAAACTGCTTGCTCATGGTCAGACCGTTGCAATCGATCGTATGCATGAAAAAAGGTGACACGCATGTGTCCTGTAGAACTATAACTCAGCAGTAGTTATGCGTTCTGTCCCTGACCCTTCCTACCCGGCCTGTCTTACCTAAGGACGGTCGCCCGTAAATGTAAGGAATGAAGAGCCAGCAAACATAGCTGGATATGGTATGGGAGGGAGAAGAAGAGAAGTAGTGGAGGAGGAGGTGGGGATCAGGAGGTCAGAAGTGTGGGAAGCCATGAAAAGAGTGAAGTTGGGGAAAGCACCAGGAACAGATGGAGTGTGTGAGGAAATGTTGAGGTATGGTGGTGAGATAGTGATAGAATGGGTATGGAAAATGTGCAAACTAGCATGGGAGAAGGGGAGTGCACCCGATGACTGGAAGACTGGCAAAATAGTCCCCCTATATAAGGGCAAAGGGGAAAGAGGAGTGTGTGGTAACCACCGAGGAATATGTCTTCTAAGCGTAGTAGGGAAGGTATACAGTAGGGTAGTGATTGAGAGAGTGAGAGTGATAACGGAGAAATGGATAGGCGACGAGCAGGGAGGTTTTAGGAAGGGAAGAGGATGTGTAGATCAGATTTTTACCCTGAATTGTGTTGTGGAGAAGTATCTGGAGAAGAAACAAAAGGTGTATGTTGCCTTTATGGACTTGGAGAAGGCCTATGACAGAGTGGATAGAGAAGGTTTGTGGAAAGTACTTAGAATATACGGAATAGAGGGCAAGTTGCTGAAAGCAGTGAAGAGCATGTATGAGGGTGCAAAGGCGGCAGTACGTGTGGAGAGTGAGCAGAGCGAGTTCTTTGACCTGAATGTTGGTTTGAAACAGGGGTGTGTGATGTCCCTGTGGTTGTTTACTGTATATATGGATGGAGTTATGAAAGAAATACTATCAAGAGCAGTGGATGTTGGTGTATTGCTGAAAAGGGAGGGAATTGAGTGGAAGCTACCTATACTGCTGTTTGCGGATGATACAGTTCTGATGAGTGATAATGAATGGGAGTTGCAGGGTCTGGTAAATGAGTTTGGAACAGTGTGCGAAAAACGGAATTTGAAGGTAAATGCGGGGAAGAGCAAGGTTATGGTCTTCGAAAGGGGTGAAGTCACAGAGTGTGAGGTGAAGCTGAATGGTCAGGCTATGGAGATTGTCAACTCTTTTAATTATCTGGGCAGTGTGTGGAGTAAAGATGGGACTATGGATGAAGAAGTACGGGAGAGGGTTCAACAGGGGAAGAGGGTTGTAGGAACGCTGAAAGCAGTAACAAGAAATAGGGTGGTCAGTATGGAAGTGAAGAAGTCCTTGCATGACAGTGTGGTAATCCCGACACTGACTTACGGAAGCGAAGCATGGACGTTGGTTGAGAGACTCAGACCAAGAGTGAGAGCAGTGGAAATGAATTACCTAAGAAGTGCGTGCGGAGTTACATGGAGGGATAGACAGACTAATGAGGAAGTAAGAAGGAGGTGTGGTGTGGAGCGAGGTAGATGTGCTGGAAAGTGTGAAAAGGAACAACTTGAGATGGTTCGGCCATATGGAACGTATGGAAAGCGAGAGAATGACTAAGAGAGTGTACGAGAGCGAGGTGGAGGGACGGAGAGGTAGACCGAATGAGAGGTGGAAGGATGGAGTGAGGAAGTATATGAACGAAGGCGGTGCTGGTTGTGACCGTGGACAGAGGTGCATGGGGGCGGTTCGTTCGTGGCCACCCCTTCGGGGATCACGGCGTCAGGCAATAGATAGATAGATAGACATTACTATACCATTTTAATAGTAATGTTCTCAACTCTCCAATTTATAAGTACAGTACAGTAGAAGTTGGAAAAGGTCTCCAGCCGTTGTTGTCGGTGGCATAATGCGTATCGTCGTATGCGAAGGCTAGGCCTTATCGGGAGGGAGAGTTTTGCAACGCATTCAAAGTTTTGACAGTAGCAAAATGAAACACTAATATCAAACTGTTTTTGTTCTTTTTAGTTTCTTAGGTTTCTCACTTAATATCCAAAACTTATTTATGAGGTGGATGCTTTGGGAGAGGCAGCAAGTGGTGGATGCTTGCCACTCATCCACAGTTGTAGAGGTGGATGATGTTGCATCATCCACCTCTCCATTCGTTTGGATATTTGTATTTTTTGTTCCAAGCTCAGAACCACTCTTTTTGCACTTCTTCTTGTCACTATGGGCTTTCACTTTGTCTGACTTTGCATTAATCTTCAGCATGATAGCGATGAATCGAGTATATTATGTCCAATATGAGAATGTTTGTAGCCTATAGGCCTATTCCCGCGCCTTTGTTGTTGTTTGTTCTACTGACGTCGCCGTTACCTGCTTAGCACCACGGACTATTTTATATATAGTCCAGGGTTGTTGATTTTTTTAAATTTAAAAAATAAATAAAACAAATTAAAAAATAATTTATTTATTTGATTTTTATTTATTTATTTGATTTTTTTGATTTATTTGATTTAAAAAAAAAATATGTATACTGTACATATATTTGTTTGTAAATTTAAAAGCTATCAGTTATTTGTGTTACTACATAATGTACCAGTATCTTAAAATGAACCAATGCCTACACAAGCTTATGAAAGCATGATAAATCTTCAGATATTTTTTTATTTTGATTCACAGATAAAAAAAATAAAAATAAAATAAAAAATCTTGATTTTTTTTTGTAAAAAAATCATTGATTTAATCAAGTGATTAAATCAAATTGATTTAATCAATATCAACTCTGATATATACTGTATATATATTTCTTATTGGTGCTTTTTAAATAGTTTTTCCTAATATTATATGTATTTATTATTTGTTATGATGAAATGATGCTGGTATTTTTTTTTCTTTTTTTTTTCCCCCTAAAACCTCCGGTTGTTTGAAATTACCGGATGCTTGAATGCCGGAAAATCGAGGTGTTACTGTAGTTACGAACCATAGACTGTACAGTTATTGTGTTTCCACCACTTTACTGGTTATCAATGTACTGGTACTGTATTGTACTTTCCCTTCATAATTGCTGAGGGGCACAGGGCCTTGGGTGGGGCTTTGGTTTCCCGGGCGTTTCCGCACCTTCCTCAGCTCCCTGCCTTGGAGTGGCTTCGGTCACCCGGGCTTTGTTAGTGGTAAGCAGGCAGGATTTTGTGGGGGCGCTCGTTTATGGCCTTGGCCTTGCTCGAGACCTTGGGCCTGTTCGGCCAGACAGCCTGGGGAACAACAACAACAACAACAACAACAACTGTATTGTATTAAGCCTATACTGTAGTGGATTTCATGAACACTGAAATATTTGTTCACTTTTTTTCAAATTTTCAATGCAAAAGAAATGTATTTAATTACATTTATTTGCTTATTAATAACTATTTGTTGTAGTAATAGTAGTCGTTCCCTAGGCTGCCGGGCCGAACAACCCCGAGCTGTTGGTCAATATCCTTCGATCATGCCAAAATGAAGTTTGCAGAATATGATTACAGTACTGTTCTAGATACTATACTTGAGCTGTACTTATTTGCTGCCATCACTTGGTAAAACTCCGGTAACATTGTAACTTTTATCAGTCCCTCTCTATTGATCTATGTGCCCATCAGTATAGACAGTTATAGTTTTAACAGTCAAGGCTTCAGCATTTTCATTTACAGATTCTATCAATCTATTGCCTGACACCGTGAACCCCGAAGGGGTGGCCACGAACGAACCGCCCCATACACTCAACCAGCACCTTCTTCATCCATATACTCCTCACTCCATCCTTCCACCTTTCTTTCGGTTTACATCTCCCTCTCTGTCCCTCCACCTCTTTCTCGTACACCCTCTTAGTCATTCTCTCGCATCCCATACGTTCCATAATATGGTCGAACCATCTCAAGGTGTTCCTTTTCACACTTTCCAGCACCTCCACACCACACCTCCTTACTTCCTCATTTATCTGTCTATCCCTCCATTTAACTCCGCACGCACTTCTCAAGTGACTCATTTCCACCCCTCTCACTCTTGGTCTGAGTGTCTCCACCAACGTCCATGCTTCGCTTCCGTAAGTCAGTGTCGGGATTACCACACTGTCATGCAAGGACTTCTTCACTTCCATACTGACCACCCTATTTCTTGTTACTGCTCTTAGCGTTCCTACAACCCTCTTCCCCTGTTCTACCCTCTCCCGCATTTCTTCATCCATAGTCCCATCTTTACTCAACACACTGCCCATTTACAGATACAGTAGTTATATATATAATTTTTGGGGGTAATACACACAAGGCAGGGTTTCAGTCTTCATGTCCTGATAGTAGGTCTGCAAGCAGCTCTGTGCTGGGCTGCCTCATTTGTAATATTATGCTTAACCCCTTCACCACCATTATGGTAATAAATAGGAATGAAAGGAGAATGCTAGTGAATAGATGAGTGTAAACGCGATCGTTTGGGAGAGGGGGTCAGGTGCCAGTTGGACTAGATAATAGTCTGTCAGGCGCCTGGTCGGGGGAGCCGGTATATATGAAGGGTACACCTGGATGCATGCTGGGCGGGCATTGTGGTGCTCCGCTGCATGTCTGCCTGCGGAAACCGGAGCCTATCCGGGAGATCTGGGACCTGGGAATCTTGCTGGGAACTCCAAATGGGCTTGGGTCTCTAGGTTTTGTGGGTTTTCCTCCTGCGTGACCTAGATGTGTGTGAAATTGTGTTTTGTTATTTTGTTGTGTTATATTGTCCCTGTACGGGCTGTCTCGAGCCTCTCCCCCCCCCCCAAAAAAAAAAAAAAAAAAATAAAAAATAGTATATGCAAGAGTAAATTTATAGGCCTAGATAGATAGACCACCATTATGTAATATTACTCATTTTCTAGTTACCATTAGACATTTTTTTTAGTTTTGAATCTACCTATATGACTCAAATGGGTAAATACAATCTCAATAAACCCTCTTAGGGGGTGACCATATGCTTTCATTAGTTTATTCAAGCGCATTGGGGTTTGTAATTGATGAGTAATATTAAGAACTGGGTGTTACTTATTGCAGCCCGTGATGATGCTGCGGCGGCCAAGAGAGAACAGACAGCTAAAGCCCTGAACAAGAAGAAGACTTGATCCCCCTCGCGCGGCCTACCTCCTCCATCTTCACCAATATCACTACGCTCTACCACAACTTGCAGCAGCACCAACACTCGCAGCGATGGATGCCCTTCGAGTCGCACAATCTGAATCAAAAGTAAAGGGGAGGAAAGTCGATTTGATATTTACCTCCATAGTGACGAGTTAGGGTTCTTTTACGGTTCATCTTGAGTCGTCTAATTTATACAGGTCCTTCAGAATCTTGCAAAATCTCATAGCCGATATCAGCAACATTACAAATCCTTCGTAATTTTGTAATATCTCCTGACGGTTATCAGAGACATTACAAATCCTTCATAATTTTGTAATATCTCCTGACGGTTATCAGAGACATTACAAATCCTTCATAATTTTGTAACATCTCAGCCGATATCAGCAACATTATAAATCCTTCGTAATTTTGTAATATCTCCTGCCGGTTATCAGAAATATTACAAATCTTATATAATTTTGTAATGGCCCGTAGCGGATGCCAGACACTGCTAGTAAATCCACCTCTGAAAGTGTTGGTGCGACACCGCCTTTGCTGGTGCATTTCTCTAATTTTAACCCCTACTGTACCAGCGACGTCTTTTTCATTATATTCTAGCTACTCTTAGTCGATTTTATTTAGTTTAGGAAGAATCTCTAGCAGTTGCAAGGCTTCGAACACTCGATCAACCCTTTTTACTCCCACAGATCCTTCCTAAGCTGCATAAAATCATTCAAGTAGAGCTGGAATATAATATAACAGATGTCGCTGGTACTCAAAGGGTTAATGCTCCTTGAAAATTTAGGGTAATCTGCCATGTGATTTTGTACAGTCGCATTCAATAGTTCCTGGATGAACTAATAATAATAATAATAATGATAGTTCTTGGATGAATTAAGGACAGACTGGATTAGGAAGATGAAGCACAATTTGTTTTGTAATTTTTTAAATTTTGGCTATTTGTCCATTTATTTTTGGTTTGTCTTCCATTATAGAACTGAACAGTTTGCCATCAATGTTTTAGGTGAAGTATTGAATGTGACTGTACATTAGCTGGTCTGAGCTATGTGTATAGTGATGTCGGGTGCCGGCAAGAGCCCCAGCAGTTCATTTTATATTAGTTTAACGTTTGTTTTACCGAGGCTGGAAAAAAAAAAAAACATACTTTCGTCGTCTACATTTTGTTTACGGATATATCTCTATTTGCTCGAGTATGCGATTTCTTTTGTTTTACCGAGGTTGAAAGAAAAAACATACTTTCGTCGTCTATATTTTTACGGATATTTCCTTACTTGTTCGAGTATGCCGTTTCTTTTATATACCTGGTGGGTGCTTTCCACACTACAGTTCCTTGCGGTTTCCATTGTAGGTGTGGTGTCCCGAGTTCGAATCCCGGGAGGACCATATGCTTTCATTAGTTTATTCAAGTACATTGGGGTTTGTAATTGATGATTAATGTTAAGGAGTGTTACTTATTGCAAACAAGCTCGTCCTAGTGAAATAATGCCTCTAGGACTTTTTCAATCGACCAAATCTTGCTCCTAAGTTTTTATTAGTACAAAGTTGGGGATAACTTTATTGGCACTAGGGAAAAAATGCTTCTAGGACTTTTTTTCGATCGGCCAAATCTTGCTCCTAATTTTTGATTTGTACAAAGTTGGAGATTAACTTTATTGGCACAGTTTTGTTAAGTGGTCAGTTTAATTACAGCAACTGGTGATAACTTGATAATTGTTATAATTACATAAACAATTTGGGTCGGTTGTTGTTGTTGTTCCCCAGGCTGTCTGGCCGAGCAGCCCCTTAAGGTCCTGAGCAAGGCCAAGGCCATAACCGAGCACCCCCACAGAACCCACTCTGTTTACCACTAATAAAGCCCAGGTGACCGAAGCCACTCCAAGGCGGGGAGCTGAGGGGGGTGCGGAAACGTCCGTGACTAGCCTATACGTATCCAGTTATCCAATTACTGTAGTATGCAAAATTAATAAAAATACTACCCACAAAGAAATTAGTAGATTTTGATTGTAAATTTTAGTATCAATATATACAGTACTGAAGTTAATGTACAGTTATTAATTCTGATACATTTTGAAGCCTTGCACTGCTATAACCAATCTCCGAAACTTAAATATCTGGTAATTAATTAATGAGGAGCTTCAATTCAACCCAAGACAGCTTCGAAACATTGAATTTAAGGAAGCTATGACGGTATTGTGCAGCATAATTGACTTTTAAGGTACATTTTGACAATTAAGTTTATTAATAAAACTACAGTAATAATACATTGTGGGTATATTTAGTTACATTATGACACGTAAGTTTATTAATGTAACTGATAATCTTTTGTGGGTGTATTATTATCGATACCACCTCTAATTGTACCACCACGACCGATATGGCAGGTCTTCCCTACCCGAGTTGTGTTTTGTAGGAAGGTCACTGGTGATTTACAGGGCGAGTGGCGGCGTTATCTGCTGTAGTGACTCGGTGGAGGTTGTTTACGTTCCATACACAACTATATAGTCTACAGTACCTTGCTAACACTTCATCAGATATATATATTGTTCCCCACCTCCTATCTCTCCCTTGTCTTAGCGTTCACTCTCTAGCTCTCACTTACTATCCTCTCACGTTCTCTTATTCCTTGTCTCTTTTCTCACTATCCTCTCCCTTCTCTTTTCTCTCTCTCAATCAGTACCACCAGCCCCACGCAGCGCCACTCAAATACTCTGGGGTTCGGGCTGATTTGGAGTTTTTATGAAGATGCTCTATGAAAGTTTGATAAAGAAAACACCATGGGAATTCTTTACCGTGGGCATTGCGCTGTATAAGGTATGCAGTAAAATCTTCCTCTTTTGGGGCCGTGCGTTATCGGATTCGGTGTAGACCTAGTTTGGACTCGCACCCTTTCTCGTGGACGAACTCCGAAAATCTAAATCCGAATGAGTGAATTTGTATCCAATAACGGTATTTAACCCCTTCTGTACCGGCGACGTCTTTAATTGATCCTAGCTATATTAAGACTATTTTGTACCGCTTAAGAAGGATCTATGGCAGTAAAAATGGTTAAGTGAGTGCTTGGAAGCCTGTTAGTTGCTGAAGGCCCTTTTTAAATTGAATAAATTCATCTAATAGTAGGAAGAATAAAATTAAAGAGAAGTCGCCGGTGCAGAAGGGGTTAATGTTTTCGGTCTTCTAATTCTTTCGGTTCAGGGTTTCATCTGAGAAATCCGAAAGAGGTGAATTTTTGTGTACCGTTACCTGTAGAAGTTATGCAGCAAAATGTTAACCCTTTCAATTAGATGGTGGCTGGATTTAACCCTTTTAATGCCGGTGTATACTATCACACATTAATGCAGCTTTTAGTGGCAACCATTAGACAATTTTATTCAGTCTAGGAAGATTACGTGGGGGAATTTTAGCGAGTTAATTGGGATCAATTTTAGCAAGTTAATTGAGATTATTTTTACCCCTTTAATTTCTCAAGATTCTTCCTAACATACAGAATTGCCTAATGGTAGCCTTAATAAAATTTCAGGCTCATTGGTATTGAAAGGGTTAATAGAGGCAGTCTGCAGATGGGTTTTATTCAGCTTAGGAAGGACCTCAAACTTTATTATGGGGATTAATTGAATTTGTAACACTGATTTCTCGAGGTGTTTTCCTAGCCGAATAAGCTCGTCTAGAAATTTTGAATTAATGTAATAAATTGCTAGGATGAATAAAACCAAATAAATTATCATCTCTGTGAAAGGTCTACCGTAATAAAGACTCCTACCCACTTTGAGTTTTACTTACCATCAAGTATATTACAATACATTCCGGTATATATTTATCCGGTTTGTTTAGTTTGCAAGTTTTACATTTTAAAGTATAAGTACAGTATGTTAAAGGGGGTAACCTGCATTTTTTATCTCCTTTTATCTTTTTCTGGGTTGTATGGTTTGTCCATACTTTTATTCCATAAGAATGGACAGTCTAAATTTAAGTGTAATCTTAAGTAATAAGTTTGTAGGATTAAGAATCACAATAATATGATCTAGTATAAATAGGAAGAATATTGAATTATGTTTTGTATTAGATATTAAGTAGAAATATATCTTTCCTATAAACTTAGGTAATAAAACTCCGAGAAGAGAAAAAAATTCCCGACCTGTTTGCGCACGCGCGAACAAGCAGGGGCCCCGAGATTTGTCTGGGACCGCACTCCGATTGCCACCGCCGACAGTACTATTTCTCTTGTTCTCTCATTCCATTCCATTAACACGCTAGAACTAACCTCGACGTAGATTCCCATCAATTCACCGATCATCTATTATTATCCTCATTAAAATTTAAGTCTAGAGGCCCCCTTCTGTCCTTAACTATCCATTAATTTCCTTTGTTTATCACTCATTCACACCAACTCTACCACCATTCTTGTTGCCTAATTCCACTCCTCATTAACCCTACTCGTCGCCTACGATCCAGCAACCAGGTAAATATACTATAGTGTGGTGTCATCTATTCTACAGTTCATTTCCTCCAATAATAACCACATGGATATTAATCATACCCCCAAGGGGTAAGGGGGCCTTCATCTAATGGTAAAGAGACTCAATTAAGTCCAACTGCAGCACCTGCACCTACATTATCTGAAAACCACACCAGACTCAACAGCACTAGAACATTGTGGATGATCCTAGCGTGGCGCCAAACAGCGCCCAGGTAAGACTAGAGTTCCCTGTAGCACCTATCCGCGCCCCATTAGCCTTGGCAGTGCCATACTAAGACGGTGCCAATAACAAGACTTTATTGTATAGTAATGGCTGTTTGTCCACAAGTCTACAGCCATCCCCACTATTAGTCACCTTGTATGACACAGTAAGATGCATGGGGCATAATTTTTTTTTCTTCCACCATAAGAAGGCCCCCTTACCTTCTTGGGGGGCGGTAATAGTCCTATAGTCTATTTATTATAAGTAGGCAAGAAATCTTAATCCCAAACCTCTAAAATTCAAACTGGGCTAGAGAGATTAGGCTGTTAATTTCCAACACCTTTTCCCTGTCTGAATGTTCCCAAATAGTAAAAATATTTAGTCAAGGCCTTCAGTTCTTTTTTTAGTTATAGACGTTAGTGGTCAAGATTTTGGGCCTAATTATAGTGAGTAGACTATAAGTATGTATACTGTATATGTATACACAATAGTTTGAAGGTAGTGGGCTGGTCTATCAGGAAGGGGGAGTTAAGCGTCCTCTACCTCCCATAGCTTACTGTGTCTGTCTCTCTTAAGCCGGTATCACACAAGCGTTTTTTCCCTCGACATTTATCCTCAACACTGGTCTGGTAGCTTATAAGGCCAACATTTATAATATTTTGGTTGCCTCAAGTCATCAAGCATCAGTCTAGTTTCCAATACCAGTGCAAAATATTCCAGAAATGTTGCTAGAAAAATGTTGATCATCGAATGTTGACTGTAAAAGATCTTGTGTGATACCGGCTTTACTTTACCCTTGTATTCCTTGTATTGTTTCCACATGGTGATTTTGATAAGTTATTTTGCCTTTATATTGTCTTTGTCCTAGTTTTGGTTTGTTTAGTTTGCAAGTTTTAAATTTTAATTGTATAATGGCTAACATTGTGTTAGTTTATTCAGCTATTAATTAATAGGTGGTATAATAGGTTGGCTGTAAGATCAGGATACGGTACACCAATTAAATAGTTACTTAATAGGTGGTATAATTGGTTACTTAAAGATCAGGTAAGGTATGCCAATTAAATAGTTACTTAATAGGTGGTATAATTGGTTACTTTAAGATCAGGTAAGGTATGCCAATTAAATAGTTACTTAATAGGTGGTATAATTGGTTACTTTAAGATCAGGTAAGGTATGCCAATTAAATAGTTACTTAATAGGTGGTATAATTGGTTACTTTAAGATCAGGTAAGGTATGCCAATTAAATAGTTACTTAATAGGTGGTATAATTGGTTACTTTAAGATCAGGTAAGGTATGCCAATTAAATAGTTACTTAATAGGTTGTATAATTGGTTACTTTAAGATCAGGTAAGGTATGCCAATTAACTAGTTACTTAATAGGTGGTATAATTGGTTACTTTAAGATCAGGTAAGGTATGCCAATTAACTAGTTACTTAATAGGTGGTATAATTGGTTACTTTAAGATCAGGTAAGGTATGCCAATTAAATAGTTACTTAATAGGTGGTATAATTGGTTACTTTAAGATCAGGTAAGGTATGCCAATTAAATAGTTAGTTAATAGGTTGTATAATTGGTTACTTTAAGATCAGGTAAGGTATGCCAATTAAATAGTTACTTAATAGGTGGTATAATTGGTTACTTTAAGATCAGGTAAGGTATGCCAATTAACTAGTTACTTAATAGGTGGTATAATTGGTTACTTTAAGATCAGGTAAGGTATGCCAATTAAATAGTTACTTAACCCGGGAGCTGCGGGGAGACTCTTAAGAGTTCCCCCGGCGCACTGCGGGAAGACTCTTAAGAGTCAGAGAAAATAAAAATCAACTTTTGACATCGAAAAAAAAAAAAAATTTATATTTTTTTTTTTTTATTTTTTTATTTTTTTTGGCCCCTGGGCCATGCAAAATCTCAGTCCTCTACCTCCCCTCCTTCCCCACTTTCCTCCTCTCCTTCAGTTATCACCTATTTTCCCTGTTATTCCCTTATTCTGAGGTATATTTTCGTGCTAACATTAGAAATCCGATTGGAGGGTGTGGTCATCACTGATAGCAAGCGAGTGCAAGAGAGAGAGAGAGAGTATCGATCGACTGTGTCTCAGTGGCCTTGGGGGAAATTGGCGGGAAAGCAGATTGCCTCACCCATACATTATACAACTCGCGGGCTATATCTCCGATTTTGACCATCCAAACGCTGTTTTCACTCGTTTTATTGTTGTTTCAGGTTAATACCTTTATAATCAACCCATAATAGGCGCATATGGATAAATATTAATGCTATTAATGGCACAATGAATATTTTAGTGACGGAAACACCTCAAATACGTCAGCACAGGGGGACGTTTCCAATTACCCCCATGCGCACTTCAGAGGTTAATAGGTGGTATAATTGGTTACTTTAAGATCAGGTAAGGTATGCCAATTAACTAGTTACTTAATAGGTGGTATAATTGGTTACTTTAAGATCAGGTAAGGTATGCCAATTAACTAGTTACTTAATAGGTGGTATAATTGGTTACTTTAAGATCAGGTAAGGTATGCCAATTAACTAGTTACTTAATAGGTGGTATAATTGGTTACTTTAAGATCAGGTAAGGTATGCCAATTAAATAGTTACTTAATAGGTGGTATAATTGGTTACTTTAAGATCAGGTAAGGTATGCCAATTAACTCATATTAGGTGGCATTCTATGTTAACTAGGATCAGGTAAGGTGTAATAAACTCATAATAGGTGGTGTTCTGTAGTCTATTCGCTGTAAGTAGGCGAGAAATCATGACCTCTTTCCTTTAACTCAAAATGGGCAAGAGCATATTGGCTGTAAATTTCCACATCTATTCCTCGAGTGACTCATCCCAAATGGTAGAAATATTAGCTCGATTAGCCTACTCTGGTCGTTTTTGTGTTACAGAGGTTAGAGGCCATGATTGCTCGCCTAACAGCGAATAGGTTAGCTATAATATCGGGTAAGGTGTTACAACGAACTCATAATAGGTGATATACTAGGTTAATTATAAGATCAGGTATATATATAGTAAGTAACTCATAATAGGTGATATAGGTTAGCTTTAAGATCAGGTAAGATGTAACAACTAACTCATAATAGGTGGAGCTCTAGGTTAGCTATAAGATCAGATATATATTATAACAAGTCAATAATAGGCTATAAGATCAGGTAAAGTATAACTACTAACTCAATAGGTGGTATTGTAGGTTAGCTATAAGATCAGTTCATAGTATGTACTCTCTTCCTCAGACCATTTTTCCCTCTTCCTATGACTACAAATATTTCAAACACCTCTTGCACATTATTTTAACGCAGTGGCTTCGTGACACCCCTAGTGGTGTCACACAGCCACTGCGTTATTTTATAGCAATTTTAAGACAATTTTAAGTTGTTTCCATTTCCTTGATAGTCACATGTTTCTAGTAGCCCGAAACTATACCCTGTTCCTAATTGGTAGTCTAGAAATCGTGAACCCTAACCTCTGTTAGGGTCAGAGCAAATGGGATGTAAATGTCCACATCTATTCCCTGGCTGACCCTTCCCAAATGGTAGACATATTGGCTCGATTACTCTAGTCGTTTGTGAGTTATGCAGGTTTATTTTCAAGAGTTTTGGCCTACTTATTTGGAACAGGTTTAGTTTTACATCGAAGGCTTGCCATTTTATTATCCCTCTTTACATTTCACAGAAGTTAGCATCTAGACTCGACGGATTATTGATTTTGACTGTTCCTTGACTTTTAACTGAACTTTTTCTTTTCTACAGAAGGACGACATGCTACAGGCTTCTTTGATTTTTTGTATTTTTCTTTTAATACAGGATTAATTGTCTTTACCAGGCTTTTTGTGCAATGAATAGGTTTCTTCATCTAATTTAGTCTAGTTTTAATTTTTTTCTCTTTAGTAATTATTTTCAATTGTTATATACCTGTATATTTATATATTATTTTAATCAAAAATGACTCACCATTCAAGATTCGGCTCTTATGTTCTTATGTTATTATTTCCTTTTTTGATTCTGCCCCTTTCATTTTACTATCTCTGGTCTCATTTTACTATCTCTGTGGTTTCATTTTACTATCTCTGTGGTCTCAATTTACTATCTCTGTGGTTTAATTTTACTATCTCTGGGGTTTCATTTTACTATCTCTGTGGTCTCATTTTACTATCTCTGTGGTCTCATTTTACTATATCTGTGGTTTCATTTTACTATCTCTGTGGTCTCATTTGTCCTTGTCCCAATTTTGGTTTGTTTAGTTTGCAAGTTTTACATTTTAATTTACTATCTGGTTTCATTTTACTATCTCTGTGGTTTCATTTTACTATCTCTGTGGTTTCATTTTACTATCTCTGTGGTCTCATTTTACTATCTATGTGGTCTCATTTTACTATATCTGTGGTTTCATTTTACTATCTCTGTGGTCTCATTTTACTATCTCTGTGGTTTTGATGTAGCCTACCTCGAGCCATATGAAAGTAGTAGTAGTAGTCTGTAGTCTCATTCTTCTTAAGTTTAACCCTTTCAAGATCCAATATGCATTTTGTTCTATTTCTGGCTATTATGTATGTACAGTATCCGTATGTACAGTATAGCCTATACTTAGGTCCAATCCCCACTTTTCCCTTTTTTGGGGGGTTGGTGGTGGGGAGGGGAGGGGGGGGGGGGCGACTCAAGACAGAGCCCGAATAGGGACAACATAGCAGAAAACAATGAACACACATAAACAAAAGACAAATTCACACACAGGTACTTTTCAAACTGAAAATGGTCGTTTAATAGTAAATAGAATATAGTTAAACGGACGGTAATGAAAGGGTTAAGGGGAGGTTTTTAGTTTGTTTCCTATTCCTCCAGCAATCTTAAAATGTCACCCCCTTGACCCCCTTTCAAGATAAATTTTTAAATTTTTCAGTAGAAAAATTTCCCGGCCGAAGGCCGGTTACTCTTAAATTACAGGCTCGCTATCGCTCGCCAGGATAAAATCGACGCCTAAATGGCACGAAAGGTCTTAAAATTGACAGAATGGGGCGGAAATTCTTAAAACCACCAAACTAATGGAGCAAACGTCTTAAAATCTCAAAAGCGATGGGGGCTAGAGACATGAGGGAGAAAGGGGTCAAGAAAAAAGTCTCAAGTGGAAACCTCCCCTTGAAGGGTGTGGGGGGGGGGGGGGGGTAGTGCTCGTTATAGTAAGTTTCAGAGATTTCAATGTCAGGTACAGTAATGAGCCGTGTATTTTATTCTGCCTTACTTACGACGAACATATTTGATTCTGCCTTACTCTGGGGGGGGGGGGGGGTGTGAATGAGCTGTTGAGTGAAGATTAGTTTTGGAGATCATGAGAGACAGACAGACAACCGGAAGTGAAAGGTATATAATCAGAGGAGTGGCAACGGGGTAATCAGAGAGAGAGAGAGAGAGAGAGAATGTGTGAGGAGTGGCAATATGGTAATCAGAGAGAGAGAGAGAATGTGAATGTTTGTGATTATGTGCAAGGGAGTTTCATGATTACAGGGTATGCCGAAATCTAGGTAGTGAAGAATATATGCTAGTAGGCCTATATTTCGAACTTTATGAGCATGTCAAGAGGAATGAGAGCACTTTCTAAGATTTTTTTTTAACCCTTTCGTTGCGGGTGACGTTCTGGAACGTCCTGGCAAGTTACAGCAATTTCCAAGCCTGTAAAAAACGTAAAAATTGAGTGTCAGTGGGCGGGAGCGTTTGGGGCCCACCTCCGACCCTCAGAGCAGCGAGCGGCTCACTGAGGTTGACTGTGTCTCGCGCGGGTCTCTCTCTGTGTCTCGCAACAGTGTAGCCAAGCGAGCGAGTGCTACCAAATAGCGGGTTTCCCGCGTTTCACTGGCACTGCTGCGGGTGAACCAGACCACGTACGGGGCCCGTTCTGGTCTCATTTTGAAACTATTTTTGCCTAGTTTTCGGCAGAATGCACTTCATTTAATGCAGATGCTTGATTTATCATTCAGGAGTGCCTGAATATGCCATAAATAGCCCAAACATAGCCGCAGCCAATGGGTTAAGAATGTGTCGGTATTTTTAAAATTCTAGTACAATATTGTTTTTATGCGCTTAACCCCTTCTGTACCGATGACGTCTTTTTAACTTTATTCTAGCTATATTTAAACAATTTTGTGCAGTTTAAGGGATCTGTGGTAGTAAAAAGTGTTGAGCGAGATGGTTCGAAGCCTGTTGTTATTGCTGGAGGTCCTTTTCAAACTGAAAATAATCGTGTAATAGTAAATAGAATATAGTTAAAAGGACGGTACTGAAAGGGTTAAATGGGGGGGGGGGGTGAGTAGTGCTCATTAAGGGAGCCCACCTCTCTTTTTTTCTTTCTCTTCCTCTCTCTTTGGCTTTTATCCATTCGGCCCCATTCACCCTACTGTTTTAAGATGTTTGCCCCCATCCAGGTGTCAATATTTTCCTGGCGAGTGGCAGCGAGTCAGCATGTATATATTTTTGTTTTGACAGCAAGCTAGATTTGTACATTTTTTGATAGAAAAATGTCTCCGGCGAAGCCGGATTTCTCCATACAATGCTGGCTCGCTATCGCTCGGCAGGAAGAAATCGACACCTGGATGGGGATAAACGTCTTAAAACAGTTGGCTGAATGGGGCCGAATGGATACAAGCCAGGGAAAGAGAGAAAAGGGGAGAAAGATAAAACAAACCCGGTGACCGCCCTTAATTAATCGCATTGTTTTCCGCCAGTGAGTTTCGGAGATTTCAATGCCAGGTACAGTAATGAGCCGTGTATGTGAGATTCATATTATGCTGCCTGGAGTAAATGATATATTATTGTGATTGGACTAGACTCATGTCCTTTGGCGTATTAAGGGGAGGCTGGCCGTTTGTTTGGTCTATTAATTCATTTATTCATATATTTGTTTAGTTTCCTCCCTAGACCTCCATCAAGCTTAGAAACCCCCCCCCCCCTAGACCCCCCTTCAAGATAGATTTGTACAATTTTCGGTAGAAAAATGTCCAGGCCGAAGGCTGGCTCCTCTTAAAATTGCAGGCTCGCTATCGCTCGCCAGGAAAAAATCGACACCTAAATGGCACGAAAGGTCTTAAAATTGACAACGAAATGGGGCGAAAGGTGCTAAAATTGCCAAACTAATGGGCCGAACGTCTTATAATCTCAAAACTAGTGGGGCTAAACATTAGGGAGAAGGGGGTCCAGAAAAACGGTGTGCCTCCCCTTAACCCTTACTGTACCGGCGACGTCTTGTATATTTAACTGCAGCTTCATTTAGGCGGTTTTATTAAGCTTAGGAAGGATATATGGTAGCTGAGAGGATGAAGTGTTCTAGTCTAGCCTTTTCATAGGATGATTGTTTGGCTCTTCCCGCCCACAATATTCGGGCGGGAAGGACTTAGCTAAGCGGGCGGGATCTTCTAGTCGGAATGGTATGAGGGCGGAATAGTCAGTAATCCTAAGTCCTTACTGAGCGGAATAAAATCGTCTAATAGTTGCCAGAATATAAGGAAAATGACGTCACCGGTACTCTATGGGTTACGAACATAAGAAAACGGGAGTTTACAGAGAGCCGATTGGGCCACACAAGGCATATCCCTTTCAAACCCAACCCATCTCTTAATAGCGCGCTTGTTTGGTTCACAGCCAAAAGGACAAGGAAAAAAAGTCGCAGCATATATATTGATCCTTATGAGGTTGCTTCTTTCTAATCTACCAGGTCTATATGTGATAGAAAAGATAGCACAGTGGTGTCCCCCAGGGATCTGTATTAGGTCCTTTGTTGTTTGTTATATACATAAATGACCTTGATTTGGGTATAACTAGTAGGATAAGTAAGACCCCATATGGATTATGCTGTTCAATTTTGGTGTCCTTATTATAGAATAGACATAGATTCATTGGAGAGAGTACAATGTAGAATGACAAAAATTATCCATATTAAAAATCTTTCGTATGGAGTAAGGTTGTAGAAATTGGGCTTACATTCGTTAGAGAGACGCAGAGTTAGAGGGGATATGATCATAGAGGTGTTCAAGTGGGTTAGTGGGATTAATAAAGGGGACATGAAAAATGTACTAAAGCTCAGTGATAGCGAAAACACTAACAAATGGTTTCAAATTAGATAAATTTCGTTTTAGAAAAGATATAGGCAAATATTGGTTTGGTAACAGAGTTGTAGATAGGTGGACTAGGCTACCAAGTGCTATAGTGGGATCAAGAATGTTAGGGAGCTTTAAGATGAAATTAGATAGGCTGCAAGGCATAAGGACGAGATGGGTTGGGTGTGAGGGGGATCTGTCAGGTGTGGGTCAATCGGCGCTCTGCAGACCCCGTTTTCCGACCTGACCGTTTCGGTGAGGTCAGCCCTAATGGTGTTAGTGAGCTGGGCTTATAATTAGGGTTAAGTGCGAGAGGGATCTGTCTTGTTTGGGCCAATCGGCTTTCTGAAGACTCCCATTTTCTTATGTTATGTTCTTATGTATGAATGAAGGGAGGTTATTTAACCCGGCAAGCGCGATAGGCCTCACGGAAGGCTTCCTATAGGGAACGCGATAGGCCTCACGGAAGCAGGACCATAAAAAAAGCCTTCCATAAAAAAAAAGGGCCTATCAAAACAAAGGAATTTGTCTCTAGGTGAGATAATTCCCCTCCAGTACTCATCCATGTAAATCTCACCCACCCCCCTCCCCTCCTTCCCCACCTTATTCCCCCCTCCCTCCCCTCCTCAATTATCACCTATTTTTCCTCTTATTATCATCATTTATCGGTTATTTTTCTCTCCCGCGATAATGTAGCACAAGTGGGTTGCATAAAAGATCGTTATGCAACACCCAGACACCGGCACACACCGCCCCGCTCTCCTCAGTTGACTCCCAGACAGCGAGAGGGGAAGGCTGCCTGTCTCTCTCTCGCCTGAGATTATGACCGGGTGGCCAATATCTTCGTTTTTCACCACCCAAATGCTTTTCCCACTTATTTTAGCACTCTTGAAGGTTCATATATACATCATATATGTAAAATAAAAGCATACCGAAAACAAATAATGGTTTATATTGTAAATATAACGAATTCTGTCAGAATCCAGGGCTAGAAATGCACAAATAACTACCCTAGCACCTACGTCTATATCGCGCTTGTCAGGTTAAGGGGAAAAGGACCAGGGTTCGATTCTACGTCCACTTAGAAGTAGTAGAGTTAACCCAAGGAGCGTGTAATTGCCTGTTGACGAATGTAGTTATATGCGAATTAATAACCTTCGATTCTGACATAATTTGTTATAGTTACCTTATAAAGTATTACTTCTTCATGTGCGTTTATTTTACTTATATGATGAACATATGAACCTTGAAGAGCGATAAAAGAAGTGAGAATAGCATTTGGGGGGTGAAAAACATATATTTTCGCTGCCCGGTTGTAGTCTGGGACGTGAGGGCAAGAGACATACCCTTTGCAACGTCTCGCAACACACTGAGCTCTGCGGGAGATCTCACACTTCTAGAGGGTCTCTAAATGACTCGCCCGTATCTTCGACACCGCGTGAGAATAGTTCGCGCGGAAAATAATCGATAAATTATGAAGATAGGAGTAAAAATAGCCGATACTTGAGGAGTGGGGAAGGGGAGGGTTAAGACACGTATGGATGAGTGGTAGGAAGTACTAGAGGGGAATTATTTCACCTAATGACATATTCCTTTGTTTTGAGAGCCCCTGGGGTGTTTTGGAAGTTTTTTTTTCATGGTCTTGCTTCTGTGAGGGCCATCGCATTCGCTATACACACTTCCGTGAGGCTTATTGCACTTCCTGGGTTAATGCATACGAATCCCTGTAATGTAGTAAGCAATAAAAAGAAGTAAATAAAGTAATGTCTCAAGATTTAAAAATATGTATAATATAAATTTGGTGAACCATTGATACTGAGTTACTGACTATTATTATTATTATTGGCTACACCATTCGTCATGTACCCCTTTTGTGGTGATGACTGATGAAGCATTGAGGGAGGGGGGTGTGGGAGTGGCAAGGGGAGGGGGGGGGGGTGCTTGTTGGAGAGAAAGCAGTAAGGCAAACAAAGGGGAGGGAGAGAAAGCCGGTGCAAGGTGAAGAGTCTATAGTAGGAGAGATCGGTCAGCTTTTTCTTTAGATGCCATTTTGGTTGCATAATTATATAATATTTACGGTGACCGGTCAACTCAACCAGTAGACCATTTCAACCAGTACTAAATCAACCAATACGGTTAGGTTAGTACTATATTGTGGCACTGGTTTGGTTGGTCTGGGTTAATTTGGCACTGGTTGAGATGACATGGAACCAACATTTACTGTATATGTGTGTGTTTTTATTTATGTTTGCTAATTTCATAATATAATATACAAAATATATATATGTATATATGATAATGTTTTGATAAATCTTCCATACGTTATTTCCACTCAGTGATTTTATATGTATGTTTGCGTTGACACTGCGGTTTCTGGGTTTGGCTTCGTTTGTTTTGCAAGTTTTACATTTTGATCAATATATGAACGAATTAAAGTGACCACAAGTGGGAGGAGATACGAGTGAATATTCCCCTTAAGTGTTAATTCCTTCGTATCTTCTCCCACTTGCGGTCACTAACTTTTGTTCATATCGTAGTTCGTATTTGTTAATGAATCCTGACTATGACATATACAAACATTTGATATTTGGATAACAAAATTACATTCTGATTCATAAAGATTCCAGGACGAGCTCAATAGAAAAAGAAAGAAAGAAAGAACATAATAGTATATATATATATATTAATTTCACCATACCACCAAACTCCTCCAATGAAATTAATGAAAGCATATATGTGATCCACCGGGATTCGAACCTGGGTTATCACATACAGATTTTTAGACACCTTAACCATTACACCACCAAGTAATAATAATAATAATAATATTTATTCAGTTAGCAATTTACAGAGTTGGTACCACATAGTATATTACAAAATATGACTTGTACCAGCCTTGCATAATTCCAACTAAGGATAGCCCAATAAGGCCGTTAGGCGTATTTCCATTGGGGTCCTTGTGGGATTAGGTTAGCTGGGAGAATAAAAAAAATAAAAAATAAAATAAAATAAATTGAGAAAGTATTTCTAGGGGGTTATTTTAAGATACCTTACATCCTATAATAAATATCAGTAATCCGTAATCAGTAATAATTTCAGTTTGGTTTGTCTATCTCTTATGTCGTATTTAGTAGTAGACATAAGTTTGGTGCTCCCTTCTCGCAGCTGTCCGGTTCAGGTTGAATATATATATTTGGAAGTTAGTGTAGCCAGGTAGTATATTTTGTTGAAGGCATTATTATGTTACCTCCACCAACCGACTTTACTCCTAAACTCAATTAATGAAATCAACAAATACATGTGGCAGTCCAGGGATTCGAACCTAGGATGCTCACACCGAAATTCAGTGCATTTATCCATTGCGCTACGAAGACAGTGAGATTAAATAATACAGCATAATTAGCATTTATATATTTTTTTATTTAGAGATTCAATTTCTCTTGCAATTTTGCGTTGTTGGTCATTTAGTTGATACAGGAGTGAACTAAAGTTATCAGGATTGTTGAGTTGTAGGTTGTAAAGTTTCAGCTATAACATTAGCCATGTTCACACAAGTGGTTATGATAAGTATAAAAAATAGAAGCGGTATAAATAGGGTACTAGGATCACAGGTCGTTTATTCTGCACAGGTGGGTGGGGCTAGTCGGCGATCTGCATACGTGGTTGGTTGGCTGCTGCTATGCACGCGCTGCGTCTGTTGATTGGCAAGACCAATAGTATTATTGGTCTTGTTGATTGGCTGGTGGGACGCGGGGTCATCGTCGGGTGGGCGTTGGCTAGCTGTTGATGTGGGGTCATTTCCTTCTTGTCTGTAGGGGTAGGATCTCGCTGTGGGGAGAATTTGAAGGTCCAAGGTCTGGTTGTTAAGTGTAGGGTTGAGTGCTTGTATGTAGATGGCTTCAAGGATGGGGAGGCATCTAGGGTCGAATTCATTATCTAATTTACAGGCTTTTAAAGCCTCTTAAAGCCTGTAGAATCGAGTGCGAGGGAGCGGGAGCGCGACAGGCCACATGTCCTTCCCCCAGCCAGCCGGCCACGGCACTGAGGGTTCTGAGTCAGAGTTTCGCGAGATATACAACACTGCCAAAGGCAAATGTAGCGCGACATTAGCGATAATTGCTTATTTTAGCGAATGTCTATGGTAGTGCTGCAGGTGAAGCCCGCGAGCTACGAAGCTCGTTTTGGTGTAATTTTGAAGCTATTTTCTTCTAGTTTTTGGCTGAATACATTTAATTTCATTCAGACACTTGCCTAATCAATCAGGAGTGCCTGAATGAGCCCTAATATGGCGGAAATAGGCGGATATATGCCCGTAGCCAAAGTGTTAAAAAGGATCAGTGGTAGTAAAATGGGTTAAGTGAGATAGTTCAAAGCCTTTTAATTGCTAGAGGCCCTTTTTTAAACTGAGTAAAATCCTCTAATAGTATCTAGAATAGAATTAAGAAGACGTCGCCGGTACAGAAGAGGTGAATATTTTGGGTTAGGACATCCTTGAGTGTAAAGCAAGATTATTGACGCCAGTGGTATCAATATGGCGGAGGTTGGCCGATCTCTGTTACTATAGAGTCTCTAGTGCCATAGTACGTCCTCTCCCCTGGTTAAGGGGGTAGTACCTTTTGATACCTTTTGATGTGTTCGCCACTCTTCTAGCGGCACCAAGGAGCGCGACGTCCCCTCGTTATGGGTGGTGATTTGGTGCAGTAGACTGTTTGAAGCGACAGCTCGCTCCCTTGCGAGGATGGGCTCGTCTGGCACTTTTTGCAGTTCGACATCGAGGGCTCTCTTGAAGTTGTCTAACCAGACGTCCCTCATGTCTCTGTAGTATCAAGTATAAATATACAAACAGTATGCAGTTTTGTATATTTATACTTGCTATTGACAGATTAATTGAATTTAAAGGCGATAATAGGGATGGGTGGTGGCTGATAACTACCGTGTTTGATGGAGGAGCAATAATGGTTTGGTGGTTCCCACCGGTAAGCCACGATAGCCTTGTCCGTTTCTTAGTCATTAATGTGTGACTTTAACCTCATGACACAGGAACAAGTGGCTTATTTCTACACTTTTGGTAATGCACTATATTGACAAAAATTAGGGGACGGTGTGAAACAAGCTGTGTCAAAATATCATACTGATCCAACTGTTTGTTAATAAGTTATTCCCGAAAAACGATGCCACACGGCCTCTGAAACCCATAGTAGGTGCCGATTATTTCCTGGCAAGCGATAGCAAGCCTGTAATGGGTAAATACGATCTCAATTAAACCCTCTGAATAACATACAGTAGGTCCTTCTTAAACTGCATAAAATGGAAGGCATTGTAATTGGGGTTGGGTGTGAGAGGGATCTGCCTTGTATGGGCCAATCGGATTTCTGCAGACTCACATTTTCTTATGTTCTTAAGATAAGTAATGAGAAATATCGAGAGGAGAGAAGGGGAGGAAGATAAATGAAGAGGAGAGAGGAAATAGATAAGATAGGAGACGAATTAATGACGAAGATAAAATAATACGAGACCAGAAAGGCAGGAGAGAAGAAAAATTACGAAGGAGAGAGAGAAGAGAAGAGAGGAGAGAGAGAGAGAGAGAGATAAGAAAAGAGAGAGAGAGAGCAGAGAGGGGAGAATAGAAGAGATGAAGAAGAGAGCGAGAGAGATAAACTAAGATAAGACAAACAGAACCTAAAACAGATAAATAATATGAGGAGAGGAGGAAGAAACGAGCGAGAGAATGAGATATGTTACAATAAGAGACAAACAGAACCTAAGAGAAGATAACAAATTACGAGAGCAGAGAGAGAGAATAGAATAGAAGAGAACAGAAGAAAAAAGAGATGTAAGCTAAGAGACAAACAGGGGACCTAAGAACAGATAAAAGCCTAGGAGAGCAGAGCAGTGAGAGAGAGAGAGAGAGAGAGAGATAAGAGAAAAGACGAAAAGAGAAGAGAGTGTGAGTGAGTAAGAACATAAGCAAACGGGAGTCTGCAGAGAGCCGACTGGCCCACTCAGGTCAGGTCCCTTTCAAACCCAACCCATCTCGTCCATATGCCTATCTAATTTTATTTTGAAGCTCTCTATCGTTCTTGATCCTACCATATCACTTGGTAGCCTATTTCACTACTTGCCTATATCTTTTCTGAAACGAAATTGATCTAATTTGAAACCATTTGTTCGAGTTCTTTCGCAATCACTGAGCATCAGTACATCTTTCATGTCCCCTTTATTAATCCCACTAACCCACTTGAACACTTCTAAGTGAAGAGAAAAGACGAGAGAAGTGAAGTGAAAAAATTAGAGATAAGCTAAGAGACAGACAGCCTAAGAGCAGATAAAAGCCTCGGAGAGCAGAGAGAGAGAGAGACGGTCGGCTTTCTCCTCCCGAGGCAGGTCACGGATGTCGCCCTGACCCTGCTTGTCATCCCGGTAAAGTAGGCTGAACAGACTTGCTACCGGTACCTGTTCTCCCACCACCCACCTGCACTACTGATATACGAGGCTCGTTTGCGCACCAGTATATTCTCTGGCAAGTTACCAATACTTGACTCATCCGTAAATTCTAAACCTATCTTTAGCGTAATCGACTAAACCTAACATACCCTAATTTGATATAATCCAGCCAAAGATAACGTTAAACTAATTGTCAGGTTGTGTTTTCGTCTGTGTGTTTGATGTGATTTTTGTATTTTTGTTTTCTTCTGTCAACAAGATATCTCACAAAGTTATATATGAACCGATGATCACGAATTTAGGTGGGCAGATAGGATATGCACCATGGAAGAAGTGATTCAATTTATGAGAAAATCCGGATCATATCCCGGAACCCAGATCCTGAATATAATTTAGGCCTAAGATATTAAACATTGTCAGAAAGGTGCTCATGTGAAGCCGCATCTAATTTATGATAGCAGAATATAGATACTGGGACAATTAATAATTGTAATTGGTGTAATAACTGGACAACTCAACCAGTAGACCTAATCAACCAGTAGCTCTCAACCAGTGTCAACTCCACCATTACTGTTAGGTTGGGGTTAAGTTAGGTCAGAGCTTCCATTCGGCACTGATTTCATTGGCACTGGTCGATTTGGTCCAGGTCGAGATCAACTATAGTCTTAACTAGAGATTCCTAACCCTTTATAACCCAAAAAGGACGTGAGCAAACGAGCTGAAGTTGTTACTATATGGCAAGAGTCGACGGGGAAAAGTTAATTGTTTGTATATATACTGTATATTTGAGTTAGTTACAAGCGATTTTAGGTCAATATTTCTGGTCTATTACTAGTGAATAGACTATAGTTGATATGGTCTACTGGTTGAGTTGACCGGGAACCATATAGGGGTCACTGTAGTCGACCAGTGTAGTGACAAACAAAAATAATAGTGATGCATTGATAAATGTTCGTTAAACGTTGAAAATGTAGTACTATACCCTGTTCCAAATAGGTAGGCAAAACTCCTGACCGCTAACCTCTATAACTTTGGGAAGGGTCAGCCAGGGAATAAGTGTGGAAATTTACAGCCCATTTGCTCTAGCCCTTTTTAAGCTACATAGGTTCCGGCCAACCTACTTGGAACAGGGTATAGTAGTAATATATGTGACACCCGAATTTGTTTTGAAGGAGCTATCTATCTATCTATCTATCTATTTATTTACTCATGCCCAATCCCCATTTTTTTTGTGTTTTTTTTTTTTTTTTTTTAGCTAGCCTGATACAACCCGTCTGAAAGAAGAATGTCCGTAAATTACCAAGGCCTATTGAATGTGACTGTGCGTAGGCCTGTATTATGGGGGGATGGGCGTATTTATTTGATCGTATATTTTAATTATTTTGTTAGTTTCCTCCCTCGACCTTCATCAAGCTTAAAATTACACCTCCTTGACCCCCTTTCAAGATAAATTTCAACATCTTTCGGTAGAAAATGTTCCGGCCGAAGGCCGGTTCCTTTTAAATTACAGGCTCGCTATCGATAGCCAGAACAAAAATCGACACCTAAATGACACGAAGTCTTAATATTGACAACGAAATGGAGCGAAAGGCCTTAAAATCTTAAAATGAATGGGGATAAACATGAGGGAGAAAGGGGTCAAGAAAAAAAAAATCCCTCAAGTTAAAATTTCCCCTGGACAAACCCCACCATTATCCCTTGCAGTTCCGTTGCCGTCCTTTTAACTTTACTCTGGCTGCTATTAGTCGATTATCTTCAGTTTAAAAAGGACCTCTCGCAATTAACAGGCTTCGAACTATCTCATTTGAACATTTTTACTAAACAAATCCCTCTTTAACTGCACAAAATCGTCTCAATGTTGCTAGAATAAAATGAAAAAGACGTCGCCGGTACAGAAGGGGTTAAAGAGGGTAATTGCTATGGATTTACTGCATTCCTAGCAAGTCATTATAGTGGTGGTGATAGTGATGGTGGTGGTGGAGAAGAAGGTGGTTGCAATGATGGTGGTGATGGTGGCAGTAGAGGCTGCAATGGTGGGGGAAACTGCAATGGTGGTGCTGGTGGTGGTAAAGGCTGCATGATAGTGGTGGTGCTGGTGGTGGTAAAGGCTGCATGATGTTTGGTGATAGTGGTGGTGCTGGTGCTGGTAAAGGCTGCATGATAGTGGTGATGGTGGTGGTGGTGATGATGGGAATGGTGATGATGATGGTGGTAATGATGACTAGCAGCGGTCAGTGTCCACCACCACCAACATAGCGGGTCTGGGAGGAACATTGGTCATAACGGTTCTCTTACCATTACTCCTCTTGTCCGGTCATACACATAGCCTACACACACACACATCTCTCTCTCTCTTTCTTACCGACCTCATCCATCCTCTAACATCCTCATCTTCACACACACACACACACTCATCTTATCTCTCTCTCTCTCTCTCTTACCGACCTCAGCCATCCTCTAACATCCTCATCTTCACACACACACACTCATCTTATCTCTCTCTTACCGACCTCAACCATCCTCTAATCTCTCTCTCTCTTACCGACCTCAGCCATCCTCTAACATCCTCATCTTCACACACACACACTCATCTTATCTCTCTCTACCTCACTCTCTCTCTCTCTTACCGACCTCAGCCATCCTCTAACATCCTCATCTTCACACACACACACTCATCTTATCTCTCTCTACCTCTCTCTTACCGACCTCAACCATCCTCTAACATCCTCATCTTCACACACACACACTCATCTTATCTCTCTCTCTCTCTTACCGACCTCAACCATCCTCTAACATCCTCATCTTCACACACACACACTCATCTTATCTCTCTCTCTCTCTTACCGACCTCAACCATCCTCTAACATCCTCATCTTCACACACACACACACTCATCTTATCTCTCTCTACCTCACTCTCTCTCTCTTTTACCGACCTCAGCCATCCTCTAACATCCTCATCTTCACACACACACACTCATCTTATTTCTCTCTACCTCACTCTCTCTCTCTCTCTTACCGACCTCAGCCATCCTCTAACATCCTCAACTTCACACACACACACTCATCTTATCTCTCTCTACCTCGCTCTCTCTCTCTTTCTCTCTCTTACCGACCTCAACCATCCTCTAACATCCTCATCTTCACACACACCCACACACTCATCTTATCTCTCTCTACCTCACTCTCTCTCTCTCTTACCGACCTCAGCCATCCTCTAACATCCTCATCTTCACACACACACACTCTCTTATCTCTCTTACCGACCTCAACCATCCTCTAACATCCTCATCTTCACAAACACACACTCATCTTTTCTCTCTCTACCCCTCTCTCTCTCTCTTACCGACCTCAACCATCCTCTAACATCCTCATCTTCACACACACACACTCATCTTATCTCTCTCTACCTCACTCTCTCTCTCTCTCTCTTTTACTGACCTCAACCATTCTCTAACATCCTTATCTTCACACACACACACACACACATCTCTCTCTCTCTCTCTCTCTCTCTCTTACCGACCTCATCCATCCTCTAACATCCTCATCTTCACACATACACACACTCATCTTATCTCTCTCTACCTCACTCTCTCTCTCTATTACCGACCTCAGCCATCCTCTAACATCCTCATCTTCACACACACACACACACATCTCTCTCTCCCTCCCTCCCTCCCTCACACATGCCTCACCCATCCTCTTACTTCAATATTTCCTCCCCCTCTCTCTCTCTTTCTCTCTCTCAATCCCTCCCCCCCCCCCCCCCCTCACACACACACATACCTTCCCCCTTATATATACCACATCCACTCCCTCATCCCCCTTAACCCTTTCAAGATCCGATGACGCATTTCTTTTCTGTTCTCGGGCAATTAGTATACAATTATATTCAGATTAGGAAGGGTAAAGGGAACTCGGAGGGATTATTAAGGGGAGGTTTTTAGTTTGTTTCCTACTCCTCCAGCAATCTAAAAATGTCACCCCCTTGACCCCCTTTCAAGATAAATTTGTACATTTTTCGGTAGAAAAATGTCCCGGCCAAAGGCCGGTTCCTCTTAAATTACAGGCTCGCTATCGCTCGCCAGGATAAAATCGACACCTGAATGGCACGAAAGGTCTTAATATGGGGTGAAAGTTCTTAAAATCGCTAAACTAATGGGGCGAACGTTTTATAATGTCAAAAGCAATGGGGCTAAACATGAGAGAGAAAGGGGTCAAGAAAAAAATCCCTCAAGTGGAGATCTCCCCTTAAGCTAGTATTTACCCTGATAATATCCACAGATCCTTCCTAAGCTGTAGAAACTCGTCTAATGATAGCCAGAATAACCAGGGCTCATCTGCTATAGTCCGTTCATTCTAGGTTGGGCAGACATCGTAACCTCTAACCTCTGTGTAACTCAAAAAGGGCTGGAGCAAATGAGCCGTCAATTTATACATATATTCCCTAGCTAAGTCTTCCTGTTGGGTAGAAATATTAGCTCGATTACTCTAGTCGTTTTTGAGTTAGAGAGGTTAGGGGTTACGATTTCTGCCCACCCTAGAATGAACGGACTATAGTGTGATCTACTGTATATGCACACGTATATCGTTTCTAGAAGTTTTCGTTTTTTTTTTTTTCTCTGTATGAAAGAAACAAACGGCAGGTGCCTGTAACGAGTGTCTCCCTGATGACAAAAGAGTGACAAGGAGACAAAAGGTAGTTTGCTTGTAACGAGTGTCTCCCCCAAAGCCAACAGAGTGACAGAGCCTAATTCAAGGGACGCAGGGGTCAAAATGTCTGGACACACGAAGTTTGAAGCATTTTAAGTCATAGGATGAAGGTAATATTGATTGAGGGAAAGAGTTCCAGAGTTGACTTGTTGAGTAGAAGAAAGGCTGAACAAATTTGCTCTGAAGAACACTGATTGTTGTAATAGCGATAGAAGAGTGAAAGAGATGCAACATTGCGGCGTGTAGAAAGGGGTTGTAGAGAAGTAGAAAGTGAGTGAGTTAAGGGGAGATTTCCACTTGAGGGACTTTTTTCTTGACCCCTTTCTCCCTCATGTCTAGCCCCATTGCTTTTGAGATTTTAAGACGTTTGCCCCATTAGTTTGGTGATTTTAAAAATGTCCGCCCCATTCTGTCAATTTTAAGACCTTTCGTGCCATTTAGGTGTCGATTTTATCCTGGCGAGCGATAGCGAGCCTGTAATTTAAGAGTAACCGGCCTTTGGCCGGGAATTTTTTCTATCGAAAAATGTACAAATTTATCTTGAAAGGGGGTCAGAGGGGTGAAATTTTAAGATTGCTGAAGGAGTAGGAAACAAACTAAAAACCTCCCCTTAATGAGGCAAACAGCTTTTGACTCTACTCTTTCGAGAATACACGATACTCGGGTGCACAGTGCAAAACACATGAACTGTTAGGAACTATACATGGCCTGGAATCGAACCCAGGGCCTCTTGGTTGCAACCAATTCGTTAGTGATAAAAATGGGCTTGCCTACAGGTTCAATGTCAGTAATGTGGCTAGTGCTTTATTTGTACCGGCAGTAGAGATAGTTTCCACCGTGTAGTGTATAGGTCAACGCACTCTACACACACACACACACACATACATATACACACACACATACACACACGCTAACACACACGCAATTCACATTCACCCACATACATACTCAGGAGTCTACACACACACACACCATACACAGTCATGCACACACTCACACAAGCACATTCCAAAGTATCCCCCCCCCCCCACCCCACAGACACAGACACACACACACTGGGAACTGTTACACTAGCAGGTTACGAGTCCCGCTATATAGACCAACCTGTCTTGTTCACGTTCATTCACTTAACACTACCTGGCCCGACCTCTTAGGGGTTATTACGATATTTGGTTTAATTACTAATGAAGATCTTGCTTGCTTTTGCCATTTTCGAGCAATGTATTTGAGTTTGTCCCTCAGGCAATCAAAAACGCCTTCCCAGACTTCCTCTAAACTAGGAAATACCCAAATCTCCTTCAAAGTAAATTTTGTACATTATTTGATAGAAAAATATCGGCCGAAGGCCGATTTTTCATAAGTTACATACTTGCTATCGCTCTCCCAAAAAAAATATCGACACCTGAAATGGGTTAAGCGTCTTATTATCACCAAACTAACGGGGTAAAACGTCCAATGCCACGATATATTTCGTAAAGTGTACATTGTTATATGATAATCTTGAGACAGTGAACAATGCTCAAAGGGAAGCACCGAGTGGAACAGGTGGAAGAGGGAACGCTTCAATATATTACCCCCTCAGTTTGTTAGTTAGTTAGTTTGTTTGTTTGTTAATCAGTTAGTTAGTTAGTAGTTAGTTAATAGTTAGTTAGTTAGTTAGTATGTTAGTTTGTTTGTAATTTTGTTTGTTTGTTAGTTATTTTGTTAGTTTGTTTGTTATTTTGTTTGATTGTTAATTATTTTGTTAGTTAGTTTGTTTGTTATTTTGTTAGTTTGTTAGTAGTGCATGTAGCACTCGTCTTACAACAAAATCCCACCCCTACTCTGTGCAACTATCCAACCCAAGAGTGAAACGTTATTCTCAATCTTCTATTCAACAGCTGAGATCTGGAACTCTCTCCCAGAATCAGTCTTTCCCTTTTCTTATGACATAAATTGCTTCAAACTTCGTGTGTCCAGGCATTTTGGCTCGAACGTCCCTTGATTTTGGCCCTGTCACTCTTTCAACTCTGGTGGAGACACTCGTCACAGGCAGCTCTGCATTTTGCCTCCCTCACTCACATATAAAAAAAAGTTAGTTAGTTAGTTTGCTAGTTTCTTAGTGTGTTAGTTAGTTTGTTAGTTTCTTAGTGTGTTAGTTAGTTAGTTTCTTAGTTTATCATTGTGTTAGTTTGTTAGTGTGTTAGTTAACTTGTTAGTTAGTTTATTCCATAAGGTTTGTCGTGGTCAAGAATTTATGGACAATATTCGGAGGTCAAATTACGATACACTGGCGTACTATTATGATAAACGTCTTGAGCTCAACAAACCCAATATATAAATTACGATACACTGGCGTACTATTATGATAAACGTCTCGAGCTCAACAAACCCAATATATAATATAATGGTATAATGGCTATCATGGATTTTTCTTTTTATATCTTTAGAAAACCAAGTAAAATATCTTCCAATATTAGCTGCATTACAGTCTTGATGGGTGAGGGCTATAGTCTATTCGCTGTAAGTAGGCAAGAAATCATTACTCTATCTTCTGTAACTCAAAAAGGGCTTGAAGAAATTGGCTTTAAATTTTCACATCTATTCCTAGCCTGACTCTTCCCAAATGGTAGACATATTAGCAAGATTACTCTAGTCGTTTTTGAGTTACAGAGGTTTAGAGTTCATAATTTCTCGCCTACTTACAGCAAATAGACTAGCCTATAGTACTATCCAGAGTGAGGTTTGGCATCCTCTACCCAACCTTAGCCGTTTCTGTCTCTCTTTTACTGTCCTACGTTTACTTCTGGGGGCAGGAGGCTAGGAATCCTTATTCCCCTGCAAAATTCACCTACTAGGCGAGACAGAGTAAGGGGCGAGGAAACGCGAAAGTGATCCCGGATCCTAAGAATTGGACCCTAAGAATCCTACTCGAAGTGGTTTTGCAAGGAAATATTGTTTATAGTTGTATAATTAATAGATGTAGTGTAGTTTGTCTTTGTTATATATATATGTTTGTTAATTTCATTAATCGAGTTTAGCAGTAAAGTTGGTTGGTGGAGATAACACAATAATATATATATATTTTCTTCAGGCGTAGGAATGTGGCGACCCCACCGCCCGTCAGGTTATGGCGTAGATAGCCCACGGAGGTTGGGACTGGGAATCCCACCTCCAGAATTAATTCCTACTTATGGATCAGCGAGCCTCGTCTTTTGCTGATCCTCCCTACCCCTTGTGGGAGTAAGGGCTGGCTACTGACTGTACTGTATATAATAACTTGTACTTTCTCTTAATTATTCATAATGCTTCTTTTATCTCTCCGTGGCGGGCTGGATCTGTCAGAGTGGGGGTTCAGGGTCCTGTGCTCCCCATAGCCAAGTCTCACTCTATTATTTTGCATCATTCTCGTTTCTCTCTTTCCCCCCCCCCCCCCCCCGAGTGTTTGACGGCAGTGGGTCCATAACAGTGTGCCCTAAATTCCCCCACTGTCATACTCTCACAGCTCACTGGTACAAGTAGGTCTTTCTCTTTCTATCCTGTGGTAGGTGGGTGGTACAATCGCGCTAATAAGTGATGTCTCGGCACCGATTATATTTTGATCAATAATTGGTATCAGCAATATCAAAGCTTAATTTCTTCGTATCGAGTGAAATATACAAACATTTTCCTACACTTACCCACCCTATTCATCATCTGGCATACATTAATACAGCACAGAGCAAGCCAAACGTAATGACAGCTGGGACATGACTTATTAGCGCGACCGTACCCATTATGTACTCACTTCTAGGTGTAAAAGCAGGCATACTTCCTAGGCAGTTTCCCAGCAGAGGGACAATTTAATTACGCTATCCCTAATTATATTAGAGATGGTAAGGTGGTGCTAGAGTCGGGGACTCCCAAATTACTGGTATATTACCCTCATGTTTGCATGAATCTAAGTCTTTTAAGATATAGTACTGATTTGCTGTGGTTTCAAGCAGATCAACAAGTGCTCCTCACCTGGTAAACTTCCGCGGTAGACTATTACCTGGAAATTGACCATATGGGGATTATATTTATGGCTGGGTTTGTTTTAGAACTGTCAAAGAGTTAACCAATATGTTAATACACGTTGTGAATGTTGGTATGTGTGCTTGTATCGGCTTATATCGATTAGTATCTAATCTCTTACCAGAGAAATGTGTGTGTGTGTGTGTTTGCATGTGTATGTGTGTGTGTGTGTGTGGGTGGATGTACAAACATTGAGGTGTCCCTGGGAACAAATTTCGTACTATTTGTAGGTTTATGTGTAACAGTAAATTGAGCTGACAGTTCAAGTGTGCATATTTGTTGAACATATTTAGAAACAAAGTGCTTTAGGTCAGGTTAGTTTAATTAGGCTAGGTTAGGTTAGTTAGATTTGGTTAGGTTCTAGTTCTGGATAATATTATTTCATGTTTAATAATCGATTTTTTTTTTTTTTTTGTACCGACTAACACACTGTTGCTTACATGTATGTGTGTGTGTGTGTGTGTGTGTGTATATGTGTGTGTGTGTATATGTGTATGTGTGTGTGTTCCTTTCTGCTATATACATTTAAATTCCTGGGAAACTGAATCTACGAGAACCCTACTCCCGTAACACTTCCCTCTGTACCGTGAGTGAGTGTGTGGTGGTGGTGGTGGTGGTGGTGGTGGTGGTGACCGGTAGAGTGTTTAAGGGGAGGTGGGGCGTTTTTCTGGTCCCCCTTCTTCCTCATGTTGATGCCCGTTAGTTTTCAGATTATAAGGCGCTTGGCTCATTAGTTTGTCGATTTGAAGACCTTTCGCCCCATTTCTGAGTTAATATTTGGACTTTTCGTGTCATTTACTCTAGGTGTCGATGTTTTCCTGGCGAGCGATAGCGAGCCTGAAGTTAAGAGGAATCGGCCTTCGGCCGGGACATTTTTCTATCGAAAAATGTACAAATTTATCTTGAAGGAGGGTCTTGGGCGGATGTTTTTGTAAGCTTGATGGAGGTCTAGGGAGGAATCTGAAAATTTCATTGGAGGTGTTTGGTGTTGTGGTGAAGTTAAAAAAAAAAAAAAAAAAAAAAAAAAAAAAAAAATATATATATATATATATATATATATATATATAATAAAAAAGATACATAAATGAGCCAATAAATACGGCGATCCCCCCTTAAGGTTTGTGGGTCAGGCGGTGACTCTCCTCCTCTGGCTGTAGTGGATAATATGGTGAAGGGGTTGGGGGGGGAGTTTTAGAGGTACCGAGCTGTTACACACCAGATGATCAGGTGCAGATACCTTCTCTGACCAAGTGTACAACCATCGATACTAAGGGGAGGGTGACCGTTTGTTTGGTCTATTAATTAATGTATGCATATATTTTTTTAGTTTCCTCCTTAGACCTCCATCAAGCTTAGAAAAACACCCCCTAGACCCCTCTTCAAGATAAATTTGTACATTTTTCGGTAGAAAAATGTCCCGGCCGAAGGCCGATTCCTCTTAAAATTGCAGGCTCGCTATCGCTCGCCAGGAAATAATCGACACCTAAATGTCTTAAAGGCCTTAAAATTGACAACGAAATGGGGCGAAAGGTGTTAAAATCGCCAAACTAATGGGCCGAAAGTCTTATAATCTCAAAACTAGTGGGGCTAAATATTGGATAGAAGGGGGTCCAGAAAAACGGTCTGCCTTCCCTTACACATAATTAAGCATCTTGAGAATAATAAATTAATCAGTGATAGGCAATATGGTTTTAGACGATGTCGATCAACTGCAGACATTCTTTGCCTTCTTACGCATCAAATCAACCAAGCTACAGACCAACATGGTGAAACACATACAATAGCACTGGATATATCAAAGGCATTTGATAGAGTCTGGCATCAATCCTTATTGTCGAAGATGTCACACTACGGCCTTGCATCATTAGTTCCACTAATTTCTTCTTATCTTCATAACAGAAAAATGCGTGTAATGGTAGATGGCCTTTATTCTCAATTTCACTCAATAAATGCTGGTGTTCCCCAGGGATCAGTTTTGGCCCCAACTCTGTTCCTCATTCATATCAATGATCTCATATCTACCACTCATAATCCAATACATTCCTACGCAGATGACTCAACACTCCACAGTTCCTTCACATTTACCAATTCTTTCACCCAACCCGATCTTATAAATTCAAAAATAAGCACTGCAATTTCTCTGAACCAGGACCTTTCTAGAATTGAAGAATGGGGACAAAAGAATCTAGTTTCCTTCAATGCACAGAAAACCAAGTACATTCAATTTTCTAACCGACAGAATCTCACTGACTCCCATATATTTTTTAATGATGTAAATATTCCCACTTCCCCTAGTATTGACATTCTCGGTGTAACATTAACTACTAACTTGAGCTGGACACATTATGTTAGAAGCATTGCTAAGAATGCCTCTAAAAAACTGGGACTCCTGTACAGAGTTCGAGAATTCTTCACTGACGAGCAGTTGGCCGTAATATATAAAAGTCATGTGCGTTCTCAGATGGATTACTGTTCACCTCTGTGGGTGGAAGTGGAGTGGTTGCATTGAGGCAGTTGGACAAAATTCAAAATAAAGCTATTAGATTAATCAATAACCCTGCAATCACACAGGACCTTCCTACATTATCCATACGAAGAAACGTTGCATCCCTTGCATTATTCTACAGATATTTTCACAGCAATTGTTCCGAGGAACTTGCTTCAATTGTGCCGCCTCTCCACATCTTTCCCCGTAGAACTAGGGCAGCTGAGAGCACCCATGAATTTACACTTTCTCCTCCACAATGCAGAACTTCTGCTTATCAAAATTCATTTATCCCCAGAACTACTACTCTTTGAAATTCACTTCCCTCGAATTGCTTTCCACAAACTTACAATCTACAAATGTTTAAATCCAGTTGTTACAAACATTTTATGAATGGAGGATGCCTTTAGGCACATGGACCTTTTTGTTTTATCTGTGTTTTTCCTTCCTCCGTTCATTGTCTCTTTAAAAAAAAAGAAAAAAAAAAGCAGAATAACCAGCTATAATACGGTCGTAGTACACGTACATTATAGATAGTATTATGTGTTAGATATACATAAGTAAGACTAACAATCATAACCATTACTGTTTCTTGAGGACACATTTGGTTTAGGATCACGACTCTTAATTTCCAATATTCGTGTAAACAATTTTATTTTATTAACTATAAACCTCACTACTGTATATAATTATGATCAGTTTGGTGTAAATAATAATTTTGAAATACTTTAATGTGAGGGTTATAATAATTAATACGTCATTAATATGTTTATACCGTATTTCTAGTATCTTGTTCTTTTTTAGGCGTTAAAATGGCAGTAGCAGTTGTATATATATATATATATCAGGGGTCTATGATATATATATATATACAGTATATATACTGTATATATTTACTGAATATATATATATATATATATATATATATATATATATATATATATATATATATATATATATATATATATACTGTATATATATATATAATATATATATATATATATATATATATATATATATATATATATAATACTAGCACACACGGACACTCACCCTACACTCACACACACATACACACACACACACGTCCACACACCCATCACACGTATGGTGGTTGTGGGTGAACAGTGTCATGTCATATTTGTCATCCTGGTGTCTTCCCTTCACACTCTATCTAGTAACGTTTGCCAGATGGTGAAGAGGCTGTGAATATGGGGAGGTATGGGTGCGCTATACTTCCTAGAACATTTTGATAGAGTTGTCTGATGGCTTGTGATGAGTGTCGTGGGCAGTCATGCAATAACACGGGTATTGACCACTTGCGAGTTTCAGGCTATAAGGAAGTTGAAATCGTAAACATCTTCTCTTTCACACCAGTTCCTTCTCCTCTCCTTCCATTCCTTCCCCATTCCATCTCCTCTCCCTCCCCACCCTTCCATCCCCTCCGACCGCTCTCTTTCACATCTATCCCCACCCTCACACCCACCCCCACCGCCACCTGCTACACACACACACACACACACACACACAATACGAAAATATGCAATGACAAATGCAATAACAGTGTAGGTTTCTGATGGATGAAGTGTGTTAAATTGGGTTTCATGTATAAATAAATGCATCACAACCGTATTTTAGCTGGTAATTCTGCTAAATATCGTTGTCTACAGCTCCAACTTCCTTATAGAACGAAACTCGCAAGTGGTCAATTATTGTTGTGACCTTGGATGATGAATAATGATGACGGGGTTCTGGAGGTTTCACAACACTAGACAACAAAGATTATGTTTGGATGGATGGTTGGGTAGATGGTGGGGTGGATGGTTGGGTGGATGGTTGGGTTGCAGGGGTGATAACTCCGCCAGTGATAATCCACTGTCTGTCCTAAGCCAGAATAAAGGAGGAAGGACACCTCTGTTAAGGGGGGTCACCTGATCTTTTTCTATACTTTTCTCTCTTTCTCCAGCTTGTATCCATTCGGCCCCATTCTCCCCGCTGTTTTAAGACGTTTATCCACATCCAGGTGTCGATTTCTTCCTGGCGAGCGATAGCAAGCCAGCATTGTATGGAGAAATCCGGCTTCGCCGGAGAAATTTTTCTATCGAAAAATGGAAAAATTTAGTTTGCTGTCAAAATAGAATATATATATATGCTGGCTCACTACCGCTCGCCAGGAAAATATTGACACCTGGATGGGGGTAAACATCTTAAAACAGTAGGCTGTATGGGACCGAATGGATACAAGCCAAAGAAAGAGAGAAAAGGGGAGGAGAAAAGCAGGTGACCCCCCTTAACCCATCCAATCCCAGCGACGGCCACCAGCCGTCAGTAGATAAGTCACTCCCCCAGTCGCTGGGTCAGTAGATAAGTCACTCCCCAGTCCCACCGATGGCTAGGAGCTGTCAGTGATGTACTTTCCTTGTAATTGCCTGTATCAGGCTGTGCCTGGTACCACGACCGTTTGAGCACTGCTCTCGATATGGCAACACTTCTCAGCTTATATCCAACCCTCTGAAGGCTGAGAGAGCCAGTCTTCCTTCATCTATTGAGGTGGAAGGTTGTTCTATCTTGCCATATTGGCTACATTGCTTGAGACTGGGGGGGGGGGGGACTTTTATTACTGTATCCTACGGTGCAGTAGGGATTAATAATGGATGGGCACTCGGAAGAAAACCTACCTCTGCCTATGCTGGCGTAGGTATGTGCTCTACCCATCACCTACATTAAATATCTTCTGTAACAAAAGGAAATTATAGATAGATAGATAGAGGTGGAGATACATAGAGATAGATAGATAGAGGTGGAGATACATAGAGATAGATAGATAGAGGTGGAGATACGTAGAGATAGATAGATAGAGGTGGAGATACATAGAGATAGATAGATAGAGGTGGAGATACATAGAGATAGATAGATAGAGGTGGAGATACATAGAGATAGATAGATAGAGGTAGAGATACATAGAGATAAATAGATAGAGGTGGAGATACATAGAGATATATAGATAGAGGTGGAGATACATAGAGATAGATAAATAGAGGTGGAGATACATAGAGATAGATAGATAGAGGTGGAGATACGTAGAGATAGATAGATAGAGGTGGAGATACATAGAGATAGATAGATAGAGATGGAGATACATAGAGATAGATAGATAGAGGTGGAGATACATAGAGATATATAGAGGTGGAGATATATAGAGGTGGAGATATATAGAGGTGGAGATATATAGAGGTGGAGATATATAGAGGTGGAGATATATAGAGATATATAGATAGAGGTGGATATACTTAGAGATAGATAAATAGAGGTGGAGATACATAGAGATAGATAGATAGAGGTGGAGATACGTAGAGATAGATAGAGGTGGAGATACATATAGATAGATAGATAGAGGTGGAGATACATAGAGATAGATAGATAGAGGTGGAGATACATAGAGATATATAGATAGAGGTGGAGATACATAGAGATAGATAAATAGAGGTGGAGATACATAGAGATAGATATATAGAGGTGGAGATACGTAGAGATAGATAGATAGAGGTGGAGATACATAGAGATAGATAGATAGAGGTGGACATACATAGAGATAGATAGATAGAGGTGGAGATACATAGAGATAGATAGATAGAGGTGGAGATACATAGAGATATATAGATAGAGGTGGAGATACATAGAGATAGATAAATAGAGGTGGAGATACATAGAGATAGATAGATAGAGGTGGAGATACGTAGAGATAGATAGATAGAGGTGGAGATACATAGAGATAGATAGATAGAGGTGGAGATACATAGAGATATATAGATAGAGGTGGAGATACATAGAGATAGATAGATAGAGGTGGAGATATATAGAGATAGATAGGTAGAGGTGGAGATACATAGAGATAGACAGATAGAGGTGGAGATACATAGAGATAGATAGATAGAGGTGGAGATACATAGAGATAGATAGATAGAGGTGGAGATACATAGAGATATATAGATAGAGGTGGAGATACATAGAGATAGATAGATAGAGGTGGAGATACATAGAGATAGATAGATAGAGGTGGAGATACATACAGATAGATAGATAGAGGTGGAGATACATAGAGATAGATAGATAGATAGATAGAGGTGGAGATACGTAGAGATAGATAGAGGTGGAGATACATAGAGATAGATAGCTAGAGGTGGAGATATATGCAGTACATAGATAGAGGTGGAGATACATAGAGATAGATAGCTAGAGGTGGAGATACATGCAGTAGATAAATAGAGGTGGAGATACATATAGATAGATAGATAGAGGTGGAGATACATAGAGATATATAGATAGAGGTGGAGATACATAGAGATAGATAGATAGAGGTGGAGATACATAGAGATAGATAGATAGAGGTGGAGATACATAGAGATATATATATAGAGGTGGAGATACATAGAGATATATAGATAGATAGATAGAGGTGGAGATACATATATAGAGGTGGAGATACATATAGATATATAGATAGAGGTGGAGATACATAGAGATAGATATATAGAGGTGGAGATACATATAGATATATAGATAGAGGCGGAGATACATAGAGATAGATAGATAGAGGTGGAGATACATAGAGATAGATAGATAGAGGTGGAGATACATAGAGATATATAGATAGAGGTGGAGATACATAGAGATAGATAGATAGAGGTGGAGATACATAGAGATAGATAGATAGAGGTGGAGATACATACAGATAGATAGATAGAGGTGGAGATACATAGAGATAGATAGATAGAGGTGGAGATACGTAGAGATAGATAGATAGAGGTGGAGATACATAGAGATAGATAGCTAGAGGTGGAGATATATGCAGTACATAGATAGAGGTGGAGATACATAGAGATAGATAGATAGAGGTGGAGATACATGCAGTAGATAAATAGAGGTGGAGATACATATAGATAGATAGATAGAGGTGGAGATACATAGAGATATATAGATAGAGGTGGAGATACATAGAGATAGATATATAGAGGTGGAGATACATAGAGATAGATAGATATAGGTGGAGATACATAGAGATATATAGATAGAGGTGGAGATACATAGAGATATATATAGAGGTGGAGATACATAGAGATATATAGATAGATAGATAGAGGTGGAGATACATATATAGAGATGGAGATACATATAGATATATAGATAGAGGTGGAGATACATAGAGATAGATAGATAGAGGTGGAGATACATATAGATAGAGGCGGAGATACATAGAGATAGATAGATAGAGGTGGAGATACATGCAGTAGATAGAGAGGTGGAGATACATAGAGATAGATAGATAAGGGTGGAGATACATAGATAGATAGAAAGAGGTGGAGATACATATAGATAGATATATAGATAGAGATGGAGATACATAGAGATAGTCAGTCAGTCAGTCAGTCATATTTTTATTTCATAAAAAGATACAAGGTATGCTTTTTACATATTGGTTAAAACAAAAAATAATAATAATACATACACATATAATACAGTATATACATTCACATAATTCATAAAATAAGACAACAAATATATATATATATATATATATATATATATATATATATATTGTTCCTTCCTTACCGCAATGTGGGCTCATTATGCTGCACGTGAAATATTCTTGCCTTTATTGCATCAATATCATTTGTAATTAAGTTCTGAAATCCATATACATCCATCAATGTTTTCTCCACGTCTTTAACAATAAATCCATATACATCCATCAATGTTTTCTCCACGTCTTTAACAATAAATCCATATACATCCATCAATGTTTTCTCCACGTCTTTAACAATAAATCCATATACATCCATCAATGTTTTCTCCACGTCCTTAACAATAAATCCATATACATCCATCAATGTTTTCTCCACGTCTTTAACAATAAATGATCTTTGTTTGAAATATATAATGTTTTTACTAACAAAGGTACATGGATTCATGAGAGTTCTATGGACATATCTAATTTTTATCCAGTTAAGATAATGCTTAATTCTTCCAATACTTCACATTCAATATTTTCTTTATGGCTTTATGGTACCCAACTGCAAATTGTTTAAGAGCAATGTAACACTTCTTGTTGAAAAAACATAGTTCAGACCCATCAAAATTCAAACAGTAACTTTGAAAAAGATATATAAAAACATTAAAATCAGTTGTGCCAAACTTCCTTAAAATACAATTAAATTCATTATAAAATTTATTTCTACATCTAACTATGTCTTTATCATTATACAGATTGCTATCAATAATAAAACCAAGATATTTATGGTCAGCAACGGAGTTTAAAATGTTACCATTCAAATATATTTCAGGACCTACTGTACGATCGTTATTGCATCTAAAAAACATACAGACTGTCTTACTCTCGTTAATTGTTAAATATAATGATGTTGATGACACTTGTACTTTATCTAGCAAATATTGTAAACTTTTAGCTGATGGAGCCATTAATACAAGGTCATCTGCATAGGCAATTATATTACAAGACTGCAGTCCAAGACTGCACCCTTGTTTACATGTAGTCAGTTCATTTAAGATAGAGTCAATGTATATAGGTAACAATAATGGCGATAGCACACCTCCTTGTCTAACTCCATTCCTTATTGCCCATTTCTTAGAAAAAGTACCTTCATATTTAACCATTACAGCCTGATGTCGATAAAAATAAAACAATATATTTACAATAAAAATTGGAATATCCATTGCTAAAAGCTTATTTAAAAGTTTAAAATGATTAACTTTATCAAAGGCTTTAGTAAAATCAATGAAACAGGAATACACATTTGACCCACTACTAGTGTACCTTAATACCGTTTCTTTCAATACCATACAGGCTGAAGAAGTGGAATATTTCTCCCTGAAACCATGTTGCCTATCATTTAAGTTTACATATTTCATTAATTTGTATTGTAGACAGTATTCAAATAATTTCATAAAGTTTGAAGATAACATTATTGGTCTATGATTGTCAATTGATGATTGATTCTTATATTTATCTTTGATTAAAGGCATGATGATTCCATATGTCATTTTTGATGGTAAATAACCATGAACAATAAAAGAAGAAAACAATTTTGAAATTAACATTAGCATTTCTTCAGGACAATATTTCAGATGGTTTGAATGGACATTATCAGGGCCTATTCCACAGTTGAGGTCTGATATAGCTTTTGACATATCATATGTCGTTATACTACCATATAGTTCACCTTTTCTAACTGGCATACATAATTTATCATATTGTAAGCCTTTTGCATTCTGACAATTGCTATCATCAAATATACATTTAAATTTATTCGAAAAAAGCTCCACAATTTTATTGGCATCACATTCTCCTTCAATTTTTACATTCAGGAAAGTTCCGGCGTTATTATTCTTTACCTTTTTAACTTCTTTCCAGAATACCTTATATTTCTTATTGCTAAGTGAATCAAGTAATTTATCATTTCTAATCCTCTTTTCATTTTTCTTGACAACTTTCAAGGCATTCTTAAACTCTTTCCTAGACTTCTTCATTTCATCTAATTGTGGACCAGATGTCGGACATCCTATCATTTTCCAGTTTAAAAATCTACCTCTTGCTAGTTTATATAAGCCCCTCACATGATCATTCCAGCCAGGTACCACCCTTTGATTATTCTTTGATTCATATTTATATTGAGAAGAAGCTTTCAAAAGTATGGAAATTATATTGTTATAAAGATGGGTTAAGTCATCAATATGATTTTTATTAGCACATCGATATGTACCACAGTCTAGGCATTCACAATTTATCATATTCAATTTATCAATTAATAAGTTAATGTTTCTTTTATATTCAGTAACTACATCCAAATTACTAAATAACTTCCAGTCAATAAAATCATGTGTACTTGTCTCCCGAGTTAAATTAATTAATGGAGATACATAGAGATAGATAGATAGAGGTGGAGATACATAGAGATACATAGATAGAGGTGGAGATACATAGAGATAGATAGATAGATAGATAGATAGATAGATATATATATATATATATAAACAGATAGACAGATAGATAGACAATTATATATACTTATAATCTTTGGGAGTGAAGCTTTATCATTATTTTTTAACTAATAGTATATTAGGCCGAAATACATATCCTATTTGCCCGTCATATTTCATGAATATCGGTTCATAACTTTTTGAGCCACCTACGCTGGCGGAGGCATGTGCTCTACCAATCACCTCCTAAATTATGGGGGGATGGTTCACTTTTTGGTAGATTTTTTCATTTATTTATTATTTTCCTTAGTTTTCTCCTTAGACCTTCATCAATCTTAATCTATTTTGTATTAATTTCACCACAACACCAAACACCTCCAATGAAATTAATGAAAGCATATACAGTATGTGATCCACCAAGATTCGAACCCGGGTTATCACACACAGATTTTTAGACACCTTAACCATTACACCAAACCATTACACCAAAACATCCATCAGATCCCCCTTCTAGATTAATTTTTACATTTTTCGGTAGAAAAATGTACCTGCCGAAGGCCGGTTACTCTTAACCCCTTCACCACCATGACGTAATTTTCATCATATTCTGGTTACCATTAGACGATTTTCTTTACTTAATAATCTACCTCTATGACTCAAATGGGTATATACGATCTCAATAAATCCTCTTGATAACATAGGTCCTTCTTAAACTGCATACAATCATTTAATTTTACCCAGAATCAAAGGTAAAAAGGTGTCATGGTGCTGAAGGGGTTAAGATTACAGGTTCGCTATCGCTCGCCAGGAAAAAATAGACACCTAAATGGCACCAAAGGTCTTAAAATTGACAACGGAATGGGGCAAAAAGTATTAAAATCGCCAAACTAATGGGCCGAACGTCATACAATCTGAAAACTATTGGGGGTAAGCATGAGGAAGAAGGGTGACCAGAAAAACAGCCCATCTCCCCTTAAATCACTTCTCCCTTGGTGCATATCCTATCAGCCCCCAACATTTTTGAGAATCGGTCCATAATTTTGTTTAGATATTTTGTTCACCAACAAACACAAACAAACACATTAAAAAGAGAGACATTAAGGAAAAACATTCTCTCCGGAAGCTTGTTTGGTGAAAAAACGGAGACATTAAGGAAAAACATTATCTCCGGAAGCTTGTTTGGTGAAAAAACGGAGACATTAAGGAAAAACGTTCTCTCCGGAAGCTTGTTTGGTGAAAAAACGGAGACATTAAGGAAAAACATTCTCTCCGGAAGCTTGTTTGGTGAAAAAACGGAGACATTAAGGAAAAACATTATCTCCGGAAGCTTGTTTGGTGAAAAAACGGAGACATTAAGGAAAAACGTTCTCTCCGGAAGCTTGTTTGGTGAAAAAACAGAGACATTAAGGAAAACCATTCTCTCCGGAAGCTTGTTTGGTGAAAAAACGGAGACATTAAGGAAAAACATTATCTCCGGAAGCTTGTTTGGTGAAAAAACGGAGACATTGAGGAAAAACATTATCTCCGGAAGCTTGTTTGGTGAAAAAACGGAGACATTAAGGAAAAACATTCTCTCCGGAAGCTTGTTTGGTGAAAAAACTGCGACATTAAGGAAAAACGTTCTCTCCGGAAGCTTGTTTGGTGTAGGTGAAGTGATTTGAACATCTTTGGTGTAATTTGACCGAAAATGAAGTGCATTAATTAGGATTTCCCTAACCCTACCTCACAATTGCTTGACTGAAAATTATGGAAAAGTCATAACAAGTATCTATAATTTCAAAGCCCTGCCAAACTTTTCCCCCAAAGCGGATTAATGGGGATGTTTAATATGTGATAGTAGACATGTTTCTGCGTCAAATGACACCACAAAAGCTTTGGTTGGGATTTTTTCCCACTTTCACCAAAAATCTGGTCTCTCTCTCTCTCTCTCTCCCTCCCTCTCTTTGATCTTTGCTATCCTTTTCTTCCACTTTCTCTTAGGGTTGCTATCTCTATTAGGATTAAGTCCTGGCCACCTCGCAGCGATCGTAAGATCTGTGTGGCCAGTGTATCTATGTAAATATATGTAAATCTCGCAAGACCTATACCCCAAACTAGCAATTGGATAATTCCCAAATTGCAAGTTTTGAGTTTCCAGTTGTAAACATCGATAGTGAACATAATTGCAATATAAACTACGTCCATTGTACATGTATCGATGCGTTGAATCAAACTCACCATACTTTCCAGCAATCACAATTCCATATGCTATTATATTTCTTGTTCATAGTTTGAACTTTCTTTTAATCCGAAACTCGTAAGTGGTTAATTGGAATATCATCACCACATACAACGTACGGGTAATGGTCACTTTTAACATTTACTCAAACATAATTTTCATTTTTGTTTTATAAAAATGTTATGTCATCGTAATTTGGGCACTTCATAGGAATTCAGAATGGTGTTGATTAATTATAATGTAAAACAGACGATCAAGGAGGGTTTCTGAAGTTGAATCTGTGACAACTGAAGAATAAAAAATGGCAGAAGAAGCAGCACACTGTTGTATACGCCCCAACACAAAATAACTGTTTGAAAAAAATAGCCGTGTTGGCGGCAGACAGGTTAATAATCATCTCGTACCTGCAGACAAGCCAACAGGTCTCTGCGGTGTGCGTGAATTCTACCTGTACACTGATAACCTAGCTGTTATTTATATAATTAAATCATCCGATTTCTTTGTCATTTAACACTCTGTATAACAAAATAGAATCATGTTTAACGTAACCTAACCTATCTCCTAGATGGAAATGTTTGCAACGGAGACAGCAAAGGCATGAAATATAGTTCATCTTTGCAAAGTGAATGTGAAGAAAAAGATACAAATAATAGAATGGAATTGTTAACATGTTATTTACAATCGATTTCCGCACATGTCTACGAACAGTTACATCCATTATTGTCAGACTAGGGAAAAAAAAAAAAAAAACAATAAAATACAGTATATAATTATATGGGCCTATATATACAGTATATATATATATATATATATATATATATATATATATATAATAGTGGCAATAGATTCTCCTCGGGGGAAGCGGAGTCTTATAAGGGCAAGCAACACCAAGGTAAACACGAACATCTTTATTCTGGTACCGGTAACGTTTCGACATTAACATATGTCATCATCAGACCTAAATCAATAAGAAATAAATTTATTAATACATTATGTTGACATTTAAAGCAAATATATTTTTAATAATAATTTAGAAAAAACATAACAAGTTAGAAATCGCGAAAAAAGAGATAGAAACAAACACAAACAACAGAAACAGCTAAACCATATGTGAACTACGTGTAGATATTGTAGGCTAAACTGTACACAATACCTTGTGATACACAAGGTATTGTGTATATTTTGCTCCCTCTTTATCCTCCCCCCCCCCCACTCTCATACACTCTATGGGTCCCTTATGGGGGTAGTGCTTGATTTTGGTATATATATATATATATATATATATATATATATATATATATATATATATATATATATATATATTTTGTTTTCTCCCGAAAAATGTACACATTTATCTTGGAAAGGGGATCCAGAGGGTGTTTTCTTTTAAGATTACTGGAGGTCTAGCGAGGAAACTAAAAAGTAAATTAATAAATAAATATATATATATATAGACCAAAAAGCAAGGATTAACCCCTTAATATAGTGTGATAGTTTTATGTAGTACGACAAAACCATTGAGGCATTACACATGACATCCGGTACTGCATATCTCCGAATCATGGAGGTGTGTCAGTGCATGTGTAGTTATATAAGCGTGTATGTATGTAGGGCTATGTATGTATGTTTGTATGTATGTATGTTTGTATCTAAAGGTGTATGTATGTATGTGTGTTTGTATGTAAAGGTGCATGTATGTATGTATGTATGTGTTGGTGCTATGTGTACCGGTATTGGCGCAGAAGTAAGCGGTCCATCTTTCACAGTCAGCAACACCACCACCACCACCACCATAATCACCACCACCACCACCACTACAATCACCACCACCACTACCACCACTACAATCACCACCACTACCACCACAATCACCACTACCACCACAATCATTACCATTACAATCACTACCACCACTACCACCATTGACGTCATTACCCCCCCCCCCCCCCTTACACCGAGTCACCGTGACCATAATACTAAAGGAGCCACAACTGCTTCCTAAATAAACACTTCCTGCACATCCTTCTTTCCCTCCTTCTACGATACAGTATACACCCACCGACACGCGGGTTATAGAATCTTTAAGGGAGCCCACCTCGCTTTTTGTTTTCTTTCTTTCGCTCTCTCTTTGGCTTGTATCCATTCGGCCCCAATCAGCCTACTGTTTTAAGACGTTTAATAAATAAATATATAAATTAATATATGAATGGATATATAAATCAATAATTCTCCACTTGACTCTTAAAACTCGAATAGGACGAGAACAATTGAGCTGTCAATCTACTATTCAGAAAGAGTCAACCAGAAAATAGGTGTCGAAATTGAGAGCCCGTTTGTTCCAGCCTATTTTGAGTTACAAGAAGTTTGGGAGTTCCGACCTAATTATAGATAATAGACTGAACCTGAACCGAAGAGAAGTGGAGAGGTGATTGCGCGTATGTGTGTGTGTGTGTGTGTGTGTGTGGCGGTGAAGGCAATTTCCACCAAACAGGAAGAAGAAGGAGAACAACAAGTAGAGAAAAGCCCTGGTCACGGAAAGCTCATTCATTGCTCCGTCTCTCCCCCGCGGCTCAACAGAATAGCTATACACCTATTTTATAGTTGGGAGTTATTTCGCCCACACGTCTTTTCGTTGCCCGCACTATAGAGTTGTTGTTATTGTTGTTTGTTTGTTTGTTTGTTTGTTTGTTGTTGTTGTTGTTCACTGGTAATGGGTTGGTAAGCTAGGAACATTTGGATTTGGTTTGGTTTGCCCTAAGTTTGGTTGGGTTGGTAAACATTGGATTAGGTTAGTTAACCTCTTATGTACCAGTGACGTCTTCTTAATGTTATTTTCGCTATATTTAGACGAGTTTACGCAGTTTAAGAAGGATCTGTGGTAGTAAAAATGGTTAAGTGAGATAGTTCAAAGTCTGTTAATTGCTGGAGGCCCTATCTAAACTGAATACAATCGTCTAATAGTAGCCAGCATAGCATAAATAAGACGTCACCAAAACAAAAGGAGTTAAGGTTTTAGGTTTGGGTAAGATGGATTTATTTGGGTTGGGTTGTGCTGTGTTAGATTATACTATGTTAGGTTAGGTTAAGTTTGGATAGGTTGAGATTGAATGACCTCAGTTGCAGGCTCGCCATCACTTGCCAGGAAAAAAATCGACACTTAATTGAAACGAAATATCTTAAAATTAACAACAAATGGAGCTAAAGGTCTTACAATCCCCAGACTAATGGGGGCGAACGTCTTATAATTTCCAAAGTAATGGGGCTAAATATGAGGGAGAAGGGGGTCCAGAAGGTTTATGTCAAGTCTAAGCTTAACTTGTTAGATTGCAATATATTAGGCATCAACGAATCGACTCCGGATGTAGGCGAAGTGACCCTGGACGACAAGACCACCCGACCACAGCTCTGCAGGGGATACTTTGCACAGCTCAACATCACAATTTTCCCCGAGTTTCTAACAGCGGACCATCCAGGCACGCTGATTTTGGGCGGAGTCACACGACAAGCACTTTTTACGGCGACTTTCCTTTGTTATCTGTACTTCGGTGTGTGTGTTTGTTTGTTGTTGTTGATGTTTTCTGTATGTGTTGCTGTTGTTGTTATTGTTGTTGTTTATGTGTGTATGCTTGTGTGTGTGTGTGTGTGTGTGTGTTGTTGTGTATATATATGTGTGTATGCTTGCTTGTATGTGTGTATATGTTTGTTTGTGTGTGTGTGTTTGTACAAGATGGGTATACAGTAGGTAACTCCACTGGTAATGGATTGTGTTAGCCATTTTATAACACTTAGAAGATTGCAGACCTGTAGCACCATTACAATTCAATTTCAATTCAAACATCTTTATTGTCATGGATACAAACACGGTTACAAGATACATGCAGTATATTACAATGATTAGCTTAGACTGTCACGAAGATGATTAGCTTAGACTGTCACGAAGATGATTAGCTTAGACTGTGACGAAGATGATTAGCTTAGACTGTCACGAAGATGATTAGCTTAGACTGTCACGAAGATGATTAGCTTAGACTGTCACGAAGATGATTAGCTTAGACTGTGACGAAGATGATTAGCTTAGACTGTGACGAAGATGATTAGCTTAGACTGTGACGAAGATGATTAGCTTAGACTGTGACGAAGATGATTAGCTTAGACTGTGACGAAGATGATTAGCTTAGACTGTGACGAAGATGATTAGCTTAGACTGTCACGAAGATGATGATTAGCTTTAGACTGTGACGAAGATGATTAGCTTAGACTGTGACGAAGATGATTAGCTTAGACTGTCACGAAGATGATTAGCTTAGACTGTCACGAAGATGATTAGCTTAGACTGTCACGAAGATGATTAGCTTAGACTGTCACGAAGATGATTAGCTTAGACTGTCACGAAGATGATTAGCTTAGACTGTGACGAAGATGATTAGCTTAGACTGTGACGAAGATGATTAGCTTAGACTGTGACGAAGATGATTAGCTTAGACTGTGACGAAGATGATTAGCTTAGACTGTCACGAAGATGATTAGCTTAGACTGTGACGAAGATGATTAGCTTAGACTGTGACGAAGATGATTAGCTTAGACTGTCACGAAGATGATTAGCTTAGACTGTGACGAAGATGATTAGCTTAGACTGTCACGAAGATGATTAGCTTAGACTGTGACGAAGATGATTAGCTTAGACTGTCACGAAGATGATTAGCTTAGACTGTGACGAAGATGATTAGCTTAGACTGTGACGAAGATGATTAGCTTAGACTGTCACGAAGATGATTAGCTTAGACTGTCACGAAGATGATTAGCTTAGACTGTCACGAAGATGATTAGCTTAGACTGTCACGAAGATGATTAGCTTAGACTGTCACGAAGATGATTTTATGCCATTCGTTTCCTCTTATAATTTATAGGATATACATTAAGGGGAGGTTTTTAGTGTGTTTCCTAGACTTCCATCAAGCTTAAAATTACTCCTCCTTTTAAGATAAATTTGTACATTTTTCGGTAGAAAAATGTCCCGGCCGAAGGCCGGTTCCTCTTAAATTACAGGCTCGCTATCGCTCGCCAGGAAAAAAATCGACACCTTAATGGCACGAAAAGTCTTAAAATTGACAGAAATGGGGTGAAAGTTCTTAAAATCGCCAAACTAATGGGGCGAACGTCTTAAAATATCAAAAGCAATGGGGCTAACCATGAGGGAGAAAGGGGTCCAGAAAAAAATCCCTCAAGTGGATATCTCCCCTAGGTCAACAAACGAACAAGAGAATGTGCATTAGTGCCCAAAGCAAACACACACATATATTAACCCTTTGAAGCTCTGACGCGTTTTAACAGTTTATTTAGCCTATCATTAGACGATTTTATGCAGCTTAGGAAGTATCTGTGGGTATTAAAAGGATAAATACTATCTCAATCAACCATATACCGTTACTAATCTGAATAAAATCGTATAATAGTAGCCAGAAAACAGAACAGAAATGCGTATCGGAGCTTGGAAGGGTTGATAATAAGCACAGGCGATAGATTGCTGTAGTTAACTGGAATCTTATAGGTTAGTGCGCGTAATTTCGGTATGAGTATCCTAGGTTCGAATCCTTGGAGTACCACAAGTATTCATTAGTTTCATTGATTTCATTGCTTAGGGTTATTTGTAAGTTGATTGGTGGGTTGGTGATAATATGAATACTTGAGATCAGAAACGTGCAGACTTGAATTGCTGATAAAAGACAGTGCTAAAACCCTTGAAATCACATACTAGCAGACTTGAGTTACCGATAAGTGTTAATATCCTTGAAATTACACACTTGCAAACCCGAACTGCCGATAAAAGTTGCTGGAAACCCTCGTGGTGTGACTGTGGCTCGAGAGGGGCTGGAAGCATCACCACAAATCGCTGCCAACGACCTCAGGTACAGAATGAGAGTTTACGCTCCTCACCAAATAGTCTCTCTCTGCAACTCACCCAAGCTTTTTTATATGACGTACGTGTAAAGTATATCAGGGCTAAAATATAGAATGTTAGACGTAACCTGTTGAGTAAGGAGACCTGTTTTTTTCTATTATTAATAATGATGATAATTTTTTGTTAATTGATTGTTCTTGTTAAAAGATTACTCTTTGTTTAAATCTGTTGTTGCTTCTTTATATTTTGTAATTATTTGTCTTTATATTATATCTATTCATTGTCGATAGTATCAATTGCTTGCTTTTGCGATTTCCTTAGTTTATTTGTACAATAAATGTAGGTTATTTGTAGGGTAGTTATTGATAGGGGTCACTTAAGGCATGCTATGCTTACAGGTACCTACCCGATAGCACTATCGTTAGTGAGTGCTATATACAGTATGTATTTTTTGTAATATTATAGATATCTTATTAATATTTTGATTTTGTACTATTGTTAATGTCTTGTCAAGTTGCAAATTTGATTTTAATATAACATTTTAACACTAATTGTAGATTCTTTTATTCATGCAGAGTTTAGTAATATTTGCCAGAACGTCCCGGACTTCCCAAATTGACTAATTCCCTGAACGTGACGATAGTGCGTTGTTATGTGTGCGATTAGTGTGCTTGGGACCCAGATTAACTTGTTCATGTAGTAATGTACAGTGTACACCCTATGTGGTGGATTGTGTTCTTTCATTTCATAAATTTTATTTTAGTAAGCGTTGTTTCCACATGGCGATTTTGATATGTTGTTTTGACTTTATATTGTCTTTGTCCCAGTTTTGGTTTGACTTTGTTTGCAAGTTTTACATTTTAATGTATATAAGACTTAAATTTTACAAAATGCAATGCACTCTAGTGGCACACACATTTTATTTCCAAAGTTTCCTGGGTCACTCCAATCTCGGGTGAATGCATTGAGGAGGAGGGTGGTGGTGGTGGTGGTGGTGGTGGTGGTGGTGGTGGTGGTGGTGGTGGTGGTGGTGGTGGTGGTGGTGGTGACTGCTGACAGTGTTTGGAGTAAATAGTACAATTTAATTGTGGGTATATATATCTTTCATTACATTAATTATATTGTGATCTACCATACTGTTACAAACGCAGATATACTTTATATATATATATATATATATATATATATATATATATATATAATGCATATCATTAACTTAAATAGCTCACACATCAAGAAAACTACTTATTAAGGAAAAACGTGAACAAGATGAGAAAGAAAAACAAATATTATATATATAATATTCGACCAGGGAAAACATAACTTTCTAGATTAATGGGGATAAACATACTCTTGCTTATATCTGGGGGCTTGAATTGAGCTTTTGTGAGACTTTTCTGAATGTGGTATACGATAAATTGAAAAAATTATTAATATACATAATTCTGCTTAATTATGTACTGGCTACAATGAAGATTTTCTCATCAAACCTAGAATATATCGGTCGTTCTCAAGAGTTTAATAAGTCACTACTCTTTATACAGTAGATAAAATGGCTGTATGATAAGAAGAAAGAAAACAGAAACATGGCTTAATCACGGGTTCGATTCATCACTGCTGTGAAAACATTAAACCATTTTCCTTCCATTTAACTTTATTCTGGCTACCATTAGACGATATTATTCATTTAATAAAGGGCCTGCAGCAATTAACAGGCTTCTAACTATCTCACGTAACCCTTTTTACTACCATAGATCCTCCTTTAACTGCGCAACATCGTATAAATATAGATAGAATATAAGCCGAGATGCCCTCTAAATTGAATGAATGAATGATCTACCGTTAGAAACCCAAAGGTAAAAAAAAAAAAAAAAAAAAAAAAAAAAAATATATATATATATATAACGAAAGGTAAATTAAAGAAAACAGAAAACGTAAATATAAGGGAAGGGTATATTAAGGGATGTTACCGGTTTTTTTTTTATCTTTCTTTCCTTCTCTCTCTTTCTCTGGCTTGTATCCATTCGGCCCCATTCAGCCAACTTTTTTAAGACGTTTATCCTCATCCAGGTATCGATTTCTTCCTGGCGAGCGATAGCGAGCCAGCATGGTATGGAGAAATCCGGCTTCGCCGGAGAAATTTTTCTATCGAAAAATGTACAATTTTAACTTGATGTCAAAACAAAAATATATATATGCTGGCTTGCTACCGCTCGCCAGGAAAATATTGACACCTGGATGGGGGTAAACGTCTTAAAGCAGTAGGCTGAATGGGGCCGAATGGATACAAGCCAAAGAGAGAGGGAAAGACAGAGAGAAAAAAGCGAGTTGGGCTCCCTTAAAGAAAAATGTATCCTCGTGACCAAGCCGATATATCTAGAGTGTTGCCGACTAACATTCTCTCGGTCTGGTGGGTTCTGTGCTCTGGGTGATGTATGTGGGTGTTCAGGGCTCACTTATTCTGATAATAGCTACTAGAAAAAGAGAGAACGCTAAAGTATATATGTATGGTTAGATAGATAGATAGATAGATAGATAGATAGATAGGTAGGTAGATGTATAGATAGATGGATCGATTGCAGTTTGTATATATATATTTTTTTTTTTTTAAAGTGACAATGAACGGAGGAAGGAAAAACACAGATAAAACAAAAAGGTCCATGTGCCTAAAGGCATCCTCCATTCATGAAATGTTTGTAACAACTGGATTTAAACATTTGTAGATTGTAAGTTTGTGGAAAGCAATTCGAGGGAAGTGAATTCCAAAGAGTAGTAGCTCTGAGGATAAATGAATTCTGATAAGCAGAAGTTCTGCATTGTGGAGGAGAAAGTGTAAATTCATGGGCACTCAGCTGCCCTAGTTCTACAGGGAAAGATGTGGAGAGGCGGCACAATTGAAGCAAGTTCCTCGGAACAATTGCTGTGAAAATATCTGTAGAATAATGCAAGGGATGCAACGTTTCTTCGTATGGATAATGTAGGAAGGTCCTGTGTGATTGCAGGGTTATTGATTAATCTAATAGCTTTATTTTGAATTTTGTCCAACTGCCTCAATGCAACCACTCCACTTCCACCCCTCAGAGGTGAACAGTAATCCATCTGAGAACGCACATGACTTTTATATATTACGGCCAACTGCTCGTCAGTGAAGAATTCTCGAACTCTGTACAGGAGTCCCAGTTTGTTAGAGGCAATCTTAGCAATGCTTCTAACATAATGTGTCCAGCTCAAGTTAGTAGTTAATGTTACACCGAGAATGTCAATACTAGGGGAAGTGGGAATATTTACATCATTAAAAAATTATATGGGAGTCAGTGAGATTCTTCTGTCGGTTAGAAAATTGAATGTACTTGGTTTTCTGTGCATTAAAGGAAACTAGATTCCTTTGTCCCCATTCATTAATTCTAGAAAGGTCCTGGTTCAGAGAAATTGCAGTGTTTATTTTTGAATTTATAAGATCGGGTTGGGTGAAAGAATTGGTAAATGTGAAGGAACTGTGGAGTGTTGAGTCATCTGCGTAGGAATGTATTGGATTATGAGTGGTAGATATGAGATCATTGATATGAATGAGGAACAGAGTTGGGGCCAAAACTGATCCCTGGGGAACACCAGCATTTATTGAGTGAAATTGAGAATAAAGGCCATCTACCATTACACGTATTTTTCTGTTATGAATATAAGAAGAAATTAGTGGAACTAATGGTGCAAGGCCGTAGTGTGACATCTTCGACAATAAGGATTGATGCCAGACTCTATCAAATGCCTTTGATATATCCAGTGCTATTGTATGTGTTTCACCATGTTGGTCTGTAGCTTGGTTGATTTGATGCGTAAGAAGGCAAAGAATGTCTGCGGTTGATCGACATCGTCTAAAACCATATTGCCTATCACTGATTAATTTATTATTCTCAAGATGCTTAATTATGTGATTATTTAATATAATTTCAAAGACTTTACCAAGAGTGGAAGTTATAGCTATTGGTCTGTAGTTTGATGGATCTGAAGAGGCACCTTTTTAGGAACTGGATGGATGTTTGCTTCTTTCCAGGGTACTGGGAAGCATGAGGTATGAGTACACAGACGGAAAAATGTTGCCAATACAGGAGCGAGCACCAAGGAGCAATTCTTAAGTACTATTGGAGGAATTTCATCTGGACCAGGAGCCTTATCTACTGAGAGATTCTGCAAAATAGTTTTGACATGTCTGGTGTGGATCTTAAGTGAGGGAATTTCAGGCGAATTAAAATTAAGTACAGGGACATCTTGATTTATTTCATCTAAGGTTGAGTTGGTGGAGAAAATATCTGCAAGAAGGTTAGCTTTACCTCGTGGGTCACTTACAAGATTGCCAGTCGGAGATTTTAATGGTGGAATGGATGAAGCAGTAGTGAAGTTGGATTTGAATGAGTTAAGAGTAGACCAAAATATTTTGTTATCATTTGGATTATTTAGAAGTTTATTTGCCTGCTTGTGGAGAAAGTTTGATTTAGTTAGGTTTAATACAGTTTTGGCATGATTTCTGATGTATCTAAAGTAATTAAAGGCTTCATGTGTTTTTGATCTTGTGTATGCATTGTAGGCTATTGCTTTTTGTTCAGTTACTCTAGCACAATTTTGGTCAAACCATTTAGGTGAATTAGATCTTTTACTGTACTTTTGATGAAGAATAAAAGTTAAAAAGTATATATATATATATATATAGAGAGAGAGAGAGAGAGAGAGAGAGATGAACTAACAACAAGAAGAGAGTGAGCGTCGACAAGGAAGAAGGAAGGAGGAAAAATGAATGACTTTAAGAAGGAAGCAAAGAAAATAACTCCGATCCCATTTTAGGAAGGAAGGGAGGAAGGGAGGTAGGATGAATGTACCGTTCTTTGACCACGTTCTTGTTGCATCATCGCGTTTTTTGTTGCTGTTGGCTGCGGCGAAGACGGAGACTATTGAGCGATTTAGGTTGTTATTGTTATTGTTGGCTATTCACTATAAGTAGGCCAGATATATTGACACTTAATCTTTTATACTCGAAAAAGACTATATATTTTTTTTCTATTTATATTTTCATTGTTTTAAGCTGGTGAAAAATAGACTTCTTCTTTTCACCTATGACAACATAGGCTTATTTATAGTCAAATATGCCGTTAATTAGAATATATTGGCAATAATACGATGCAGACACTTAGAACTTTCCAATTTTCCTATCAGTTATCGATAAATGAGATGGTAAGGGACTCAAATTTCTGCCATGTTAAAACAAATCGATTATAGTGCATTCGAGTTGACAATTCTACTATTTAGAAAGGGTCAACCCGAAAATATGTGTGGAAATTGACCACCCGTTTGCTCCAGCCCTTTTTTGAGTTACAAGAGATGATGATGATGAGGATGACGATGGCTGGAGTAAAGTAGGAGAGTAGAGTAATTTGGATAGAGGAAGAATAAGTTGAGAAGTGAGAAGTAAAGTAAAAATATTTACAGTTCTTGGCTTGGCTTGATATCTAGAGAAAAGGGTTGAAAGTAGATTGTTTTTATGTGGATTGGAGGATAGGAAAGAAGAGTAATTTGACAGAGGAAGAACAAGCTGAGAAGTGAGAAGTACAGTAGAAGACTGAAAGTTCTTGGGCTTCAGGAGTTCTGGGCTTATTATAGTGAATGAACTGAACACTTTAATGTAAAAGCCCACTCAACGTTTTCTTCCTAGAGTCTTGTTTTTATTTCTCTCTCGTTGATGGTAAATTGCCATGTTCTTACCTTGATTACTTAGCTATTAATGGGAAGTATACGTGTATTTTTCTGAACCCCCTTCCCCTTCATATTTAGCCCCATTTGTTTTCAACTTTTAAGATGTTCGGCCATTTTTTTGTCAATGTTTTTTTTTTTTTTTTTTTTTTTTTCTATGTGATTGAGGGAGGCAAAAGGCATAACTGCCTATAGCGAGTGCCTCCCCCATAGTTGAAAGAGTGACAGGGCCAAAATCAAGGGACGTTCGAGCCAAAATGCCTGGACACACGGAGTTTGAAGCAATTTAAGTCATAGGAAGAGGGAAAGACTGATTCTGGGAGAGAGTTCCAGAGCTCAGATGTTGAGTAGAAGAAGAAAGTTGAGAGTAACGTTTCACTCTTGGGTTGGAGAGTTGCACAGAGTAGGGGTGGGATTGAGTTGCAAGACGGGTACCACGTGCCCTACGTAAAGATGGTGGTATGCACTGGGATAGCTCTGAGGAACACTGATTATTATAGTAGCGATAGAATAGCGAGAGAGATGCAACATTGCGGCGGAGAGAGAGAGATTGCAGAGAGTTGGTGAGTGGACGGGAGTTAATGATACGAAAGGCCTTCCTTTCAACTTTGTCTAGGAGAGCGGTGTGAGAGGAACCTCCCCACACATGTGAACAATACTCAATACAAGGGCGCACTATGCCCCTGTACAGAGCAAGAAGCTGTGCAGGGGAAAAGAACCCCCTAAGGCGGTTGAGCACACCCAGCTTCTGGGAGGCTGCCTTAGCAAGACTGGTAATATGGTCCTTCGTGCCATTTAGGCGTCAATATGTTCCTGGCGAGTGATAGCGAGTCTATAATTTAGGAGGAACCGGCCTTTGGCCGGGACATATTTCTACCGAAAGATGTACTTGTGTTCTTATTACTGATATATATATATATATATATATATATACAGTATATATATATATATACAGTATATATATATATATATATATATATATATATATAACAGTAACAAAAGAAGTCCCCTTAACCCCTTCAGCACAATTACTTCTTTCTACCTTTGATTCTGGCTAAAAGTAGATGGTTTTAAGCAGCTTCAGAAGAACCTATGTTATTCTGAGGGTTTCTGGAGATCGCATTTACCCCTTTCAGTACTAGAGGTAGGTTACATGCTAAATGTTTTTTTTTATTTAATGGTAACCAAAATATGATGAATATTACGTCATCGTGCTGACGGAGTTAAGGAGATTTTGGAGCGATGTATGCTGTTAGTTATGAACACTTGGCAATACTATGACGCAGAGGCAGAGCAGTATCATATTTACCCATTACCTCCTTCTCTACCGGCGACGTCTTTGTACATTTATTCAAGCTATATCTGGACGATTTTGTGCAGTTTAAGAAAGATCTGTGGTGGTAAAATGGTTAAGGGAGATAGTTCGAAGCCTGTTAATTGCTGGCGGTCCTTTATAAACTGAATACAATCGTTTAATAGCAGCAAGAATAAAGTAAACAAGACGTCGCCGGTACAGAAGGGGTTAAAGGAACCGACCTGCCTTTTCTCTCTGGGTTTTATCCATTCGGCCCCATTCAGCCTACTGTTTTAAGACGTTTCTCCCCATTCAAGTATCGATTTTTTCCTGGCGAGCGATAGCGAGCCATCATTGTATGGAGAAATCTGGCTTCGCCGGAGACATTTTTCTACCGAATAATGTACAAATTAAGTCAACTGTCTAAAACATAATCCAAAATATGCTCGCCAGGTGTAAATCGACACCTGGATGAAGATAAACGTCTTAAAACAGTAGGCTGAATGGGGTCGAATGGCTTTTACCCAGAAAGACAAAAAAGCAGGTCGGTCCCCTTAAGAATCGAGGAATCAGTTGCTAAGGGGTTCAGTTTACCGCCAGCTGAAATCAAACCCACTATAGCAGCTATAGTGTATTCGCTGTAAGTAGGCGAGAAACCATGACCTATATCCTCTGTAACTCAAAAAGGGCTATAGCAAATTGGCTGTACGTTTCCACATGTATTCCTTGACTGACTCTTCCCAAATGGTAGGAATATTATCTCGATTATTCTAGTCATTTTTTAGTTACAAAGGTTAGAGGTAATTATTCATCGCCTACTTACAGCGAATAGCATGACCGACATTTAATTTATGAATACATTTATATATTCTTTATTTTTAAGTTTATCGAAATGGGATTGATTATTGCAACTTCATCACCATACAATGTGCGTTTGTTAAGTTTTATGTTTGTATGTTTTATGTTTTTTTATTTCATATTATTTCTTTGCTAAATCTTCAACATTTTATTTGTACGTAGCGATTTTTTGAAGTTCGTTTGTCTTCATAGTGCGGTTTTGGGTTTTGGTTTATTTGTTTTCCAAGTTTCACATTTTAACCCTTTGAGTACCAGCGACGTGTGTTATATTTTAATCTAGCTATATGTATACGATATTATGCAGCCTAGAAAGGAACAGTGGTAGTTAAAAGGGTTGGTTGAGATAGTTTGAAGCCTTATTATTGCTAGAGATCTTTCCTAAGCTGAATGAAATAGTCTAACAGTTGCCAGAATATGATAAAAAGGACGTCCCTGGTACTGAACGGGTTAATATGTTCTCCAAGTCTAAGTCATATGCAAATGTGAACAGCATGAGCTCTCACCGCAGAAATAACCACAACAGCGAGCTTTAGCACTACCGCAGACATCAGTGACATCAACAACAACATAAACAATAACAACACCAACAACAACAATAACAACACCAAAAACAACAACAACAATACCAACAACAACAACACCAAAAACAACAACAACAACAACAACAACAACAACAACACCAACAACAACAATACCAACAACAACAACACCAAAAACAACAACAACAACAACAACAACATAAACAACAACACCAACAACAACAACACCAACAACAACAACACCAAAAACAACAACATAAACAACAACAACACCAACAACAACAACACCAACACCAAAAACAACATCAACAACAACACCAACAACAACACCAACAACACCAACAACAACAACAACAACAACTGCTCTCCTGTAAATCTAGGGTGCGGTGGTAAGTAACAAAAAACGGTGTACGTGAAGTGTGTGCTTCCTGATGGTGACTGTGTGTGTGTGTGTGTGTGTGTGTTCTGATAATGACAGTGTGTGTGTGTGTGTGTGTGTGTGTGTGTGTATGTATGACTGTTGTTTGGTGTTGTTGTCGGTTTGAGGGCGGCGCACCAGCGTGGCCCAGGACTTCGGTCCTAAACTACAATCCAGGAATCCAGGACTGTGACTGGCGATGATGACTGTAAACTGTGTGTGTATGTCTGTTCGTGTATGGTGTGTATGGTGTGCCAATGGTGGCTATAAACTGTGTGTGTGCATATTCGTGTATTGTGTATGTATATTTGACTATACTAATTTTCGGTTTATTGTTCATTGCAGCCCTGAGGCTGAAAATCTACAGATTTTTTCTTAAACCTAGGTACAGTACAAGATTTATTCTACCTTAACTACGAGGTCACATGCGACCTTTGGCGACTGTGAGGTGCCTGCCTTCCCACCAACTACATACGCAGATGCAGTTTGTATTGGTGAGAAGATGTGTAGGCTAACACAGGCAATTATCTCTGTCGCTATGGCCGAAATAACCTTTAAGATTCTGGTGGTGGCTCGAACCCTCGCCTCAGCCAATTGCGGTCAGCGCGAAACACAGCGCTTTAAACCACTGGACCATAGCGACCCGCGTGCGCGCGTATGTGTGTGTGTGTGTCTTTATAAGAGAGAGAGAGAGAGAGGAAAGAAAGAAAGCGAAAACCGAAGTGCGTGTACGTGAGTGTATTACGCAAATGTATTCATATACACAGCCTGCACACACTTTTCGGTCCCTCATAGATCGTCTGGCCTTAAATCTAACCCGTTGCTACAGAAAGCATAGACAGAGAAGCAAATGGCTCTCCGTGAATCCTAGCTGGAGGGAAGAAAGTGAGAAGAAAGCTTTACTGATAAATTCATAGTAAGCCCACCCACATAATGCTATACTGATGATAGTGAGAGGGTTAATGTCATAGTATTACACTCTGTAGTATCAACAGTTCGGCTGGCACAGTTAAGGTTTAGATGTCTTACTTGGCTAGGGGCTGTGTGTGTGTGTGTGTGTGAGGGGGGCTATGTATGTGAGTGTGTGTGTGCGTGAGAGAGAGAGAGGGGTTATATGTGTGTGTGGGGAGGTGGGTTTTGTGTGTGTGTGTGTGTGTGTGCGTATGTGTGTGTGTGTGTGGCTTCCCCTAGTGCTAACCAATTATAAGTTATGTTGTGGTTCCCTTGTCGACCACGATAATGTACTGTGCTGTGCTGTGCTGTGCTGTGCTGTGCTGTGCTGTGCTGTGCTGTGCTGTGCTGTGCTGTGCTGTCAGAACTACTATATGTTTATATTTATTTAAGTCGTTCACGATAATGTGCTAGTATTTTCATATATATATATATATATATATATATATATATATATATATATATATAGATATATATATATATATATATATATATATATATACAGTATATATATATATACTGTATACTGTATATATATATATATTTTTTTTCTATGTGTATGAAGGCGACAAAAGGCAGGTTGCCTGTAACGAGTATCTCCCCCAAAGCCAACAGAGTGACAGAGCCAAATTCAAAGAACGTTGGAGTCAAATTTCTTGGACACACGAAGTTTGAAGCAATTTAAGTCATAGGAAGAAGGAAAGATTGATTGAGGGATAGAGTTCCAGAGTTCACTTGTTGAGTAGAAGAAATATTGAGAAAATTTGTCAATTCGTGGGTTGGAGAGGTGGACATAATAGGAGTAGGACTGTGTTGAAAGGCGGGAACCTCACATTCGCCGCACTGAGAGAGCTCTGAAGAACACTAATTGTTGTAATAGTGATAGAAGACTGAAAGAGATGCAACATTGCGGCGTGTAGAAAGAGATTGTAGGAAACAAGTAAGAGAAAGTGAGTTGATGAGGCAAAATACTTTTGATTCTACTCATTCGAGAAGTGCGGTATGGGTGGAGCCTCCCCACACATGCGAACAATACTCAATACAGGGGTGCACTGTGCCCCGATACAAAGCAAGAAGCTGTGCGGGGATGATGAACCCACGGAGACAGTTGAGCTCACCTAATTTTTGGGCAGCTGGTTTAGCAAGAGGGGTAATGTGATCTTTCCAAGAAAGGTTGGATGAAAAAGATACACCTAGAATATTGAGAGAAGATGAAGGGTTGGGACCCTTGGGTTGTGTATTGTTGAAGAATAGTTAATAGTCTTGTGGAAGATTGTGATGGAGATATAAAGGGAGTAACAGGGTCTTGAAGGTGTTAAAAGTAACAACATTTTCTCCGCCCCAATCAGAAATAATTGATAGATCATAAGATAGGCGTTTTATGGCCTCGTCACGTTTGTTTTGGAGTGCTTGCATGCTGGGTTGATGTGAACAACTATTTGAATGGTGTAACCAACTAACTAATCAACCACCCAACCAATCACTAACTTAACAACCCATCAACCAACCAACCCACCAACCACTATCACCTACCTATGCCGTTATACCCCGAAATCAGATAACTAAGTGATTTTTTTTTGTAGGAGTCTCCGTAAACTACAGTAGAGTGTTGGTTGGGTGTGAGGAGGGGCGCTTGATGGGCATACAGACAGCTGCCACCATCTCCCAACAACACCTGCCCGTCGTTCTCCGTTGTTTCCCTCTTAACCCTTTCAGTACCGGGGCGTCAATTTTATCATATTCTGACTTGATATTAACCTTTTTTTTTGTACCACCGACGTCTTTTATAAAACCGTCTTGGTGGTGTAATGGTTAGAGTGTTTACAAATATGTGTGTGATAACCCAGGTTCGAATCCCGGTGGATCACATAATTATATGCTTTCAAAAATGTAATTGGAGATGTTTGGTGTTGGGATGAAATTAATCAAATATATAATATTATATTCTAGCTATATCTAGACGATTTTGTGCATCTTAGGAAGGATCTATGGTAGTTAAGAGGGTTGATAAAGATAGTTCGAAGCCTTATACATGCTAGAGACCCTTCCTAAACCGAATAAAATCGTTTAATAGTAGCCAGAATATAAGAAAATTGATGTCGACGGTACAGAAGGGGTTAATGATTGTGTGTGTGTGTGTGTGTGCGTGTGTGTGTGTGTGTGTGTGTGTGTGTGTGTGTGTATGTATGTATGTGTGTGTGTGGGTGTGTCCATCAGGCTTAAACAAATACCCTCGAAATAGCTTCGAGAATTTTTTTTACATTTTTCGGTAAAAAATGTCTAGGCCGAAAATCGTCCTTCTAGATATTATTACAGGTTCCCTATCACCCGCCAGGGAGAAAATCAACACGTAAATGCCACGAAAGGTCTTGAATTTGATGAAGAAATGGGGCGAATGGTCTTAAAAGTGCCAAACTAATGGGGGGAACGTCTTAAGGGGAGGTATTTAGTTTGTTCTCTAGACCTCCAGCAAGCTTAAAATTACACCCCCTTGAGTCCCTTCAAGATTAATTTGTAAATTTTTCGGTAGAAAAATTTCCCGGCCGAAGGCCGTTTCTTCTTAAATTACAGGCTCGCTATCGCTCGCCAGGATAAAATCGACACCTGAATGGCACGAAACGTCTTAAAATGGGGCGAAAGTTCTTAAAATCGCCAAACTAACGGGGCGAACGTTTTATAATATCAAAAGCAATGGGGCTAAAATGAGGGAGAAAGGGGTCAAGAAAAAAGATCCCTCTAGTGGAGATCTCCCCTTAACCCTTTGAGGATCATGACGCGTTTTAGCAGTTTCCTGTGGCTATTATTAGACGATCATATACAACTTAGGAAAGACCTCTAGCCATTAAAGGGGTAAGGTCGATCTCCATTAACCCTTTGACTCACGCAGATCCCTCCTTTAAGGGGGGGTCACCGTTTTGTTTTCTTTTCTTTCTCTCCTTTTCTCTCTTTCTCTGGCTTGTATTCATTCGGCCCCATTCAGCCTACTGTTTTAAGACGTTTATCCCCATCCAGGTGTCAATTTCTTCCTGGCGAGCGATAGCAAGCCAGCATTATATGGAGAAATCAGGCTTCGCCGGAGAAATTTACAAATTTAGCTTGCTGTCAACACAAAAATATATATATTGTTTTTTTTTTTTTTTTTTTTTAAAGAGACAATGAACGGAGGAAGGAAAAACACAGATACAACAAAAAGGTCCATGTGCCTAAAGGCATCCTCCATTCATAAAATGTTTGTAACAACTGGATTTAAACATTTGTAGATTGTAAGTTTGTGGAAAGCAATTCGAGGGAAGTGAATTCCAAAGAGTAGTAGCTCTGGGGATAAATGAATTCTGATAAGCAGAAGTTCTGCATTGTGGAGGAGAAAGTGTAAATTCATGGGCGCTCTCAGCTGCCTTAGTTCTACGGGGAAAGATGTGGAGAGGCGGCACAATTGAAGCAAGTTCCTCGGAACAATTGCTGTGAAAATATCTGTAGAATAATGCAAGGGATGCAACGTTTCTTCGTATGGATAATGTAGGAAGGTCCTGTGTGATTGCAGGGTTATTGATTAATCTAATAGCTTTATTTTGAATTTTGTCCAACTGCCTCAATGCAACCCACTCCACTTCCACTCCACAGAGGTGAACAGTAATCCATCTGAGAACGCACATGACTTTTATATATTACGGCCAACTGCTCGTCAGTGAAGAATTCTCGAACTCTGTACAGGAGTCCCAGTTTTTTAGAGGCATTCTTAGCAACGCTTCTAACATAATGTGTCCAGCTCAAGTTAGTAGTTAATGTTACACCGAGAATGTCAATACTAGGGGAAGTGGGAATATTGACATCATTAAAAAATATATGGGAGTCAGTGAGATTCTGTCGGTTAGAAAATTGAATGTACTTGGTTTTCTGTGGATTAAAGGAAACTAGATTCTTTTGTCCCCATCCATTAATTCTAGAAAGGTCTATGCTGGCTCGCTACCGCTCGCCAGGAAAATATTGACACCTGGATGGGGGTAAACGTCTTAAAACAGAAGGCTGAATGGGGCCGAATGGATACAAGCCAAAGATAGAGGGAGAACAAGAGAAAAAAAGCGAGGTGGGCTCCCTTAATGAATCTAATCGTTTATTACTATAGGTAGCGCCAACCAACTTGACAATAATCTTGACCCCTGACCACTCAGTAACTCGAAAGGACCTAGAGCAAACTGGTGGTAAATTTACACACCTATTTCCTGGTGGACTCTTCCCAAATGATAGAAACGTCAGCCCGATTACTTTCATTCATTCCGAGTTATAAGAAGTTAAGGGGTCAAGAATATTGTCAAGTTGGCTGGCGCTACCTATAGCCAGAATAAACTGTCAAAACGCGTTATAATTCTCAAAACTCAAAACTAATGGGGCTAAACACGAGGGTCCAGAAAAGATACCCCCTTATTATTTTGTTTTCTTCAGTTTAGTAATGATCTATCTAAATATAAGTGGACAAAACCTCGTTCCACCGCCACCTGCCTATCCATCATCACTAGGCACCAATATCCCCCTTAACCCTTTCAGTAATATAGCATCACTCCATCTTGTACTGGCTAACATTAGGCGATTGTATTGGCGAGCGATAGCGAGCCTGTAGTTTAAGAGGAACGGCCTTCGGCCGAGACACTTTTTTTCTATCGAAAAATGTACAAATGTATCTTGAAGGAAGGTCTCGGGGGGGGGGGGGGGGGGTATATTTAAGCTTGATGGAGGTCAATAGAGGAAAAAAAAATACTTAATAGATGAATGAATGAGCAAATAAATACTTCCATCCCCCTTAACCATAATAAATACTACCATCCCCCTTAGCCATAATAAATACTACCATCCCCCTTAACCATAATAAATACTACCATCCCCCTTAGCCATAATAAATACTACCATCCCCCTTAACCATAATAAATAAATACTACCATCCCCCTTAACCATAATAAATACTACCATCCCCCTTAACCATAATAAATACTACCATCCCCCTTAGCCATAATAAATACTACCATCCCCCTTAGCCATAATAAATACTACCATCCCTCTTAGCCATAATAAATACTACCATCCCCTTAACCATAATAAATACTACCATCCCCCCTTAGCCATAATAAATACTACCATCCCCCTTAACCATAATAAATACTACCATCCCCCTTAACCATAATAAATACTACCATCCCCCTTAACCATAATAAATACTACCATCCCCCTTAGCCATAATAAATACTACCATCCCCCTTAACCATAATAAATACTACCATCCCCCCTTAGCCATAATAAATACTACCATCCCCCTTAACCATAATAAATACTACCATCCCCCTTAGCCATAATAAATACTACCATCCCCCTTAACCATAATAAATACTACCATCCCCCCTTAGCCATAATAAATACTACCATCCCCCTTAACCATAATAAATACTACCATCCCCCTTAACCATAATAAATACTACCATCCCCCTTAACCATAATAAATACTACATCCCCCTTAGCCATAATAAATACTACCATCCCCTTAAAATACTACCATCCCCCTTAACCATAATAAATACTACCATCCCCCTTAACCATAATAAATACTACCATCCCCCTTAGCCATAATAAATACTACCATCCCCCTTAGCCATAATAAATACTACCAATGGGTTAATAATGTCCACTCGCTCCAACTTTTTGTTCCTATGTGTATGAAGGAGACAAAAGGCAAGTTGCCTGTAACGAGTGTTCCCCCCCAAAGCCAAAATAGTGACAGAGGGCCAAACTGTAGGGACGTTGTGGTCAAAATGTCTGGGCACTCGAAGTTTAGATACGTTTGAGTCATAGGATGAAGGAAAGATTGATCGAGAGAGAGAGAGAGTTCCAGAGTTCATTATACTCGGTTTCATTTCATCTGACGGTAAATTGAATCTCTGTCTGCACATCTGATGTATCGATAACTAACGGAACAATAAGAAACTACTATGTCTCTGCTTCATATTTATAATTAGCACCATATTTCACTACAAAATCTTCAAAACAACTGAACCATCTTGGCGGGAACTTTGCAATTTACCGCCAGTTGAAAAGAAACGGAGGATATTTGAGTAGAAGAAATGTTGTCTCATTCTTGGTTTGGAGAGTTGGACAGAATAGGAATGGCACCCTTTCAGTACCGCATCTTTTTTGTTTTTATTCATGGTAAGTTTTGTCTTCATCTTAAGGGGAGATTTCCACTTGAGGGACTTTTTTTCTTGACTCCTTTCTCCCTCATGTCTAGCCCCCTTGCTTTTGAGATTTTAAGACGCTCGCCCCCTTTAGTTGGCGATTTTAAGAACTTTCGCCCCATTTCTGTCAATTTTAAGAACTTTCGTGCCATTCAGCTGTCGATATTTTCCTGGCGAGCGATAGCGAGCCTGTAATTTAAGAGGAACCGGCCTTCGGCCGGGAATTTTTTCTACCGAAAAATTTACACATTTATCTTGAAAGGGGGTCTAGGGGGTGTAATTTTAAGCTTGATGGAGGTCTATGGAACAAACTAAATACCTCCCCTTAACAATGATCTCTATAAGTATACCAGCAGGGTGTACAGCTGCCATCACCTACCACCTGCCCACCATCAATTTGACCTTGCCCCCACTTTGCTTTTTCCAGTCAATCCAACTTAACGGTATCTACGGCGCGGGTGGCCATTTCCCCGATTTTTGTATATTAAGAACTAAGCAATGACTCCTGGGGAATGAAAGAACATCAAAACCATCTCGGCCTCCAACTATATAAGCCGCGGTGTGCCAATATAGTTTACTTTATTAGGAGATAGGTAGCCTGACCTGGATTCGAACCCACACACTCTAGAGTTGGGCACCTAACCATCCGCTCATGGTCGAGTAGGGTGCTAATTATGAGAACTTGGGAATAATATGACACAGAGACATAGAAGTAACACAGTTGTTTTCATTAAGTACTGATAAATCAGATTCTAAGGGACTTAAGGGGAGGTTTTTAGTTGATTCCCTAGACCTCCATCAAGCTTAAAATTACTCCCCCTTGACCCCCTTTCAAGATAAATTTGTACATTTTTCGGTAGAAAAATGTCCCGGCCGAAGGCCGGTGGCCCTTAAATTACAGGCTCGCTATCGCTCGCCAGGATAAAATCGACACCTAAATGGCACGAATGGTCTTAAAATTGACAGAAATGGGGCGAGGGTTGTTAAAATCGTCAAAATAATGGGGCGAACGTCTTAACATTAGGAAAACAATGGGGCTAAACATGAGGGAGAAAGGAGTCAAGAAAAAAAATCCCTCAAGTGGATATCTCCCCTTAATTTATCATAAGTTGGTAAAAAACCCAGACTACAGTACATTCGTAGCCAAAGTCTCTAGCTCACTCATAAGAATTCAAGGACCCCGTATGTTTTTAAAATTCAAGGACCCCATGTTTTTAAAATTCAAGGACCCCATATGTTTTTAAAATTCAAGGACCCCATATGTTTTTAAAATTCAAGGACCCCATGTTTTTAAAATTCAAGGACCCCATATGTTTTTAAAATTCAAGGACCCCATATGTTTTAAAATTCAAGGACCCCATATCTTTTTAAAATTCAAGGACCCCATATGTTTTTAAAATTCAAGGACCCCATATGTTTTTAAAATTCAAGGACCCCATATGTTTTTAAAATTCAAGGACCCCATATGTTTTTAAAATTCAAGGACCCCATATGTTTTTCTTGACGCAATTATAACTATCTGGATTGAATTTTGAATTAAACTTGCTTTTCAATAAATAGTATATATTTTTTTTCTATGTGCGTGAGGGAGACAAAAGGCAGAACTGCCTGTGGCGAGTGCCTGTACCAGAGTTGAAAGAGTGGCGGGGCCAAAATCAAGAGACGTTCGAGCTAAAATGCCTGAACACACGGAGTTTGAAGCAATTTAAGTCATAGGAAGAGGAAAAGACTGATTCTGGTAGCGAGTTCCAGAGAATAGAAGAAAGATTGAGAATAACGTTTCACTCTTGGGTTGGAGAGTTGCACAGAGTAGGGGTGGGATTGTGGTTGATATTCAATAAACAGTATATATAGTTGTGTAGTTGATGTAAACAAAATATATTCATCAATTCGTTTCCAGTGATTTGATTCCATAAATAGGTGAAATCCAGGAATATTTAAGAGTGGGCTGGCTAGAGACTATGGCATCCGAGTGTACCGTCCGTTCCACCCACCTGCTCTGTCAACTACGTCATCATTACCCTTAACCCTTTCATTACCCTTGGCGCCAGGTTGTTATTCTGGTGGCCATTAGACCCTTTTTTGTATTCAGCTTAGCGAGGACTACTAGTTGCAAATGTCTCGTTCGCCACCTGCGTAATACCAATGCCACAATTTTCCTTAAGGGGAGATTTCCACCTGGAGGATTTTTTTCTGAACCTCTTTCTCTCTCATGTTTAGCCCCATTGCTTGTGAGATTTAAAGACGCTTGCCCCATTAGTTTGGCGATTTTAAGAACCCTCGCCCCATTTCTGTCAATTTTAAGATCATTCGTGCCATTTAGGTGTCGATTTTTCCCTGGCGAGCGATAGCGAGCCTGTAATTTAAGGGGCACCGGCCTTCGGCCGGGAAATTTTTCTACCGAAAAAGGTACAAAATTATCTTGAAAGGGGGTCAAGGGGAAGTAATTTTAAGCTTGATGGAAGTCTAGGGAATCAACTAAAAACCTCCCCTTAAGGGGGTAGTGCTTGGTTTTTGGTCTATATATTTATTTAATCATTTATTTTGTATTTTCTTCGCTGTACCTCCACCAAGTTTCGAAAAAACACCCCCTAGACCCCCTTTCTAGATAAATTTGTACATTTTTCGGTAGAAAAATGTCCCGGCCAAAGATCGGTTCCCTCTTAAATTACAGGCTCGCTATCGCTAGCCAGGAAATAATCGACACCTAAATGGCTCGAAAGATCTTAAAATTGACAGAAATGGGGCGAAAGTTCTTAAAATCGCCAAACTAATGGGGCGAACGTCTTAAAATCTCAAAAGCCATGAGGCTAAACACGAGGGAGAAAGCGGTCCAGAAAAAAAAATCCCTCAAGTGGAAATCTCCCATTAATTAACCCTTGGCGTCAGGTTAGTATTCTGGTGTCCATTTTTTTTTTTTTTTTTTTTTTTTTTTTTTTTTTTTATGTCCATTAGACGTGTTTTGTTATTCAGCTTAGCAAGGACTACTGGATGCAATAATCTCGTTCACCACCTGCGTATCACCTAAGTCACGATTTCCCTTAACCCTTTTTTATTGGGATGTCGTGTTTCTTTTGTTTTTACCATTCTGGCTATTATTTGAAGTTCATATTCAGCTTAGCAAGGACGTCTAGTACTAAACGGGAATCCAATTTTGTCCACCACCTGCCTATCATCAACTAAGCCGCAATTTGACCTGCTTTTTGTTATTTCTGTCCTTTTCTCTCTTTCTCTGGCTTGTATCCATTCGGCCCCATTCAGCCAACTATTTTAAGACGTTTATCCCCATCTAGGTGTCGATTTCTTCCTGACGAACGATAGCGAGCCAGCATTATAATTATGAAGAAATCCGGCTTCGCCGGAGTAATTTTGTTATCGAAAAATGTACAAATTTAGCCTGCTGTCAAACAAAAATAAAAAATATGCTGGCTCGCTATCGCTCACCAGTAAAAAATTGACACCTGGATGGGGATAAACGTCTTAAAACAGTAGGCTGAATGGGGCCAAATGGATACAAGCCAGAGAAAGATAGAAAAGGACAGAACAAAAACAGGTGACCCCCCTTAACCCCTTCTGTACCGATGATGACGTCTTTGTTTGTATTCTGGGTAACATTAGACGTTTTGTATTCTGGGTAACATTAGACGTTTTGTATTCTGGGTAACATTAGACGTTTTGTATTCTGGGTAACATTAGACGTTTTGTAGTCTGGGTAACATTAGACGTTTTGTATTCTGGGTAACATTAGACGTTTTGTATTCTGGGTAACATTAGACGTTTTGTATTCTGGGTAACATTAGACGTTTTGTATTCTGGGTAACATTAGACGTTTTGTATTCTGGGTAACATTAGACGTTTTTTTGTATTCTGGGTAACATTAGACGTTTTTATCCAGCTTAGCAAGGACTTCTAGTAATATTATATTTGTTCACCAACCAACCTCACTTCTAAACGCAATTAATGAAGTCAACAAATACATGTGGTATTCCAAGGACTCGAACCTAGGGAATCCAATTTTGTCTCCCCCCCCCCCCCCCCCCCGCTTATCATCTAAAAAACAATTTCCTCAACCCTTCCATTGCGTTGGCGTGTATATTCTTTGCATGGTGGATAGTGTGAGAAGATTCTATTCAGCTTAGCAAGGACGTCTAGTGATACAAGGGGGTCAGATCTTGTCCACCACCACCTGCCAGCCATCATCATCATCTAAGTCACGTTTATCCATGGCGAAGGCGGTGTCACACGAGCGATTTTTGCGTCAATTTTGTTTTTGCGTCATTTTTTTTGTTTACGGTCATTTGTAGTGTGGCAGCTTCAAAGTTAAGGGGAGACAGACCGTTTTTCTGGACCCCCCCTTCTCCCTAATGTTTAGCCCCACTAGTTTTGAGAATTTAAGACGTTGGTTCCATTAGTTTGGGGATTTTATGACCTTTCACCCCATTTCTTTATCAATATTAGGACCCTTCGTGCCTTTTATGTGTCGATTTCTTTCTGGCGAGCGATAGCGAGCCTGTAATTTTAGAAGGAATCGGCCTTTGGCCGAAAAAATGTACAAATCTATCTTGAAGGGGGGTCTAGGGGGTGTTTTTCTAAGCTTGATGGAGGTCTAGGGAGGAAACTAAAAAATAAATGAATACACGAATTAATAGACCAAACAAACAGCCACTGTCCCCTTAAGTTCCATAAGAATTAAGCGACCTAACATAATACATTTCGTATTTTCTTTTGGCTAACATTAGATGATTTTTTTTTTTTTTTTAAATTTAGGAATGACCGCTCGAAATAGAAGGGAGTAAACCCAATCTCGACCATCAACCACACTGTACCCCTACTGTACCCCTACTGTACCCCTACTTTACCCCTACTGTACCCCTACTTTACCCCTACTTTACCCCTACTTTACCCCTACTGTACCCCTACTTTACCCCTACTGTACCCCTACTTTACCCCTACTGTACCCCTACTGTACCCCTACTTTACCCCTACTTTACCCCTACTTTACCCCTACTGTACCCCTACTTTACCCCTACTGTACCCCTACTTTACCCCTACTGTACCCCTACTTTAACCCTACTTTACCCCTACTGTACCCCTACTTTACCCCTACTGTACCCCTACTGTACCCCTACTTTACCCCTCATTTATCTTATTCTGGCAAACAATGGACGATTTTATGTAGCTTACGAAAGACCTCTTATTAATAAAGGGGAATATCGGCCCCCAACTTCCCTTACACCCATTTGTTCACTCGTTTACGCGTTTCTTTTCTGGTTTCTGGCGATGTTTAGACGATTTTATTCAGATTAGAAAGGGTATATCGAAATAGGAGGGTTAATTGAGATAGTCTTTACCCTTTATAATTAACACAGATCCTTCTTAGGCTGTATACAATCGTCTAATGCTAATCAACATTCAAAACGTGTCATGGTCCTCAAGGGGATAAGGCTTTCAGTGTGATGTTCATTCATGTTTCTTTATACATAATGTTTAGTTTCCTCCCTAGACCTCCACCAAGCTTAAAGAACAATACATGCCCAAGACCCTCCTTTAAGATAAATTTGTACATTTTTTGATAGAAAACTTTCCCGGCCGATAGCCGGATCCTCTTAAACTAGAGGCTCGCTATTGCTCGCCAGGAACAAAATTGGCACTTAAATGACACGAAAAGTCTAAATATTGACAAATAAATGGGGCGAAATGTCTTAACATCTCCAAACTAATGGGTCATACGTCTTAAATTCTGAACACTAATGGGGCTAAACAGGAGGAAGAAGGGGGAGCAGAAAAACGACCCATCTCCTCTTAACACTTTCAGTACATTGTCGCCTTTCTCCCTCTTCTTAACATTAGAGGATTTTACTCAGTTTAAGAAAGACCTCTTCTGCTAATTCACCACTGCAATCATTTACGTTGGGGGTATATTTTCGCTTAATGGACTGTTTTTTCTGGACCACGTTCTCCCTCATGTTTCGCCCCATTAACGAGATTTCAAGACGTTCACCCAATTAGTTTGTCGATTTTAAAACCTTTCCTGCCTTTTAGTTGTCGATTATTTCCTGGCGAGCGATAACGAATCTCCAATTTTGGAGGATTCGGCCTTAGGCCGGAACATTTTTCTAACAAAGAAATGGACAAATTTGGAATATTTTGCAATATTGTATATTTTGTAATAATGTGATGCTAAGTGGTGTTCCTGTTATTGGTGAAGTTGCCTTGGGAACCAGCAGCTGTTCTTGGAGCGTACAGGCGGGTTCAAAAGTTTGGTAGACAGTTTATTGAGGTTTTTAAGGGGATTCTGTCTGCTTGTCTGTCTAGTACATTTACGCTCTTTCTTTTTCTTTCTTTATTTCACTCATTAGCTTATGCTCACACTCACTCTTTCTCTCTCATTCACACACACACATACACACACATTAACACTTACTCTCTCTCTCTCTCATTCACATGTACTCTATTTCATACACGAACACCCGTACTTTCTCTCTGTCACACACACACACACACACACACATACACTGACTCTTACTCATTCATTCTCTCTCTCTCTCTTAGCTTATACGAATAAACATATCTTTTACCTCAACCCTTTCAGTATTCCGTATTGGCACGTGGCTGTACAAACACACAGACTCCTCTTGCTTGCAGCTGCTGGACATCTCGTAAACCTTATCTAGTAACAGCGGAGATAAAGCAAGCGATATTGGTAGTTGTTGTTACATAACGCTAAATAATAACAAATAGGAAGGTTCACAGTTAGCTATAATATCAGGTACGGTATATATAGTTCACAGCTATAATATCAGGTACGGTATATTTAGTTCACAGTTAGCTATAATATCAGGTACGGTATATATAGTTCACAGTTAACTATAATATCAGGTACGGTATATATAGTTCACAGCTATAATATCAGGTACGGTATATTTAGTTCACAGTTAGCTATAATATCAGGTACGGTATATATAGTTCACAGTTAACTATAATATCAGGTACGGTATATATAGTTCACAGCTATAATATCAGGTACGGTATATTTAGTTCACAGTTAGCTATAATATCAGGTACGGTATATATAGTTCACAGTTAACTATAATATCAGGTACGGTATATATAGTTCACAGCTATAATATCAGGTACGGTATATTTAGTTCACAGTTAGCTATAATATCAGGTACGGTATATATAGTTCACAGTTAGCTATAATATCAGGTACGGTATATATAGTTCACAGTTAGCTATAATATCAGGTACGGTATATATAGTTTAAGGGGAGATGGACGCATTTATTTACCAATATATTCACCTGAAAAAAATCGACACCTAAATTGCACGAAAGGTCTTAGTATTGAAACTATTGATAAATAAATGGGGTGAAAGGTCTTAAACTCACCAAACTAATGGGGAGAACGTCTTAAAATCTGAAAGCTAATGAAGCTAAACATGAGGAAGAAGGGGGAGTCCGAAAACAGAGACCATCCCCATTTATCTCCTGCTAGTCAAGGTTCTAGGTGTGCTATAGAATCAAGCAGGACATAGCCATACTATAACACTCAATAGTCTATGTCATATTATGGATGGTCTCGATAAGCTGTCCTGTTCTAGTTACAATTAGTTAGTTAACCCATTCAGTACCGAGGACGTCCTTTTCATCGTATTCTGGCAAACTATTAGACGATTTTATTCAGCTTAGGAAGGACCTCTAGCAATAATAAGGCTTCAAACTATCTCAACCGACCCATTTAACTACCAGAGATCCTTCCTAAGCTGCACACTATCGCCTAAATATAGCTACATTAAAATATAACACGTCGCTGGTACTCAAAGGGTTAAAATAGGACTTCACAGGCTATTAACCCTTCTGGATTATTAAGCCAGCACACTGTAAGTCAAGAATAGCGTCAGGACTGGAGCCCCTTTTCGAGAACCCCAGTCTCTTGTTCTGTTCTGTTGATATGTTATGTTGTTACCTCCTCCCAGCTAAGTTGGAGGAGGTTATGTTTTTTCCTCTGTTTGTTTGTCTGTTTGTCTGGTTGTACAGTCGCGCTAATAAGTGATGTCTCGGCACCAAGTATGTTTTGATCAATAATTGGTATCAGCAATATTTACACATGATTTCTTCTTTTTGAGTGAGATCGACAAACATATTCCTACACTTACCCACCCTATTCAACATCAGACAGACATTAATACAGCACAGAGCGAGCCAAACGTAATGGCAGCTGACTTATTAGCGCCACTGTACACAAGATATCTAAAAAAGTTATTAACAGATTTTCACGAAAGTTGGTGGGCAGATAGGATATACACCAAGGAAAGGAGGAAGGGATTCATTTAGGAGGCGATCGGTAGAGCGCATACCTCGAGATGAGTCGTTTTTATGCCCCCCCCCCTCTCTTCCTTGATGTTTAGCTTCATTAGTTTTCAGTTTTTCAGACGTTTGGCCCATTAGTTTGGCGATTTTATGACTTCGCCCCATTTCTTTGTCAATATTAAGACCCTTAGTGCCATTTAGGTGTCTATTTTTTCCTGGCGAGCGATAGCGAGCCTGTAATTATAGAGGAGTCGGCCTTCGGCCGGGACATTTTTCCTATCGAAAAATGTACAAATTTATCTTGAAGGGGGGTTTTGAGGTGTTTTTTTAAGCTTGATGGAGGTCTAGGGAGGAAACTATAATAATAACGAAAAGATACATAAATAATCAAATATATACACCCATCCCCCCTTTAATACACTACAGATATTTATATATATATATATTCAGATGGTAAAACTACACTGGGGCTTGTCGATGCCATTACATATATTTACCTGATCTAATATACTGTATAATAATAACGATGGTCACAATAATACTGAGAAACATAAACAAGCGTACACACACACACACACACACACACACACACACACACACAGGAGGACGAGAAGGAGAAGGAGGAGGGGGGGGGGGGGACGAGAGGGAGGAAAGGGAAAGGGGAGGGGAGGGGGGAGAGAGAGAGGGAGGCGGGGGGGAGAGAGAATTAGGAGGGGGAGTTGGCGAAGAAGAGGGATTAAACACGAGGAAAAGAAAACATAGTACAACATATAAAAGTAGCAACTGTAAACTGGTGTATAGCAATGTGGATGGTTTAATATCCAAAACATTGGAGATTGGTGACCTCATAAAACAAGAAAAGCCCATGATAATGTGTTTATGTGAAACCAAATTAAATAAAGATATGAGTTTGGAAGTGATGGGATGGGAAAACTATAATTTGTGGAGAAGGGATAGGAAGGGCAAGATGGGTGGAGGAGTATTAATCATTACACACAATAAATTAAAAGTTAAAATGATAGATTTACAAAACAATATAGCAGAAATGATAGAAGTGGAAGTAATTAATGTAAATAATGAAAAAACTGATATTGCGGTAGCATATATGCCACCATATACGAGGCCTGGAAAGAGGAAGAATACCAAGGATTAAAAAAGGAGATGATCAAAACTATGGAACACTTATTTCGCAGAAACAACGAGTTAATATTGGTAGGGGATTTTAATTGTAGAGAGGTTAATTGGGAGGAGGGAGACGCAGGCAGTAATATGAGTTCTTGGGGGAATGTACTACTAGACTTGGTTACAGAAAACCTGCTAATTCAGAATATTAAGGAAAACACAAGAAGAAGGGGTAAAGGTGAATCGTCTAGATTAGACTTGGTGTTTACAAGAGATCCAGATATGATTACAAATACTAAATACCTACCTCCGCTGGGAAATAGTGATCATGTGGTAATTGAAATGGAAATCCTGATGGGTTATCCAACAATGCTAGAGAGAGAAGAACATAAAGAAAGGAGATTGAACTATGGGAAAGCAGATTTTAAGCTATTAAAAAGTTGCTTCAGGGATGCAGACTGGAGTGAAATTGAACAGAAAAACAATGTTAATGATAAATACTGTGTGTTTAAAAACATTTATGATGATATTGTAAACAGGTATGTGCCAAGACAAGGAAATAAGACTGAAAAGATAAAAGACTGGTTTAATGATAAATGTAGAATAGCTAGGGATAAGAGAAATAAGGCATGGAACATTAGCCAGAAGAAGGAGAAATGAACAGACCTGGAATATATATAGGAAGCTAAGGAACGAGTATGTCAGAATTAGGAAACAGGAAGCAAGAAATTATGAAAAAAACATTGTGGAAAAATGTGTAAGTGATCCCAAATTGTTCTACAGGTATGTAAATAGCAAAATGAAGGTTAAGGACAAAATAATGAAGCTGAGGGAAGGAGACAATATTTATGAGGGTGATGAGAAGATATGTGAGGTTATGAATAATACATTACATTCAGTTTATGCTATGGATGATTTTTTTTTAGAACCAAAGATTATATACCAAAATGATGACAAATTGGGGGATATTATCTTTCAACCAGAGGAACTACTAGAACTTATGAAGGGACTAGATGTGAGAAAATCTATGGGCCCAGACAATATAGCAGGATGGATTCTAAAAGAATGTGCTGAGGAATTGGTAAAACCTATATATGAAATAATTAAGTACTCTATTGAAGTTGGAAAATTACCACTAGACTGGAAAAGGGCTAATGTAGTAGCAATCTACAAAGGTGGGAGTAGGGAGCAGCCGCTAAACTATAGACCAGTGTCACTGACAAGTGTTGTTTGTAAAATGTGTGAGAAGATTATTAAGAAAAGATGGATAAAGTACTTGGAAGAAAATAATTTACTTACTGTAAGACAATTTGGATTCAGAGAGGGAAAATCATGTGTTACTAATCTGCTGAGCTTTTATGATAGGATGATAGATATACTACAAGAGAGAGAAGGATGGGCGGACTGTGTGTATCTTGATATAAAGAAGGCCTTTGACAGAGTTCCTCATAGTAGACTTAGATGGAAGTTGAAGAAGTTTGGAGGGGTTCAGGGTAATTTGTTAAAGTGGATGGAGGACTATCTCTCGGGAAGACAGATGAGAACCATGATAAGAGACAGCTTATCAACATGGAGGGATGTTACAAGCGGAGTTCCACAGGGATCAGTGTTGGCCCCAATTATGTTTCTGGTCTATATAAATGACATGCCAGACGAAATACATGCATACATGAATATGTTTGCTGACGATGCAAAAATTATGAAACATATAGTGGACGAAAACAGTTGTAGAGAGCTACAGAGTGATCTGGATAAGATAGACCGATGGAGCAAGATATGGAAATTAGATTTTAACAAATATAAATGTCATGTGATGGAAGGGGGTGTGAGTAAAAGAAGACCTCATTGGGAATATAAACTAGGAGAATGCACGATTAACTCCTCAGAGAAAGAAAAGGACTTGGGCATTATAATACAGGGAGATCTTTCCCCCGAGAGCCATATTAACAAAATTGTGGGAGAAGCTTATGGCCTGTTGAATAAAGTAAAAATAGCATTCAACTATTTGAATGAAGAGATGCTAGTAAATATAATAAAATCAATGGTGAGACCTAAATTGGAATATGCGGCAGTGGTGTGGTCACCCCATCTTAAAAAACACATAATTAAGTTGGAGAAAGTACAGAGAGCTGCAACGAAGATGATTCCAGAACTAAGAGAACTGACATATGAAGAGAGATTAGAGAGATTGAATTTGCCAACTCTAAGTGAGAGAAGAGAAAGAGGGGATATGATTATGATGTATAAATGTGTTAGGGGATTGGAAAGGATAGACAAGGAGGACTTTATCGAGGGAGATAAACGGAGGACTAGAGGACATAGTTGCAAGTTAAAGAAAGGCAGATGTAAAGGAGATGTGAGGAAATTCAGCTTTCCATATAGAAGTATTAATATGTGGAACCAGTTGGATGATGAAGTGGTGGGTGCGGGGAATATCCAAATTTTTAAAGCCAAATTAGATAACAGAATCTTTGGGGGCGGGACAATACGAGCCTAAAAACTCAAATCCTGTATAATACAATTAGGTGAGTACAAATAGGTGAGTACACACACACACACACACACACACACACACACACACACACACACACACACACACACACACACTAGATGCAGTCTAACGTGTAAATCAAATGTTCAATGTGTCAATTACTCTGTTGCACCTTTCATTAGTATATATATGTTTTGAACGTATTATGTATACATATTCCTCTCATATGTGCATCAATTAGTATGTCAAATTTGTATTTTCAGGCCCTTCCGGCTGCCAATTATCAAAAAACCGTTTACTACTACTACACACACACACATACACACGCGCACACAGAGACATACACACAGACATACACCCACACGTGCAGCAACGCATACACACACACACACACGTACATCAACGCATACACACACCCACACACACACACCCACACGTGCAGCAACGCATACACACACACACACACACATACATTTGTTATCTATCAAACACGCACAGACAAAAGCACACACTGACAAATACGCCTTAACCCCTTCACCACAAGGACGCCTTCTTACCTTTGATTCTGGCTAAAATTAAATGAAATTTATGCAGTTTAAGAAGTACCTATGTTACCAAGAGTGTTTTTGGAGATCGTATTTACCTATTTGGGTCGTCTAAGTGATTACAAACTAAAACAAAAAAAAATAGTCTAAAGCCGGTATCACACGAGCACATTTTCCCTCAACATTTATCCTCAACACTGGTCTGGCAGCTTATGAGGTCAACATTTATAATATTTCTGGCCCCTAAATTTATCTATCATTAGTCTAGTTTCCGATGCCGGTGTAAAATATTCCAGAAATATTGCCAGAAAAATGTGATCATCGAATGTTGACTATAAAAGCTCTCGTGTGATACCGGCTTAATGGTGACCAGAATAGGATGAACATTACTTAATGGTGGTGAAGGGGTTAATTAATGAAGGATGGGAAAGGCGTGGGACCTTCTATTTTATAAGAGTAGTACAGATAAACTAAACTAATACAAGGCAGACAGACACACATACACAGACAAAAACAGCCAGACAGCCGCCCAGACACGTGCCATGGCCCATGTTGTCATGTTAAGGGGGGTCACCTGCCTTTTTCTCTTTTTTGGTTGTATCCATTCGGTCCCATTCAGCCTACTGTTTTAAAACGTTTATCCACATCCAGGTGTCGATTTTTTCGTGGCGAGCGATAGTGAGCCAGCATTTTATGGAGAAATCCGGCTTCGCCGGAGAAATTTTTCTATCGAAAAATGTACAAATTTAACCAGCTGTCTAACTCATTATCGAAAATATGGTGGCTCGCTATCGCTCGCCAGGTATGAATCGACAACTGGCTGGGGATTAACATCTTAAAACAGTTGGCTGAATGGGGCCGAATAAATACGAACCAGAGAGAGGGAAAAAAGCAGTTCACCCTCCTTAAGTATAATTATCCTAGCACCCGCCGCAATGTCGCAGGCAGGAAGGTTATATTGGCAGCTGTTAAAGTGGAGTAACAAGCTGCAGACAGACAGACTATCAGATTATTAGGTATGCAATCAGACAGCCAGACAGATAGACGAGTAGGCATACAATCAGACAGCCAGACAAAGAGACGAGTAGGTATGTAATCAGACAGCCAGACAGACAGACGAGTAGGCAAGCAATCAGACAGACAGACAGACAAACGAGAAGGCAAGCAATCAGACAGCCAGACAGACAAATAGGCATGCAAGCAGACAGCCATACAGACAAATAGGCATGCAATCAGACAGCCATACAGACAAATAGGCATGCAATCAGACAGTCAGACAGACAAATAGGCATGCAATCAGACAGTCAGACAGATAGACGAGTAGGCATGCAATCAGACAGCCATACAAAGAGACGAGTAACAGCCAGACAGATAGATGAGTAGACATGCAATCAGACAGACAGACAGATAGACGAGTAGACATGCAATCAGACAGACAGACAGATAGACGAGTAGACATGCAATCAGACAGACAGACAGATAGACGAGTAGGCATGCAATCAGACAGTCATACAGACAAATAGGCATGCAATCAGACAGTCATACAGACAAATAGGCATGCAATCAGACAGTCATACAGACAAATAGGCATGCAATCAGACAGTCATACAGACAAATAGGCATGCAATCAGACAGTCATACAGACAAATAGGCATGCAATCAGACAGTCATACAGACAAATAGGCATGCAATCAGACAGTCATACAGACAAATAGGCATGCAATCAAACAGTCATACAGACAAATAGGCATGCAATCAGACAGTCATACAGACAAATAGGCATGCAATCAGACAGTCATACAGACAAATAGGCATGCAATCAGACAGTCATACAGACAAATAGGCATGCAATCAGACAGTCATACAGACAAATAGGCATGCAATCAGACAGCCAGACAGACGAGTAGGCATGCAATCATACAGACAGACAGATAGACGAGTAGGCATGCAATCAGACAGACAGACAGATAGACGAGTAGGCATGCAATCAGACAGACAGACAGATAGACGAGTAGGCATGCAATCAGACAGCCATACAAAGAGACGAGTAGGCATGCAATCAGACAGACAGACAGATAGACGAGTAAGCATGCAATCAGACAGACAGACAGATAGACGAGTAGGCATGCAATCAGACAGACAGACAGAAAGACGAGTAGGCATGCAATCAGACAGACAGACAGATAGACGAGTAGGCATGCACTCAGACAACCAGACAGATAGACGAGTAAGCATGCAATCAGACAGACATACAGAAAGACGAGTAAGCATGCAATCAGACAGCCAGACAGACGAATAGGCATGCACTCAGACAGACAGACAGACACATAGGCATGCGCTCAGACAGACAGACAATGATACGCAGATACGCACTATAATGTACAGACAGTCAGACATTCGTAATTATGAACGCATGCACAGAGACAAGATGGTAGACAGATGGATATACAGACATTCTCACTAGATAACACACACACAGATAACACACACACAGATAACACACACACAGATAACACATACACAGATAACACATACACAGATAACACATACACAGATAACACATACACAGATACAGAGAGAGACACACACAATATTTATTAACACACGCTTGCGAAATACACACACACACACACAAACACACCAGCACACGTATTTCGTGTGTACCAGTAACTTATAACCTCTGGAACGCAATATCTCACTTACACACACACACACACACACACACATACAAGCAAGGTCACACACACAGCTGTTCTTGTAGTTTGTTCTAGACTATCAAGCTGCATTGTCAACACCTGCATCTGCCCCCCCCCCCTCCCTATCTCCCTCTCTGATGCATAGGAGGAGACAGGAAGTTTCATATAGTCTTTCTGTTTTCATTTCACCGTAATAGTTTCTTTTTCATGTCTAAGAAGGGGGCAAAATACAAACCCTTAACCCCTTCTTTGCCGCGACGTCCTTTTAACTATATTCTGCCTACTATTAGATTACTTTATTCAGTTTAAAAAGGGCCTTCATCAATTAACAGGCTTCGAACTATCTACCTAAACCCTTATTACTACCACAGGTCATTGTTAAGCTGCTGAAAATAGTTTAAATATAGTAAGACAATCATAAAACAGATGTCGCCGGTACAGAAGGGGTTAATAGTATCTCTGCTTTCGGCTGACGGTCAAAATGTCTTTTATATGTGTTAAGCCGCTGTCACACGAGCGCTTTTTCCGTCAATTTTCCATGAGCAAGTTTTTTCTCGTATTATTTCGGGACATTTTCGCACTGGTATCGGTAACTAGACTGAAGGTGAATTATGTTAGCCGGATGAACTCTGACACAGTGTACTGTGTATGTATATACAGTATATATATACGGTGTATATATACTGTATATATATATTTTTTTTTACCATTTTCTTGCTGATCCCCCCTGACCATCTTTATGGGTTTCCGAAGCTGGTTATATGGAGAAATTCGGCTTCGCCGGAGACATTTTTCTATTGAGAAATGTACAAATTTAGCCTGCTGTCAAAACAAAAATATATATAATATTGACACCTGGATGGGGGTAAGCGTCTTAAAACAGTAGGCTGAATGGGGCCGAATGGATACAAGCCAAAGAGAGAGGGAGAGAAAGAAAAAAAAAAGCGAGGTTGGCCCCCTTAACCCTTTTTATGGTTCATGGTAGGCTCCTTATATATAGTTATGTGGTTCATGGTAGGCTCCTTATATATAGTTATGTGGTTCATGGTAGGCTCCTTATATATAGTTTTGTGGTTCATGGTAGGCTCCTTATACTGTATATAGTTAGTTTTGTGGTTCATGGTAGGCTCCTTATATATAGTTTTGTGGTTCATGGTAGGCTCCTTATATATAGTTTTGTGGTTCATGGTAGGCTCCTTATATATAGTTATGTGGTTCATGGTAGGCTCCTTATATATAGTTTTGTGGTTCATGGTAGGCTCCTTATATATAGTTTTGTGGTTCATGGTAGGCTCCTTATATATAGTTATGTGGTTCATGGTAGGCTCCTTATATATAGTTTTGTGGTTCATGGTAGGCTCCTTATACTGTATATAGTTAGTTTTGTGGTTCATGGTAGGCTCCTTATATATAGTTTTGTGGTTCATGGTAGGCTCCTTATACTGTATATAGTTAGTTTTGTGGTTCATGGTAGGCTCCTTATATATAGTTATGTGGTTCATGGTAGGCTCCTTATATATAGTTTTGTGGTTCATGGTAGGCTCCTTATATATAGTTTTGTGGTTCATGGTAGGCTCCTTATATATAGTTTTGTGGTTCATGGTAGGCTCCTTATATATAGTTTTGTGGTTCATGGTAGGCTCCTTATATATAGTTATGTGGTTCATGGTAGGCTCCTTATATATAGTTTTGTGGTTCATGGTAGGCTCCTTATATATAGTTTTGTGGTTCATGGTAGGCTCCTTATATATAGTTATGTGGTTCATGGTAGGCTCCTTATATATAGTTTTGTGGTTCATGGTAGGCTCCTTATACTGTATATAGTTAGTTTTGTGGTTCATGGTAGGCTCCTTATATATAGTTTTGTGGTTCATGGTAGGCTCCTTATACTGTAAATAGTTAGTTTTGTGGTTCATGGTAGGCTCCTTATATAGTTATGTGGTTCATGGTAGGCTCCTTATATATAGTTTTGTGGTTCATGGTAGGCTCCTTATATATAGTTTTGTGGTTCATGGTAGGCTCCTTATATATAGTTTTGTGGTTCATGGTAGGCTCCTTATATATAGTTTTGTGGTTCATGGTAGGCTCCTTATATATAGTTTTGTGGTTCATGGTAGGCTCCTTATATATAGTTTTGTGGTTCATGGTAGGCTCCTTATATATAGTTTTGTGGTTCATGGTAGGCTCCTTATATATAGTTTTGTGGTTCATGGTAGGCTCCTTATATATAGTTTTGTGGTTCATGGTAGGCTCCTTATATATAGTTTTGTGGTTCATGGTAGGCTCCTTATATATAGTTTTGTGGTTCATGGTAGGCTCCTTATATATAGTTTTGTGGTTCATGGTAGGCTCCTTATATATAGTTTTGTGGTTCATGGTAGGCTCCTTATATATAGTTTTGTGGTTCATGGTAGGCTCCTTATATATAGTTATTTAGGGAATATTATAGACCCTCATTGACCATTGGCTAGATTCAGTGTATTTTAATGTATGTGTGTGTGTGTGTGTGTGTGTGTGTGTGTGTGTGTGTGTGTGTGTGTGTGTGTGTGTTTGTGTCAGTGGGTCAGGGGGTAGAAGTCTCAGTGGGTGTATGTGTGTCTGTCTGTCTGTCTCTATGTATGTATGTATGTATGTATGTATGTATGTATGTTAGTATGTGTGTGTATGTATAGCTACTGACAAAGGTATGAATTAGTATGTGTATATATGTGTATGTATGTATATGTATGCAAGTTCGTTATTGCGTGTATGTGCGTGTGTGTGTGTGTGTGCGTGTGTGTGTGTGTGTGTGTGTATGTGTGTGTAGTAGCGTCTGTCCGTTTTGGCCACACGTCCTATCGCCAGGAAAGTATTTATTTATGCCGACAACAAGCACGTGGCAGCAATTACGAGAGAGACAAAAAGTGGGTCCTCGAATATCTGGGGGGTTGTGATGAGTGGGGCGATAGGAGACAATGAGAGAGAGAGAGAGAGAGAGAGAGAGAGAGAGAGAGAGAGAGAGAGAGAGAGAGAGAGAGAGAGAGAGAGAGAGAGAGAGAGAGAGAGAGAGAGAGCGAGAGAGTTTGATAAATAGATATAATAATAGATACATTGATATAAAGATGGATAAATAGATAGCTAGCTAGATAGATAGATAGATGTATAGATAGATAGATAGGTAGATATACAAAGTGAGTGAATGAGAGAGAGCATTCGAGTTAGAGAGAGAGAGAGAGAGAGAGAGAGAGAGAGAGAGAGAGAGAGAGAGAGAGAGAGAGAGAGAGAGCAGGTGTTGACGTCCCAGCTTCCCTGCAATCCCGTACTCCAAATCCTGACAAATGTAGGTTAATTTTTCCTGCTGAGAGGTTCTTTTCTAGGCCTTTTAAATTCGTCTGTTGTTAGGCTGAGCAAAAATAAAATAGACTGTAATAATACACGCCTAACCCTTTGCAGATTATGACGCATTTTGGCAGTTTACTCTGGCTCTCATTAGATGATTTTATGCAGTTTACGACAGATCTATGGGAATTACAAGGGTAAAGACTATCTCAGTTAACCCTCTGACTTCCATATACCCTTCCTAATTTGAACAAAATCGTCTAATAATAGCCAGAACATAAAACAAAAATGCGTAATGGTATCTTGAAAGAGTTAATAGTAACACGAATGGTACACATAATAAGTGTTTTAATTGTTTAAATGTTATAATCTGAATAGCTAAACTGAAGAACATTGTTTGTGAGTACCATTTTAGTTACAATTAATCGTTTTAATTAATTATTAGTATTATATGAGATGCCGAAGTCTCCAACCAGGGTGCAGAAACACCAGTAAAATGAATCCACACAAAACACCCGGAGGCACTGGAGAGAGACTACGGCAACTTAGGAAAAAATAAAAACATATACTGTATACTGTACTGTACATATACACATATTAAACACAGATAACATATTATGCAGTGGAGGATATCAAGTATAAATATAATACAATAAAATAGAATAAAATAAGTTTAAAAATTAGAATTAATGCTGCAAAAAAGCATTAACTCTAGACTTAAAAATGGAGATATGAGCTGAATTGACTAGCTCATTTGGCAACTTATTCCACAAGTCAACCATGGCCGGCACAAAACACCGTGAAAACTGTGTAGTAGAAAAATTAACACGGCTCATGGCAAGATCAATAAGATTGCTTGTGAATCTAGTTGCACGAGCCGGGACATAGGGCCCAGGCAGAACCCCTTGTAAGGGATGCTGAGGGTTGTTAAAAACTTTATATAAAAGACTAAGGGCACCAACTTTACGTCGATGACACAGATCAAGAGACAAATGAGGTAGAATAAAACTGATGGAATTTAGCGACCTGTCAAGCAACTTGAGATGGCAGTCAGCTGCTGACAACCAGACAGGTGAGCAGTACTCGAAATGTGGCAAAATAAAAGCATAAAAAGACTTGATAACTGTGGCGTCACAAGCAAATGTTTTATAAACCTTGCGAAGCAGACCAAGTTTTTGGGAAATGGAAGAGGAGAAAGAGCGAACATGCTTTTCAAAAGTAAGTTTGGGATCAAGAGTAACTCCTAACAAACGCAGAGTATCCACATTCTCAATTTGCTCGCCAGAAACTTGTAGATAAGGATGGGAAGGATCCAAGGTACGAGATCTGCTGATGATAATGGAGTGTGTTTTACTAGCAGTAAGTTTCATGCCCCAAATTTCACACCATGATGTAATTTTGGCTAAATCCCAATTCAGAGCAGTAGCAATTACGTGTCGATCTATTGGTGATGGAATTGACGCATATAAAGTTGTATCATCAGCATAGGAGATTAGTTTATTTTCAAGCTCGGAACACAGGTCAGCAGTAAAAATAATTAAAAGCAAAGGCCCAAGGACACTGCCTTGTGGAACACCAGAAACAACAGTAACAAAAGGGGAATGACACCCATCAATGACCACAGACTGAGATCTTTTCGTCAAAAAATCTTCAAAGATCCTTAAAAAATTGCCACCAATACCGATGAGCTGTTACTTATACAGAAGTGCTTTATGGTTGACTAAATCAAAAGCAGAACTAAAGTCAATAGCCACGACACGAGACTCATGTCCCTGGTCCAATGAAGATTGCAAGTCATGGGTGAGTATCAGAAGCGCATCACATGTACCCAGTCCCTTACGAAAATCAAACTCGTTTGGTATCAAATTATGACTATTAATAAGAGGAAAGGCGTCTGGACAAAAGCCTCTCATAGAGCTTGGATAGGATAGGTGTAATGGAGATAGGGCGATAGTCATTAGGAGATGATGAGGCAGTATTTCCCTTTGGAATAGGAGTGATAATAGCCTTACGTGTAGTAGAATGGTATATAATAGCATGGTCGTCTATGAACACTGTATTTTTGGGCTGTGGTAGATTAGGGTAACACACACACACTCACATACACACAGACACACACACACACACACACACACACACACACACACACGTACGTGTATATACGTATGTTCTGTATATGAGTAAGTAAATGAATGTGTATATGTACTGTATATCACTTACTCTCATGGTTATTTTATGATAATTTGTATTCTGCACATGCATCATTATTGTATTTATTTATTTTGTTTGTAAACTGAGCTTACCATCCTCATATCTGTACATCTCATGTTCATCCACTAAATTGTAAAATGTGTATTTTCAGCTCATGAGGCTGCCATTCTTTAATAAACCGTTTATTATTATTATTATTATTACACAGTACCGGTGTCTGCCAAGCAATATTGGGGCCGATATGTGTGTGTGTGGATGTGTGTGTGTGTGAGAGAGAGAGAGAGAGAGAGAGAGAGAGAGAGAGAGAGAGAGAGAGATAGAGATAGAGATAGTACACGTGTCTACCGGTGTTTGGGGTGTGGTAATAGACTAGGGTACGAATAGAGGAATGTCCAGGTGTCCCAGGCCTTAACTATACTGCAGATGGTGGTGGTGTGGGGGTGGTATATTGGTGGTGGGGTATTGGTGGTGGGGTATTGGTGGGGGTGATGTGGTGGTGGTGATGACGTATTGGCGGTGGTGGTGGGGGTGGTGTATTGGAATATTGGTGGTGATTATATGTGGTGGAGGTGGTGGTGAAATTTTGTTGTTAATGGTGGTGGTGGTGGTGGTGGTGATTGTAATAGAGGTTGCAATGGTGATGAAGTATTGGTAATGACATTAGTGGTGGTGCTGGTGCAGGTGGTGGTATTGATAGTGGTGAAATATTGGTGATGGTGAGGTATTGGTGAAGGCGGTGCTGTATTGGCGGTAGCGAGGGTTTGGTATCACTGTACATGTGGGGTGTGGTAGACTAGGGTACGAATAAAGGAATGTCCAGGTGGTCCGGCCTTAACTACACTAGGGGAGGTGACGTATTAGTGGTGGTGATGGTGAATGTAATGGTGGTGATAATGATACTGGTGATGGTGGTGGTGGTAGCGGCAATAGTGATGGTGGGTGCAATGGTGGTGATGATGATAGTGGTGATGATCTCCTTGGTGATAACAGTGGTGGTAGTACAAAGGAGTACAAAGGAAATCAAGCAACAACAGATCTAGTGACCCTTCTAGGCTGCTTGTCCTCCAAAACACTGAGGATCAAGTGTCCAAACAGTGGTTTAGAGTGGGTAAGGGAACATTGGAAAGGGAACTACTGCCCTGGAACTAATGTCCGTGGCAGGACTAGGAAGTTAGTAGGGGACATATGGGTTAGTAACTGAGGGGAGGATAAAATAAAGTTATTCATTTACAAACGCAGTCAGTCGCGGGTTTGATGCGAGATATTTGTCTAGGCGGAGTTTAAATGAATCAACGGTGATGCAGTCAATAACGTCTCGGGGACGCCCATTCCACAAGTTGACAACTCGATTGAAGAAGAAATTCTTAAATTCGTGTGAGTTAAAAGATTTACCAATCATTTTGCAACCGTTTCCCCGCGTGTAATTAGATTGGTCGATAGTGAAGTACTTACTACAGTTCATATTGTCGATGCCTTTGATGATTTTGAACACTTGAATTAAGTCACCTCTTAATCTGCGCTGGGTTAAAGGAAATAGATTTAATTCTCTAAGACGCTCTTCGTATGGTTTGTTCTTTAGGCTAGGTATCATTTTGGTAACTCTACGTTGAACTCGTTCTAGCTTGTTTATGTCTTTTTGGTAATAAGGGCACCAGCATTGAACGCAGTATTCCAGAAGAGGGCGGACTAAGGAATTGTAAAGGGTTAGGATAACGTCTTTGGATTTATGTTCAAATGACCTGCCTATAAAGCCAATTATTTTGTTTGCCTTCTTAACAACTTCTGAACATTGTTGACTCGGTTTTAGGTTACTCGATATTGTTACTCCCAGATCGGTTTCTCTGTTTACATTCTTAAGCTGAGTGCCATTCATCGAATAGTTTGCTTTCTCATTTAGGTATCCGATATGTAGTACTTTACATTTATCCGCATTGAAACTCATTTGCCAAATTTGGGCCCAATGTGACAATTTATCTAGATTGTGTTGCATATCGTCAACTTGTTCTTTTGAGAGTACGCTATTTGCAATTTTTGTATCGTCAGCAAATTTTGAGATTGTACAGGTGAGACCCTCATCTATGTCGTTGATGTAAATTAGAAAGAAAATTGGTCCTAGTACCGATCCCTGGGGTACCCCGCTACTTACATTGGTCCATTTAGATGCCTTACCGTTTATGACTACTCTTTGCTTTCTGTCGCTGAGCCAATTTTCTATCCATTTCAACACACCGTCTTGTATTCCATGCGCTTTTAGTTTTAGCAGTAAACGTTTGTGGGAAACTTTGTCAAAGGCCTTTTGAAAATCAAGGTATATAATATCTACAGCTTTACTCTCATCGTAGAGGTTGAGGATATCGTGGAAGAAGTGTAAGAGGTTTGTTAAACAGGAACGTTTTTTACGAAAGCCGTGTTGAGTATCTTTAAGTATGTTATTTTCCTCTAAGTGATTTACGAGTCTGTCTCTTATGACCGTTTCTAGCATTTTACATACAACTGAGGTTAAACTAATTGGACGATAGTTACTGGGTAGGGATTTGCTGCCTTTTTTTAATATCGGTGTTACGTTGGCTATCTTCCACTGATCAGGCATAGTTCCAGACTGCAAGGATTTATTGAATAGTAATGTCAGTGGTTTGGAGAGCTCATCCTTAGCTTCCTTTAGAACTCTAGGCGAGATTGTATCAGGTCCAGGCGTTTTATTTACCTTGAGTTTATCTAAACAATTCAATACTTCTCTCTCTGTAACGGTGATATTGCTTAGAACATCTGAATTATCAATCTGAATCGGCGATGGTGTAGGGATATCACTGAGGTCTTCTGTTGTAAAAACTGATGCAAAGAAGGTATTGAGGGCATTACTCATTTGTACTTCGTCTTTGGTGTATTCTCCATTTTCATCGACTAATGGTCCAACAGTTGAAGTAACTATTTTTTTCTTTCTGATATAACTATAGAATTCTTTCGGGTTTGTTTTACTTTGATTCGCAATATGTAACTCTAGTTTTTTTTTACTTTGCTTAATTAACTTTTTGGCTTTGCGTCGTAGCTCTACAAATTTCACCCGTTCTTCGTCATTTTGTGAGGATTTTAATCTATCATTAGCAAATTTTTTAGCAAGCAGGCAGTTTGAAATATCTTTATTCCACCATTTGGGCTTATTATTATGGCCTGGACGCCGTATTTTCAATGGTATGCAGTCTTGCACTGCTTTTAGGTAAGTGGTTTCGAATAACTTCCAAGATGTATTAATGTCGTTATTGTTAATTAAAAAGCTCCAGTCAGTTTCTTTAAACATAGCTCTAAGTTTATGAAAGTTTGCTTTCTTGAAATTAGGGACTTTTTCGATGCTACTATTTGGTTCGTTACAAGTAAAGTTTAAAGTGAAAGTTATCGTACGATGGTCGCTGTTACTGAATTCATCACCAACATTCAAATTCTCTATTAATTCTTCTTTTGTTGCAAGTACAATGTCAAGAACGTTATTACCACGGGTCGGGTCGGTGTTCGAACAAATTGATAAAGCGAACTCTCTTGCAAGTTCGTATACAAGTCATGTCCGGAGTGTAAAGTAAGAGTATCGCCCCACTTGGTCACAGGTAAATTAAAGTCGCCAAAAATTACGGTATCTTGTGAGTTACTTACATCTGCAATTTGTTTGTAAATTTCTTGGTCAGTTTGCACTGATTGAGCTGGAGGTCTGTATATTAACGCAAGTATTATTTTTTTACCTTTATTATTCTTTATTAGCACAAAAGATGTGTCGACGTTCACAATTTGAGGTTTTGACAAGAGGGTAGGGTTAAGACTTTCTTTGATATAAAGTAAAACGCCACCTCCATTTTGATTTATTCTGCTTTTCTCAAACATTACATAACCGGGAAGTGAATACTCTACTAAAAAGTCTCTATCTTCTGTATTGAGCCAAGATTCTGTTATGCCAATCACATCATAATTTTCTGTAAACACTAGCTCCTCTAAATCTGAAAATTTATTGCGTATGCTACGAGCGTTTGCATAGAAAACCTTTAAATTTGTTATTTTAGAACTCACGGAACGGAACGCTCTTTAATAATATTGTTGGTTCTTGTCGGATCTACATGTATGTTCATGGCTGTCCTCGGTCCTCGCTGTCTTCGGTCCTTATCGCTGGTGGTCCTCGGTTGCCTCTGTTTTTTGCTTGGCGTTGGATGATTTATGTCACTGCTGCTTCACTGTGGTGAAGTCACTGTGATTTATGTCACTGTGGTGAGGGTTGTGGTGGTGATAGTGTGGTAGTTGGGGCGGTAACAGTGGGCTATTGGTGACAGTGGTGGTGGTGGTGATGGCAGTGGTGGTAGTGGTGATAGTGATGACAGTGGCGATAGTGGTAAAAGTGGTGGTGATGATGACATTGATGATAGTGGTAACAGAAGCAGTGACAATGGTGGTGGTGGGTGGTGGTGGTGATGGTAGTGGTAGTGGTGGTAGTAGTAGCAGTGGTTGATGATTGTGATGGCAGGGGGTGGTGGTGATGACAGTGGGTGATGGTGGTGGTGGTAGTGGTAGTGGTGGTGGTAGTAGTAGTGGTGGTAGTAGTAGCAGTGGTTGATGATTGTGATGGCAGTGGGTGGTGGTGATGACAGTGGGTGGTGGTGGTGGGTGGTAGTAGCAGTTGTTGATGGTGATGGCGTTGCTTGCTAGACCACCTGCAGCCATTCCCTCACTTCCGGGTTGCAGACAAAGGAACAAGATTTTACTTAATATAAATTAATACTTATAAAAACTTTCTCGTGACGTAATATATTAACCCATTTAGCAGCAGTAGTCTTGAGTATGACCGAGGAATATATATATATATATATATACCGGTATATATATATATACAATATTATATATATATATACAGTATATAAGGAGACAAGAAAACTTAATTATATGGTAACTTATAATATTGAGTAATGCAATACAGTTTAGATATACTCCTAACTGGTTATGGATGAGTTAGTAGGGTTATATACTCCTAACTGGTTATGGATGAGTTAGTAGGGTTATATAAAAGTGGTTATGTGATTTGACCACCAATAAGTCTAAAAACTTGGTTATGGAGTACAAGATTGACTGGTTGTAAAGGGAGTCTTTTAGAGTTAATGAGAGGGGTAACACCAGGGTGTTAACAGAGTAGAACTTCCCTTGCTTAAGGGGAGGTATTTAGTTTGTTCCTTAGACCTCCATCAAGCTTAAAATTACTCCCTCTTGACCCCCTTTCAAGATAAATTTGTAAATTTTTCGGTAGAAAAATGTCCCGGCCGAAGGCCGATTCCTCTTAAATTACAGGTTCGCTATCGCTCACCAGGAAAAAAATTGACACCTAAATGGCACGAAATATTTTTAAATTGACAGAAATGGGGCGAAAGTTGTTAAAATCGGCAAGAAGTAGTGGGGCGAACGTCTTAAAATCTCAAAAGCAATGGGGTTAAGGATGAGAATGAAAGGGGTAAAAAATAAAATCCCTCAACTGGAAATCTCCCCAGTGTGTTGCTGAAGTGAGAGAGTAGCCTAGCTCTCGCTATGAGCTAGTGGTGGATAGTGTTGGAGTCAGCACATCTAGGTGGGTCATTAATCTGAGTGTATCTGGGTGAAACTGAATATGAACTGGGTTTTGTAGGGGTTAAGGGGAGGTATTTAGTTTGTTCCCTATATTTCCATCAAGCTTACGATTGCACCCCCTAGACCTCCTTTCAGGATAAATTTGTACATTTTTCGGTAGGAAAATGTCCCGGCCGAAGGCCGGTTCCTCTTACATTACAGGCTCGCTATCGCTCGCCAGGAAAACATCGACACCTAATTGGCACAAAAGGTCTTAAGATTGACAGAAATGGGGCGAAAGTTCTTAAGATCGTCAAACTAATGG
>CM064513.1:8895705-8915705 GCA_032716605.1 Paralithodes platypus
ACACACACACACACACACACACGCACACACACACCCACCTGCAGCAATCCCCCAATAAAACTATAATATGGATCATTAAGCTATTTGTAGTATATAAACTGGCACAACATCAACCCGACCATTCCTGTTTATAATTACCGTTATCGTACTCTTAACAATGTACAGTCACCCACATAAGTTTTGTTCCTCGGCGTGATCTTATGTATGAAGGTAAAATGTGTATGATTGAATTGCGAGGTGTGGTTTCTTTAAAAGTATCAGTTGACTAGCGCTACCAACGAACTTGACAATAATCTTGATCCCTGACCTCTCTGTAACTCAAAATGGCCTAGAGCAAATTGGCTGTAAATATCCACACCTATTTTCTGGTGGACTCTTCCCATATGATAGAAACGTCAGCCCGATTACTTTCATTCATTTCGAGTTATAAAAAGTTAAGGGGTCAAGAATATTGTCAAGTTCGCTGACGCTACCTATAATCAGACGAGTTAACCACTGCATAAGAAACTACACTCGTAATTCAATCATGCGCATTATATTTCCATGTATAAGATCACGGAGAGGAACAGAACTTATGTGGGCAACTGTACTGTACACTGATATATTGGTCCGATACGAGTAGTAGTAGTAGTAGTAGTAGTAGTAGTAGTGTACCCTGTTTCAAGTAAGTAGGCCAAAACTCCTTAAGGGCAGATGGGCCGGTTTTCTGGACCATTTTCTCCCTCGTGTTTTTAGCCCCCTTTGTTTTGAGATTTTAAGACGTTCGGCCCATTAGTTTGGCGATTTTAAGACTTTACGCCCCATATCTTTGTCAATACTAAGATTTTTCGTGTCTGTTAGGTGTCGATTTTTTCCTGGCGAGCGAAAGCGAGCCTGCAATTTTAAGAGGAACTGGCCTTTGGCCGGGAAATTTTTCTACCGGAAAATGTACAAATTCATTTTGAAAGGAGGTCTAGAGGGTGTTTTTCTAAGCCTGATGGAGGTCTAGCGCGGAAACTAAGAAATAAAGGAATAAATAAATTAATAGACCAAATAAACAGCCCATCCCTCCTTAAGGGGGGGGGGGGGATATTTTTGGTCGATATATTTATTTACTTATTGTTTCTTAGTTTCCTCCCTAGACCTCCATCACGCTAAACAAAACACATGCCCAAGATCCCCCTTCAAGATAAATATGTAAATTTTTTACAGGCAGTTTTCCCTTTGGTCACCTTGATACAGATGGAAGAGAAACATTATCATACGATGAGGATTATGACGCACTTTAAGGGGAGATGGTTCACTTTTGGGGCGATTTTTGCTTGCATCCATTATTTTTCTAGTTTCCTCCCTAGACCTCCATTAAATTAAAAAAAAACATCCATTAGATCCCCCTTCTTGATTAATTTGTAAATTTTTCGGTAGAAAAATTTCCCGGCACATTACAGGCTCACTATCGTTCGCCAGGGAAAAAATCGACACCTAAATAGCACGAACGGTCTAAATATTGAAGAAGAAATAGGGCAAATGGTCTTAAAATCGACTAACTAGTGGGGCAAGCATCTTAACATCTGAAAGCTAATGGGGCTAAACATGAGGGAGAAAGTGGTCCAGAAAACCGGCCCATCTCCCCTTAACAGTTTATTCTGGCTATTACTAGACGATTACATTCAGACTAGGAAGGGGTACGTATGGAAGACAGGGGGTTAATTGAACTATAGACCCTTTTAAGTCCCACACTATTCTCATTCTATTTTATATGCTCAGGCCCAATCCGCACTTTTCCTATTTTTTGTTTTCCCTTTTTTATCCCTCTTCTCCTTTTTCTTTTTGTATAAACTCGTCTAATGATAGCCAGAATAAACGGTCAAATCGCTTCATCATTATCATACTCCTCAACGGGTTAATTCTCCTCGCTCCACTGCCTGTCACATGGTAAATACTGATAGGGGTAACACAACACACCTGCACACCAATCAGCCTTGAACGCGGCACGTGCAGGTAGACAGGGAGGTAGGATAGACGGTGATGTAGTGATCCAATGATTAATGGTAACTGGTGTGTGTGTGTGTGTGTGTGAGGGTGTGTGTGTGTGTGTGTGTGTGTGTGTGTGTGTGTGTGTGTGTGTGTGTGTGTGTGTGTGTGTATGTGGAAGTGTGAGGGTGTGGGAGAGGGGGAGGGAGAGAGTGAGAGAGGTAGGGGGAGATTGAGCAGGTGAGAGAGAAAGCACGAGTAGACAGGTGAGAGAGAGAGAGAGAAAGCAAGAACAGGCAGGTGAGAGAGAGAGAGAGAGAGAGAGAGAGAGAGAGAGAGAGAGAGAGAGAGAGAGAGAGAGAGAGAGCGAGTGAGAGAGAGACAGACAGCTGCAGAGTCCACTATAAACAGTCACAAACAACACCAACATAATATTTCCGATTTTCTTTTGCATGAGAGACTGTTATATATTCGATCCAGGAAAACTTAAATTGGAGTAGGATATAATTTTTTGTTTTGTTTTTACCACTCCCACACTTCCTCATTTGCTATTGTTTATATTGATGCTTTCTTCTTTACTATAATTTTCTTCCACTCTCTCCTTTGTTTTGGGCTTGTTATTTCTACATTAGAAAGTTCTGAAGATCCGTTTGGTTAGAGTATGTACCGTATGTGCCTATGTAAACACTTCACCAATTGAACACATTTGACGCCATTTCACGTTATATTCTGGTTACCATTACGTGATATTATGAAGTTGAGAAAGGCTTTCAAGGATTCTAAGGGTCTAGTGGATAGCATCTTGATTTCTTAACCAGGAGTCTCGATTTCGCGCCGGGTCAAGCATGAAGGTATTTTCACTAGCCATGGTTTGGTACTGTCTCCCTTGAGCAAAGGGATGGGTAATGGTTTCTTGTAGCTGTTACAGCGGTAATGAATCTTGGAGCGGTAGCTAATGAGAAATGACGCTAAATAAAAGATCTGGGATTCTTATTATTATTAGGTACTATCTCCATTAACCCTCTAACTCTCACAGCTTATTCTTAATCTGAATAAATAATATAATGGTAGGATAATACAATAAAGTATTAAAGGGGGTATATAATGGTACCATATATAAAATCATTGTGTGTATTGACAGCACTTTACCTTATCATCATTAAATAAAAGGGCTTATTAATGCCAATATACTTCTATAAGGCTATATATTTATGGAACCTTAATTACCATTTTTATTCCCATAACTTTTACAGTGTTTTAGTGCAGCTAAATAAATACAGAGCAAATTTTAATTATTATATATTTCACACAGTTTAATTTGACTTAATATGTCTATGGCAAGAGCGTGACTTAGCACAGTATAGACCTATTATTGACCCGTTTCAGATATTAATGAGAACTAAAGCATACGAGTACCAATAGGCATCGAGTTAATTTATGCACATTCTATACAAAAGGGTGTGTTATGGATATTGTATAACTTGATATATAATTAATGCAAAATACGGACAAAAATATGATACCAAAAAATACAAAAATATGATACCAAAAAGCAACATATGGGATTTTTCACATTTTATATAGGGGGAAAAAAGCAAAATATGGATTTATTTTTTTCAAATTTTTCACATAGGCCTATACGAGGGAATTATGTATGGACCTTATTAAGGGGAGATTTCCACTTGAGGGATTTTTGTCTTTGCCCCTTTCTCCCTCATGTTTAGCCCCATTGCTTTTGAAATGTTAAGACGTTCGCCCCATTAGTTTGGCGATTTTAAGAAGTTTCATCCCATTTATGTCACTTTTAAGACCTTTCGTCCCATTTAGGTGTCGATTTTTTCCTGGCGAGCGATAGCGAGCCTGTAATTTAAGAGAAACCGGCCTTCGGCCGGGACATTTTTCTACCGAAAAATGTACAAATTTATCTTGAAAGGGGGTCAAGGGGGTGTAATTTCAAGCTTGATGGAAGTCTAGGAAACACACTAAAAACCTCCCCTTAAACGCTACGGAAATATAAATGAAAGCAAAAACAGTATATTAGAGTTCTTATGCTAACAACAATAAGTGCCATAGGTATTGCTCACAAAATAACATTGGTTAATAAAACAGTTTTGGCCAGATTCGAGCTTTATTATATTCTTAGAGAAAAACAATAAGCAAGGAAGATATTTATAATCTTATAGACGCATTACATTACAGTATCTAACGGTGTTATATCTGTATATACGCATTACATTACAGTATCTAACGGTATTATATCTATATTTCCTACATAGTCTGCATCTGAATCCTAGCCGAGAGAGAGAGGGAGAGAGAGAGAGAGAGAGAGAGAGAGAGAGAGAGAGAGAGAGAGAGAGAGAGAGAGAGAGAGAGAGAGAGAGAGAGAGAGAGAGAGAGAGAGAGAGAGAGAGAGAGAGAGAGAGAGAGAGGGAGACGGAGAGAGAGAGAGAGAGAGACGAAGAGAGAGATAGAGAAGGGGGTGGAGGGGTTGCATCCTACATGTACTGCAGTAAACCCGACTGAGAGCCCATGCATTTTAGTCTGTGCTGAGAAAATTGGCCAATCTCGTTCAAATATGCTGACGTGACTGTATTTTGTATGCTGCTAGGATTTCTGGGGTCCATTACACCTACATTGAAGAGAGTAATGATATCATGAATTGTAGGTTTTGTGATGGAGGGGCTTGAGTATTTGATAACGGTGCAATACGTGCGTATGTGTGTATGTATGTATGTATTCTTATATGTGTGTGTGTGTACATATATATATATATATACATAATCGTCTGATAATAGCCAGACAACAGAACAGATATGCGTCATGGTATCTTCTATCTATCTATTGCCTGACGCCGTGATCCCCGAAGGGGTGGTATCTTGAAAGGGTTAAATATATTAGGCAATCTCTTTAGGTTTACGGCTGAATTCCTCGCCAATGCATTTATTTCAGTATGATTAAAGCCGGTATCACACGAGAGCTTTTATTGTCAACATTCGATAATCAACATTTTTCTGGCAACATTTCTGGAGTATTTTGTCCGGGTATCGGCAACTAGACTAATGGTAGATGAATTTAGGTAACCGAAATAATCTAAATATTTACCTCATAAGCTGCCAGACCAGTGTTAAGGATAAATGTTGAGTGAAAAGGCGCTCGTGTGATACCGGCTTAACTCTCATTTTTTTCTTCAGACATGATAATATTCTGTATGTATTTTCTTCAAACATAATATAACTTTAAACTTCCCTTAGGCACTGTAAATAATCAAGGGCGTAAAAGAGGTATATACAATAATTGGTTATATAATGGTAGTGATTTATCCGTTTATCCTTGTATTATGTGATGGGTTTATTACTACCAATTTACCCTTTTAAGGGAGCCTACCTAGCTTTTTTTCTCTTTCTCTCCCTCTCTCTTTGGCTTGTATCCATTCGGCCCCATTCAGCCTACTGTTTTAAGACGTTTACCCCCATCCAGGTGTCAATATTTTCCTGGCGAGCGGTAGCGAGCCAGCATATATATATATTTTGTTTGACAGCAAGCCAAATTTGTACATTTTTCTATAGAAAAATTTCTCCGGCGAAGCCGGATTTCTCCATACAATGCTGGCTCGCTATCGCTCGCCAGGAAGAAATCGACACCTGGATGGGGATAAACGTCTTAAAACAGTTGGCTGAAAGGGGCCGAATGGATACAAGCCAGGGAAAGAGAGAAAAAGAGAGAAAGATACACAAAATTCGGTGACCCCCATTAAGGATATATTTCATGAACACTTCAATTACACTTGTCATACCTTCTTTAATTTAAACCTTCCATTTTGATATTGCATAACTCATCACTGAAGTAGATTTATGCACATATATAATTTCACAATCACAATATATCCATGTAGAAGGGGAACTAGGTGTACTGTAGGTAATTCCAATGCTTCCTGTAGTAGTGATCCAAAGGTAAAAATGTATCCCGTGTGTGGTAATTTCAATGCTTCCTGTAGTAGTGATCCAAAGGTAAAATGTATCCCGTGTGTGGTAATTCCAAGCTTCCTGTAGTAGTGATCCAAAGGTAACAATGTATCCCGTGTGTGGTAATTCCAATGCTTCCTGTAGTAGTGATTCAAAGGCTATTAATTTTTCCCGTGTGTGGTAATTTCAATGCTTCCTGTAGTAGTGATCCAAAGGCTATTAATTTTTCCCGTGTGTGGTAATTTCAATGCTTCCTGTAGTAGTGATCCAAAGGCTATATATCCCGTGTGTGGTAATTTCAATGCTTCCTGTAGTAGTGATCCAAAGGCTATTAATTTATCCCGTTTGTGGTAATTTCAACGCCTCCTGTAGTAGTAATCCAGAGGCGATTTATTCCGTGTGTTAAACCCAGAATTTTGTATGTTCTTGGTTACAATTCCGGTGCACATGTAGGTTTATAGGGCTTTCTTTTCTTTTCACTATATGTATCACTGACACAACACGCTCCAACAGCTTTATCTCTCTACAACACTCTTTGAAAAGTAGATGGAGGTGCCGTTGTGAATACCTTCACCTGACCTGATCTTCACGCTAATATTGGGGGTATATTTGACACTGGTAGTAAACATATGTGGCCATTATTAAAGTCAGTTGTTTTCTAATTCACCTTTTTTGTTATCAATTTATTAAAGGCGCATCCAGTTATACAAGTATCGACCGACATCGACGTTTTGTTTATCAGAGAGAATTAAACCCTTACGAGTTTCATGCTATACAGTAGTTAAGCCGCTGTCACACGAGCGCTTTTTCCGTCAATTTTCCATGAGCAAGTTTTTTCTCGTATTATTTCAGGACTTTTTCGCACTGGTATCGGTAACTAAACTGACGGTAGATTATGTTAGGCGGGAGAATTCTGATAAAGTGTAATTTTGTTGAGCTTCCAGACCATAATAATTATTGCCCTTAAAAATTGCTCGAAAAAGGGCTCGTGTGACTCCGGCTCTAGAGCCGTAAACATTGTTATTTAGCAGAAATGCAATAATAAGTTGTAGGTTTTTGATGGATAAAAAGTATGCTTTTATAATAATATCATTAACGAATTTCAACCGACTTTTAGCTGGTAACTCTGTTTGATATCGATGTCTCCAGCTCCAACTTCCTTATAAAACCATGCTCCATATATTGATGTAGATTGGAAAGATGGTGTCACACGAGCGTATTTTACGGCAATTTTCGATGAGCAAGTTTTTTCTCGGGCTATCTTGAGGCTCATTTGCATTGGAATCGGAAACTAGATCGAAATTAGATCATGTTAGTTAGTTAAATTCTTATTGAACTTATAATTTCAAGCTTCCATACAACAATCGCTCATAAAAATTGATAGAAAAATCGCTCGTGTGACAGCCTCTTCATTACTACCACTATGCCTTTAGAAGGGCATTTTATCATGGCCACTTTATTTACCCACTTCATAGCTTCTTTTAACCCATAATTTGTGATAGTGTATAACTCATCACTAATTTACTGTAGAGTTGCGCACTTTAATCATTTCACATTTCACAATAAATCCACACATTGCATTATTTCACATATCACAATAAACCACGGAAAGGGAACTTGGCGTAGTGAAGGTAATCTGAATGCTTCCTTAACCCTTTGAGTACCAGCGACGTGTGTTATATTTTAGGCTAGCTATATGTAGACGATATTGTGCAGCTTATAGGATGGATTTGTGGTAGTTAAAAGGGTTGGTTAAGATAATTTTAGGCCTTATTATGGCTACTAGAGGTCTTTCTTAAGCTGAATAAAGTTGTCTAACAGTTGCCAGAATATAATGAAAAGGATGTCACCGGTACTGTATGGGTGAAGTATAGTCCAGTAATTATAGGTAGACCAAAAATCTAAACCACTAACCTCTATAACTCAAAAATGACTTGATTAATCGAGCTAATATTTCTACCTTTTGGGAAGTGACAGACAAGGAAAAGGTGTGGACATTTACAGCCCATTTGCTCTAGCCCTTTTTGAGTTACAGAGGTTAGAGGTCACGATTTCTGGCCTAGCTATAATGGTCAGGGTAATAATTCAAAGGTGATAAATTCCGTGGTAATTTCAATGCTTCCTGTAGTAGTAATCCAAAGGCGATAAATTCCTTGTGTGGTAATTCCAATGCTTCCTGTAGTAGTGATCCACAGGCGATTAATTCCGAGTGTTAAGGGGAGATTTCTACTTGAGTTTGTTTTGTCTTGACCCATTCCTCCCTCATGTTTAGCTCCATTGCTTTTTGAGATTTTAAGACGTTCGCCTCATTAGCTTGGCGATGTTAAGAACTTTCGCCCCATTTATGTCAATTTTAAGAAATTTTGTGCTTTAGGTGTCGGTTTTTTCTCGGCCTTTGGCCGGGAAATTTTTCTACCGAAAAATGTACAAATATATTTTGAAAGGGAGTCAAGGAGGTGGGGTTTTAAGCTTAATGGAGGTCTAGGGAACAACCTAAAAACCTCCCCTTAAACCCAGAATTCTGCATGTTCTTGGTTATAACTCCGGTGCACATGTAGGTTTAAAGGGCTTTCTTTTCTATTCACTAAATATATAACTGACACAACACGCTCCAACAGCTTCCTCTGTCTACAACACCCCTACTCCCCTCTCAACACTCTTCGGAAAGTAGATACGAGGTGCCGTTGTAAAGGCGTATCCCTCAGTACCTTCACCTGACCTGACCTTCACGCATCTACGATAATATGCTTAACCCCTTCCGTACCGCCGCCGTCCTTTTGACTATATTGTGGCTACTATATGACGATTATATTCAGTTTCAGAAGGGCCTCTAGCAATCAACAGGCTTCGAACTATCTCGGTTAACCCTTTTTACTATCACAAATCCTTCTTAATGGGGGAAGGGCCGGTTTTCTGGACCACTTTCTCCCTCATGTTTAGCCCCATTCGTTTTCAGATGTTAAGATGTTTCCCCCATTAGTTAGTCGATTTTAAGACCTTTCGCCCCATTTTTTCGTCAATATTTAGACCTTTCGTGCTATTTAGGTGTCGATTTTTCCCCTGGCAAACGATAGTGAGCCTGTAATGTTGGAAGAAGGCCGGGAAATTTTTCTACCGAAAAATGTACAAATTAACCTAGAAGGGGGATCTAATGGATGTTTTTTTTTAAATTTGGTGGAGGTCTAGGGAGGAAACTAGAAACTAATGAATACATGCAAAAAACGCCCAAAAAGTGAACCAAGTCGTCTAAATATAACTAGAATATAATATTAAATAAAGACGTTGCCGGTACAGAAGGGGTTAAGATTACTACTTCGAGAGATGATATACGACACCGTGGCTTTAGCCCATTTAATACCGGTGACGGGCCTTTCATTATAGCCTATTCTGGCGGCTATTAGAATAAGTTAATCAGCTTAGGAAGGACCTCTGACAATTGAACAGCTACAGACTACGTCATTTAATCCTTAGAGCTACCACAGATCCTTCCCAAACTTAATAAGATGGTCTAATAGTGTCCATAATATGATGCCAAAGATGTCACCGGTACTGAACGGGTGAAGTGGCATAGCCTGTGATTGATAACCTGGCACTCCCTATAACGCGAACTACGAAATTATAATCAAAGCCATTTAATTGTAAAAACTGTATTCGTTGAGAGATTTGTGATATGTTGTTTGTTAACCCGTTTAGTACCAGTGAGAGACTTTTAGTTATATTCTGGCGATGATTAGCCAATTTTATTCAGCTTAGGAAGGACCTTTAGCAATACTATGGCTTCAAACTATCTCAACCAGGCCTTTTAACTACCACAGATCCTTCCGAGGCTGCATAACATCGTCTAAATATTGCTAGAATAGAATATAACACACGTCGCTGGTACAGGTGGATCTAAAGGATAACAATACTTAAGGTTGTAAAATTATAATACGAAGCAAATGGGAAGTGAAGTTTGTTACTGGTTTGTCACTCTTAATAACAGTAAGCAATGACCAAGCGTTGTTAAAGCTTACTATAGTCTATTGTTTTCAGCTGATTGTAAATTGCCATGTTAATTTCTTGGTTACTCAACTGTGCCGTAGATTTTATAGCCAAATGTGTTATTAATTATGAAAACTTTGGAATTAATACGATGCAAAGATATGGTAGATCAATATTTGTGCATGAAGTATCGATAAAGCAGTTGCCAAGGAATTTAATTTACCATCAGCTGAATGTTAATGGACTATAGTTACCGTATAAAAGCAAGTATAATTCGACCTGGATAACTGGAAAAGGCCTATAGTTTTCTTCAAGGCTACAGCAACAAAAGTGGGAACGAAGATTTCCAATATTTTCACAAGTAATTTGAGGGATATATCTGCACAAAGTGGCCTATAATTGAAGGGAATACGATGGAGGATGGTGCGAACGTAGATATCAATTTTCCCCGCAAGTAATTCCCGAGATATAACCAACAATATGGGCTGTAGTTGTCTAGGATACGATCACAGAGAGGAGTGAAGATATACACTATTTTTTTTTCACTAGGATTTTGAGGGATGCAATTTATAAACATGGGTTGTACTTTTCAATATTACAACCCCGAAGTCTGATAGTGAAGATGTCTATTTTTCTCACGAGTAAATCACAAGATATAGCCAAGATATATGGGCTATTATTGTCAAGGCTACCACTGCGGCGAGAGAGAGTGAAGATATCCAGTATTTTTCACTAATAATCTAAATGGCATAACAAAACGAAAAGCTTCTAATTAAAGATAATTCAATCACAGAAGGAACGAGTGATGTCCATTTTTTCCGCACACAATTCGCGCGATATAACCGAGATTATGGGCCTGCTATGGGCTATAGTCGTCAAGGATACCACCACACCGCGCTGAGAAAGAGAGAGAGGAGCGAAGATATCCACTGCCTTCGCTAGCACTGACGGTACTGGTCGCAAGGCTAGGCGATATGCTCCCTCCCTCCCGCCATTCACATGACCCAACCCCGCGCGCGCAAAAAGTGGAGTTCATCTTTGGCGGGCTTCTTTCCACATACCGCCGATTTTGTATCTGTTTGTTGGTCTAGAAGGATTGATTGTTGTATTTTATCTTCCATACGAATTAAACTGTACTTGGTTTGTGGTTTTCATGACTCCAGCACCTTAGAAAATGACCCATGACATCATACGCAAAATTTCATCGTTCGTTTCTTTGCCTTCTTTCCACATACCGCCGATTTTGTATATGTATGCTGGTCTAGAAAGCTGAATTGTTGTGCATCATCTTCAGTATGAATTAAACTTGACTTGAATTGTTGTTTTGATGGTCCTAGCACCTTAGAAAATTGGTCCTGAGACTACACAATTTTTTTTTATCTTTCCTTTATCCGTCTACTTTCCACATACTACCGATTTTGTAGTTGTTTACTGGTTTAGAAGGCGTAATTGTGATGCTTTAGTATGAATTAAACTCAACTGGATTTTTAGTTTTGATAATCGTAGCACTTTGGAATATGAACTAGTATATTAAACAAACAAATTAATCTTACGTTTCTTTGGTGTTCTGTCCACACAACGCCGAAATTATATTTTTTTGTTGGAATGGAAGAAGTTGATTTGGCGTTTTCGTCTGGTATGAATTAATCTACGCATGAATTATCCTTGAGTTGGAGCTAGCACATCGTAAAAGGTGTATAATTAGCACTTGTTTGTGAGTTTGCAGAGCTCGGTGTGAGGTGTCAACATTGCAGGAGGTTGCCAGTTACAACTCCTTGGCCTGATGAAGCTATATACGAATCGTTGTCAATAAAGTGTTCCTCCTCATATGTTGTATATATTTACAGTGACGTTATAATTTATACACATCAACATCTAGCTTCCTTTATCTCAACATTATCTGACTCGACGTCATGTGGGTTATTTTGATGTTTGGTTTAAATAATATTGAGAATTTTGGCTTGGTTTTGCCATTTTCTAGCAATGTATTTAGGCTAACAAAAATCACTTCCCAGACTTTCTTCAAAATAAATAAAAATAATAAATAAATAAATATATAAATAACAAAAAATAATAATAATACAAATAGCATACAATATATTTGCACACCCAGACCCCATTCAAGCTAAATTAGTATATATATATTTCGTTTTATTCTGGCTGTTACTAGATGATTTTATTCAGTTTTGAAAGGGTTAATACGAATTATTGAAGGGCTGAAGGGAGTTTTTGTTTACTTTATATTTATTTTTTATATATGGGTTTATTTTCTTCCCTAGACCTTCATCAAGCTACACAAAATAACCCCAAAACCCCCCTTCGAGATAAATAGGCCGATTCGTCCTAAACTACAGGCTCGCTATTGGTCACCCGGAAAAAATCGACATCTAAATGGCACGAAAGGTCTTAAACTTGATACAGAAGTGGGGGAAAAGTCCTTAAAATAGCCAAATTAATAGGGAGAACGTATCAAAATATGAAAGCTAATGGAACTAAAATTGAGGGAGAAGGTGGTCCAGAAAAAATCACACACACACACACACACACACCTTTATCTATAGTACATCGTTCCCTAGAGTGTTGGAACTTGTTCTGAGGGGTGACTGAACAGTACATAATAAATAATACATAATAATACACAAATAATACTAAATAATGCATAAATAATACATACTACTATATAAGTAACACATAAATAATACATACAAATACATTTATACCGGGTACTACATAAATACTACATAAATACTACATAAATACTACATAAATACTACATAAATACTACATAAATACTACATAGAATACATACATACTACATAAATAATACATAATATATACTACATAGAATACATACATACTACATAAATAATACATAATCAAGAATACTGCACTATTAACCCCTTCTGTACCGGCGACGTCTTTCTTATTTTATTCTAGCTATGTTTAGACGATTGTGTGCAGTATACAAAAGAGCCTCCGACAATTAACGGGCTTCGAACTATCCCACTTAACCCTCTTTACTACCACAGATCCTTCTTAAACTGTACAAAATCGTCTAAATATAGCTAGAACAACATTACAAAGACGTCGCCGGTACAGAAGTGGTTAACCCGTACAGTACCGGTGACGTCCTTTTCATTATAATCTGGAGACTATTAGACGATTTTACTTAGCTTAGGAAGGACGTTTAGCTATTAAAAGACTACAGACAATCTCAATTAATCGTTTTAGCTACCATATATCGTTCCTAAGCTTCATAAAATCGTCTAAATGTAGTTAGGCTAAAACGTAACACGTCGCCGGTACTCAAAGGGTTAACGGTACAGGCCACATCACCCAACCAGCTGCCGCACCTGGATTCGTGGACCCAGGATCCTGCGTGGACCCGTGTGTGTGTTATGATCACGTGACCTGGAGTACGGTGGGGGGGAGAGGGGGGGGGGAGGTAGTAGTTTTTTATTGCCGCATGTGTTCGTTCACCTCGCACGGGCTTCGGCTTCAAGGGGAGGTTTTTAGTTTGTTCCCTAGACTTCCATCAAGCTTACAATTTCACCCCTAGATCCCGTACAAGATAATTTGTACATTTTTGGTAGAACAAATTTACCTGCCGATGGCCAGTTCCTCCTAAATTACAGGTTCAAGTGGAAATCTCCCCTTAAGGTCTAGCCAGCTGGTATGTACACTCGGATGCCATAGTCTCTGGCCCACTCATAACTATACGTGGACCTCACCTATTACTAGTTATGGAAGTTTATCGCTGGAAACGAATTTATGAATATAATTTTTGATACATAAACGCCCAAACAATATATACTATTTATTGAAAAGCATCTTTCATCAAAAAATCAAACCAGATTCTTATGCGTGGGCTGGAGACTACGGCATCTGAGTGTACAGTTGATCAAGTTATCCCTCTATTACGAGATGCAGGCCCGTTTTCTTCGATAAGCACCCATAATTGTTGGTGGTATTAGTTTGATTGTATTTATTGTTATTATTGTATTTAATTTTTTTTAGTTAGCCCATTTAAGTATTTGGGCAGTGTGTTGAGTAAAGATGGGAGTATGGATGAAGAAGTGCGGGAGAGGGTGCAACAGGGGAAAAGGGTTGTAGGAAAGCTGAAAGCAGTATCAAGAAATAGGGTGGTCAGCATGAAAGTAAAGAAATCCTTGCATGACAGTGTGGTATTCCCGACATTGACTTACGGGAGCGAAGCATGGACATTGTTGGAGAGACTCAAACCAAGAGTGAGAGGGGTGGAAATGAGTTACTTGAGAAGTGCATGTGGAGTTACATGGAGGGATAGACAGACGAATGAGGAAGTACGAGAGCGGTGTGGTGCGGATGTAGATGTGCTGGAAAGTGTGAAAAGGAACACCTTGAGATGGTTCGGCCATGTGGAACGTATGGGAAGCGAGAGAATGACTAAGAGAGTGTACGAGAGCGAGGTGGAAGGACAGAGAGGGAGAGGTAAACCGAGAGAGGTGGAAGGATGGAGCTAAGAAGTATATGCGTGAAAGTGGTGCTGGATGGGAGGAGGGGTGTTGACTAACTGGGGACAAAGGTGCATTGGGGCGTTTCATTAGTGGCCACCCCTTCGGGGACCACGGCGTCCGGCAATAAATAGATAGATAGATAGATAGAATATTTAGTGTTAGTAGTAATTTCTACATTGTAAAAAATTAAAGGTTAACAACATGCGATTTTCCTCAGCTTCGGAAGGCTCCCCAGGGATCGAAAGGGTATTGTGTACCTCAATTATCCCTCTGACTCCCATAGTTCCTTCTAAGCTTAATATCATCTAATAATAGCTAGAACAATATGAAATAATGCATCACGGTACTGGAAGGGTTAATGTGTGAGGCAGAATAATACCGTACGGGCATATAAGGGGGCAAATCCCACTTCAATTACAGGGAAAGATACAAGATTTATAGTGCTCATGACCTTCCTCCAAATAAATTATCTGGTATAATTATATTGTCATTATTATTCCATTAAGTTATATATATGAGTGTGTATGTGTGAGTGTGTGTGTGTGTGTGTGTGTGTGTGTGTGTGTGTGTGTGTGTGTGTGTGTGTGTGTGTGTGTGTGTGTGTGTGTGTGTGTGTTATCTTAAGTTATTATTTATGTATTCAATTCGTATTAACTACAACAGTACGATATTTTTACATGGAACACTATCCCTCACCCATATAGCGATGATCATGTCCATAACTATATCTTACATCCCTATTACCGCATTGCAACAATAAGACACTATAAGATTTAACTAATACAAAGTTCTGGACCATAGCGAACTGTCCCAAACATATGAACCATGCTCAAGTCTGTGTCATATGATCCTATACGAACAAGGCCAGGTTACGCGCGCTATGACGTCACCAAAACGTCACAACCCTGCTTACCTTGAGCTCTGTGGCGGAAGAAGCGACAGGCAACTACTTGAATTAAATATAAATAGAATACAAACTAGTAAGCAAGGTTTAAGTAATTTAATTTGCTTTTACACTATCTTATTCACCTTATAAGTACATCTATATATATTTTTCTCCCTAGACGTGTATCAATCTTAAAAAAAAAAAAAAAAAACTCTAGACCCCCATTCGAGATAAATTCCTAAAAAACAAAATTCGGTAGATCCCGACCGAAAGCTGGTTCCTCTTAAATTACAGGCTCCCTATCGCTCGTTAGGGATAACGTGAAACCTAAATGTCAGGTGGGTCCTAATATTGACAAAGAAATGCGGTGAAATGTCTTAGAATCGTCAAACTATTGGGCGACCGTCTTAAAATATTAAAACTAATGGGGCTAAACACGAGGGAAATGGGAGTGCAGACAAAACAAAAACCTCCCCTTATGGCATGGAACTTCTAAATAATTTTGGTGACATAATGTAATTCATACATTTTATTCTAGTTTGCACTCGACGATGTTGTTTAGATAAGGAATCATCTCTAACAAACTAAAGTGTGTCATAAATATCTTAACCCCTTTAGCACGATTAGAAGATTTTCTTTAGCTTATAATCTACCTCTAGGACTGAGAGGGGAATATACGATCTCGATGAACCCTCTGGATAATATAGGTCTTTCTTAAACTGCATAGATTAATCCAATTAACCCCTTCAGCACGATGACGTAACTTGCATCATATTGGGGTTACTATTACACAATTGTCTTTAGCTTATAATCAACCTCTAGGTCTAAAAGGGGTACATAGCTTCTCCAATAAAGGGGTACATAGCTTCTCCAATAAAGGGGTACATAGCTTCTCCAATAAAGGGGTACATAGCTTCTCCAATAAAGGGGTACATAGCTTCTCCAATAAAGGGGTACATAGCTTCTCCAATAAAGGGGTACATAGCTTCTCCAATAAAGGGGTACATAGCTTCTCCAATAAAGGGGTACATAGCTTCTCCAATAAACCCTCTGAATAGCCAAGGTCCTTCGTAAGCTGCATATAATCGTCTAGGACTAAAAGAGGTACATAGCATCTCCAAAAAAAACCTCCTCTGAATAACCAAGGTCCTTCGTAAACTGCATAAAATCGTCTAACTTTAGCCAGAATTAAAGGTTAAAAGATGTCATCGTGCTGAAGGGGTTAAAGCCAAAATCAAAGGTTAAGGGGAGACTGGCCGTTTGTTTTGTCTATTAATTCATTTATTCATATATTTTATTACTTTCCTCCCTAGACCTCCATCAAGCTTAGAAAAACACCCCCTAGACCCCCCTTCAAGATAAATTTGTAAATTTTTCGTTAGAAAAATGTCCTGGCCGAAGGCCGATTCCTCTAAAAATTGCAGGCTCGCTATTGCTCGCCAGGAAATAATCGACACCTAAATGGCACGAAAGGTCTTAAAATTGACAACGAAATGGGGCGAAATGTGTTAAAATCGCCAAACTAATGGGCAAAACGTTTTATAATCTCAAAACTAGTGGGGCTAAACATTAGGGAGAAGGGGATCCAGAAAAAAACGGTCTGTCTCCCTTAACCCCTTCTGTACCGGCGACATCTTTTTAACTTTAACCTGGCTACTATTAGACCATTTTATTCAGTTTCAAGAGGGCCTCCAGCAATTGATAGGCTTTGAACTGTCTCACTTAACCCTTTTTACTACCACAGATCCTTTTTAAACTGCATAAAATCCTCTAAATATAGCTAGAATAAAATGAAAAAGACGTCCCCGGTACAGAAGGGGTTAACCGGACCTCATTATGCTAAGGGGGTTAAGTTACTCATAAGGTTAGTGAAGTCTGTTCTGTTCTATTCTGAAAATCATAAGAGAATAGTGTTATCCCTTTTAAAATTATTTCTTTGTGTATTAATGTAATTGGAGCTCTTATTTAATAACTCAAATTGCCCAAAATATACGTACTTCTCGTTGCTTCGCTTTAAAAGATCGACATGTACGCGCGCGCACACACACATACTGTATATAATTATACAAACACACACGATTACTTCCAAATACAGCCGTGTAGTATAAGTCAATGAAAAACAATATCCCACACTAATTTACATGTGATCATGTCCATATCTATATACTGGATCCCCACCCCTGAATTACAACAATAATACACTATAACGTTCATCAACCCTTTCATTCACCGGGGGTTCCTCTTTAGTATTCAGTAATAGAATGATCTTAATCTAATAAATACCTCTCCAAATTAATTTTCTGTCCATACCTCGCTCAAAAACAACTGCAGAGGGTAAAATAACTAATCTAAAGGTTTCCAAAACACCCCTGGTGGTCACAAAGGTTTTTAAGTATCCCAGGAAGGGCACAAATCGCGTCCGTTTGCGTGGAAGGGTTAATACAGTGTTGTGGACCATAACAAACTGTCCCAAACATATGAACCATGCTCAAGTCTGTGTCATATGATCCTATACGAACAAGGCCGGGTTACGCGCGCTACGACGTCACAAATACGTCACTACCCCGCTCACCTTGAACTCTGTGGCGGGAGTACGTGGCTAAAAATATAGTATGAGTGATAAATAAAGCTCAAGGTTGTGGTGTTCTTGCATGACTTTCACTGGAGGTGACTTCCTAAGCTGAACAATGTAACTCGATTTATGTTTATTCTGCGAATAGATTTTCTGTTGTTTTTTACATTACATTAGACGATTTTAGTGCGTATCTCGAAGTCAAGGCTTTAATTAGATATTCTTTTATAACCTCTGCATACTTTAATATCCCAATTTTATTCAAAATTTACAAGCGACGAATTTATTCAGATTAGAAATAGTCTGCCATGGTAAAGGAGTTTAAAAGGTATCACACGAAACCTGTTATCGCAATTTCCGATGACCATAATTTTTTCCGGCAACATATTTTGAATTTGTTGCAGTGGTCAAGTTAGGTCAGGTTAGGTGAAGGTATTGAGGGATGAGCCTTTACTACGGCACTTCGTAACTACTTTTCGAATAGGGTTGAGATAAGATAATGGGTGCTGGAGAGAGAGGAAGCAGTTGGAGTGGCTTTATAATGTGTTTTATTAGGGGCATTGGAGAGAGAGAGGAAGCTGTTGGAGTGGCTTTGTTGTTGTTGTGTGTGTTATTAAGGGTGTTGGAGAGAGTGGAAGCTGTTGGAGTGGTTTTGTTGTGTGTTATTACTCTGTATATGGTGAAGGGGAAGGTATTGAGGGATAAACCTTTACAACAGCACCTCGTATCTTTTCGAAGAGTGTTGAGAGGGGAGAAAGGGTGTTGGAGAGCTATGAAGCTGTTGGAGTGGCTTTGTTGTGTGTGTTGTTAGTCTGTATACGTCGTCGAGGTGTTCCCAGTGGTATCGGAAACTAGACTGAAGACAATTAAGTTAGGCAATAGAATTAACCCCTTCAACTGAATGACGTAATTATCATAACAATCTGCTTACCATTACACGATATTTTTTAGCCTATAATCTACCTCCAGGACTCAAAGGGGGTAAACACGACCTCAATACACACTTTGAATAACACAGGTCCTCCTTAAATTACATAAAATCGTCTAATATTAGCCATCATCAAAGGTAAATAGATGTAATTGTGCTGAAGGGGTAATTAAAGATGAATTCATAAGCTACCAGACCAGAGATGATAATGGAAGTTAACCCTTTCAAGATCCGATTATGTATGTTTCTGGTTTTGTGTTCTGGCTATGTTAAACGATTCTATTCAGATTAGGAAGGGTATATGGAAGTCAGAGGGTTAATGGAGATATTCTTTACCATTATAATTCCCAAAGAACCTTCCTGAACTGTATATAATCGTCTAATGATAGCCAGAAAATAAACTGTCAAAATGCATCATAATCTTCAAAGGCTGAACACCATCTCTTGTACCTCTATTTGTACATTGTCATATGTTTTATGTTTACCTACTACTACTACTTTTATAGGGTTATAGCTTCAGAATTACCTGTCGTAACAAAAAAACTAGCCCCTTCAAAACACTGACACACACACACACACACACACACACACACACACATATATATATATATATATATATATATATTTTTTTTTTTAATACATACGAGGTTGAAAGAAATGGCAATTGGAAATTTTATTATTCAAGGTTTCCAGGTCTCTGATGAGTTTTCGCTGGGTGGCAGGAAGTAGATGAATGAGGTTAGCAAAATGCATGGTGGTACAGGGTTACATTAATGTTCATAATGATACAGGATATACGACGCGTTTCACTGGACAACCAGCATTGGTGTCCAGTGAAACGCGTCGTATATCCTGTATCATCATGAACATTTATGTAACCCTGTACCACCATGAATTTTGCTAACCTCATTCATCTACTTCCTGCCACCCAGCGAAAACTCATCAGAGACCTGGAAACCTTGAATAATAAAATTTCCAACGCAGAAATTGCCATTTCTTTCAACCTCGTATGTATTAAAGAAAATGTATTACCTGGCTTTACTAATATACAGTATATATATATATATATATATATATATATATATATATATATATATATATGTATATACAGTATATACAGTTTATATATATACATACAGTATATATATATATAGATATATATATATATATATATATATATAATTATGTATATATATATATTTATATATATATATATGATTAC
>CM064513.1:8920705-9003205 GCA_032716605.1 Paralithodes platypus
TCTCGCCTCTCGTGATTGTGGGATATGGTTGGTCGTGCACAATAATGAGCGACTCGTAAAAAAAGTTACCCGGAATATTTCTAGACAATATGAACTGATCAATGGGATTATAATTGTACAGATTATAGACAGAATATATATATATATATATATATATATATATATATATATATATATATATATATATATACTGTATATATCTATCTATCTATCTATCTATCTATATCTCTCTCTTTCTCTATTCTCTATATATATATACTGTATATAAGTAACACCCCGTTCTTAACATTAATCATCAATTACAAACCCCAATGTACTTGAATAAGCTATAAATAATCGAACTGAAAGAGCTAGTGCTGCCTACCAACTGCTGGTAATATATTATTCCTCCATTATGACTGAGGTAACTATTGAATGTTTGATGCCTGGTAGTTATGGTGTATGCTGTCAATCGGCCTAATAAGTGATGTCTCGGCACCAATTATGTTTTGATCAGTAATTGGTATCAGAAATATTTACACATTATTTCTTCTTTTTGAGTGAGATATACAACCATGCTCCTATACCTACCCACCCAATTCAACATCTGACAGACATTAATACATCGCAGATTAAGCCAAACGTAATGACAGCTGAGACATGACTTACTAGTGCCACCGTACAGTCACGTATAAAAATGCGTTGACCCCTTGTATTTTCTTTATGCAATTATAACTACCTGGATTGACTTATGGATAGAACTTGCTTGTCAATAAATAGTCGATATCGTTTTGTAGTTGATGTATAGATAATTATAAGTATCAATTTGTTTCCAGAGATAATTATACAGTATTTCCTTAATTCGAAATATGAGTGACTGTATATTACTAACATACACTGGCAGCTGGTATTCCCAAACAAACTCCATCTTTAATTATTATAGTACTTGCATTATTCCTAGCCAGTCAGTATGATAAGCCAGTTGTTACAATGCTATGTAGATTGCCACCCGGTAGAGCGCACACCTCCGCCTACGCAGGCTGGTTCTTTATTATGAATATCATAGGCCTAAATTTAAATTTGGATCTACTACTACCACTACTACTATAGTAGTAATAGCAAAGAAAAACAAATATCCACGATGATGAGTCTGAGTGCAAACCCCGGAATAGGAAGCAGCTGCATTGATGACTGTTCCGACCTTGTCTAGGGTCCAGAGAGGGATGCACAGGCTGAGTGGTTTGGATTATTTTTTTATTTTTTTTTATTTTTTTTTTTTTTATAGTAATAATATTAGTAATGATAGTGCAGACAGTGCTTTAAACCTGCCTCAGTGAAACAAATTATATAGCAATTGGTAATGGTGGTGGTTGTGAGTCATATAATCAAGGGTGACGTATATTATTGCCCCCCCTCCCCCCACCACCACAGCAACCCCCCCCCCCCTCCCCCCACCACCACAGCCAACCCCCCCCTCCCCCCCCCACCACCCCCCCCCCCCTCCCCCCCCCCCCTCCCCCCACCACCACAGCCCCCCTAGACTACCTTCACCACACGGTAGGGTTATATAAGAGAGAGGGTTGGGGCTCTGTTTACCTAATACACCATACATACACAGACACACACACTATCTCTCTCTCTCTCTCTCTCTGTCACACACACACACACATACACATACATACATACAACACACACACACACACACATAGAGAGGGATGGAGGTGAGAGGACAAGAGGTCACAGCTACAAACTAAAAGTGCTAAATAGTAAATCTGATCTGAAAAGTAAAAGATTTCCTACCAACTCGATTAGTGGGTGGAACAAATTGCCAGCCGAAGTAGTGTCTGCACCATCAGTGCATAGTTTCAAAGCACGGTATGACAAACATATCTTAGGAGGCGGGAATTAACGAGCATGCTCACTCCCGCAAATACAACTAGTGTAAGTACAACTAGTGTAAGTACATATACACACATATACACACACACACACACACACTGTATGTATGTATGCAAGTGATTAGTGAAGAGTAAAGATGAGTGGTGGTGATGATGGTGCGAGACATGTAATCGAGGATGACGTTCTCTACAGTATATCCTTGTCTCCCCCCCCCTTTATTATCAGAGAGGGTTGCGGCTTTGTCTACGCACACGCACACACACACACACACACACACACACACACACACACACACACACACACACACACACACACACACACACACACACACATTCTCTAATAATAATAATAATAATAATATTTATTCAGTTAGCATTTTACAATGTTGGTACCACATAACATGATATGTTACAAATATGACATGTACCAGCTTTGCATAATTCCAACTAAGGATAGCCCAATAAGGCCGTTAGGCGTATTTCCATTTTCTATTTCTATTTTGTCTCTCTCTCTCTCTCTCTCTCTCTCTCTCTCTCTCTCTCTCTCTCTCTCTCTCTCTCTCTCTGTCTGATTTATGATGCAAACGTTGTTGGCCTTTCTTCATTTGTCCCTCTGCGTCTGTTAACACCCGTGGTTTGACAATCACCCATTTCTTTAGAATTCAATTACTGATATCTCGAACCACGTCTCTCTTGACGTATCTTTCTCAAAGTAACTTCCTACCAATATACTATGCACAAAAGAAAACAAAGTATATTATAACTTTTTATGAATATAAACACCATATGAAGAGTAGCACTTTATTAACAACGTTTCGCAGATAGCTTCTTCAGGCCAGCGTGACCTGAAGAAGCTATCTGTGAAATGTTGCCAATAAAGTGTTCCTCCTCATATGGTGTATATATTCGTTCTGTCAATGTTTCAAAGTTATTTCAACAACTTTTCGTTTTATATATGAAAGATGCCATCGGATGTACAGTCGCGCTAATAAGTGATGTCTCAGAACCAAGTATGTTTTGATCAATAATTGGTATCAGCAATATCTAAGCTTCGTTTCTTCATATCGAGTGAAATATACAAACATGTTCCTACACTTACCCACCCTATTCAACATCTGACAGACATTCATACAGCACAGAGCAAGCCAAACGTAATGAAAGCTGGGACATGACTTATTAGCCCGACCATACATTGTGTGAATTCTTTGAGTATACTGCCCCTACATTCCAAGACGTCCAAATCAGAACTGTCCCAACCAACCAACCAAAACAGAGGAAAGATATGGTTCAGGAAAACCAGTGGGTGAGTGGTTTGTTAAGGGGAGATGGCTCGTTTTTCTGGTCCCCCCTTCTTCCTCATGTTTAGCCCCATTAGTTTTCAGGTTTTAAGAGGTTCGGCTCATTAGTTTGACGATTTTAAGACCTTTCGCCCTATTTTTGTTGTCAACATTTAGACTGTTCGTGTCATTTAGGTGTCGATTTTTCCTGGCGAGCGATAGCGAGCCTGTGATTTAAGAGGAACCGGCCTTTGGCCGGGAAATTTTCCTATCGAAAAAATTACAAATTTATCTTGAAGGAGGGTGTTGGGTGTGTGTGTTTATTTGTTGAAGCTTGATGGAGATAATTAAATATATAATAAAAGGATACATCAATTAGGAAATAAATACGGCCGTCCCCCTTTAATGTCCACCACCACCGCCCCCCCCCCCCCCCACCTCCGAGTACGGCACCGCGTCGAGGTATAAACACCGGTATTAGGACGGACGCTTTACTTCCGGTCCCCCCCCCCTTCCCTCTTCTACCCCCGAACACACCACCACCACCGCCACTTCCGTTCCTTCTCCGGGGGCGCCGCTCAGGGTCCGGTCGCTGGTGGGTTCTTTCGCCTAATTGTCGGAAAAAGCGCTCGTGTGACACCACCTTCACTTTTTGGTCGATTTTTTCATTTATTAATTATTTTTCTAGTTTCCTCCCTATACCTCCATCAAGCTTAAAAAAAAACATGCATTAGATCCCCCTTCTAAATTAATTTGTACATTTTTCGATGAAAAAAATTCCCAGCCGAAGGCCGGCTTCCAAAATTACAGGCTCACTATCGTTCACCAGGAAAAAACATTGACACCTAAATAGCACGAAAGTTATAATTAATATTATCAAGTAAATGGGGCGGAAGGTCTTAAAACCGACAAACTAATTTGGCAAACATCTTAAAATCTGAAAACTAATGGGGATAAACATGAGGGAGAAAGGGATCTAGAAAAACTACCCATCCCCCCTTAAATATACATCAATGATCCCCCTTCGAGATATATATTTGTACATTTTGTTTTTGGTAGAAGGTTCGTTCCTCCTAAATTACAGACAATCGACACCTAGCTGGCACGGAAGATCTTAACATTGACAATATAACGGGGCGAACTGTCTTAAAATCGCCGAACTAATGGGGCAAATGTGTAGTCAGTTATGTTGCTATCAGTTAGAGTTGATGCATGCCCGCCTCAACTATACTCGATATTATACAACCGGGCGAAAAGTTTACTCCACTTAGCTAATCCTTATCCTGATTATTCTAAATTTAAGGGGGCCCACCTCGTATTTGTTATCTCTCTCTCCCTCTCTCTGGGTTGTATCCATTCAGCCCCATTCAGCCTACTGTTTTAAGACGTTTATCCCCATCCAGGTGTCGATTTTCTCCCGCGAGCCAGCATATTTAAACAAATGTTTTTTGACAGCAGGCTATATTTGTACATTTTTCGATAGAATTTTTTCTTTTCTTGGATGGATGGATTTCTTCATATAATACTGGCTCCCTATCGCTCGCCAGGAAGAAATCGACACCTGGATGGGGATAAACGTCTTAAAACAGTTGGTTGAATGGGGCCAAATGGATACAAGCCAGGGAAAGAGAGAAAAGGAGAGAAAGATAAAACAAAATCCGGTGACCCCCCTTAACCCCTTCTGTACCAGTGACGTTCTTTTCATTAGAATCTGGCGAGTATTAGACGATTTTATTCAGCTTAAGAACGAACTCTAGCGATTATAAGGCTTCAAACTAGCTTATTTAACCTTTTTGGGGGGCTACTACAGGTCCTTCCTAAGCTGCATCAAATCGTGTAAATAAAGCTAGACTATAATGGAAATGCATCGCAGGTACTGAAAGGGTTAACGTATCCTAACCACATATTTACCAAGCTTACTTTTGATCCTATCCCCAAGTCATAAACTAACCTAACTTATCTAACTTAACCTGAAGGGGAGGTTTCCACTTTAGGGATTATTTTGTTTTCTGGACCCCTTTCTCCCTCATGTTTAGCCCCATTGCTTTCAAGATTTTAAGACGTTTGCCCACTTTTTTTGGGTGGGGGGGGGGGCAACTCAAGACAGAGCCAGAATAGGGACAACACAACAGAAAACAACGAACGCATCTAGGTCTTTTATTTTGCAGCCACGCATTATTCGTAAAAATTATTTTCCTTGCATGTTCTCGAGTTCGTTGATTTACTTCCGGTGAGTTGATAATGTTTATAATAGTCGGCTATCTATGTCTGCATCATTATATAAAGGATGACAGCGTTATCATTTGGGTTGCATTATATCCAGACATGCACATTGTTGATTATAGTTGGCGCTCTTTATGTGGCTTGTAATGCGAATCCCCCTTGTGAGGTAGCAATGTTATTCTTGTTATATCAGTGTTATATATTAGAGTGAGACGTGTGTTATAGCGTTATTATTGTTGTTATGTCAGTGTTATATATTAGAGTGAGACGTGTGTTATAGCGTTATTATTGTTGTTAGTTCAGTGTTATATATTAGAGTGAGACGTGTGTGATAGCATTATTATTGTTGTTAGTTCAGTGTTATATATTAGAGTGAGACGTGTGTTATAGCGTTATTATTGTTGTTATGTCAGTGTTATATATTAGAGTGAGACGTGTGTTATAGCGTTATTATTGTTGTTAGTTCAGTGTTATATATTAGAGTGAGACGTGTGTTATAGCGTTATTATTGTTGTTAGTTCAGTGTTATATATTAGAGTGAGACGTGTGTGATAGCGTTATTATTGTTGTTATGTCAGTGTTATATATTAGAGTGAGGCGTGTGTGATAGCGTTATTATTGTTGTTATATCAGTGTTATATATTAGAGTGAGACGTGTGTTATAGCAATGTTATTCTTGTTTTATCAGTGTTATATATTAGAGTGAGACGTGTGTGATAGCGTTATTATTGTTGTTATGTCAGTGTTATATATTAGAGTGAGGCGTGTGTTATAGCGTTATTATTCTTGTTATATCAGTGTTATATATTAGAGTGAAACGTGTGTTGTAGCGTTGTTATTATTGTTGTTAGTTCAGTGTTATATATTAGAGTGAGACGTGTGTGATAGCATTATTATTGTTGTTAGTTCAGTGTTATATATTAGAGTGAGACGTGTGTGATAGCGTTATTATTGTTGTTATGTCAGTGTTATATATTAGAGTGAGGCGTGTGTGATAGCGTTATTATTCTTGTTATATCAGTGTTATATATTAGAGTGAGACGTGTGTTATAGCAATGTTATTCTTGTTTTATCAGTGTTATATATTAGAGTGAGACGTGTGTGATAGCGTTATTATTGTTGTTATGTCAGTGTTATATATTAGAGTGAGGCGTGTGTTATAGCGTTATTATTGTTGTTATATCAGTGTTATATATTAGAGTGAGGCGTGTGTGATAGCGTTATTATTCTTGTTATATCAGTGTTATATATTAGAGTGAGACGTGTGTTGTAGCGTTGTTATTCTTGTTATATCAGTGTTATATATTAGAGTGAGACGTGTGTGATAGCATTGTTATTCTTGTTATATCAGTGTTATATTAGAGTGAGGTGTGTGTGATAGCGTTATTATTGTTATTAGTTCAGTGTTATATATTAGAGTGAGACGTGTGTGATAGCGTTATTATTGTTGTTATATCAGTGTTATATATTAGAGTGAGGCGTGTGTTATAGCAATGTTATTCTTGTTAGTTCAGTGTTATATATTAGAGTGAGACGTGTGTTATAGCGTTATTATTGTTGTTAGTTCAGTGTTATATATTAGAGTGAGACGTGTGTGATAGCGTTATTATTGTTGCTATATCAGTGTTATATTAAAGTGAGACCTGTGTGATAGTAATGTTATTCTTGTTATATCAGTGTTATATTAGAGTGAGGTGTGTGTGATAGCATTATTATTGTTGTTATATCAGTGTTATATAAGAGCGAGGCGTGTGTGGCATAGTTTGTTTATATTCAGGTGATGGTAAATTGTCATGTTCTCATCTTATCCACTATTTTTTTGTGTGTGTGTTTTTTTTAGCGAAATAAGTTGCTTATTATGAAAGTTTGACAATATTAAGGGAGCCCACCTCGCTTTTTTTCTCTTTATCTCCCTCTCTATTTGGCTTGTATCCATTCGGCTCCATTTAGCCTACTGTTTTAAGACGTTTACCCCCATCCATGTGTCAATATTTTCCTGGCGAGCGGTAGCGAGCCAGCATATATATTTTTTTGTTTTGACAGCAAGCTAAATTTGTACATTTTTCGATAGAAAAATGTCTCCGGCGAAGCCGGATTTCTCCATACAATGCTGGCTCGCTATCGCTCGCCAGGAAGAAATCGACACCTGGATGGGAATAAACGTCTTAAAACAGTAGGCTGAATGGGGCCGAATGAATACAAGCCAAAGCAAGAGATAAAAGGAGAGAAAAAAGCCCTTAAACTGTACAAACTTGTCTGGATATAGCTAAAGGATATATCCAAGACGTCGCCGGTACAGTCGGGGTTAATAATCGATACACCAGTTGCCAAGTGATTCAATTGACCACTTGCGAGTTTCAGGCTATAAGGAAGTTGGAGCCGTAAACATTGATAGTAAATAGAAATGCAATACTAATGTACGTTTCTGGTGACTGAAGGGTATGTTGAATTGGGTTTCATGTATTTTAGCTGGTAATTCTGCTAAATATCGATGTCTACAACTCCAACTTCCTTATAGAACGAAACTCGCAAGTGGACAATACACCATGAGTTGAAAACAGACAGACTAAAGCAATATCAGTCTTATTATATCAGTGTTATATAAGACTGAGGCGTGTGTGTGACTGAAGGGGGTGTGCAACTCTCCAACCCAAGAGTGAAACGTTACTCTCAAACTTTCTTCTACTCAACATCTGAGCTCTGGAACTCTCTCCCAGAATCAGTCTTTCCCTCTTCCTATGACTTAAATTGCTTCAAACTCCGTGTGTCCAGGCATTTTGGCTCGAACGTCCCTTGATTTTGGCCCTGTCACTCTTTCAACTATGGGGGAGGCACTCGCTATAGGCAGTTATGCCTTTTGCCTCCTTCAATCACATAGAAAAAAAAAAAAAAAAAAAAAAAAGTGCTTGGTTTTTGGGCTATATATTAATTAATTTATTTATTTTTGAGTTTCCTCGCTAAACCTCCATCAAGCTTAATAAAATACCCCCTAGACCCCCTTTCAAGATAAATTTGTACATTTTTCGGTAGAAAATTGTCACGGCCGAAGGCCGTTTCCTTCTAAAATTACAGGCTCGCTTTCGCTCGCCAGTAAAAAAATCGACACCTAAATGGCGCGAAAGGTCTAAATATTGACAAAGAAATGGGGGTCTCAAAATCGCCAAACTAATGGAAAGAACGTCTCAAGACCTCAAAACTAATATGCTAAACATGAGGGAAAAGGGGGTCCATAAAAAGCGAGTAGTACCCCCTTGAGCGAACTGCTACATCGCGTGTTGTCCACTGGGCTATTCCCGAAGACTTGGCGGAAGTGAAGTGACATATACCGGTACTTTACGCGGAGAGATGGGCGGATAGATTTACGCGGAGAGATGGGCGTATAGATTTCCTCATATATATCTTAACAAAAAACAAAAAACAAAAGGGGGAGGGGGGAGGGGGGGGGGGGGGAGGGGGGGGGAAGGGGGAATTGGGCCAGAGTAAATAGATAGCTATATTTTTATCATTATTTTAGTTTCTTCCCTAGACCTCCATCAAGATTAAAATTAAATCTCCTAGACCCCCTTTCAAGATAAATTCGTACATTTTTTGGTAGAAAAATGTGGAAATGGGGGTGGGGGGGGGGGGGGGGGGGGGGAGGGAAGGAAAGGGTTGCACGTTGGTTAAGGTTTATCATAATTATGGTGTGGTGGGTGCGGTCATGTCTATACTCTGGTACGGTCATATGGTGGGGGTGGGACTAGGGGTGGGTGGGTTGGGGGGGGGGGGGTGCGGTCATATATAATAGTGTATAGTGTATATTGACCTTGGGTGCGGTAGGCTAGAGGGTAGGGATCGCAACGGATGATAGTATGTACAGAAAACAATTATCAACAACAACGACCATAACGCATAATAATAACAACAACAACAACGACGACGACCATGGCAGTAACCATAACAAACAATATAAACAATAACAACAATAACAACAACGACCATGATAGTAACCATAGCAACGAACATACCAAAACAAAACATCAATATATTAACAACAACAACAACAACGACGACGACCATGGCAGTAACCATAACACACAATATAAACAATAACAACAACGACCATGATAGTAACCATAACAACGACCATACCAAAACAAAACATCAATATATTAATAACAGCAGCAACAACAACAACAACAACAACAACAATTGACGGAGATACGAACAGTGCAAACATCAACAGCAATCGTATCGATCACTTCAAGGGGAGATAGGCCGTTTTTCTGGTCCCCCTTCCTCATGTTTAGCCCCATTAGTTTTCAGATTTTAAGACGTTCGGCCCTTAAATTTGGCGATTTTAACACCTTTCACCTTTTTTTGTTGTTGTCAATATTTAGTCATTTCGTGTCATTTAGGTGATAATTTTTTCCTGCCGAGCGATATAGCGATAGTGAAAGGCGGTTCAAATGTCAAAATATGTCAAAAGGCATTGGCATAATATGTAAAGCTAGAAAATCATGATAATGTCCAAACTCTAATAATTATTCTATACAATTGCTTTATATATCCTTACATCACATACAGTATGGTATAGAAGTATGGGGTGGAACAAATGAGTGTTACGTAAGATCGGTTGTTACTGTACAGAAGAGGGTTGTTAGGATTATCAAATCAGCACCATACAGAGAACATACAGGACCACTCTTTAAATCCTTAAATATACTTAAGTTTAATGATGCATACACATACTGTATAGGAAAATTAATGTTTAAAGTTAAACATGGTAATGTTCGTGGAGTTATTAGTGAAATGTTCCCTGCTAATTGTACAATACATGATCACTTAACCAAACAGAGAAACAGGTTACGTGTACCAGTTTGTAGAACATCATTGGTGACAAAAACATTTCATCATAAGGGAGTTAAAATATGGAATAACCTCATTGTAAATGTTGATGATAAATAAAAAATTTCATTATAATAGAAGCGATTAAAATTATATTTGATGGATATTTAAATTTTGCTCTGAATTCTGGGCATTGTTTTGCTTGTTAATTTATGTGTTGTCTATTGTGAACAGTGAATGTGTCTTTGAATGTAATATGAGTATATGTGTATCATATTTTTATTTCTGTATTCTTTTTTTATTGCACTTGTGTTCATTTCTTTCTCTTGTTTTTTGTTACACTTGATATGCCTATGGTTATATGAGGACATATATGCCTGATGGCATCAAATCCTCTTTGTCATCGATAACTTTGTTTAATTGCAATTTTGTTGTAAACATGTAAACCTATATCTATGGCAATAAACTTTTATGAACTTTTATATATACGTAAGATATCTTGTTTACAGACATATAAACAGACAGACAAACAAGGGCGAAAACAGACATACCTGTCCAAGAGTGTATGTACCGCTGTGACATCAATATTGTTTTTTGCTCTTTTATTTATTATTAATTTTTAATACTTATTTTACATATTTTTTCACCTACATTACATTTGTATTCCCGGCTCAGGCAAACAGTGTATTTTTGCGGGTGTAGGTTGCTGCTTTCCCCGACCGGCTATTGTAGGAGAGTTCTGAGCCATGACGAAGCAGGGCAGTGTAATAGGTCTTTGATACCATTCTTTCTTACTCGCGTCTCACATATATCTCTCTCTCCCTCTCTCTCTCTCTCTCTCTCTCTCTCTCTCTCTCTATATATATATATATATATATATATATATATATATATATATATATATATATATATATATATATATATATTATACAGTATGCATACATTTACAGTATACATAATATATCATAATTTTAAAGTTTGGAAGTAGACGGTAGCGAGTCTATTGTTGCTGTGGTGGTATATAAGAGGCAGGTACTACAGGTAGGCTCAACAGGTAGGTGGTCTAATTAAGGTAGGTCGCTAACACCTTGGCTGGCAGGTACATTCATCAGCCCTTTGTTGACCTACAGCTTACCCCATACCTGGTTGCCATTACCACTACCACTACCTGTAATTGAATACCTCTACCCCTACCACTACCACTACCTCTATTACTACCACTACCACCATTACCAACACCGTACCCCATACCTGGTTACCATTACCACTACCACTACCACTACCACTACCCCTACCACTACCTCTACCTCTACCACTACCACAACCTCTATTACTACCACTACCATCATTACCACCACCTTACCCCATACCTGGTTACCATTACCACTACCACTACCCATAATTGACTATCACCACCACTACCTCTACTATCACTACCACCATCATCATTGCCACCACCTTCACCCATAATTGACTACCACTTCCATTACCACTACCACCATCATCATTGCCACCACCTTCACCCATAATTGACTACCACTTCCATTACCACTACCACCATCATCATTGCCACCACCTTCACCCATAATTGACTACCACTTCCATTACCACTACCACCATCATCATTGCCACCACCTTCACCCATAATTGACTACCACTTCCATTACCACTACCACTACTATCATCACTATTAACATCACCTTCACTCATAATTGACTACCACTTCCCCTACCATCATCATCATTACTACCACTTCCACCCATAATTCTCTACCACTACCCCTACTATAACCAACACTACTACTACCTCTATTACCACTAGCTACGACGAAGACTTGGGCCTTCGTAGTTACCACCACCCACACCTGACTACCACTACCACTACTACCAATACCACCCCCTTCATCCATACCTGACTACCATCATCGTTAACACTACCACTATAACTACCACCGCCACTACCAACTCCATTACTATAATTTGTTCAGTTCGTTTCTTCGGCGTTCCTTTAGCTTATTTTTTCCTACGACTGTCGCGTAGCAGGCGCAGATATTCTACGGGTCATCGATATCTTCTACTTCTTTTTCTCCCTCTTTTCTTCTTCTTCTTCTTCTTTTTCTTCTTCTTCGCTTCTTCTTCTTCTCTTCCTCCTCCTCCTCCTCCTTCTCCTCCTCCTCCTCCTCCTTCTTCTTCGTCTTCTTCTTCTTTATCACCATCTTCTTCGCTTTGGACTAAACTAAGAATGAACATCTAATTGTAACACAAATAGTACACAAAAAAGTGTTCTAATCGTTAATGTGTTCTAATATAAATAAATTATAGAGGTATGGTATTTATATATATCGAGTACTGTATTATTATGTAGGGGGGGGGGGAGGGGGGTTCCAGAATTATAGAGGTATATGGTATTTATATATATCAAGAACGGGTTTATAATGTAGGTAGAGGTCGGGGGGGAGGGGGGTTCCAGAATTATAGAGGTATATGGTATTTATATATATCAAGAACGGGTTTATAATGTAGGTAGGAGTCGGGGGTTGGAAAGGCGGGATTCACATAATTGTACTGTTCAATTCGAAAGGGTGGAGTAAAAAAAACATTGTGGGTAATCAGCTCCCCCCTTCTTACTGACTTTCTCCAATCACTGCATATCTCTCGCTCTCGCTCTCTCGCTCTCTGTCATTATCTATCTACCTATCTATCCCCTCTCTCTCTCTCTCTCTCCAGTGTTTCAGAACTATTCCACTGTATACTAACCCCCCCCCCCTGTACGAATAGTAATTTAGCACCACTTAGCACTACTCTGTCCAATTTTCTAACCCAAGAGTGAACCGTTATCACCATCACTCATCTACCTCACGACCGGTATTGTCTTGAACTCTATACTTCATTCCATATGTCCTCCCTCCTACGACTTAAGGAGCTAGTGTCTGTTTTTTTTCGTCTATTAAGTAATTTATTTATTTATTTTTTATTTTCTTCGCTACGCTTCCCTCAAACTTAGAAAAACACCCCCTAGACTCCCCTCAAGATATATCTGTAAATTTTTTCGGTAGAAAAATGTCTCGGCCGAAGGCCGGTTCCTCTTATAATTACAGGCTCGCTATCGCTCGCCAGGGAAAAAATCGACACCTAAATGGCACGATAGGTCTTAAAATTGACAACGAAACGGAGCTAAAGGTGTTAAAATCGCCAAACTAATGGGCCGAACGTCTTAAAATCTCGAAACTAATATGCTAAACATGAGGGAGAAGGGGGTCCCGAAAAAGAAAGTACTATCCCCTTAAACTTCTTCAAGCACCGTGGGTCAAGGCTTTTCGACCCAAACGGACTTTAAATTATATCAATCATTCTTTTAATATGAAGGGACATGAGCTACTGACGATATTGCCTTAAATATCCTTCTTTTAATCTATAAACTATTATATATATATATATATATATATATATATATATATATATATATATATATATATATATATATATATATATACTACGTATTTAGTATTATATAGCCGACTTGATTCTGAACATCATTGTACATAGATATATTTGCATTAAGGAAACCGCAAGAGCTCACGAACAATTGTCGGTAGCTGTATATTCGTGCTTCATCACGATTCTATTTCGATATGTATGTGTGTGTGTTTTTTTTGTTTACATAAGTTTATCGCATTAAGTCAGGTTAGGTTAGGTCAGATTGGTTAGGTTAGGGAATACAATAAAAATCTCAAGAGCTCACGAACATTTGTCAGTAGATGTACAGTTAGTGACACCATTATTTAGTGCCCCTACATCATTTGTCAGTAGATGTACAGATAGTGACACCATTATTTAGTGCCCCTACATCATTTGTCAGTAGATGTACAGATAGTGACACCATTATTTAGTGCCCCTACATCATTTGCCAGTAGATGTACAGCTAGTGACACCATTATTTAGTGCCCCTACATCATTATTTGTCAGTAGATGTACATATAGTGACACCATTATTTAGTGCCCCTACATCATTATTTGTCAGTAGATGTACATATAGTGACACCATTATTTAGTGCCCCTACATCATTATTTGTCAGTAGATGTACATATAGTGACACCATTATTTAGTGCCCCTACATCATTATTTAGACTCCCATGCGATATTATTTAGACTCCCCAACACAGACTCCAATACCTTTATATAAACCCCCCCCCCCCCCCCTCCATCGTCGTGACCCCCATACACCATTATTTAAGGGGAGATGTGTCGCTTTTCTAGACCCCCTTCTCCCTCATGTTTAGCTCCATTAGTTCGGCGATTTTAAGAATTTTCGCTCAATTTCTGTCAATTTTAAGACCTTTCGTGCCATTTAGGTGTAGATTTTTCCTTGCGAGCGATAGCGAGCCTGTAATTTAAGGGGAACCGACCTTCGGTCGGGACATTATTCTACCGAAAAATTTACAAATTTATCTTGAAAGGGAGTCTAAGGGTCGTCTTTTTATGCTTGATGGAGGTCTAGCGAGGAAAATAGAAAAATAATACATACATGAAAAAATCGACTAAAAAATGCACCATTCCCCATTATCGTGACCCCCATATCCCCCCCCTCCCATTATTTAAACCCCCCATAGACTATTATTTACACCCATAGCTCATCATTCCCCCGCACCATTAGTCGCAGATTGCCAGCCATCTTGTTTTGTACAGTTGGCCACATAAATTCTGTGTTCCTCGTCGCAATCTCATGTACGAAGGTAAACTAGTGTGAATGAATTGCGAGTGGCGTTTCTGTTAATTATCAGTTGACTAATCACATGAGTTAACCACGGCATAAGAAACTACACTCGTAATTCAATCATGCGCATTATATTTCATTACGTTTTGCTCTCTGTCTGCTGTATTAATGTCTGTCAGATGTTAAATAGGGTGTGTATAGATAGGAACATGTTTGCATATCTAACTCAAAACGATGAAATAATGCTTAGATAGTACTGATACCTATTATAGATCGAAATATACTTGGTGATGCGACATGACTTATTTGGCCGACTCTGCGTACGTAAAATAGTATGAATGAATTGCGAGTGGCGTTTATTATAATTAGCAGTTGCCTAGTCACATGAGTTAACCACTGCATAAGAAACTACACTCGTAATTCAATCATGCGCGTTATATTTCTACGTTTAAGGGGAGAATTCCACCTGGAGGATTTTTTTCTGAACCTCTTTCTCCCTCATGTTTAGCCCCATTGCTTGTGAGATTTAAAGACGCTTGCCCCATTAGTTTGGCGATTTGAAGAACCCTCGCCCCATTTCTGTCAATTTTACGACCATTCGTGCCATTTAGGTGTCGATTTTTTCCTGGCGAGCGATAGCGAGCCTGTAATTTAAGGGGAACCGGCCTTCGGGCCGGGAAATTTTTCAACCGAAAAATATACGAATTTATCTTGAAAGGGGGTCAAGGGAGAGTAATTTTAAGCTTGATGGAAGTCTAGGGAATCAACTAAAAACCTCCGTTTAACCCCTTCTGTACCGGCGCCGTCCTTTCAACTATATTCTGGCTACCATTGGGCGATTATATTCAGTTTAAACAGGGCCTCCAGCAATCAACAGACTTCAAACAATCTCACTTTACCCTTTTTACAACCGCAGACCCTTATGAAACTGAATAAAATCGTCTAACAGTAGGTAGAATAAAATGATAAAGACGTCGCTGGGACGGAAGGGGTTAGATTAAGATCACGGAGCGGAACAGAACTTCTGCGGCCGACTGTAGCCTACGTGTGTCATTACGGGGGTTCTGGAGACACTCAAAGGGTTATGGCGGGTAATGGTGTATAAGCCTCGTATGTCTCCCGTGATTGTCGTATAATACCCGACTATTGAGACTGATCCCTGCTGGGCTATTAAGCTTAGGGGGATGGTTGTTGGTTTTTTCTGCCCCCCCCCCCCCCCCCCTTTTCCATCATGCTTAGCCCCATATATTTTGATATTTTTAAGCCTTCGTTTCATTAGTTTGGCGATTTAAACACCTTTCGCCCCATTTCGTTGTGAATTTTAAGACCTTTCGTGTAATTTAGGTGTCGGTTTTCCCTGGCGAGCGATAGCGAGCCTGTAATTTTAAGAACTGGCCTTTGGCCGGGACATTTTTTCTACCGACAAATTTACAATTTTATCTTGAAGGAGGGTCCAGGGGGTGTTTTTCTAAGCTTGATGGAGGTCTAGCAATGACACTAAGAAATAAGTGAATAAATTAATTAATAGACCAAAAAACCAGCCACTATCCCCTTAAAGGGAGATGGGCCGTTGCAAGGACACTAAGAAATACATGAATAAATTAATTAATAAAAAAAAACAAAAAAAAACAGCCACTATCCCCTTAAGGGGAGATGGGCCGCTTTTCTGGTACCCTTCCTCCCTCCAGTTTAGCCCCATTAATGTTCAGATTTTAAGATGCTTATCACATTAGTTTGTCGATTTTAAGACCTTTCGCCCCATTTCTTTGTCAATATTAAGACCTTTCGTGCTATTTAGGTGTCGATTTCTTTCCTGGCGAACGATTGGCAGCCTGTAATTTTGGAAGAACCGCCCTTTGGCCTGGACATATTTAGCCTATACCGGAAAATTTACACATTTATCTAGAAGGGGGATCTAATGGACGTTTTTTTTTTTTAAAGTTTGATGGGGGTCTAGGGAGGAAACTAGATATAATAATGAATACATGAAAAAATCGACCAAAAAGTGAACCATCCCCCCTTAAGCATAGGGAGTTGCTCAGTGTATAACCTTTCACCCTACCCCCTGGCGCTCTCTCTCAACTTCCTCTTCTTCTTGTTTTGTATGTGTGTAAGGAGACAAAAGGTAAAGCATAGTTGAAAGCATGACAAAGAGACCAATTGACCACTTGCGAGTTTCAGGCTATAAGGAAGTTGGAGCCGTGAACTTCGATATTTAACAGAAATGCAATAATAATGTACGTTCATCGTTTTGAAGGGGTTACTATATTCAGACGGCTGTAGGATGTCATTTTCTTTATAATTTTTACTTACCAACCAAAAGTCCGTCCCTGCGAGGTGATCCAAGTATTTTGACCAATAACGAATTTCGAGCTATAAAACAGTTCAAATTGTAAATATTGATACTGAGCCGAAATACAGGCTAAAATGCGTTTGCAGTTCCTCTGGCTATTATTATACGGTTTTGCTCAAGTTAAGAAGAACATTGAATACAATTAATCAGAGTCAACATAATTGCCATCCATTATAAGCCAATTTAGGTTTGTAGGTCTGCTTAACTCTTTCGGTACCAGCGACGCCTATTATATTTCATTCTAGCTATATTTAAACGATTTTATGCAGCTTATGAATGATCTGTAGACTATTATTCTTTTGAGGTCGAGATATTCCATGCAGGACAGCATATTAAATTTTTTATCTTTGCACACATTTTTAGTGGGCTACCTTTACACAATTTGATCTGGCTAACAAAGGGACTCTCAAAGTAAAATGGTTAACACTGTGACGTTGGAGTAAATTAAAGGTATAACTGATATATTTTATTGTATTTATCTGTGCCCGACCAGCACGCACGAACGAGGCCAGATCCCCGGAGGAAGGAACACGTCTTGTAATCACGACCCACGGCCTCAGTCAATTACCCACAGGTATAACACGGGAATAAGATTGTTAGACTTTTTGGTGTGCGAGAGAGAGGGGACCGCTGAACACTGGGATAATATATGTGTGTGTGTGTCTGTGTGTGTGCTGCGAGATGGGTATATGTTCTTGACCTTGTTCGTGACCTTGTTCTTGACCCTACCCTATTCCTTGTCACACATGGTGGTCACATCGCCTCGCCTGCACCCCCCTGGTTTCCGTGACCTAGGGACTCCAGTCAGGTATCACTAGGAAAATGGTGTGGTAAAGCAGTGAAGGTGTTAGGCCTGTTGTTCTACTGTATTATTTTGGTGTGAATTAGGGGGCAAACATGTCTCGTTGGAGGTGGAGAGTTGATGGAAAGCGGGTAATGGTGATGCTGAGGGGACCCCTACTATATGGCCCTCAAGAGGCAATGCTTCAGAGGATTTTGAAACACTCAGCTGATAGGGTCCCTGGGAGTAACAATGGAGAGGGAGATGGGTGATTCCGTTGTAGAGCTTCAACTCTTTCAGGTGAAGGTATTGAAGGATAAGCCTTTATAACGGCACCTCGTTGAGAGAGGAGAAGGGGTGTTGGAGAGAGAGGAAGCTGTTGGAGTGGCTTTGTTATGTGTGTTATTAGTCTGTATACAGTACGTCGTAGAGGTGTCCTCTGACCGGGTGAGACATTTGATCATTTCTACGGTTAAATCCCGACCCAAGATTACCTCAACTGCTTCAGAAGTAGAACTACTATTTAAGGGAGCCCACCTCGCTTTTTTTTATCTTTCTCTCCCTCTCTCTTTGGCTTGTATCCATTCGGCCCCATTCAGCCTACTATATTAAGACGCTTACCCCCATCCAGGTGTCAATATTTTCCTGGCGAGCGGTAGCAAGCCAGCATATATATATATTTGTATTGACAGCAAGCTAAATTTGTACATTTTTCGATAGAAAAATTTCTCCGGCGAAGCCGGATATCTCCATACAATGCTGGCCAGGAAGAAATTGACACCTGGATGGGGATAAACGTCTTAAAACAGTTGGCTGAATGGGTCCGCTTGGATACAAGCCAGAGAAAGAGAGAAAAGGAGAGAAAGAGAAAAAAATACATGTGACCCCCCTTAACTCACCGATCTTACCTCTCATCATCTGCACCTACCCATTCCTCTCTGTTGCTTACAATTATATTATCTGCCTATATGTCCACACATTCATTGCAAATGCTTCCAATGTTTGACAGAGTTTAATTAATATCACAAGTATAACTTAATACTCGTTTACAGAACCATACTTCCTTCAACTGTCAAATAAAAGGAACTTGTTGTACCATTAACTTATATTCAGACAGAAATATAGTATATTTTTCTGTTGTTATGATATCGGAGTATTAAAAACAAAATAAAAAAAGGTTTTAATGTACCCATACATTTATCTTCCATTATTTTAATTCTTAATTCTCCCTTCTGTAAAAGCCCCAACGCTGAGGATTAATGTAGCTGAAGAACTGTGTATTCATATTAGTGTAGATATGAGTGTACGTGTGTGCTTAAGTTTGAGATTATTAGTATAAGGTTGCGTGATGTGAGTGTTGTGAGTCTCGCCAGTGTTTTGTAAGAATACAATACATAAAATATAAATACCTAATAAATACAATACAAAATTATATATATATATATATATATATATATATATATATATATATATATATATATATGGAGGGATAGACAGACGAAGTAAGGAGGTGTACTGTGGAGGTAGATTATATATACATATATATATATATATATATATATATATATATATATATATATATATATATATTTATTTTACCGTATAAATAACAGCTTGTCATTTAGGGGTTACTGCAGTTTGTCTTCCCTTTCTCTTAGCTTAAGGGGGGTCACCGGATTATTTTTTATCTTTCTCTCCTTTTCTCTCTTTCCCTGGCTTGTATCCATTCGGCCCCATTCAGTCAACTGTTTTAAGACGTGTCGATTTCTTCCTGGTGAGCGGCAGCGAGCCAGCATTGTATGGAGAAATCCGGCTTCGCCGGAGAAATTTTTCTTTCGAAAAATGTACAAATTTAGCTTGCTGTCAAAACAGAAATATATATATGCTGGCTCGCTACTGCTCGCCAGGAAAATATTGACACCTGGATGGGGGTAAACGTCTTAAAACAGTAAACTGAATGGGGCCGAATGGATACAAGACAAAGAGAGGGGGAGAGAAAGAGAACAAAGCCGGTGACCCCCCTTAAGCCAGTAAGAGAAACAATCACACTTCCCCACTTTCTCTTGCACTATTTTTATACTCAATTTGATTATTGCAATACATACTCTAGAATTACAGAGAATGCAGTGACATGACAAATCTAAGGAGGTCCTCAGATATTATTCAAACAAACATCTGTTGTTTTTTTTTTTTTTTTTTAAGAGACAATGAACGGAGGAAGGAAAAACACAGATAAAACAAAAAGGTCCATGTGCCTAAAGGCATCCTCCATTCATAAAATGTTTGTAACAACTGGATTTAAACATTTGTAGATTGTAAGTTTGTGGAAAGCAATTCGAGGGAAGTGAATTCCAAAGAGTAGTAGCTCTGGGGATAAATGAATTCTGATAAGCAGAAGTTCTGCATTGTGGAGGAGAAAGTGTAAATTCATGGGCGCTCTCAGCTGCCCTAGTTCTACGGGGAAAGATATGGAGAGGCGGCACAATTGAAGCAAGTTCCTCGGAACAATTGCTGTGAAAATATCTGTAGAATAATGCAAGGGATGCAACGTTTCTTCGTATGGATAATGTAGGAAGGTCCTGTGTGATTGCAGGGTTATTGATTAATCTAATAGCTTTATTTTGAATTTTGTCCAACTGCCTCAATGCAACCACTCCACTTCCACCCCACAGAGGTGAACAGTAATCCATCTGAGAACGCACATGACTTTTATATATCACGGCCAACTGCTCGTCAGTGAAGAATTCTCGAACTCTGTACAGGAGTCCCAGTTTTTTAGAGGCATTCTTAGCAATGCTTCTAACATAATGTGTCCAGCTCAAGTTAGTAGTTAATGTTACACCGAGAATGTCAATACTAGGGGAAGTGGGAATATTTACATCATTAAAAAATATATGGGAGTCAGTGAGATTCTGTCGGTTAGAAAATTGAATGTACTTGGTTTTCTGTGCATTAAAGGAAACTAGATTCTTTTGTCCCCATCCATCAATTCTAGAAAGGTCCTGGTTCAGAGAAATTGCAGTGTTATTTTTGAATTTATAAGATCGGGTTGGGTGAAAGAATTGGTAAATGTGAAGGAACTGTGGAGTGTTGAGTCATCTGCGTAGGAATGTATTGGATTATGAGTGGTAGATATGAGATCATTGATATGAATGAGGAACAGAATTGGGGCCAAAACTGATCCCTGGGGAACACCAGCATTTATTGAGTGAAATTGAGAATAAAGGCCATCTACCATTACACGTATTTTTCTGTTATGAAGATAAGAAGAAATTAGTGGAACTAATGATGCAAGGCCGTAGTGTGACATCTTCGACAATAAGGATTGATGCCAGACTCTATCAAATGCCTTTGATATATCCAGTGCTATTGTATGTGTTTCACCATGTTGGTCTGTAGCTTGGTTGATTTGATGCGTAAGAAGGCAAAGCATGTCTGCAGTTGATCGACATCGTCTAAAACCATATTGCCTATCACTGATTAATTTATTATTCTCAAGATGCTTAATTATGTGATTATTTAATATAATTTCAAAGACTTTACCAAGAGTGGAAGTTATAGCTATTGGTCTGTAGTTTGATGGATCTGAAGAGGCACCTTTTTTAGGAACTGGATGGATGTTTGAAAGTTGCTGGTTATAAGTTGCTGGTAGTTGCTGGTTGCTGGTAAAAGTTGTGGTTTTGTGGTAAAGCTGTGGTAAAGTTGGTAAAAGTTGTTGGTAAAAGTTGTTGGTAAAAGTTGCAGGTAAAAGTTGTTGGTAAAAGTGGCTGGTAAAAGTTGTTGGTGAAAGTTGCTGGTAAAAGTTGCTGATTAAAAGTTGCTGGTAAAAGTTGTTGGTAAAAGTTGCTGGTAAAAGTTTCTGTTAAAAGTTGCTGGTAAAAGTTGTTGGTAAAAGTTGCTGGTAAAAGTTGCTGGTTAAAAGTTGCTGGTAAAAGTTGCTGGTAAAAGTTGCTGGTTAAAAGTTGCTGGTAAAAGTTGTTGGTAAAAGTTGTTGGTAAAAGTTGTTGGTAAAAGTTGTTGGTAAAAGTTGTTGGTAAAAGTTGCTGGTAAAAGTTGTTGGTAAAAGTTGCGGGTAAAAGTTGCTGGTAAAAGTTGTTGGTAAAAGTTGCTGGTAAAAGTTGTTGGTAAAAGTTGTTGATAAAAGTTGTTGGTAAAAGTTGTTGGTAAAAGTTGTTGGTAAAAAGTTGTGGGTAAAAGTTGCTGGTAAAAGTTGCTGGTAAAAGTTGTTGGTAAAAGTTGCTGGTAAAAGTTGTTGGTAAAAGTTGCTGGTAAAAGTTGTGGGTAAAAGTTGTTGGTAAAAGTTGCTGGTAAAAGTTGCTGGTAAAAGTTGTTGGTCAAAGTTGTTGGTAAAAGTTGCTGGTTAAAAGTTGTTGGTAAAAGTTGCTGGTAAAAGTTGCTGGTAAAAGTTGTTGGTAAAAGTTGTTGGTAAAAGTTGCTGGTTAAAAGTTGCTGGTAAAAGTTGTTGGTAAAAGTTGCTGGTTATAAGTTGCTGGTAGACTGGTAAAAGTTGCTGGTTAAAAGTGCTGGTAAAAGTTGTTGGTAAAAGTGTTGGTAAAGGTTGGTAAAAGTTGCTGGTAAAAGTTGCAGGTAAAAGTTGTGGGTAAGTGTTGGTAAAAGTTGTGGTAAAAGTTGCTGGTAAAAGTTGTTGGTAAAAGTTGCTGGTAAAAGTTGCTGGTAAAAGTTGTTGGTAAAAGTTGTTGGTAAAAGTTGCTGGTTAAAAGTTGCTGGTAAAAGTTGTTGGTAAAAGTTGCTGGTTATAAGTTGCTGGTAGTTGCTGGTTGCTGGTAAAAGTTGCTGGTTAAAAGTTGCTGGTAAAAGTTGCTGGTAAAAGTTACTGGTTAAAAGTTGCTGGTAAAAGTTGTTGGTAAAAGTTGCTGGTAAAAGTTGCTGGTAAAAGTTGCTGGTAAATGTTGTTGGTAAAAGTTGTTGGTAAAAGTTGCTGGTAAAAGTTGCTGGTAAAAGTTGTTGGTAAAAGTTGCTGATAAAAGTTGCTGGTTAAAAGTTGCTGGTAAAAGTTGTTGGTAAAAGTTGCTGGTAAAAGTTGTTGGTAAAAGTTGCTGGTAAAAGTTGCTGGTTATAAGTTGCTGGTAAAAGTTGCTGGTAAAAGTTGTTGGTAAAAGTTGTTGGTAAAAGTTGTTGGTAAAAGTTGTTGATAAAAGTTGTTGGTAAAAGTTGCTGTTAAAAGTTGTTGGTAAAAAGTTGCTGGTAAAAGTTGTTGGTAAAAGTTGCTGGTAAAAGTTGTTGGTAAAAGTTGTTGATAAAAGTTGTTGGTAAAAGTTGCTGTTAAAAGTTGTTGGTAAAAAGTTGTTGGTAAAAGTGGCTGGGAAAAGTTGTTGGTAAAAGTGGCTGGTAAAAGTTGTTGGTAAAAGTTGTTGATAAAAGTTGCTGGAAAAAGTTGCTGGTAAAAGTTGCTGGTAAAAGTTGTTGGTAAAAGTTGTTGGTAAAAGTTCCTGGTAAAAGTTGCTGATAAAAGTTGCTGGTAAAAGTTGTTGGTAAAAGTTGTTGGTAAAAGTTGTTGGTAAAAGTTGCAGGTAAAAGTTGTTGGTGAAAGTGGCTGGTAAAAGTTGTTGGTAAAAGTTGCTGGTAAAAGTTGTTGGTAAAAGTTGCTGGTTAAAAGTTGCTGGTAAAAGTGGTTGGTAAAAGTTGTTGGTAAAAGTTGCTGGTTAAAAGTTGCTGGTAAAAGTTGTTGGTAAAAGTGGCTGGGAAAAGTTGTTGGTAAAAGTTGCTGGGTAAAAGTTGTTGGTAAAAGTTGTTAGTAAAAGTTGCTGGTAAAAGTTGCTGGTAAAAGTTGTTGGTAAAAGTTGCTGGTAAAAGTTGTTGGTAAAAGTTGTTGGTAAAAGTTGCTGGTAAAAGTTGCTGGTAAAAGTTGTGGGTAAAAGTTGTTGGTAAAAGTTGCTGGTAAAAGTTGCTGGTAAAAGTTGTTGGTAAAAGTTGTTGGTAAAAGTTGTTGGTAAAAGTTGCTGGTTAAAAGTTGCTGGTAAAAGTTGCTGGTTAAAAGTTGCTGGTAAAAGTGGTTGGTAAAAGTTGTTGGTAAAAGTTGCTGGTTAAAAGTTGCTGGTAAAAGTTGTTGGTAAAAGTGGCTGGGAAAAGTTGTTGGTAAAAGTTGCTGGTAAAAGTTGTTGGTAAAAGTTGTTAGTAAAAGTTGCTGGTAAAAGTTGCTGGTAAAAGTTGTTGGTAAAAGTTGCTGGTAAAAGTTGCTGGTAAAAGTTGTTGGTAAAAGTTCCTGGTAAAAGTTGCTGGTAAAAGTTGTTGGTAAGAGTTGTTGGTAAAAGTTGCTGGTAAAAGTTGCTGGTAAAAGTTGTTGGTAAAAGTTGCTGGTAAAAGTTGTTGGTAAAAGTTGTTGGTAAAAGTTGCTGGTAAAAGTTGCTGGTAAAAGTTGCTGGTAAAAGTTGTTGGTAAAAGTTGTTGGTAAAAGTTCCTGGTAAAAGTTGTTGGTAAAAGTTGCTGATAAAAGTTGCTGGTAAAAGTTGTTGGTAAAAGTTGTTGGTAAAAGTTGTTGGTAAAAGTTGCAGGTAAAAGTTGTTGGTAAAAGTGGCTGGTAAAAGTTGTTGGTAAAAGTTGCTGGTAAAAGTTGTTGGTAAAAGTTGCTGGTAAAAGTTGCTGGTAAAAGTTGTTGATAAAAGTTGTTGGTAAAAGTTGCTGGTAAAAGTTGCTGGTTAAAAGTTGCTGGTAAAAGTTGTTGGTAAAAGTTGCTGGTAAAAGTTGCTGGTAAAAGTTGCTGGTAAAAGTTGTTGGTAAAAGTTGTTGGTAAAAGTTGCTGGTAAAAGTTGCTGGTAAAAGTTGTTGGTAAAAGTTGCTGGTAAAAGTTGTTGGTAAAAGTTGTTGGTAAAAGTTGCTGGTAAAAGTTGCTGGTAAAAGTTGTTGGTAAAAGTTGTTGGTAAAAGTTGCTGGTAAAAGTTGCTGGTAAAAGTTGTTGGTAAAAGTTGCTGGTAAAAGTTGTTGGTAAAAGTTGCTGGTAAAAGTTGTTGGTAAAAGTTGTTGGTAAAAGTTGCTGGTAAAAGTTGTTGGTAAAAGTTGGTAAAAGTTGTTGGTAAAAGTTGCTGTTAAAAGTTGTTGGTAAAAGTTGTTGGTAAAAGTTGCTGGTAAAAGTTGTTGGTAAAAGTTGCTGGTAAAAGTTGCTGGTAAAAGTTGTTGGTAAAAGTTGCTGGTTAAAAGTTGCCAGTTTTACCAGCTGGTTGCTGGTAAAAGTTGCTGGTTAAAAGTTGCTGGTAAAAGTTGTTGGTAAAAGTTGCTGGTAAAAGTTGTTGGTAAAAGTTGCTGTTAAAAGTTGCTGGTAAAAGTTGCTGGTGAAAGTTGCTGGTAAAAGTTGTTGGTAAAAGTTGTTGGTAAAAGTTGCTAGTAAAAGTTGTTGGTAAAAGTTGCTGTTAAAAGTTGCTGGTAAAAGTTGCTGGTAAAAGTGCTGGTAAAAGTTGTGTAAAAGTTGCTGGTAAAAGTTGCTGGTAAAAGTTGTTGGTAAAAGTTGCGGTAAAAGTTGCTGGTAAAAGTTGCTGGTAAAAGTTGTTGGTAAAAGTTGCTGGTAAAAGTTGCTGGTAAAAGTGCTGGTAAAAGTGTTGGTAAAAAGTTGTTGGTAAAAGTTGCTGGTAAAAGTTGTTGGTAAAAGTTGCTGGTAAAAGTTGTGGGTAAAAGTTGTTGGTAAAAGTTGCTGGTAAAAGTTGCTGGTAAAAGTTGCTGGTAAAAGTTGTTGGTAAAAGTGGCTGGTAAAAGTTGTTGGTAAAAGTTGCTGGTAAAAGTTGCTGGTTAAAAGTTGCTGGTAAAAGTTGTTGGTAAAAGTTGCTGGAAAAAGTTGCTGGTAAAAGTTGCTGGTAAAAGTTGCTGGTAAAAGTTGTTGGTAAAAGTTGCTGGTAAAAGTTGCTGGTAAAAGTTCCTGGTAAAAGTTGCTGGTAAAAGTTGTTGGTAAGAGTTGTTGGTAAAAGTTGCTGGTAAAAGTTGCTGGTAAAAGTTGCTGGTAAAAGTTGCGGGTAAAAGTTGTTGGTAAAAGTTGTTGGTAAAAGTTGCTGGTAAAACTTGCTGGTAAAACTTGCTGGTGAAAGTTGCTGGTAAAACTTGCTGGTAAAACTTGCTGGTGAAAGTTGCTGGTAAAAGTTGTTGGTAAAAGTTGCTGGTTAAAAGTTGCTGGTGAAAGTTTCTGTTAAAAGTTCCTGGTAAAAGTTGCTGGTTAAAAGTTGCTGGTAAAAGTTGCTGGTAAAAGTTGCTGGTAAAAGTTGCTGGTAAAAGTTGCTGGTTAAAAGTTGCTGGTAAAAGTTGCTGGTTAAAAGTTGCTGGTAAAAGTTGCTGGTAAAAGTTGTTGGTAAAAGTTGCTGGTAAAAGTTGCTGGTTAAAAGTTGCTGGTTAAAAGTTGCTGGTAAAAGTTGTTGGTAAAGTTGCTGGTAAAAGTTGCTGGTAAAAGTTGTTGGTAAAAGTTGCTGGTAAAAGTTGTTGGTAAAAGTTGTTGGTAAAAGTTGGTAAAAGTTGCTGGTAAATGTTGCTGTTAAAAGTTGCTGGTTAAAAGTTGCTGGTAAAAGTTGCTGGTTAAAAGTTGCTGGTAAAAGTTGCTGGTAAAAGTTGTTGGTAAAAGTTGCTGGTAAAAGTTGCTGTTAAAAGTTGCTGGTTAAAAGTTGCTGGTGAAAGTTGCTGTTAAAAGTTGTTGGTAAAAGTTGCCATTATAGTGCAACCCTTGTGAGTGCCTCCACGGCTCCTCGTATTTAGCCCGATTATCCACCCACATCCATGGCCCTCGTTCTTCTATTCTCTGCACATCTACTACAGCTAAGGGGTTAACTGCACCACTACTACTCCTCGATTACGGGATTACTGTCTTAGGTAATTATTTGTTGTTGATCTTACCTTACTCAAGGGACCCTACAGATGCGCGGATAAGGGATACTTTTCTTATTTTGTCAGTTTCATTGTCACCCCCCTATACAATTTTCAGAGTTAAGTCCTAGTTTTGTCCAGCCAGTCCAGTCCAGTTCACAACACTTTGTTTACATGCTAGGCTCCTCCCAGAAGTTCCCGAATGTTCATTAGCCAATGAGAGTCGACCTTCACCTAGTGATTTATTTTCCCAACAAATTATTATTATCTTTTACAATTGTCTCTTCCAGTGTTTTACATACTGTCTGAATTTATTACTTTCTAATTTTTCTACATTTAGTTTTTAGGATATCGATTTGTAACAATACATTTTAACTTGTACCCACAATGCACTTCGCCTGTGAAGTGTGATGTCAGTTTCAAACACAACCTCCTGGAAGGCCTCATGCCAGGTTAGTTTTCCTCACATTTAGGGGTATTTTTGGCGGTATTTCTCGAGTATGGCTATTTTTCTTCAATATATAACTGTAAGTAGACCCTTAGGGCTTGCATTACAGGGTCTTTTCCATGTCAAAAAGGCCAATTTCGCCCATTATATAGGGACATATCCTCAGGCCCCCTCCCCCCCACCCACACTCACGTATGTTAAAGCTTTGTAAGTGTGTATTTTCTATTTAGAAAGTGAGGAAAGCCCTATTTATTAGCATTTGTATTATTAATTGTAATTCCGATACCTCAACAATCAAGGGGAGAGTTTGGGAATGCAGGGTTTCGGATGGGGTATAAATAGGGGTATTGTGGACAGTGGGAATAGCCTAACTCTAAAAATGTAATAAATACAATTGAAAAAACCCCAAAATGTTGAAATCCAAGCCAAGTTTTGGCCAATTTTTAGAGTCCAAAAAGGGCAAAACCCATAATACTAGGTTAGGTTAGGTTATTTGGTTAGGTTAATGACAAAACTTGGCTCGGATTTCATGGATTTAGCGGGGGTGTGGGGGCCGCCCCCATAATACTAGGTTAGGTTAGGTTAGGTTAGGTTAGGCTAATGTTAACCCCATAATACTAGGTTAGGTTAGGTTAGGTTAGGTTATTTGGTTAGGTTAATGACAATACTTGGCTCGGATTTCATGGATTTAGCGGGGGTGTGGGCAGCAGCCCCCACCCATAATACTAGGTTAGGTTAGGTTAGATTAGGTTAGGCTAATGTTAACCCCATAATACTAGGTTAGGTTAGGTTAGGTTATTTGGTTAGGTTAATGACAAAACTTGGCTCGGATTTCATGGATTTAGCGGGGGTGTGGGGGCGGCAGGCCCCACCCATAACACTAGGTTAGGTTAGGTTAGGTTAGGTTAGGTTAACCCAACCCCATAATACTAGGTTAGGTTAGGTTAGGTTATTTGGTTAGGTTAATGACAAAACTTGGCTCGGATTTCATGGATTTAGCGGGGGTGTGGGGGCTGCAGCCCCCACCCATAATACTAGGTTAGGTTAGGTTAGGCTAATGTTAACCCCATAATACTAGGTTAGGTTAGGTTAGGTTAGGTAATTTGGTTAGGTTAATGACAAAACTTGGCTCAGATTTCATGGATTTAGCGGGGGTGTGGGGGTGGCAGCCCCCACCCATAATACTAGGTTAGGTTAGGCTAATGTTAACCACATCCTTACTGAGTTTTTCAACAGTGAAAAACAAGAAAACCCCAGCCAACTTTCAAAATGAGGTTACTGTGATTTTGGACTCTGAAAGTTCGACAAACACCAGCCAAGTTTGGTCAACACTTTGGAGTTTTCTTCAGCTGAAAAAGGGTGAAATCCGAGCCAATTTTGTTTTCCAATTTTGCCCTTTTTTGGATTCTGAAAATTGGCCAAATCCGAGCCAACTTTTGCCAAAACTTGGCTCGGATTTAAAAAGTTTGGGGTTGTTTTAAATTGTATTTATTAAATTTTTAAAGTTATTGCTGTAATACACCTATTTTTAAAAACCCGCATTCCCAAAGTCTCCCCTAGAGTGTTGGTGGTAAAATTGCTGGTAAAAAGTTGCTGGTAAAAGTTGCTGGTAAAAGGTGTTGGTAAAAGTTGCTGGTAAAGTTGTTGTAAAAGTTGCTGGGTAAAGGGGTTTCTGGGAAAAGTTGCTGGTTGGTAAAAAGTTGTTGGTAAAAAGTTGCTGTAAAAGTTGTTGGCAAAAAAAGTTGGTGGGTAAAAGTTGCTGGTAAAGTGCTGGTAAAAGTTGTTGGGTAAAAGTTGCCTGGTAAAATTGCTGGTAAAAGTTGATAGTAAAAGTAGCTGTTAAAAGTTGCTGGTAAAAGTTGCTGGTTAAAAGTTGCTGGTGAAAGTTGCTGTTAAAAGGTGCTGGTAAAAGTTGCTGGGTAAAAGTTGATGGTAAAAGTTGCTGGTTAAAGTTGCTGGTTAAAAGTTGTTGGTAAAAGTTGCTGGTAAAAGTTGTTGGTAAAAGTTGCTGGTCAAAGTTGCTGTTAAAAGTTGCTGGTAAAAGTTGCTGGTTAAAAGTTGCTGGTAAAAGTTGCTGGTAAAAGTTGCTGGTAAAAGTTGCCGGTTAAAAGTTGCTGGTAAAAGTTTTTGTTGGTAAAAGTTGTTGGTAAAAGTTGCTGGTAAAAGTTTCTGTTAAAAGTTGCTGGTAAAAGTTGCTGATGAAAGTTGCTGTTAAAAGTTGCTGGTAAAAGTTGCTGGTTAAAAGTTGCTGGTAAAAGTTGCTGGTTAAAAGTTGCTGGTAAAAGTTGCTGGTAAAAGTTGTTGGTTAAAAGTTGCTGGTAAAAGTTGTTGGTAAAAGTTGCTGGTAAAAGTTTCTGTTAAAAGTTGCTGGTAAAAGTTGCTGATGAAAGTTGCTGTTAAAAGTTGCTGGTAAAAGTTGCCATTATAGTGCAACCCTTGTGAGTGCCTCCACTTCTCCTCGTATTTAGCCCGATTATCCACCCACATCGCATGGCCCTCGTTCTTCTATTCTCTGCACATCTACTACAGCTAAGGGGTTAACTGCACCACTACTACTCCTCGATTACGGGATTACTGTCTTAGGTAATTATTTGTTGTTGATCTTACCTTACTCAAGGGGACCCTACAGATGCGCGGATAGGGATACTTTTCTTATTTTGTCAGTTTCATTGTCACCCCCCTATACAATTTTCAGAGTTAAGTCCTAGTTTTGTCCAGCCAGTCCAGTCCAGTTCACAACACTTTGTTTACATGCTAGGCTCCTCCCAGAAGTTCCCGAATGTTCATTAGCCAATGAGAGTCGACCTTCACCTAGTGATTTATTTTCCCAACAAATTATTATTATCTTTTACAATTGTCTCTTCAAGTGTTTTACATACTGTCTGAATTTATTACTTTCTAATTTTTCTACATTTAGTTTTTAGGATATCGATTTGTAACAATACATTTTAACTTGTACCCACAATGCACTTCGCCTGTGAAGTGTGATGTCAGTTTCAAACACAACCTCCTGGAAGGCCTCAACGCCAGGTTAGTTTTCCTCACATTTAGGGGTATTTTTGGCGGTATTTCTCGAGTATGGCTATTTTTCTTCAATATATAACTGTAAGTAGACCCTTAGGGCTTGCATTACAGGGTCTTTTCCATGTCAAAAAGGCCAATTTCGCCCATTATATAGGGACATATCCTCAGGCCCCCTCCCCCCCACCCACACTCACGTATGTTAAAGCTTTGTAAGTGTGTATTTTCTATTTAGAAAGTGAGGAAAGCCCTATTTATTAGCATTTGTATTATTAATTGTAATTCCGATACCTCAACAATCAAGGGGAGAGTTTGGGAATGCAGGGTTTCGGATGGGGTATAAATAGGGGTATTGTGGACAGTGGGAATAGCCTAACTCTAAAAATGTAATAAATACAATTGAAAAAACCCCAAAATGTTGAAATCCAAGCCAAGTTTTGGCCAATTTTTAGAGTCCAAAAAGGGCAAAACCCATAATACTAGGTTAGGTTAGGTTATTTGGTTAGGTTAATGACAAAACTTGGCTCGGATTTCATGGATTTAGCGGGGGTGTGGGGGCGGCAGCCCCCACCCATAATACTAGGTTAGGTTAGGTTAGGTTAGGTTAGGCTAATGTTAACCCCATAATACTAGGTTAGGTTAGGTTAGGTTAGGTTATTTGGTTAGGTTAATGACAATACTTGGCTCGGATTTCATGGATTTAGCGGGGGTGTGGGCAGCAGCCCCCACCCATAATACTAGGTTAGGTTAGGTTAGATTAGGTTAGGCTAATGTTAACCCCATAATACTAGGTTAGGTTAGGTTAGGTTATTTGGTTAGGTTAATGACAAAACTTGGCTCGGATTTCATGGATTTAGCGGGGGTGTGGGGGCGGCAGGCCCCACCCATAACACTAGGTTAGGTTAGGTTAGGTTAGGTTAGGCTAATGTTAACCCCATAATACTAGGTTAGGTTAGGTTAGGTATTTGGTTAGGTTAATGACAAAACTTGGCTCGGATTTCATGGATTTAGCGGGGGTGTGGGGCCGGCAGCCCCCACCCATAATACTAGGTTAGGTTAGGTTAGGCTAATGTTAACCCCATAATACTAGGTTAGGTTAGGTTAGGTAATTTGGTTAGGTTAATGACAAAACTTGGCTCAGATTTCATGGATTTAGCGGGGGTGTGGGGGTGGCAGCCCCCACCCATAATACTAGGTTAGGTTAGGCTAATGTTAACCACATCCTTACTGAGTTTTTCAACAGTGAAAAACAAGAAAACCCCAGCCAACTTTCAAAATGAGGTTACTGTGATTTTGGACTCTGAAAGTTCGACAAACACCAGCCAAGTTTGGTCAACACTTTGGAGTTTTCTTCAGCTGAAAAAGGGTGAAATCCGAGCCAATTTTGTTTTCCAATTTTGCCCTTTTTTGGATTCTGAAAATTGGCCAAATCCGAGCCAACTTTTGCTGGTAAAAGTTGTTGGTAAAAGTTGTTGGTAAAAGTTGCTGGTTAAAAGTTGCTGGTAAAAGTTGTTGGTAAAAGTTGCTGGTAAAAGTTGCTGGTAAAAGTTGTTGGTAAAAGTTGTTGGCAAAAGTTGCTGGTAAAAGTTGTTGGTAAAAGTTGCTGATAAAAGTTGCTGGTAAAAGTTGCTGGTTAAAAGTTGCTGGTAAAATTTACTGGTAAAAGTTGCTGGTAAAAGTTGCTGGTTAAAAGTTGCTGGTTAAAAGTTGCTGGTAAAAGTTGCTGGTAAAAGTTGCTGGTAAAAGTTGTTGGTAAAAGTTGCTGATAAAAGTTGCTGGTAAAAGTGGCTGGTTAAAAGTGGCTGGTAAAAGTTGTTGGTAAAAGTGGCTGGTTAAAAGTTGCTGGTAAAAGTTGTTGGTAAAAGTTGCTGGTAAAAGTTGCTGGTTAAAAGTTGCTTGTAAAAGTTGCTGGTAAAAGTTGTTGGTAAAAGTGGCTGGTAAAAGTTGCTGGTAAAAGTTGCTGGTAAAAGTTGTTGGTAAAAGTTGTTGGTAAAAGTTGCTGGTAAAAGTTGCTGGTAAAAGTTGCTGGTAAAAGTTGTTGGTAAAAGTTGCTGATAAAAGTTGCTGGTAAAATTGGCTGGTTAAAAGTTGCTGGTAAAAGTTGTTGGTAAAAGTGGCTGGTTAAAAGTGGCTGGTAAAAGTTGCTGGTAAAAGTTGTTGGTAAAAGTTGCTGGTAAAAGTTGTTGGTAAAAGTTGCTGGTAAAAGTTGCTGGTAAAAGTTGTGGGTAAAAGTTGTTGGTAAAAGTTGCTGGTAAAAGTTGTTGGTAAAAAGTTGTGGGTAAAAGTTGCTGGTAAAAGTTGCTGGTAAAAGTTGTGGGTAAAAGTTGTTGGTAAAAGTTGCTGGTTAAAAGTTGCTGGTAAAAGTGGCTGGGAAAAGTTGTTGGTAAAAGTTGCTGGGTAAAAGTTGTTGGTAAGAGTTGCTGGTAAAAGTTGCTGGTAAAAGTTGTTGGTAAAAGTTGTTGGTAAAAGTTGCTGGTAAAAGTTGTTGGTAAAAAGTTGTGGGTAAAAGTTGCTGGTAAAAGTTGCTGGTAAAAGTTGCTGGTAAAAGTTGTTGGTAAAAGTTGCTGGTAAAAGTTGCTGGTAAAAGTTGTTGGTAAAAGTTGCTGGTAAAAGTTGCTGGTAAAAGTTGTTGGTAAAAGTTGTTGGTAAAAGTTGCTGGTAAAAGTTGTTGGTAAAAGTTGCTGATAAAAGTTGCTGGTAAAAGTTGCTGGTTAAAAGTTGCTGGTAAAAGTTACTGGTAAAAGTTGCTGGTAAAAGTTGCTGGTTAAAAGTTGCTGGTTAAAAGTTGCTGGTAAAAGTTGCTGGTAAAAGTTGCTGGTAAAAGTTGTTGGTAAAAGTTGCTGATAAAAGTTGCTGGTAAAATTGGCTGGTTAAAAGTGGCTGGTAAAAGTTGTTGGTAAAAGTGGCTGGTTAAAAGTTGCTGGTAAAAGTTGTTGGTAAAAGTTGCTGGTAAAAGTTGCTGGTTAAAAGTTGCTTGTAAAAGTTGCTGGTAAAAGTTGTTGGTAAAAGTGGCTGGTAAAAGTTGCTGGTAAAAGTTGCTGGTAAAAGTTGTTGGTAAAAGTTGTTGGTAAAAGTTGCTGGTAAAAGTTGCTGGTAAAAGTTGCTGGTAAAAGTTGTTGGTAAAAGTTGCTGATAAAAGTTGCTGGTAAAAGTGGCTGGTTAAAAGTTGCTGGTAAAAGTTGTTGGTAAAAGTGGCTGGTTAAAAGTTGCTGGTAAAAGTTGCTGGTAAAAGTTGTTGGTAAAAGTGGCTGGTAAAAGTTGTTGGTAAAAGTGGCTGGTAAAAGTTGTTGGTAAAAGTTGTTGGTAAAAGTTGCTGGTAAAAGTTGTTGGTAAAAAGTTGTGGGTAAAAGTTGCTGGTAAAAGTTGCTGGTAAAAGTTGTGGGTAAAAGTTGTTGGTAAAAGTTGCTGGTTAAAAGTTGCTGGTAAAAGTGGCTGGGAAAAGTTGTTGGTAAAAGTTGCTGGGTAAAAGTTGTTGGTAAGAGTTGCTGGTAAAAGTTGCTGGTAAAAGTTGTTGGTAAAAGTTGTTGGTAAAAGTTGCTGGTAAAAGTTGTTGGTAAAAAGTTGTGGGTAAAAGTTGCTGGTAAAAGTTGCTGGTAAAAGTTGCTGGTAAAAGTTGTTGGTAAAAGTTGCTGGTAAAAGTTGCTGGTAAAAGTTGTTGGTAAAAGTTGTTGGTAAAAGTTGCTGGTTAAAAGTTGCTGGTAAAAGTTGTTGGTAAAAGTTGCTGGTTAAAAGTTGCTGGTAAAAGTTGTTGGTAAAAGTTGTTGGTAAAAGTTGCTGGTAAAAGTTGTTGGTAAAAGTTGCTGATAAAAGTTGCTGGTAAAAGTTGCTGGTTAAAAGTTGCTGGTAAAATTTACTGGTAAAAGTTGCTGGTAAAAGTTGCTGGTTAAAAGTTGCTGGTTAAAAGTTGCTGGTAAAAGTTGTTGGAAAAAGTTGTTGGTAAAAGTTGTTGGTAAAAGTTGCTGGTAAAAGTTGTTGGTAAAAGTTGCTGGTAAAAGTTGCTGGTTATAAGTTGCTGGTTGCTGGTAAAAGTTGCTGGTTAAAAGTTGCTGGTAAAAGTTGTTGGTAAAAGTTGCTGGTAAAAGTTGTTGGTAAAAGTTGTTGGTAAAAGTTGTTGGTAAAAGTTGCTGGTAAAAGTGGCTGGTAAAAGTTGTTGGTAAAAGTTGCTGGTTAAAAGTTGCTGGTAAAAGTTGTTGGTAAAAGTTGCTGGTAAAAGTTGCTGGTAAAAGTTGTTGGTAAAAGTTGCTGGTAAAAGTTGTTGGTAAAAGTTGCTGATAAAAGTTGCTGGTAAAAGTTGTTGGTAAAAGTTGCTGGTAAAAGTTGTTGGTAAAAGTTGCTGGTAAAAGTTGCTGGTAAAAGTTGTTGGTAAAAGTTGCTGGTAAAAGTTGTTGGTAAAAGTTGCTGGTAAAAGTTGTTGGTAAAAGTGGCTGGTAAAAGTTGTTGGTAAGAGTTGTTGGTAAAAGTTGCTGGTAAAAGTTGCTGGTAAAAGTTGTTGGTAAAAGTTGTTGGTAAAAGTTGTTGGTAAAAGTTGCTGGTAAAAGTTGTTGGTAAAAGTTGCTGGTATAAGTTGCTGGTAAAAGTTGTTGGTAAAAGTTGCTGGTAAAAGTTGTTGGTAAAAGTTGTTGATAAAAGTTGTTGGTAAAAGTTGCTGTTAAAAGTTGTTGGTAAAAAGTTGTTGGTAAAAGTTGCTGGTAAAAGTTGCTGGTAAAAGTTGTTGGTAAAAGTTGTTAGTAAAAGTTGCTGGTAAAAGTTGCTGGTAAAAGTTGCTGGTAAAAGTTGCTGGTAAAAGTTGTTGATAAAAGTTGTTGGTAAAAGTTGCTGGTAAAAGTTGCTGGTAAAAGTTGTTGGTAAAAGTTGCTGGTAAAAGTTACTGGTAAAAGTTGCTGGTAAAAGTTGCTGGTTAAAAGTTGCTGGTTAAAAGTTGCTGGTAAAAGTTGCTGGTAAAAGTTGCTGGTAAAAGTTGTTGGTAAAAGTTGCTGATAAAAGTTGCTGGTAAAATTGGCTGGTTAAAAGTGGCTGGTAAAAGTTGTTGGTAAAAGTGGCTGGTTAAAAGTTGCTGGTAAAAGTTGTTGGTAAAAGTTGCTGGTAAAAGTTGCTGGTTAAAAGTTGCTGGTAAAAGTTGTTGGTAAAAGTTGCTGGTAAAAGTTGTTGGTAAAAGTGGCTGGTAAAAGTTGCTGGTAAAAGTTGCTGGTAAAAGTTGTTGGTAAAAGTTGTTGGTAAAAGTTGCTGGTAAAAGTTGCTGGTAAAAGTTGCTGGTAAAAGTTGTTGGTAAAAGTTGCTGATAAAAGTTGCTGGTAAAAGTTGTTGGTAAAAGTTGCTGGTAAAAGTTGTTGGTAAGAGTTGCTGGTAAAAGTTGCTGGTAAAAGTTGTTGGTAAAAGTTGTTGGTAAAAGTGGCTGGTAAAAGTTGTTGGTAAAAGTGGCTGGTAAAAGTTGTTGGTAAAAGTTGTTGGTAAAAGTTGCTGGTAAAAGTTGTTGGTAAAAAGTTGTGGGTAAAAGTTGCTGGTAAAAGTTGCTGGTAAAAGTTGTGGGTAAAAGTTGTTGGTAAAAGTTGCTGGTAAAAGTTGTTGGTAAAAAGTTGTGGGTAAAAGTTGCTGGTAAAAGTTGCTGGTAAAAGTTGTGGGTAAAAGTTGTTGGTAAAAGTTGCTGGTTAAAAGTTGCTGGTAAAAGTTGTTGGTAAAAGTTGCTGGTTAAAAGTTGCTGGTAAAAGTTGTTGGTAAAAGTGGCTGGGAAAAGTTGTTGGTAAAAGTTGCTGGTAAAAGTTGTTGGTAAAAAGTTGTGGGTAAAAGTTGCTGGTAAAAGTTGCTGGTAAAAGTTGTGGGTAAAAGTTGCTGGTAAAAGTTGCTGGTAAAAGTTGTTGGTAAAAGTTGTTGGTAAAAGTTGCTGGTAAAAGTTGCTGGTAAAAGTTGCTGGTAAAAGTTGTTGGTAAAAGTTGCTGGTAAAAGTTGCTGGTAAAAGTTGTTGGTAAAAGTTGTTGGTAAAAGTTGCTGGTAAAAGTTGCTGGTAAAAGTTGTTGGTAAAAGTTGCTGGTAAAAGTTGCTGTTAAAAGTTGCTGGTAAAAGTTGCTGGTAAAAGTTGTGGGTAAAAGTTGTTGGTAAAAGTTGCTGGTAAAAGTTGCTGGTAAAAGTTGCTGTTAAAAGTTGCTGGTAAAAGTTGCTGGTTAAAAGTTGCTGGTAAAAGTTGTTGGTAAAAGTTGCTGGTTAAAAGTTGCTGGTAAAAGTTGTTGGTAAAAGTGGCTGGGAAAAGTTGTTGGTAAAAGTTGCTGGTAAAAGTTGTTGGTAAAAGTTGCTGGTAAAAGTTGCTGGTTATAAGTTGCTGGTTGCTGGTAAAAGTTGCTGGTTAAAAGTTGCTGGTAAAAGTTGTTGGTAAAAGTTGTTGGTAAAAGTTGTTGGTAAAAGTTGTTGGTAAAAGTTGTTGGTAAAAGTTGCTGGTAAAAGTGGCTGGTAAAAGTTGTTGGTAAAAGTTGCTGGTAAAAGTTGTTGGTAAAAGTTGCTGGTTAAAAGTTGCTGGTAAAAGTTGTTGGTAAAAGTTGCTGGTAAAAGTTGCTGGTAAAAGTTGTTGGTAAAAGTTGCTGGTAAAAGTTGTTGGTAAAAGTTGCTGATAAAAGTTGCTGGTAAAATTGGCTGGTTAAAAGTGGCTGGTAAAAGTTGTTGGTAAAAGTGGCTGGTTAAAAGTTGCTGGTAAAAGTTGTTGGTAAAAGTTGCTGGTAAAAGTTGTTGGTAAAAGTTGCTGGTAAAAGTTGTTGGTAAAAGTGGCTGGTAAAAGTTGTTGGTAAGAGTTGTTGGTAAAAGTTGCTGGTAAAAGTTGCTGGTAAAAGTTGTTGGTAAAAGTTGCTGGTATAAGTTGCTGGTAAAAGTTGTTGGTAAAAGTTGCTGGTAAAAGTTGTTGGTAAAAGTTGTTGATAAAAGTTGTTGGTAAAAGTTGCTGTTAAAAGTTGTTGGTAAAAAGTTGTTGGTAAAAGTTGCTGGTAAAAGTTGCTGGTAAAAGTTGTTGGTAAAAGTTGTTAGTAAAAGTTGCTGGTAAAAGTTGCTGGTAAAAGTTGTTGGTAAAAGTTGCTGGTAAAAGTTGTTGGTAAAAGTTGCTGGTAAAACTTGCTGGTAAAACTTGCTGGTGAAAGTTGCTGGTAAAAGTTGTTGGTAAAAGTTGCTGGTAAAAGTTGCTGGTTAAAAGTTGCTGGTAAAAGTTGTTGGTAAAGTTGCTGGTAAAAGTTGCTGGTAAAAGTTGTTGGTAAAAGTTGCTGGTAAAAGTTGTTGGTAAAAGTTGTTGGTAAAAGTTGGTAAAAGTTGCTGGTAAATGTTGCTGTTAAAAGTTGCTGGTTAAAAGTTGCTGGTAAAAGTTGCTGGTTAAAAGTTGCTGGTAAAAGTTGCTGGTAAAAGTTGTTGGTAAAAGTTGCTGGTAAAAGTTGCTGTTAAAAGTTGCTGGTTAAAAGTTGCTGGTGAAAGTTGCTGTTAAAAGTTGTTGGTAAAAGTTGCCATTATAGTGCAACCCTTGTGAGTGCCTCCACGGCTCCTCGTATTTAGCCCGATTATCCACCCACATCCATGGCCCTCGTTCTTCTATTCTCTGCACATCTACTACAGCTAAGGGGTTAACTGCACCACTACTACTCCTCGATTACGGGATTACTGTCTTAGGTAATTATTTGTTGTTGATCTTACCTTACTCAAGGGACCCTACAGATGCGCGGATAAGGGATACTTTTCTTATTTTGTCAGTTTCATTGTCACCCCCCTATACAATTTTCAGAGTTAAGTCCTAGTTTTGTCCAGCCAGTCCAGTCCAGTTCACAACACTTTGTTTACATGCTAGGCTCCTCCCAGAAGTTCCCGAATGTTCATTAGCCAATGAGAGTCGACCTTCACCTAGTGATTTATTTTCCCAACAAATTATTATTATCTTTTACAATTGTCTCTTCCAGTGTTTTACATACTGTCTGAATTTATTACTTTCTAATTTTTCTACATTTAGTTTTTAGGATATCGATTTGTAACAATACATTTTAACTTGTACCCACAATGCACTTCGCCTGTGAAGTGTGATGTCAGTTTCAAACACAACCTCCTGGAAGGCCTCATGCCAGGTTAGTTTTCCTCACATTTAGGGGTATTTTTGGCGGTATTTCTCGAGTATGGCTATTTTTCTTCAATATATAACTGTAAGTAGACCCTTAGGGCTTGCATTACAGGGTCTTTTCCATGTCAAAAAGGCCAATTTCGCCCATTATATAGGGACATATCCTCAGGCCCCCTCCCCCCCACCCACACTCACGTATGTTAAAGCTTTGCAAGTGAAGTGTGTATTTTCTATTTAGAAAGTGAGGAAAGCCCTATTTATTAGCATTTGTATTATTAATTGTAATTCCGATACCTCAACAATCAAGGGGAGAGTTTGGGAATGCAGGGTTTCGGATGGGGTATAAATAGGGGTATTGTGGACAGTGGGAATAGCCTAACTCTAAAAATGTAATAAATACAATTGAAAAAACCCCCAAATGTTGAAATCCAAGCCAAGTTTTGGCCAATTTTTAGAGTCCAAAAAGGGCAAAACCCATAATACTAGGTTAGGTTATGTTAGGCTAATGTTAACCCCATAATACTAGGTTAGGTTAGGTTATTTGGTTAGGTTAATGACAAAACTTGGCTCGGATTTCATGGATTTAGCGGGGGTGTGGGGGCGGCAGCCCCCACCCATAATACTAGGTTAGGTTAGGTTAGGTTAGGTTAGGCTAATGTTAACCCCATAATACTAGGTTAGGTTAGGTTAGGTTAGGTTATTTGGTTAGGTTAATGACAATACTTGGCTCGGATTTCATGGATTTAGCGGGGGTGTGGGCAGCAGCCCCCACCCATAATACTAGGTTAGGTTAGGTTAGATTAGGTTAGGCTAATGTTAACCCCATAATACTAGGTTAGGTTAGGTTAGGTTATTTGGTTAGGTTAATGACAAAACTTGGCTCGGATTTCATGGATTTAGCGGGGGTGTGGGGGCGGCAGCCCCAACCCATAACACTAGGTTAGGTTAGGTTAGGTTAGGTTAGGCTAATGTTAACCCCATAATACTAGGTTAGGTTAGGTTAGGTTATTTGGTTAGGTTAATGACAAAACTTGGCTCGGATTTCATGGATTTAGCGGGGGTGTGGGGGCTGCAGCCCCCACCCATAATACTAGGTTAGGTTAGGTTAGGCTAATGTTAACCCCATAATACTAGGTTAGGTTAGGTTAGGTAATTTGGTTAGGTTAATGACAAAACTTGGCTCAGATTTCATGGATTTAGCGGGGGTGTGGGGGTGGCAGCCCCCACCCATAATACTAGGTTAGGTTAGGCTAATGTTAACCACATCCTTACTGAGTTTTTCAACAGTGAAAAACAAGAAAACCCCAGCCAACTTTCAAAATGAGGTTACTGTGATTTTGGACTCTGAAAGTTCGACAAACACCAGCCAAGTTTGGTCAACACTTTGGAGTTTTCTTCAGCTGAAAAAGGGTGAAATCCGAGCCAATTTTGTTTTCCAATTTTGCCCTTTTTTGGATTCTGAAAATTGGCCAAATCCGAGCCAACTTTTGCCAAAACTTGGCTCGGATTTCAACATTTTGGGGTTTTTTCAATTGTATTTATTACATTTTTAGAGTTATTCCCATAATACCCCTATTTTTACCCCACCCAAAACCCCGCATTCCCAAACTCTCCCCTAGATTGTTGAGGTATCGGAATTACAATTAATAATACAAATGCTAATACATTGGGCTTTCCTCACTTTCTAAATAGAAAATACACACTTACAAAGCATTAACATACACAAACAAAATAAATTAAACATAAAATAGCAGGAGTAGTAGTTATGCAGAATTACCAAAGTTGATAGTAAAAGTTGATGTTAAAAGTTGCTGGTAAAAGTTGCTGGTTAAAAGTTGCTGGTGAAAGTTGCTGTTAAAAGTTGCTGGTTAAAAGTTGCTGATTAAAAGTTGCTGGTTAAAAGTTGCTGTTAAAAGTTGCTGGTAAAAGTTGTTGGTAAAAGTTGCTGGTAAAAGTTGTTGGTAAAAGTTGCTGGTCAAAGTTACTGTTAAAAGTTGCTGGTAAAAGTTGCTGGTTAAAAGTTGCTGGTAAAAGTTGCTGGTAAAAGTTGCCGGTTAAAAGTTGCTGGTAAAAGTTTTTGTTGATAAAAGTTGTTGGTAAAAGTTGTTGGTAAAAGTTACTGGTAAAAGTTGTTGGTAAAAGTTGCTGGTAAAAGTTACTGTTAAAAGTTGCTGGTAAAAGTTGCTGGTTAAAAGTTGCTGGTAAAAGTTGCTGGTTAAAAGTTGCTGGTAAAAGTTGCTGGTAAAAGTTGTTGGTAAAAGTTGCTGGTAAAAGTTGTTGGTAAAAGTTGCTGGTAAAAGTTGCTGTTAAAAGTTGCTGGTTAAAAGATGCTGGTTAAAGTTGCTGGTAAAAGTTGTTGGTAAAAGTTGCTGGTAAAAGTTGCTGGTAAAAGTTGCCAAGAAAAGCGCTCCTATAAATTCCACTTCAATCAATCACCCCGGTAAAATGAAGACGTGGAAGGAGGAAAGTTTTAATGCGCGGGACATCAGAACATCTTTGCTTCACGGAGCTAATGGAAAAACCCCGTTAGTGCAATAAGTATAATCTCGATCTTTCTAACCAGGCTCAACATTTCCTGAGTTTTGGCTTTAAATGTCTTCAGCTAATGGGCTAGACGTTAATGATTTTCGGATAGTGATGCGTGAAAAGGATCCAGGTTTTTGTAAATGTTTAACCTCACACAATACTTTCATAATGTATATATAAATATATATATATATATATAATATATATATGTATATATAAATTATATGTATATATATATATATAGAGAGAGAGAGAGGGAGAAAGTGTGTTTGTTTATCTATTTGTGTCTTTATCGCCCAGACCATTCGGACTATGGGACTATGAAATGGTGACAAATGGGACAAAACCGACGATACGGAAGATTCTGATTCCCGTGGAGTTTATTATCAAAGTGCAACCCTCTAATAGTGATCTGAATACTCTTTAACACGCATAGGGTGCAGGTATCTCAGCTAGTATTTATTAAGCTTTAACAAAACAGTTAATCTTTTAATTTCACAGTACTGTAGACTATTATTCTTTTGAGGTCGAGATATTCCATGCAGGACAGTATATTCAATTTTTTATCTTTGCACACATTTTTAGTGGGCTACCTTTACACAATTTGATCTGGCTAACAAAGGGACTCTCAAAGTAAAATGGTTAACACTGTGACGTTGAAGTAAATTAAAGGTGTAACTGATATATTTTATTGTATTTATCTGTGCCCGACCAGCACGCACGAACGAGGCCAGATCCCCGGAGGAAGGAACACGTCTTGTAATCACGACCCACGGCCTCAGTCAATTACCCACAGGTATAATACGGGAATAAGATTGTTAGACTTTTTGGTGTGCGAGAGAGAGGGGACCGCTGAACCCTGGGATAATATATGTGTGTGTGTGTGTCTGTGTGTGTGCTGCGAGATGGGTATATGTTCTTGACCTTGTTCTTGACCCTACCCTATTCCTTGTCACACATGGTGGTCACATCGCCTCGCCTGCACCCCCCTGGTTTCCGTGACCTAGGGACTCCAGTCAGGTATCACTAGGAAAATGGTGTGGTAAAGCAGTGAAGGTGTTAGGCCTGTTGTTCTACTGTATTATTTTGGTGTGAATTAGGGGGCAAACATGTCTCGTTGGAGGTGGAGAGTTGATGGAAAGCGGGTAATGGTGATGCTGAGGGGACCCCTACTATATGGCCCTCAAGAGGCAATGCTTCAGAGGATTTTGAAACACTCAGCTGATAGGGTCCCTGGGAGTAACAATGGAGGGAGATGGGTGATTCCGTTGTAGAGCTTCAACTCTTTCAGGTGAAGGTATTGAAGGATAAGCCTTTATAACGGCACCTCGTTGAGAGAGAGGAAGCTGTTGGAGTGGCTTTGTTATGTGTGTTATTAGTCTGTATACAGTACGTCGTAGAGGTGTCCTCTGACTGGGTGAGACAATGTGAAACACGATAGGGCATATTACCACACCCACTACATATGTCTGCCTTGCCTGGGATCGAACCCAGGTCTAGCATATTCACACGTGAACGTGCTATCCACTCATCCGCCACTGCTCTGGTAATTAAGGGGTCCCAGGAAAATGGCAGGATGATTGGTGACAGAGGGGTAGTGTGAGTTGGGGCGTTTGGGGGCCGGATCAAAGGGTGGGCCACAAATATGGGCTCTGGGTGGATCCCTAAGGTAGAAGGTCTGAGGGTTTGGAAGCAGGTACAACATCATAAAGTGATATGACGTCACAACCAGTGGAATTTCAAGGTACGACTTACGTGGATGGGGCTTGCTGATATACAGAGGTTTTCATTGCGAGTATTGCTTATTTTTATATTATTTTATATCTTAATGTATATAATTATTCATATTTACCCTTTCAGCACCATGACGTAATTTTTATCATATTCTGGTTACCATTAGACGATTTTATTTAGCTTATAATCTACCTCTAGGTCCGAAAGAGATAAATGTTAACTCCATTAACCCTCTGAATAACATCGGCCCTTCTTAAACTGAATAAAATCATATAATTTTAGCTAGAATCAAAGGTAAAATGGCGTCATGGTGTACTTACTTCACGCGTTTCCGAATAATGGCACGATTTTATTGACTGGGAATATTTTCACATGTTTGAGAGGCTATCACTTATCCCCATTACTATTTGGAATATGAAGCGTCTTTGGAATGGCGAATATAATTTGTTGGAGGTAACTGGCACAGGAGAGAGAGAGAGAGAGAGAGTGGGGGCAGAAGAGTGAGGGAGAGAAGAGGGGGAGAGAGAGACAGTGTGTGGGGGGAGAAGAGTGAGTGAGAGAAGAAGGGGAGAGAGAGAGAGAAAAAAAAACCACACACACACACACAGAGTTACACAGAGTTATGCAGATACTCAGACCATACTGACCTTGCGGTCCCTGCGAGGTGGTCCGGCCTTAATACTACTATATAGACAGGGACAGTTTATAGTAGAAGAATGCGACAGCAAAGTAGAAGGCTCTTTCCCCACACTCCTGCTAAAAAGCCGAGAGAGAGAGAGAGATTATGTGTGTGGGCACGCCATAATAATCACTTCTCCATAACGTTAACCCTTTCAAGATACGATGACGCAATCTTTTCTGTTTTCTGGCTATTATTATTATCACCGAATTTGTTTTTATCTTTCTCTCCTTTTCTCTCTTTCCCTGGCTTGTATCCATTCGGTCCCATTCAGACAACTGTTTTAAGACGTTTATTCCCATCCAGGTGTCGATTTCTTCCTGGCGAGCGATAGCCAGCCAGCATTGTACGGAGAAATCCGGCTTCGCCGGAGAAATTTTTCTATCGAAAAATGAACAAATTTAGCTTGCTGTCAAAACAAAAATATAAATATGCTGGCTCGCTACCGCTTGCCAGGAAAATATTGACACCTGGATCGGGGTAAACGTCTTAAAACATTCGGCTGAATGGAGCCGAATGGATACAGGCCAAAGAGAGAGGGAGAGAAAGAGAAAAAAGCGAGGTGGGCTCCCTTAAACGATTTCATTCAGTTTAGGAAGGGTATACATGCAATTCAGAGGTTTATTTGAGATAGTTTTCATCCTTTCAATTCCCACAGATCCTTTTTAAGCTGTTTAAAATCGTGTAATAACCTGTCCAAATGCGGCATAATCCTCAAGGGGTTAAATATTTGTTGTTGGATGCATTTTTTTCTCGCAATATTCTTCATTGGAGTTTCATTTTCGAAGAGGAGCCTTCCACCTATCCCCAATACACAACAGCTCAAATACATATTCCTTATGAATAGATGGCCTGATTGGGTGATTTATATTCATACATTTCAACACGATTATGCTGGCTCCATTGTATGTAGTAATATTAAGCAATGGTCATTCTTATAATTAAAGTCTTACAGCTTTATGAACACTTACAAACACATAAAAGGTCAACACATTTTGTTTTGCAAAGAGCGTATCACATGAGCTCGTTTTCCGTAAATGTTGACGGGCAATTGTAGTCTGCATCTTAAAATTTTAAGTTTTATCAGCAATCAGCCACCTTACATAATGTACATGTAGTCTAGTGTCCAATTCCAATGTGAGAGAGTCTCAGAATATTACGGGAAAAACCCACTCATCGAAAATTGCCGGAAAGGCGTTTGTGTGTCACCACCTTTACCTTACAGTCAGAAGCCCCATCTGAATCAGTATCGAACACAAATGAGATAGGTCAATGTTGTATAACCCTTTGAGTACCAGCGACGTGTATTCTCTTTTATTCTAGCTATATTTAAACGATATTATGCAGCTTAGGAAGGATCTGCGGTAGTTAAAAGGGTTGCTTGAGATAGTTTGAAGCCTTATTATTGCTAGAGGTCCTTCCTAGTCTGAATATAATCGCCTAATAGTAACCACAAAATAAAGAAAAGGACGTCACTGGTACTGTATGGGATAATACTGTATTCCTAAATGCTTCAATGTTTGGCTGCAATGGTTCAGAGATTCAAAGGGGGGGGGGAGGTAATCTGACCAGGATTCGAACCCACTCACTCCAGGTATATTTGGGAGAGTTGGGCACCGTAACAAGGGACTGGAGTTCTCGCAGAGAGGCTCTATTGCTGACGTTTTTCTTGACTTACAGTGTTTCTGGCTTAATAATCCAATAGGGTTAATGGCCTCTGAAGTCCTCTTTTAACTAACTAATATATTTTAACTTACTAACCGTAACCACTCGGCCATGAGCGGATATAAGGGAAGCGACCTTAGCTTTATTTGTATGTAACATGTGTGATGCACATTAATAAAAGGGGATGTGTCGGATGGTTGAAAGCCACAGTTGCTCGCGCGTTTGGGGCTAGCAACACGTATTATGAAAAACATGCATCCTCCTTCATTCACTGTCCCCCCCTTCACTCACTCAACCCCACAATTTGCCGGAGGATAACAGGTTTTTCACAATACGTAGACGGAGGTCTTTAAAAAAAAAAAAAAAAAAAAAAAAAAACTTTGCTCGTATTTGAAGAACCAGGTTATAGTCTCGTTGAGGACTATGCCTTCATACATGTGGCGAGTTTATTTAGACTTCAATCATGACTATTTTACACATTCCCGCCCGCCAACTCGGCTAAGTGATACGATTTTAATTGTCCTGGTAATATTTTAATTGTCGTGGTACTATAATTATGGAACCTCTCTGAATGACAAATTTCTAAGGATAATGTTGAACAGGTTGGGAGAGAGACATCCTGACCCGGATTTGAACCCACTCACTCCAGGTATATATGGGAGAGTTGGGCACCGTACAACTCTCCCACATATACCTGGAGTGAGTGGGTTCGAATCCTGGTCAGGATACCTCTCTCCCAACCTGTCCAACATTATCCTTAGATATTTGTCATTCAGAGAGGTTCCATAATAGTACCAGGACATGACTTATTAGTGCGACTGTACATCACGTCCAGGGCCGCGAAGGGCAGTGACTACATCCTGTTTTATGGCGCTCCGGCACCTTTTTTGTGCGGGTAGGACTGTTCGTGCGCTACCTGTACTTCAGCCCTCACACCCTCCTTAATTGTTGGTACTCGTGCGTGACGCCTTCCTTACATCGATGAGCTACAATACTCTACTGCTGGGTTTATTGGAAAGACAAATCCCCCCCCCCCCTATCTTTAAGGGGACAGTAGTTATTTTGGGGGGTCTATTTATATACATTATATATTCTATTATTTATATACATTATATATTCTATTATTTATATACATTATATATTCTATTATTTATATACATTATATATTCTATTATTTATGTACATTATATATTCTATTATTTATATACATTATATATTCTATTATTTATATACATTATATATTCTATTATTTATATACATTATATATTCTATTATTTATACACATTATATATTCTATTATTTAAATTCTATTATTTATATACATTATATATTCTATTATTTATATACATTATATATTCTATTATTTATATACATTATATTTCTATTATTTATATACATTATATATTCTATTATTTATACATTATATTCTATTATTTATATACATTATATATTCTATTATTTATATACATTATATTCTATTATTTATATACATTATATATTCTATTATTTATACATTATATATTATATTATTTATATACATTATATATTCTATTATTTATATACATTATATATTCTATTATTTATATACATTATATATTCTATTATTTATATACATTATATATTCTATTATTTATATACATTATATATTCTATTATTTATATACATTATGTATTCTATTATTTATATACATTATATATTCTATTATTTATACATTATATATTCTATTATTTATATACATTATATATTCTATTATTTATATACATTATATATTCTATTATTTTTTAGTTTCCTCGCCAGACCTTCATCAAGCTTGAAAAAAAAAACACTCCCTAGACCCCCTTTCAAATCAATTTGTTCATTATTCGATAGAAAAATTTCCCGGCCTTGGTATCTCTTAAAATTACTGGCTCGCTATCGCTCGCTAGGAAAATATTGACACCTAAATAGCACGAAAGGTCTTGACAATGATATAGAAATATGACTAAAGGTTTCTAAAATCGACAACTAATGGGGCGAACGTCTTAAAATCGGAAAGCTAATGGGGCTAAATATCAGGAAGAAGGGGGACCAGAAAAACGACCCATCTCCCCATAAGAAGGAGACCAAAAAAAAAAAGCTGTCTGTAAGGATTGCCAAACCCCCCCCCCCACCTAAATTAAAAGAACTGTATTTAAGACCCCCTTTCATGATCAATTTGCCGGTTCCTCTTACGTTACAGGCTCGTTATCAGTCGCTAGAAAAAAATCGATACCTATACGGCACGAAACGTCTTGAAATTGACAGAAATGGGGCGAAAGTTCTTAACATCGCCAAACTATTGGGACGAGTGTCTTAAACTAAAAAAAAAAAGAAAAAAGAAAATAGGGCTAAACATAAGGGAGAAAGGGGTCCAGGAAAATATCCCTCAAGTGAAAATCTCCCCTTAAGGTACAGTTGGCCACATAAGTTCTGTTCCTGTCCGTGATCTTATACATGGAAATATACTGCGCATGATTGAATATTACGAGTGTAGTTTCTTACGCAGCGGTTATAACTCATCTGATTAGTCCACTGATAATTAAGGGGGGAGGGTTCATTTTTTGGGCGATTTTTGCATGTATTCATTATTTTTCTAGTTTCCTCCCTAGACCTCCATCATATTTAAAAAAAACATCCATTAGATCCCCCTTCTAGATTAATTTGTACATTTTTCGGTAGAACAATGTCCCGGCCGAAGGCCGATTCTTCCAACATTACAGGCTCACTATCGTTCGCCAAGGAAAAAATCGACACCTAAATAGCACGAAAGGTCTAAATATTGACGAAGAAATGGGGCGAAAGGTCTTAATGTTGACTAACTAATGGGGCAAACATATTAACATCTGAAAACTAATGGGGCTAAACATGAGGGAGAAAGTGGTCCAGAAAACCGGCCCAGCCCCCCTTAAAAGAAACCACACTCGCAATTCATTCCTGCCATTTGACTTTCTTACGTAAGGTCGCGACGAGGGACAGAACTTATGTGGCCCACTGTACCATCGGCCTAAGAAGTGATGTCTCGGCACCAAGTTAGTATATTTTGATCCATAATTGATATCAGCAAATTCTAAACTTGATTTATTCATTTCAAGTGAGAGATACAAACATGTTCCTACACTTACTCACCCTATGCAACATCCGACAGACATAAATACAGCACAGAGCGAGCCAGACGTAATGACAGCTGGAACAGAACTTATGTGGGCAACTGTACGTCAGAGTCATCATGTCTTGAAGCAGCTTACGGGGAAGCATTTGCTATTTTCTAAACCCCCTTCTCCTTCATGTTTAGCCTCATTAGTTTTCAAATTCTAAGACTTTTGCCTATTTCATTGTCAATATGTAGACCTTTCGCGCCAATTAGGGGTCGATTTTTCCAGACGAGCGATAGGGAGCCTGTTATTTAGGAGGAACCGGTCTTTGGCCAGGACAATATTTTTACCGAAATATTTTCAATCTTATCTCGAAATGGAGGTCTTTGGGATGTTTGTTTTTTATAATTATTATTATTTATTTTTTAAAGCATGATAGAGGCCTAGGGAGCAAGCTAAACAAATATATATTCCGGTAATAATTTGAAGATAACATAATAAAATAACGTCCTCGTAACGCACAGGATGGACCTATAAGAATCAAGGGGGTAGGAATTCACTATACACTTTTTCCATCAATCCTCCGACTTCCTAAATTTCTTCTTAAGCTGAATAAAATTGTCCCATTAGTTGGTAAGAATTAAATTAACTAATACGTCATAGTACACTGGGAGTTAATTATATTTTGTAATTACCTTCACTCGTGCATATCACCTTCCTTACATCACCATCTCTCTCTCTCTCTCTCTTTCTGTATATATATATATATATATATATATATATATATATATATATATGTCCTTTTCGTACTGATTACTTTTGAGTGTAGATAATGCAATAGTCTACGGTATTTGCATGTACTTATTCCCGTCCACAGTCGCATACAAAGGTCCTCTCCCCTTACTGTGTCTATGTATGTAAGGTAATCCCTTTAGCACGATGACGTCCTTACACCTTTTAACCCCTTCTATACCGGCAACGTACTTAGAACTTCTCCTGGCTACTATTAGACGATTTTATGCAGTTTAAAATGGGGCCTCCAGCATTTTACAGGCTTCGAACCATCCCACGTCACTCATTTGACTACCATAGCTCCTTCTTAAACTGCACAAAATCGTCTAAATATAGTTAGAATTAAATAAAAAACACGTAGTTGGTACATAAAGGGTTAATCTGGCTAAAGTTATACGATTTTATGCAGTTTAAGGAGGACCTGTGGTATTCAGAAGCTTTATTGAGGTTGTATATATCCCTCTTGAGTCCTTCAGATATACAGATCATTGAAAATCGTCTAATAGTAACCAGAATAAAATGATCTATGGTATTAAGGAAGGTTTATTGAAATGACATACACCCCTGTGAGTCCCAGAGGTAGATTATAAGGTAAAGAAAATCGTCTAATGGTAACCAGAAGATGAAAACTACGTCATTGTGCTGAAGGGATTAAGGGGAGATGGGCCGTTTTTCTGGACCACTTTCTCCCTCGTGTTTAGCCCCATTAGTTTTGAGATTTTAAGATGTTTGCCCCATTAGCTAGTCTATCATAAGACCTTTCGCCCCATTTTTTCGTCAATATTTAGACCTTTCGTGCTATTTAGGTGTCGATTTTTTCCCTGGCGAACGATAGTGAGCCTGTAATGTTGGAAGTACCGGCCTTTGGCCGGTACATTTTTCTGCCGAAAAATGTACAAATTAATCTAGAAGGGGGATCTAATGGATGTTTTTTTTTTTTTAATTTGATGGAGGTCTAGGGAGGAAACTAGAAAAATAATAAAAAATATACATAGATGAGCAAATAAATAAGCCCATCTCTCCTTAACCCTTTCAGTACCAGTTCCGTCATTTTAACTTTCTTGTGGCTACTGTTAGACGACTTTATTTTACAGGCTTCGAACTATCTTAATTACAGCTTTTTACAACCACAGATCCTTCTTAAGGGGAGACGGGCCGTTTGTTTGGTCATTCATTCCTTTATTTCTTAGTTTCCTCACTAGACCTCCATCAAGCTTAAAATAGAAAACCCTAGACCCCCCTTCAAGATAAATGTGTACATTTTAAATGGGGCGAAAGGTCAAAATCGTCAAACTAATGGGGCGAACGTCTTAAAAATATCAAAAGTAATGGGGCTAAACATGAGGGAGAAAGGGGTCCAGAAAAACGGTCTGCCTCCCCTTAAGCTACATAAATTCATCTGAATAGAGCTAGAATATACTGAAACAGACGTCGCCGGTACAGAAGGGTTAAGGGGAGATTTCCACTTGAGGGATTTTTTTCTTGACTCCTTTCTCCCTCATGTTTTGCCCCATTGTTTTTCTAATTTTAAGACGTTCGCCCCATTATTTTGACGATTTTAAGAACTTTCGACCCATTTCTGTCAATTTTAAGATCTTTCGTGCCATTTAGGTGTCGATTTTTTCCTGGCGAGCGATAGCGAGCCTGTAATTTAAGAGGAACCGGCTTTCAGCCGGGAAATTTTTCTACCGAAAAATGTACAAATTTATCTTGAAAGGGGCTCAAGGGGGTGTAATCTTAAGCTTGATGGATATCTAGGGACCAAACTAAAAACCTCCCCTTAAATGAGTGTAACTGAATTAGGATTGTAGGTTTCTACCACCAACCAACTTCACCTCTAAACTCAATTAATGAAATCAACAAATACATGTAGTTTTTTTTATTAGACAGTTGATTGATCTTGTGAATTAACACTATCTGGTCTGACATTGTGTAGGTTATCATAATATTTTGTTTAATTATCGTTGAGGATTAGGCTATTCTTGCTTTTGTAATTTTCGAGCTAACAAGAAACACCTTCCCATACTTCCTGCTAACTACAAAAAATACTCACCCAGACTTCCTTCAAGCTAAATTTATGCATTTTTTGCTAGGGAAGTGTCCTGGTCAGTGGCCGATGCCTTCTAAGTTACAGGCGTGCAATTTCTCGCCCATGTATAAACCGACACCTTCCAGGGATAACGAGTTTTATTATCGCCAAACTAATGGGGTGAAACGTCTTAAAATCTCCAAATGGAGCGAAACAGGGTGGTCCAAAAATATCGCCCTCAGACCAAATAAAGTTAATAGACGAGGAAGAACTCGCCATCCGTCGTGAAGTATTTAGAAATGTACTTAGTGAAGGGGGAAGTGGTTATTGTTTGATCCATCTATTTATATATGCATTTATTGTTTAGTTTACTCGCTAGGACTTCATCAAGCTTAAAAAAAAAAAAAATATATATATACAGTATATACAGTATATAGGCATATACAGTATATATATACCGAAGGCCGCTTCCTCCTAGATTACAGGCTCGTTATCGGTCGCCAGGAAAAAACCCGACACCTAAATGGCAAGAAAGATCTTTATGTTGACAAAGAAATGAGACGAAAGGTCTCAAAATCGCCAAACTAACGGAACCAACGTCTCAAAATCTCATAACTAACATGCTAAATATGAGGGAGAAGGTGGTCCAGAAAAACTGACTAACTCTCCCATTAAAAACCATACTATTTCTTAGCTAACCTAACATTACCGCTAGAATAGGTGGCACTGGTTTAGGTCTATTGGTTGAATTGGTCGACTGGTCGAGTTTTCCGATATGAAATTTAATTTATTTATTTCTCACCCTACACCAAACACCTCCCAATGAAATTAATGAAAGCATGTGATCTTCCCGCTATTCGAACCTGGATCACCGCATACAGATCTTTAGCACTCTAACCATTACACCATCAAGACAGTTACCCAGGAAAATACTCCGTACTCATGGGGGTTTAAGGGGGATTTTCTGGACCACCTTTTCCCTCATGTTTAGCCCCATTAGTTTTGAAATTTGAAGTTTGGCCATTATAAGACCTTCTTGTGCCTTTTATGTGTTATTTGTTTCCTGGCCAGCGATAGCGAGCCTGCAGTTTAGGGGGAACCGGCCATTTTTATAACGAAAAATGCACACATTTATCTTAAAGGGGGGTCATGGGGGTATTTTTTAAAATCTTGATAGAGGTCTAAGGAGGAAATACTACAAATACAAAGAAAATTAGTAAATCAATAAATAGATATATAAGTAAATAAACAAATTAATAAATAGATATATAAGTAAATAAACAAATTAATAAATAGATATATAAGTAAATAAACAAATTAATACAAATATCTTAACATGTGATTTCGACTGTAGTTTCTGGGCATAACGTTTTTCGTACGTCTAAAAACCTTTGAGTGCTTTCAGGGAACATCTGTCACAGCTCTTATAGTCGAGGGGCTAAATACATCATAACATGACTCATGATATATACAAGAAATGTACATGACTCGCAATATCTGAGTTATATATATATATATATATATATATATATATATATATAGTATATACAGTATATATATATATATATATATATATATATATATATATATATATATATATATATATATATATATCGAGTCTACAATTTAGGAGAAACCGGCTTTCAAACGGGTCATTTGTCTAGCGAACACTGCACATATTTATCCCGATGCGGGGTCTTGGGGGTATCTTGTAATGCTTGATAATAGGCAAGGGGGAAAACTAACACAATATACACAATTCTTTATAAGTAAATAAATACACAAATAAATAAGAACATCCCCTTAAAGTATACGAACGCCATCTGTTGCAATAATTCTGAGCAAACCGGGTCTGCTTTCTCCTGCACGGCCTGCAATAACACCTTTACCTCCAAACGTCATATATGCTCGTCCCTCGTCCCCTCGTCCCGATGGTTCACTTTTTGGGCGATTTTTGCATGTATTCATTATTTTTGCATGTATTCATTATTTTTCTAGTTTCCTCCCTAGAACTCCGTCAAAAAAAAAAAAAAACATCCATTAGATCCCCCTTCTAGATTAATTTGCACATTTTTCGGGAGAAAAATTTCCCGGCCGAAGGCCGGTTCTTCCAACATTACAGGCTCACTATCGTTCGCCAGGGAAAACATTGACACCTAAATAGCACGAAAGGTCTAAATATTGACAACGAAATGGGGCGAAAAGTCTTAAATACAACTAACTAATGGGGCAAACATCTTAACATCTGAAAACTAATGGGGCTAAACATGAGGGAGAAAGTGGTCCAGAAAACCAGCCCATCTCCACTTAAAAAAACAATCTTTAGATAAGCTGTAGCACCTGGCTCAGCACATTTCCAAGAGGAGCCATTGACGGTCGTGGTAAAAATTGAGATATATTTCTAGGCGCTCACGGTTCTATACAAAGGTTGACAAACAAGCTGCTTGGTGGGCGAGAATGCAGTTATTGTTAAGAGGGATCATACCAACTGTGACTGGGTCCTCTGCCTGCACTGGAGGATTATAGGATTATATATATATATATATATATATATATATATATATATATATATATATATATATATATATATATATATATATATATATATATATATATATATATATATATATATACCGTATATATATATATATATATATATATATATATATATATATATATATATATATATATATATAAGTAAGAGAGAGAGAGAGAGAGAGAGAGACTGAAACAAGTAAACGGAAGCGCATCATCATCAACAACAACAACAACAACAACAACAACAATAACTACAACAAGAGCGAGTCGAGCGGTGATAAACCTCTCGCCTGTACCCTAAGGAAAAATAATAGACAGAAAACGACCTAAGGAGAAAACGTGAAATAAAATGTGTGTATGTGGAGGAGGAGGAGGCGGTATGGGGTGACTCCGCTATAGCAACCCGTGGCGTGTATAACTCTGTAATTACTTGGGTTACCGCCGACAAAAACATCGCCCCGTCAGCCAGCCACCCATAGACGCGAACGGCGGTGCAAAAGGGTTAGGGCGGTATTTTCGCCGGCTGGTTCTTTCGCCTACAGTAATATTAGTTCGTATTCAAAGTACAGTATATTCCATTTTTTTTTTTATTTATTTTTATTTTTTTTATCGGTGACTAGTTCTTTCGTCTACAGTAATATTAGATCGAATTCAGAGTATGTTTGTTTGTTTTGTTTATTGTTTTTCTTAGCTGATGGTCAATTGTCATATCCCCATCTCAATTTTCCCGCTTGTATGCATATTTGGTATGAAATATATTACTAACTATGAAAACTTAGCATTAATAATTATGATAGATGCATTGTAGTTTCCCATTGTTTTGTCCATTACGTATCGATTAATCAGTTGCTTACATATTCAAGGGGATGGTTGCTTTTTATGGACCTCCTTCTACCTCATGTTTAGCTCGATTACTTTTGAAATTTTAAGACGTTCGCTCCATTAGTTTGGTTGTTTTAAGAACTTTCGCCCCATTTCTTTGTAAATTTTAAGACCTTTCGTGCAATTTAGGTGTCGATTTTTTCCTGGTGAGCGATAGCAAGCCTGCAATTTGAGAGGAACCGACCTTCGTCCTAGGTCTTAAAGTTGCTAAACTAATGAGACGAACGTCTTAAAATCCCAAATCCAATGGGTCTAAGTATGAGGGAGAAGGGGGTCTAGAAACCCCCCCCCCCCTTAACAATGTAGGCGTTGTGTCTGTCTTAATGGTTTAATGGTTAGAGCGTGTAAGTTATGTATGTGATATCCTAGGTTCGAAACCAGGGAGAATCACATGCTTTCATTCATTTAATTCGGGTTGTTATATGTGTTAAGAACGATGATAACAATACATAAAATACTGAATGGTGGCGAAGCAGTTATGCACGAAATAACTTCTAGAGGAACCGACCTGCTTATGAAATAATCTACGGGCATAATATATCTCGGGGGAAATAACCTGCGAACGAAAAGAACCCGCACACTGGAGGCTGACGGGAAGACGAATACAGTGTAAATTTTTTTTTTTTTTTTTTTTTTTTTTTTACCTGTGACTGGAAATAAGGTCTGTGGAAGGATTTAATTATTTCTGGACCCCTTTAATACGATGATTTTTTTTCTCTCTCTCTCTCTCTCTCTCTCTCTCTATATATATATATATATATATATATATATATATATATATATAAATATATATATATATATATATATATATATATATATATATATATATATATATATATATATACTGTATAATATTATATATATATTTTTTTTTCCTAAGTCTAAGTATGGTGTCCCGTAACTTTTGCCCTTGACTGTACAATCCCGGACAAAACTCGTATAACTTTCCTCCATAATGTTATCTCTCGGGGTTTCCCTCTTTGTTTTAATGTGAACCACTATATCCTAAACACACATACACAAATTAAGCCTTTACATTCAAGGTTTGTTCAGGGTAGTTCAGGAGTATTTTTGTATGAAGCCAATAGAACAAACTTAATTAGATAGACAGATAGATAGACAGACAGATAGATAGATAGATAGATAGATAGATAGATAGATAGATAGATTTATAGATAGCTAAATAGATAGTTAGATAGATAAATATTTTTATGTTATAAAGGTAATACTCCTCTTGTGTATATGAGTGTCATGGATATATGTTTTTATTGAACCTATGATTGTCATTATGCAATCGTAAATAAACATTCTTTTGCAGAAATTTACAAATTGATAATTGTATTATACTTTTTGTATTATACTTAAACTAGTTGCTTCAATAAGTAATACTTGCACAATGAATATCACAGGCTGGTTAACCCCTTCAACACGATGACGTAATATTTTTATTCTGGTTACCATTATACGATTTTCTTTAGCTAATAATCTTCCTTTATGACTGGAAGGGGAAACTACTATCTTAATATACCATCTCGGTAATATAGGACCTTCTTTAATTGCATAAAATCGTCTAATGTTAGCCAGAACATTAGGCACAAAAATCGTCATCGTGCTGAAGGGGTTAAGATCAAAATATTATGTTCACAACTGTACATTAGAAAGGTTGGCTGATCAGACTCCGGAACTTGGGAACACTGAATTTATTTATGAGCTTCACACAGGCGACTTGTTCAATATATCACTAGTCTTCTTATTATTACACCACACACACACACTCACACACACATACACTCACTCACACACACACATACACATACCAACCACGCACACGCACACATACACACACACAGGAGACATGTTCAATATATCACTAGTCTTCTCCTTATTACACACACACACACACACACACACACACACACACACACACACACACACACACGTACATCCACTATATCACCTCTCCATATTACACCTGCAAGTACACATTTCCTCCCTTCATCTACGGGTAAAGCTTGGACGATAATAATGTCATTAATGTCGAGAGTTTTAGTCCACCTTTTCCTTCGAGATATATGTGTCATGTGTGGAAATTATTTGGGTAAAGACTATCTCAATTAGCCCTCTGACTTCCATATACCCTTCCTATTCTATATACAATCGTCTAATAATAGCAAAAAAAAAGAAAAAAAAAAAAAAATGCGCAATCAGATCTTGAAAGGGTTAACTGGCTAATTTTCACCTGGTCTCTCTGGGTTTGAGAAGTCTACTTTGAGGTACAGTTACTTATAGAAATTCGTGGACGCCCTATGTTTTTCTTTGTCCAATTGTAACTATCTGCATTAACTTTTTGGATGGAACTTTCTATTTAATTGATAGTATATACATTTCTGTAATTGATGCACATAAATATATATTCATAAATTCGTGTCCAGAGCTATACTTCCATAATTAGAAATAGGTGAGGTGCACGAATGTTTATGATTGACTGTACTTAGCTGATGGGTCTGTGGCACAATTACATCTCTAAGTGACAAAAAAAAAAAGAAAAAAAAAAAAAACGGAAAAAAACAAACATTACCATCAGCTAAATAAGATTGGTTCTTGGTGTCTTTTAAGGGGAGGTGTTTACTTTGTTCCCTAGACCTCCATCAAGCTTTATATTACACACCGTAGACCCAATTTCAAGATAAATTTGTACATTTTTCGGTAGAAAAATATCCCAGCCGAAGGCCGGTTCCTCTTAAACTACAGGTTCGCTATCGTTCGCCAGGAAAAAATCGTTACCTAAATGACAACAAAGGACTTAAAATTGACAGAAATGGGGAGCAAGTTCTAAAAATCGCCAAACTAATGGGGCGAACGTCTTAAAAATCTCAAAATAAATGGGGCTTAACATGAAGGAGCAAGGGGTCCAGAATAAAATCCCCCAAATGGAAATCTCCCCTTAATTAAGAAGCCAGAACTTAATGTCAATCTCATTAACTGATGGTACTGATTAAAATAGAGTTCTCAAGCTCAAGGCGATGTATTATGATTTATTCTGTAGTCAATGTACAGTACAGTCAACTCGTTTAATCCGCATAGTCCAGAAATGTTAGTTATGCAAATATATTTGTTCAGATTGCTGTAGGAAACTGTATTGCTTATACATTACTTAATTCATCTCTTTTCCATTTTATACATTGCACATATATTTTATACATTAACTTTTAAGCTTTTTATAAGCCTATACAATATTCTGAGACTGTGGTTTATACGAGTTGACTGTACAGTCGGCCAAGTAAGTCGTGTTTCTCCTGTGGTATTACGTTTCGCTGGATTTGTGCTGTATTAATGTATGTCAGATGTTGAATAGGGTGGGTAAGTGTAGGAACACGATTTTCTGCAGTTTGGGAAGGATGTGTGTGATTCAAAGGGATAATTGTGATCGTTTTTTTTCCTTTAATTGTAAGAGGCCTTACCAAACCTGAAAACATCACATAATATTAGCGTACATAAACGAAAGAAACCTGTTCTAATATTAAAAGGGTTAAAGAAATATCCATTTACTAAAGCAGTTCGACTCTGGGACTCAATAATATGGATTTTTTTTTTTTTTTTTTTTTTTTTTGTAGTTACAACGACAGATGCAGTGCGTGTTTATTGTCTACTTTAATGTTCCCATGAATACACTAATGATGGTAGTGTTCTTCATGGACCGGACACTAATTGTACATTTACGAGTACTACGCCATAACCTGATACAGTGGGCCAAATAAGTGATGTCTCGGCACCAAGTTTGTTTTGATCAATAATTTGTATCAGCAATATTTACACATGAGTACTTCTTTTTTGAGTGAAATATACAACCATGTTCCTACACTTACCCACCCTATTCAACATCTGACAGACAATAATATAGCACAAAGCGAACCAAACGTAATGACAGCTGAGACATGATTTATTGGCGCTACCGTACATATGATTTTCGGGACCGGCGTTTCTGGTGAGGTTTTTGATCATATTTTACTAATCCGAAATCGGGGTCAGTAAAATCCGAAATCGGGATCACCTGCTAGAAGGTAAGGGGGCTGGGCTATCTGGCTTCATACCCCAGAAGTCAACAACTGCCTGAATTCTGACGCTCTTTGTTCTTTAGGTAGGCCGATTTGAGCTTCGAAGGGGGCTGCTTGTAATTTATATCTAATTAAGGGCATTTGCCTCAGTGCATTGTGAGATACTTTGGAAACTCTTGGGATTCCATTGAGTGCCTGTAACAAAGAGTGTTGCCAAGTATATATATATATATATATAATATATATATATATATATATATATATATATATATATATATATATATATATATATATATATATATATATAATCCCGCTGCAATAATTTCACTTCCAAATATGATAAGATGTGTACCAGCCAAGTGTGACGTGAGGTCTAGTTTCCCTTTGCGCAATTGTACCACACCGAACAAAGACACCGAAGAAAAACACCAGCACAGAAACAATCCCAGCCACTTGATCCACAAGCATAAATACGGTGGAACTAAAGGGGTGGCACACGAGAGAGGCTTTAGCGGCAATTTAAAGTATTCAACATTCCTCCAGCAATACTTTGTTGTGAGCTTTTGCACTGGTATCGGAAACTAGAGTGAATGTACATTATACTTATGAGGTAGTATCATGAGAATGACTTGGTCACTTAAGCTGCCAGACCAGTGATGAGGGTAAATGCCGAGACCCAAATTGCTAGTGTGACACCAGGTTAACCCCTTCACTACGATGACGCATTTTCCAGTTTATTCTGGCTATCATTAGAGGATTTTATGAAGCTTAGAGAAGGTCTGTGAGCGATAAAGGGATAAATGAGATACATTAACCCTTTTCATTCCCAGAGGTCCTTCCTAAACTGAGTAAAATCGTCTAATGGTAACCAGAATAGGAGGAAAATTACGTAATGGTGGTGAAGGGATTAATTCTCCGTTACCTGTGTGTGTGTGTGGGGGGGGGGGGGGGGGGGGGCATAAGAACTACCGTAACCAATTATTCTGCGTCTCATGAATCGCCTTAACGTGAAAATAACGCCCGGTAAAAACGATAGCGCGGTGGTGGTGGTGAGAGGCTGTATGTTTAACTCACATCCTATTAAGGGGGGTAGAGGGTATATATATATATATATATATATATATATATATATATGGTAGATTTACTTAATTACTTTTGTACTTTTTAATTTTCTTGCTAGAACTCCATCAAGCCTAAACAATAATTGCATCCCCAGATAAATTTTACATTTTTCGGTAGAAAATTTCCCCGGCTGAAGGCCGGTTCCTCCTTGAAATAATGGCTCGCTATCGCTCGCCAGGAAAACATTGACACCTAAATCGCACAAACGGTCTTACTAATGACAAATATATGGGGCGAAAGGTCTCAAAATCGCCAAACTAAATGAACGAACGCCTTTAAATCTAAAAACATAATGGGGCTAAAAATGAGGGAGAAGGAGGTCCGGAAAAACACAACTACCTTCCCCTTAACGCGAAAATAACACCGGATAAAAACTAGTGCTCGGTGGTGATGAGGGGCTGTTTAATTAACCCTTTGAGTACCAGCGACGTGTGCTATATTTTATCCTGGCTATATGTTGACGATATTATGCAGCTTAGGAAGAATCTGTGGTAGCTAAAAGGGTTAGTTGAGATGTATTGAAGCCTTATTATTTCTAGACATCCTTCCTAAGCTGAATAAAATTGTCTAATAGTTGCCAGAATATGATGAAAAAGACGTCGCCGGTACAGAAGGGGTTAACTCCCATCCTATTAAAGGGTTTTTTTTTTTTTAACTTGAGGGATATTTTTCTGGACCCCTTTCTCCCTCATGCTTAGCCCCATTAGTTTTGAAATTTTAAGACATGCGCCTTATTAGTTTGGTGATTTTAAGAGTTTTCGCCCCATTTCTGTCCTTTTCGGGCCATTTAGGTGTCGATTCTCTCTCTCTCTGTCTCACTCACTCTCACACTCTCTCTCTCTCAATCCCTCCCTCCCTCCCTCTCTCTCTCACACTCTCTCTCTCTCTCCCTCCCTCCCTCCCTCTCTCTCTCTCTCTGCCTCCCTCCCTCACTCTCTCAGTCAGGGATAATGACCGAGGACCGAGGACAGCCATGAATGTAAATGTAGATCCGACCAGAACCAATAATTTGAATAAAGACCGTTCCTTGAATCCCAAATCCAAAACTTTGAATGTTTTCTATGCAAACGCTCGTAGCATACGCAATAAATTTTCAGATTTAGAGGAACTAGTGTTTACAGAAAATTATGATGTGATTGGCATAACAGAATCTTGGCTCAATACACAAGATAGAGACTTTTTAGCAGAGTATTCACTTCCCGGTTATGTAATGTTTGAGAACAGCCGAATAAATAAAAATGGAGGTGGCGTTTTATTTTATATCAAAGAAAGTCTTAACCCGACCCTCGTGTCAAAACCTCAAATTGTGAACGTCGACACATCTTTTGTGCTAATAAAGAATAATAAAGGTACAAAAATAATACTTGCGTTAATATACAGACCTCCAGCTCAATCAGTGCAAACTGACCGAGAAATTTACGAACAAATTGCAGATGTAAGTAACTCACAAGATACCGTAATTTTTGGCGACTTTAATTTACCTGTGACCAAGTGGGGCGATACTCTTAATTCACACTCCGGACATGACTTGTATACGAACTTGCAAGAGAGTTCGCTTTATCAATTTGTTCGAATGCCGACCCGTGGTAATAACGTTCTTGACATTGTACTTGCAACAAAAGAAGAATTGATAGAGAATTTGAATGTTGGTGATGAATTCAGTAACAGCGACCATCGTACGATAACTTTCACCTTAAAGTTTACTAGTAACGAACCAAATAGTAGCATCGAAAAAGTCCCTAATTTCAAGAAAGCAAACTTCCATAAACTTAGAGCTATGTTTAAAGAAACTGACTGGAGCTTTTTAATTAACAATAACGACATAAATACATCTTGGAAGTTATTCGAAACCACTTACCTAAAAGCAGTGCAAGACTGCATACCATCGAAAATACGGCGTCCAGGCCATAATAATAAGCCCAAATGGTGGAATAAAGATATTTCAAACTGCCTGCTTGCTAAAAAATTTGCTAATGATAGATTAAAATCCTCACAAAATGACGAAGAACGGGTGAAATTTGTAGAGCTACGACGCAAAGCCAAAAAGTTAATTAAGCAAAGTAAAAAGACCTTAGAGTTACATATTGCGAATCAAAGTAAAACAAACCCGAAAGAATTCTATAGTTATATCAGAAAGAAAAAAGTAGTTACTTCAACTGTTGGACCGTTAGTCGATGAAAAAGGAGAATACACCAAAGACGAAGTACAAATGAGTAATGCCCTCAATACCTTCTTTGCATCAGTTTTTACAACAGAAGACCTCAGTGATATCCCTACACCATCGCCGATTCAGATTGATAATTCAGATGTTCTAAGCAATATCACCGTTACAGAGAGAGAAGTATTGAACTGTTTAGATAAACTCAAGGTAAATAAAACGCCAGGACCTGATACAATCTCGCCTAGAGTTCTAAAGGAAGCTAAGAATGAGCTCTCCAAACCACTGACATTACTATTCAATAAATCCTTGCAGTCTGGAACTATGCCTGATCAGTGGAAGCTAGCCAACGTAACACCGATATTCAAAAAAGGCAGCAAATCCCTACCCAGTAACTATCGTCCAATTAGCTTAACCTCAGTTGTATGTAAAATGCTAGAAACGGTCATACGAGACAGACTCGTAAATCACTTAGAGGAAAATAACATACTTAAAGATACTCAACACGGCTTTCGTAAAAAACGTTCCTGTTTAACAAACCTCTTAGACTTCTTCCACGATATCCTCAACCTCTACGATGAGAGTAAAGCTGTAGATATTATATACCTTGATTTTCAAAAGGCCTTTGACAAAGTTCCCCACAAACGTTTACTGCTAAAACTAAAAGCGCATGGAATACAAGAAGGTGTGTTGAAATGGATAGAAAATTGGCTCAGCAACAGAAAGCAAAGGGTAGTCATAAACGGTAAGGCATCTAAATGGACCAATGTAAGTAGCGGGGTACCCCAGGGATCGGTACTAGGACCAATTCTCTTTCTAATTTACATCAACGACATAGATGAGGGTCTCACCTGCACAATCTCAAAATTTGCTGACGATACAAAAATTGCAAATAGCGTACTCTCAAAGAACAAGTTGACGATATGCAACACAATCTAGATAAATTGTCATGTTGGGCCCAAATTTGGCAAATGAGTTTCAATGCGGATAAATGTAAAGTACTACATGTCGGATACCTAAATGAGAAAGCAAACTATTCGATGAATGGCACTCAGCTTAAGAATGTAAACAGAGAAACTGATCTGGGAGTAACAATATCGAGTAACCTAAAACCGAGTCAACAATGTTCAGAAGTTGTTAAGAAGGCAAACAAAATAATTGGCTTTATAGGCAGGTCATTTGAGCATAAATCCAAAGAAGTTATCCTAACGCTTTACAATTCCTTAGTCCGCCCTCTTCTGGAATACTGCGTTCAATCCTGGTGCCCTTATTACCAAAAAGATATAAACAAGCTAGAACGAGTTCAACGTAGAGTTACCAAAATGATACCTAGCCTAAAGAACAAACCATACGAAGAGCGTCTTAGAGAATTAAATCTATTTCCTTTAACCCAGCGCAGATTAAGAGGCGACTTAATTCAAGTGTTCAAAATCATCAAAGGCATCGACAATATGAACTGTAGTAAGTACTTCACTATCGACCAATCTAATTACACGCGGGGAAACGGTTGCAAAATTATTGGTAAATCTTTTAACTCGCACGAATCTAAGAATTTCTTCTTCAATCGAGTTGTCAACTTGTGGAATGGGCTTCCCCGAGACGTTATAGACTGCAGCACCGTTGATTCATTTAAATTCCGCCTAGACAAATATCTCGCATCAAACCCGCGACTGACTGCGTTTGTAAATGAATAACTTTATCCTCCCCTCAGTTACTAACCCATATGTCCCCTACTAACTTCCTAGTCCTGCCACGTTAGTGGCAGGGCAGTAGTTCCCTTTCCAATGTTCCCTTACCCACTCTAAACCACTGTTTGGACACTTGATCCTCAGTGTTTTGGAGGACAAGCAACCTAGAAGGGTCACTAGACCTGTTGTTGCTTGATTTCCTTTGTACTCCTTTGTACTCTCTCTCTCTCACTCTTTTTCTCTCTCTATCTCACTCACTCTCTCCCTCCCTCTCTCTCTCTCTCTCTTTCGCACACTCTCACTCACTCACACTCACTCACTCTCTCCCTCCCTCCCTCTCTCTCTCTCAGGACGTGTTGTGTACCTAGTTAACTCGTTTAGTCATAGCGGCACCCATATCATACCACTTAATACTCAATTCTCGCGGCAATTACGATCGGGCGGCCGCGGAATTGAAGTGACGTAAGAATCTGGCCACTTAAAATGACCCCCCTTCAGTCTAGTTGCCGATACCGATGCAGGAGAAGCCCGTAAGATCGCCGGGAAGACATTGACGCTGGAAAATTGCCGGGAAATAAGAGAACTGAACACATCCAAAGGTAACTCGTGTGGCACCCCGTCTTTAGTCACAGTTTCTGTTTTTTACACTGGTGACGCCCCTTGGCCTAATAAAGTACAATCGAGGGGGTTGTTTTGGCCTTTCTTTCTTTCTCTCTCTCTTTCTTTCTTTCTTACTTTCTTTCGTTCTTTCTTTCTTCTTTCTTTCTTTCTCTTCTTCTTCTTTTCTTCTTTTTCTTCTTCTTCTTTTTATTATTATTATTATTATTATAATTATTTGTGTAAGAAGGAGACAATAGGTAAAGCTGCTCGTAACGAATGCCTACTCTCAAATTGAAAATGACATAGAGAGCCAGATTCAAGGTACGTTAGAGTCAAAATGGGCACACGGAGCTTGTAACAGTTTAATTCGAAGGATGAGGGAAAGAATGATTGGGGGAGAAAGTTTCGAGTTTACGTTCAAGTGGAAGAACGTCTAGCAAAATCGATTCACTCTTAAACTAGAGGAAAAATGTTCAAATTTATCTTGAAGGGGGTTCTTGGGGGCGTTTTTTTAAAGCTTGTTGGAGGTCTAGGGAGGAAAGTAAAAACAAATAATAATATACAGATTAATAAAGAAGGAAATTAATACGCCCACCCCCCCCTTTAAGTTTATTTGATTATATCTAGCTAGTATATTATACGAACTTTTGTTGTATATATATATACCGGTATATATATATATATATATATATATATATATATACCGGTATATATATATATAATTTTTTTTTTTTTTTTTTTTAATTTAGTTATTCATTTGTTTGTGTATTTATATATTTGTGTGTATCGCACCAGAAAGAGCTCGGTTAGTTAGCGGGCTAACACTATGTGGTTCGAGGGAGGTCTGGTTGGTCCTCCCCTGTTTCGCTCCATTACTTTGGAGATTTTAAGACGTTTCACCCCATTAGTTTGGCGATAACCAGACGCTTCACCTCATTGAAGTGTTGATATTTCTGGGCGAGCGATAGCGAGCCTGTATCTAAGAAGACATCGGCGTACGAATGGGACCTATTATATCGACAAATGTACAAATTTAGCTTGAAGGGGGTCTGGGTGGGCATCTTATAGCTTGAAGGGGGTCTGGGTGGGCATCTTATAGCTTGAAGGGGGTCTGGGTGGGCATCTTATAGCTTGAAGGGGGTCTGGGTGGGCATCTTATAGCTTGAAGGGGGTCTGGGTGGGCATCTTATAGCTTGAAGGGGTTCTGGTTGGGCATCTTATAGCTTGAAGGGGGTCTGGTTGGGCATCTTATAGCTTGAAGGGGGTCTGGATGGGCATCTTTTAGCTTGAAGGGGGTCTGGATGGGCATCTTTTAGCTTGAAGGAAGTCTGAGAAGGCGTTTTTGTTAGCCTAGGGGACAAACTAAAATATATATTGGCTCGAAAATGACAAAGACAACTAAAATCATCAATAATAGTTAAACCAAATATTATAATAACCCCCCACGAGCTCAGTTAGTCAGCTAGTTAACCCCTTCAGTACCGGTTTCATCATTTAACTTTATTCTGGCTACTATTAGACGATTGTATTCAGTTTACAATGGGCCTCCAGCAATTAACAGGTTTCTATCTATCTCACTTAACCCTTTTTACTACCTCAGATAAGTTAGACTGCACACAATCGTCTAAATACTGTACAGCCATAATAAAGTTAAAAAGACGTAGCCGGTACAGAAGGGGTTAACATGATCTATGTTTTTTTTATTATGTTGACAATCGTGCTGCATGTCCCGTAACCTAATAAAAAAAACAAAATCGGTAGAAAATTTATCCTTCTAAATTATCCTTCTAAATTATTCTTCTAAATTATCCTTCTAAATTATCCTTCTAAATTATCCTTCTAAATTATCCTTCTAAATTACAGGCTCTCTATTTCTCGCCAGGGAAAAATCGGCACAAAATGGTACGCAAGTTTTCAATATGGACAAAGAAATGAGACGAAAGGTCGCAAAATCACCAAACTAACTGAACGAACGTCTTAAAATCTCAAAATTAATATGCTAAACATGAAGGAGAAGAGGGTCCAGAAAAAGCGACTACCTCCCCCCTTAATAATCTGCGTACCACCAGACGATATTTGTTTGTATCGCACCGGTTAACCCTCTCTAAAATCAAGGGAATATTTTTACCACTGTAATTTAATAATCTTGTGAGGTGCGCTAGTCGATTTGTTATTTTTATCGCGTCGGAAAGCCCTCAGTTACTCAAAGGGTTAACGCGATGTATGGTTCTGTGGATGCACTTTTGTTTTTCTTTTGGATATGTAGAATTGCGGATTCTTCTATATCTAGCTAGTATAGAGGAATGTTTTATATATATATATATATATATATATATATATATATATATATATATATATATATATATATATATATACAGTATATACTATATATATATATATATATATATATATAATGTATATATCCCTTATTGTTTTAATCCCGCCGGAAGGACCTCAGTTACTAGGAAGGCATTAACGCGATCTATGGTTTTTCTGCCTACTCTAATAATTCTACGTTGCTCCTCCGGTACGGTAATGATGTGAGAGTCAGCCAGCCAGTGTTAGTGACTCGCTCCGGGCTGCTCTCTCACATACCATTATTACGGGGGACACTTAACTAAGGGGGGATGGGCCGGTTTTCTGGTCCCCTTTCTCCCTCATGTTTAGCCCCATTAGTTTTCAGATGTTAAGATATTTGCCCCATTAGTTAGTCGATTTCAAGACCTTCCGCCCCATTTATTCTTCAATATTTAGACCTTTCGTGTTATTTAGGTGTCGACTTTTTCCCTGGCGAACGATAGTGAGCCTGTAATGTTGGAAGAACCGGCCTTCGGCCAGGACATTTTTCTACCGAAAAATGTATACATTAATCTAGAAGGGGGTTCTAATGGATGTCTTTTTAAATTTGATGCAGGTCTAGGGAGGAAACTAGAACAATAATGAATACATGCAAAAATCGCACAAAAAGTGAACCATCTGAGGGGGGAACACGGTGAAGGGGGTTTGTTTTTGTGTGCTGTGATGGGTGCAGGTTTGTAAATAGCTGTGTTCTTTCTCTCTCTCGCTCTCTCTCTCTCTCTCTGTCTCTCTGTCTGTCTCTCTCTCTCTCACCGTTACAGAGAGAGAAGTATTGAACTGTTTAGATAAACTCAAGGTAAATAAAACGCCTGGACCTGATACAATCTCGCCTAGAGTTCTAAAGGAAGCTAAGGATGAGCTCTCCAAACCACTGGCATTACTATTCAATAAATCCTTGCAGTCTGGAACTATGCCTGATCAGTGGAAGCTAGCCAACGTAACACCGATATTCAAAAAAGGCAGCAAATCCCTACCCAGTAACTATCGTCCAATTAGCTTAACCTCAGTTGTATGTAAAATGCTAGAAACGGTCATAAGAGACAGACTCGTAAATCACTTAGAGAAAAATAACATACTTAAAGATACTCAACACGGCTTTCGTAAAAAACGTTCCTGTTTAACAAACCTCTTAGACTTCTTCCACGATATCCTCAACCTCTGCGATGAGCGTAAAGCTGTAGATATTATATACCTTGACTTTCAAAAGGCCTTTGACAAAGTTCCCCACAAACGTTTACTGCTAAAACTAAAAGTGCATGGAATACAAGACGGTGAGTTGAAATGGATAGAAAATTGGCTCAGCGACAGAAAACAAAGAGTAGTCATAATGGTAAGGCATCTAAATGGACCAATGTAAGTAGCGGGGTACCCCAGGGATCGGTACTAGGACCAATTATCTTTCTAATTTACATCAACGACATAGATGAGGGTCTCACCTGTACAATCTCAAAATTTGCTGACGATACAAAAATTGCAAATAGCGTACTATCAAAAGAACAAGTTGACGATATGCAACACAATCTAAATAAATTGTCATGTTGGGCCCACATTTGGCAAATGAGTTTCAATGCGGATAAATGTAAAGTACTACATATCGGATACCTAAATGAGAAAGCAAACTATTCGATGAATGGCACTCAGCTTAAGAATGTAAACAGAGAAACTGAGCTGGGAGTAACAATATCGAGTAACCTAAAACCGAGTCAACAATGTTCAGAAGTTGTTAAGAAGGCAAACAAAATAATTGGCTTTATAGGCAAGTCATTTGAGCATAAATCCAAAGAAGTTATCCTAACCCTTTACAATTCCTTAGTCCGCCCTCTTCTGGAATACTGCGTTCAATCCTGGTGCACTTATTACCAAAAAGATATAAACAAGGTAGAACGAGTTCAACGTAGAGTTACCAAAATGATACCTAGCCTAAAGAACAAACCATACGAAGAGCGTCTTAGAGAATTAAATCTATTTCCTTTAACTCAGCGCAGATTAAGAGGTGACTTAATTCAAGCGTTCAAAATCATCAAAGGCATCGACAATATGAACTGTAGTAAGTACTTCACTATCGACCAATCTAATTACACGCGGGGAAACGGTTGCAAAATTATTGTTAAATCTTTTAACTCACACGAATCTAAGAATTTCTTTTTCAATCGAGTTGTCAACTTGTGGAATGGGCTTCCCCGAGACGTTATAGACTGCAGCACCGTTGATTCATTTAAACTCCGCCTAGACAAATATCTCGCATCAAACCCGCGACTGACTGCGTTTGTAAATTAATAACTTTATTTTATCCTCCCCTCAGTTACTAACCCATCTGTACCCTACTAACTTCCTAACCCTGCCACGGACATTAGTTCCCTTACCCACTCTAAACCACTGTTTGGACACTTGATCCTTAGTGTTGTGGAGGACAAGCAGCCTAGAAGGGTCACTAGAACTGTTGTTGCTTGATTTCCTTTGTACTCCTTTGTACTCCTTTGTACTCTCTCTCTCTCTCTATCCGTTTGCCGGAGGGAGCGGAGGGTTGGGAGAGAGCCTTCATCTTTGCTATCCTATTCCTTCCACTTTTTCTTAGGGTTGCTATCTCTACTAGAATTAAGTCCTGACCACCTCGCTGGGATCGTAAGGTCTGTGTGGTCAGTGCATATATGTAAATCTAGGTAAATATATCTCTCTCTCTCTCTCGTTATTGGCTGTATGAGTGAAGAGACATTACAGGCAAGTGCTGGGACGTGCACTACTCCATGCCTAGAACTAGAATAGGTACTATTGTCTATTCATTATATGTAGGCCAGAAATCGTAACCAATAACCCATCTAATACAAAAAGGGCTAGAGCAACTGGACTGCAAATTTCCAGACCTTTTCCCTGACTGCCTCTTCCCAAATGGTAGAAATAACAACTCAATTTTTTTTTTTTTTTTTTTTTTTTTTTTTTTTTTAGAGGTAAGTGGTCGTGATTTCTGGCCTACCTATAATTAAGGTCTATATACAATAAATATTATTATTATTATTATTATTATTATTATTATTATTATTATTATTATATAATAGATATTTTGTTTTGTTTTTTTACCAAAGTTACATACTCAAAAGTAGACAGCTAAACATAATGTGAGTCCTGTTTTCAATGATTAAATTTATGGTCCTGAAGTGAGTCCCTTTGAAGCACCGACGCACAAACCACCAGCTCCTATAGTTGTTACGACTGAGGTTCTAATATATCAGGGCTCTTATTCATTAGACTAGTAATGGCATAAATGCTACAACGGAAAGCGCTAGATCCAACCTCTGATGTATATTCCCAGTGAACAAAGAACACAAATACTCTCCAGAGTTCTATATGCAATAATAGGTTATCAAACTCTCAATAAATGTGCGCCTACTCTAGGCTTAATGTTATGTGAAAACAGCCTATTACTACCTATAACCGAAGGTGCTTGGTTATGGTATGCAAAGTAAGGTGGTAAGAGAAGTTACAGCTTACGTTACTTTAATCAATAAATGTCAGGCACTCCTGCATGAAAGAAAGTGCACTAAAGTCCTTCAACACCAACAAGGAATCTTCTTTAAATGTTAGATGCTATCAAGATGCTCGAATCGGAAATGGAACCCAAAAAGGCAGGCAGCGGAACAATGCTCGTGCAGGCTATGCACACAAAAAGGCAGGATATATAATGCAGTCGGAGCCAAGAATATCCTAAACACTACAACAATAATAATAATCGCCACGACAATGCAGTATTCCTATCAACAAAAAGAGCCTAAGTCGTTTGTGTCTCAATACATCAAACTAGGCTGCGAAATGCTTGTGTAATCATAAACGGGTATGCATAATAAGAGTAATTGGTTTAATATACTTAATGTCTACTATGACTGATAAAGTCTAGCTAGAGTCAATGATACGAGATACTGGTGCGCATGGCATGCCGCATAGCCTAGTGCAAATCTCAAGTCTGTGCGTCAAATATTACGTTATAGTGAAGGGTAGCTCTCTTGAGAAACCTTAATACCGAAGTATCAAGCGTTCTCCTGGCGTACCTCAAAGACAAACAACCGAGCTTAGAACAGTGCAGAATGGTATAGGCAAAAGCCCTCATTCGTGCATGCTCTATTCTCAATGGCACACAGACTAGAATTTACCCAATTAACTCCAGTTCTCAGGTATGTCGTGCAGCTTTTAACTAAAGCCAGCACCCATCGGAAACAATACCTTATAGTATCAGACTCCTAGTCTAGCATTATCTAATCCAGCTGAACACTAATAATTATAGGAAGCGGTACTGAACAATATGAATGCCAACCAATGCTTCGTGATCAACTTATCTTAACAACTAAACATACATGGGTTATAATTATAAGACCTTAACGCACAATACAACTGGCCAGCATGAAGCTGATTATGCAGAGTTAACCAGAGGGGGTATAATATTAATAAAAGGTGGTGAAAGATATGGAAAATGAGAGATAGGCAGAGGAAAAGGTTCTCAGGTGCAGAGAGGGGGACAGATATCAAAGGGATAAGAGGGATGCGTTCTAGAAACCAGATCTGAGGGAGAGAGTGGCAAGAGAGCTGTATAATATATACTAGCACTAGCTCGCACTGCGTAAGCAAAGCGGTAACAAGTCCTCCAGCCAATCCTAAAGAGGCCAACCAACCATGACATCACCAAGCATGGTAAAAAACTCCTCCAACCAATCCCCAAGAGGCCAGCCAGCCATGACGTCATCGAGCATGGCAAAAAACACTGCGTGCCTCCTCTCACTCTGTTCTACTCTCTCTCTCTCTCTCTCTCTCTCTCAAATCCTATCATTACTACTTAATGATAAAACATATACTTTGCAATTAAATATATAAAGCCTTGACATGGGCGAAAACAAAGAGCCTTTCTGGACGGCCCATGACACGAGCTTTCATATGAAATAAAGCACACAATAATACATCAACTGTAGCCACATCCACTGCCCTGGCGATCCTAGCGAGTCACCGTAGGACAAGCCATGCGGTTCTAACGGAGTGGTTAACGTCACATAGTGTAGAGTCCTCCTTAAATTATGGTTATTTCAAGAAGTAGGACTGTAGCTTAAAAGAATATGTGTATGGTGGACATATACATACACACGTTGTATACACACACACACACCCACACACACACACACACTATCTCTCACCCCCACACACACATACACACACACGCACACTCACATAGTAGAAACACACACACACTCTCTGTCTCTCTCTCCCCCCCCCCACACACCAACGGCAGCGGATGATATGAGTTATGACTTCCCCTAGAACTGGACAATATACTCTTAAGTTCACACACACACACGCGCGCACACTCACACTCAAACACACACACACACACACACACACCCACACACGCGCGCACACTCACACTCAAACACACACACACACACACACACACACACACACACACACACACACACACACAGAGACACACCTCAACAACAGCGGATGATATGATTTACAACTTCCTCTAGCACTGGACGTTACACCCCAAAGTTCATATACTCCTTGGGAACGCTGCCACCACCGCTAAAAATGATTACCCCTACAACTACACCCGGATTTATGACCGTGTTTACGTATTTTCCTCCGTGTTACCGCTGACAGGATCACACTTAGATTACAGGATTATACGGTAGGCTTACGTGTGATTATTGTTGATTATTTGAAACGTCTCTGATAATCAGGAGACGAGCAGGACAAGTGTGGGGGTTCTATTTCATGTGGGATATGAGAACGCATTTCTTCAAAATTCATGCCTCATATTACACTAGAGGAAATCGTTTTAAGATAATACGGAAGCCTTTTCACTCACATGAGGCGAAGCATTTCTGTTTTTAGTCGAGTGGTAAACTTATGGAATGGGCTACCTAGTAATGTCATTGAGTGTAGTACTGTTAACATGTTAATATATTCGCCTAGATCAATATCTAGCTTTTAACCCCGGGGGGGATGGTTCACTTTTTGGGCGATTTGTGCATATATTCACTATTTTTCTAGTTTCCTCCTTAGACCTCCATAAAATAAAAAAAAAACATCCATTAGATCCCCCTTCTAGATTAATTTGTAATTTTTTTGGTAGAAAAATGTCCCAGTCGAAGGCCGTTTCTTCCAACATTACAGGCTCACTATCGTTCGCCAGGGAAAAAAAATCGACAGCTAAATAGCACAAAAGGTCTAAATATTGACGAAGAAATGGGGCGAAAGGTCTTAAAATTCGACTAACTAATGGGGCAAACATCTTAACATCTGAAAACTAATGGGGCTAAATATGAGGGAGAAAGTGGTCCAGAAAACCGGCCCATCCTCCCTTAAACCCCTATTTACTGCGTTTACAAAAATGATAGCCCTACTGTATACTGCGCTCTCCTTTTCTGTTTTCACATAGGATCGGTAGTTTAGTTACAAGCAGCCTCGTAAAGATCCGTAGGCCTGTTGTTGCTTGCTTTCCTTTGTACTCCTTTGTACTCTATGTTCTAGATATTATCAGACGATTTTATTCAGATTAGGAAGGGTATATGGATGTCAAAGGGTTAAGGGGGGTTACCTGCTTTGTTTCTCTTTCTCTCCTTTTCTCTCTTTTTCTGGCTTGTATCCATTTTTTTTTTTCTATGTGACTGAGGGAGGCAAAAGGCAGAACTGCCTATAGCGAGCGCCTCCCCCATAGTTGAAAGAGTGACAGGGCCAAAATCAAGGGACGTTCGAGCCAAAATGCCTGGACACACGGAGTTTGAAGCAATTTAAGTCATATGAAGAGGGAAAGACTGATTCTGGGAGAGAGTTCCAGAGCTCAGCTGTTGAGTAGAAGAAAGATTGAGAGTAACGTTTCACTCTTGGGTTGGAGAGTTGCACAGAGTAGGGGTGGGATTGAGTTGCAAGACGGGTACCACGTGCCCTACGTAAAGGAGGTGGTATACACTGGGAAAGCTCTGAGGAACACTGATTATTATAGTAGCGATAGAATAGCGAGAGAGATGCAACATTGCGGCAGAGAGAGAGATTGCAGAGAGTTGGTGAGTGGACGGGAGTTAATGATACGAAAGGCCTTCCTTTCAACTTTGTCTAGGAGAGCGGTGTGAGAGGAACCTCCCCACACATGTGAACAATACTCAATACAAGGATGCACTATGCCCCTGTACAGAGCAAGAAGCTGTGCAGGGGAAAATAACCCCCTAAGGCGGTTGAGCACACCCAGCTTCTGGGAGTCTGCCTTAGCAAGACTGGTAATATGGTCCTTCCAACTGAGAGCAGAAGAAAAAGAGACACCTAGAATATTGAGAGAAGATGAAGGATTGATTTTTGTATTGTTGAAGAATAAGGGATAGTCCGCTGGGAGATCCTGACCGGTAAATAGATGGAGAAATTGGGTTTTGGAAGCATTAAAGGTAACAAGGTTTTCTCTGCCCCAATTGGAGATAGTATTTAGATCAGAATTTAAGAGTTCTATGGCTTCATTACGTTTGTCGTTGAGGGATTGCTGGCTGGGGCGTTCTGAAAAACTAATGGAGTAGTGTAAGGTTGAGTCATCTGCGTATGAATGGATGGGAATTGAGGTACAGTTGAGGAGATAATTTATAAAAAATTAGAAAGAGAATAGGAGATAGGACAGAGCCCTGAGGAACACCGGAGTTTATAGGGTGAGGAAGTGAACAATGGCCGTCCACAACCGCGGCTATGGAACGGCCGGAAAGGAAATTAGAGACAAAGACACAGATGGAGGGATAGAAACCGAAGGAGGGTAGTTTAGAAATGAAAGATTTGTGCCAGACTCTATCGAAGGCTTTCGGTATGTCTAGTGCAATAGAAAAAGTCTCACCGAAGTCCCGAAAGGAGGATGACCAAGAGTTAGTAAGATATGAAAGAAGATCACCAGTAGAAAGACCCTTAAGGAAGCCATACTGGCGATCTGAGAGCAGATTATGAGAAGAGAAATGCTTAAGAAATTTGGAAGCAGGAATAGTTTCAAAAACTTTAGAAAGACAAGAGATGAGAGCAATTGGACGATAGTTGGAGGGTTGAGAGCGGTCACCCTTCTTTGGGACAGGTTGAATGTGAGCAAACTTCCAGCATGAAGGGAAAACGTTAGAGGTTAGACAGAGACGAAAGAGTTTGCCTTGGCAGGGAGTCAGCACGGAAGCACAGTTTTTGAGAACAACAGGAGGAACACCGTCCGGACCGTACGCCTTATTAGTATTAAGCCCAGAGAGGGTAGAAAGTACATCTTTAGCCAACTGTTTTAAGACGTTTATCCCCATCTAGGTGTCGATTTCTTCCTGGCGAGCGATAGCGATCCAGCGTTGTATGGAGAAATCCGGCTTCGCCAGAGACATTTTTCTATCGAAAATGTACAAATTTAGCTTGCTGTCAAAACAAATATATATATATATATATATATATGCTGGCTCGCTAACGCTCGCCGGGAAAACATTGACACCTGGATGAGGGTAAACGTCTTAAAACAGTAGGCTGAATGGATCCGAATGGATACAAGCCAAAGAGAGAGGGAGGGAAAGAGAAAAAAGCGAGGTGGGGCCCCTTAATGGAGATAGTTTTATCCTCTTATTTCTCACAGATCCTTCCGGTATTATTATATGCAAATTACATTAACTCTTGGCCGTAACAAATGGTGGGATGAAAGAGAGAGAGAGAGAGAGAGAGAGAGAGAGAGAGAGAGAGAGAGAGAGAGAGAGAGAGAGAGAGAGAGGTAGAGGTAGAAGATCACTACAACTGAGATTCGTGTTACTCACATTTTGTGTATGGAGACTTATTTTGAGAATACTATTATAAATTGTATTAATAAATTCATAATAAATATTAAATGTTGGCCATTGTAAGCTTGTGCAATGGTGGTTTAGCAATAATTTACAATACATGAGAACAATCGTCTCTAATTACTAACTGCCAGCTAGAGGAAGAAGGTGGGGGAGTTGGGGATAGTTTGGGGGTGGTAGGTGGGGTAAACTTGGACCCAACTCCCCCCTTCCACCTACCCAGGGTGGAGGAGGGGAAGGAAGGACCCAACCTTGAGCAACTTTTAGTTCGTGTGAGTGTACATTTTTTATCCAGAGACCAAATTATGAATCTTCTACCAGAATTTCCAAATCTGTATTATGGGGTTCCCGGACATCTCAACCAATAGACCATTTCAACCAGTAGCTCTCAACCAGTGCCAAATCAACCAAGACCAACCAAACCAGTGCCAAAATATAGTACTAACCTAACCTAACCGTATTGATTGATTTGTTACTGTTTGAGAGCTACTGGTTGAAATGGTCTACTGGTTGAGTTGTCCGGTCACCGTATTATGGGTGTGGAGATATTTGAGTGTCAAGAGAGGAACATATCACCAGTGGGTACCAAAATGGCGGAGATTGGCCGTCCTCTGTTACTATAGGGGTCTCTGGTGATGAGTAGAGATCCTATGGTAACAGAGATCAGTCATCCTTCTATGTGGTGGCCATTTGGGTACAGTCATTACCCCATTCAGTACCAGTGACGTCTTTTTCATTATATTCTGGCAACTATTAAACGATTGTATTCAACTTAGGAAGGGCGTCTGCACTTTAAAAGACTGCATGCCATCTCAATTAACCCTTTTAGTCACCATATATCCTTCCGAAGCTTAATAAAATCACCTTAATGTAGTTGAAACCAAATAGAAAAGACATCACTGGTACTGAAAGGGTTAAATTGAAGTTATATTATACTTTTGATCATCTGCAGTTTTGAACCAACTACCAAACTATATGTACTTCACCGGTGTTGTCAAATGTTTAAGTTATTTTTTTTTAACCCCTTCTACCTCAAGATTAACTCCATTAATTTTGATAATTTCAAGACGTTCACTCCATTAATTTGACGATATGGAGATCTTTCGCCCCATTTCTGTGTCAATTTTAATAACTTTCGTGCCATTTAGGTATATATATATATATACTTATATACTAGGTGAGGTAGTACCCGGTGCTGCCCGGGGGAAAATCGAAGTACACACTTAAAACATATTCTGGTACTCACTTAATATGCATGTCAATTATGGGGTCTCCATCTTGAAAACTGAGGGAGTTGTGGGCGGACCCCCCCCCCCCCCCGCATAAGACCTATTCAGGCACCCCCTTAGTATGCATGCCAAGTATGGGCTCTCCATCTTGAAAACTGAGGGAGTAGTTCATGAACAAACAGACAGAGGTGCCCTTTATATATATATATATAATTATATATATATATGTGTGTGTGTGTGTGTGTGTGTGTGACTCCGATAATATGACTCCAATACGTCCACCGCTAAAGTACCTGCATAACACCGACTTACCACTGCTCGCGTGTTATCGGTATAGACTTACCTGTATGTGTGATTGCTCCGGTGTGTTATCGGTATAGACTTACCTGTATGTGTGATTGCTCCGGTGTGTTATCGGTATAGACTTACCTGTATGTGTGATTGCTCCGGTGTGTTATCGGTATAGACTTACCTGTATGTGTGATTGATCCGGTGTGTTATCGGTATAGACTTACCTGTATGTGTGATTGATCCAGTGTGTTATCGGTATAGACTTACCTGTATGTGTGATTGATCCGGTGTGTTATCGGTATAGACTTACCTGTATGTGTGATTGCTCCGGTGTGTTATCGGTATAGACTTACCTGTATGTGTGATTGCTCCGGTGTGTTATCGGTATAGACTTACCTGTATGTGTGATTGCTCCGGTGTGTTATCGGTATAAACTTACCTGTATGTGTGATTGCTCCGGTGTGTTATCGGTATAGACTTACCTGTATGTGTGATTGCTCCGGTGTGTTATCGGTATAGACTTACCTGTATGTGTGATTGCTCCGGTGTGTTATCGGTATAGACTTACCTGTATGTGTGATTGCTCCGGTGTGTTATCGGTATAAACTTACCTGTAAGTGTCATTGGTCCTGCGTCTCCTGGTTCCGGTGTGGGAGTGGACCTAACCTGCTATCACAGTAGGGTACACGGTGCTATATTCAGTACTGTATGACTCGAGATGCTATTGGATAACATAATGCTATGGAATGTCTCTCACTCTCACTGTCATTCTCGCTCTCTCTCTCTCTCTCTCTCTCTCTCTCTCTCTCTCTCTCTCTTTCTCTCTCTCTCTCTCTCTCTCTCTCTCTCTCTCTATATATATATATATATATATATATATATATATATACAGTATATACTAAATATATGTACTGTATATAGAGTATGCATATAAATAGATAGTATCTGCAGATACTGTGGCGAACCTACAGTGCGTGAAACCAATACATCAGGGACATCGGAATAGTTACCCCATATGAGTGCTATGAATCACATGATGAGAGGATCTGGTATTTTTGACAATTACAAGAAAACAATGTACTGTATATAACAACCATTATTTCTGGTTGGGTAAGAGGTATCCTCACCAGGATTCGAACCCACTCACTCCTGGTATATTTGGGAGAGTCGGGCACCGTAACCACTCGGCCATGAGCGAATATAAGGAAAGCAACCTTAGTTCTTATTTGAGGAACCAGGTTTTTAGTCTCGTGGAGGACTATGCCTTCGAACACGTGGTGAGTTTATTAGACTTCGACCATGACTATTTTTACGCTTCCCCCCGCCAACTCGGTTAAGTGATATACGATTTATAATCGTCCTGGTACTATTATGGAACCTCTGTCGTACTTAATCGTACATAATTGATATTTGTAATATTTGTAATATGGGGGGGGGGAAGCGTAAAAATAGTCATGGTCGAAGTCTAATAAACTCACCACGTGTTCGAAGGCATAGTCATAGTCCTCCACGAGACTAAAAACCTGGTTCCTCAAATAAGAACTAAGGTTGCTTTCCTTATATCCGCTCATGGCCGAGTGGTTACGGTACCCGACTCTCCCAAATATACCTGGAGTGAGTGGGTTCGAATCCTGGTGAGGATACCTCTTACCCAACCTGTCGTACTTAATCGTACATAATTGATATTATTTCTGGTATTGGTGTGGTGTCCCGACTTCGAATCCCGGGAGGACCATGTGCTTTCATTGGTTTATTCAAGTGCATTGGGGTTTGTAATTGATGATTGGTGTTAAGAACGGGGTGTTACTTATTATATAATTATATTTATAGATATACATTATGGGTCAAATTCACCAGAGATGAACCTGGATGGCTGTGTGTGTGTGTGTGTGTGTGTGTGTGTGTGTGTGTGTGTGATGGAAGGGAGGAAGGAAGGAAGGAAGGAAGGAAGGGTGGTCATTATCATCAGTCAGAAACAGACACTCCACATAACACACCCACCCTAAAGTGTGTGTGTGTGTGTGTGTGTGTGTGTGTGTGTGTGTGTGTGTACCTTACCACAAGACAGACACCGCTCCACCGGACAAGAGACACGCCTAACTGAAGAAGAAGAAGAAACAAAAAAAAGGAAGAAGAGGCGGAGGAGCAAGATAAAAATAATAAAAACGGAAAACGAAGAGGGAGAAGGAGAAAAAGAAGAAGAAGAAGAAAAAGACGAAGTAGAAGAAGAAGACTAAGGAGAAGAAGAAGAAAAAGCAAAGGAAGAAGAAAAAAAAGACGAAGAAGAAAAAGACGAAGGAGAAGAAGAAGAAGGAAAAAATAATACTAAGAAGAAGAAAAAGAAGAAGAAGAACAAGAAGAAGAAAAAAAGAAGAAGAGGAAGATGAAAAAAAAAGAAGCATAAGAAAAAAAAAACGAACAATAACACTAAGAATAAAACAACAACAACAACAACAACAACAACAAACATGCCACCCCCCTATTACCCCCTTCACAACTAATGGAAAAATAATACTAATAAGCACTTCCAGCAGTACAGTTGAACACATAAATACCTGGTTCAGACACACAGCAGTACAGTTGAACACATAAATACCTGGTTCAGACACACAGCAGTACAGTTGAACACATAAATACCTGGTTCAGACACACAGCAGTACAGTTGAACACATAAATACCTGGTTCAGACACACAGCAGTACAGTTGAACACATAAATACCTGGTTCAGACACAGCAGTACAGTTGAACACATAAATACCTGGTTCAGACACACAGCAGTACAGTTGAACACATAAATACCTGGTTCAGACACACAGCAGTACAGTTGAACACATAAATACCTGGTTCAGACACACAGCAGTACAGTTGAACACATAAATATCTGGTTCAGACAGCAGTACAGTTGAAGACATAAATACCTGGTTCAGACACACAGCAGTACAGTTGAACACGTAAATACCTGGTTCAGTGGTTCGTGCGAATTCGTAACTGCTCCGGGATTTTGTGTATGGAAGTAAACATATTATAATTAACCCGTTAGAATAATGTTACTATCAAACCATTAACCCTCTGAAGATTATGACGCGTTTTGAAAACTTATTCTGGCTAGCATTAGATAATTTTATAGATTGAATTTTAAAGAGTAAAAATTACCTCAATCAACCCTCTTACTTTCATATACTCTTTCTAATCTAAATACAATCGTCTATTTAGAGTCAGTAAAATATAAGTAATAGACGAAATAAAATCACTCCCCCCCCAAAAAAAAAAAACAACAACAACACACATACACACACATGTAGTAGTAGTAGTAGTAGTAGTAGTCATAGCAGGGATGGCCCAGGAGCCAAGTTGTAGCCTGGATGAGGTGCTGCCTATCTTTCTCACTGCTCAGATCAGCATACTATGTCTGCGGGGAACAAGACTGTCTGCACCAAAACCAACGGCAGTCGCAGACATGGACTACGAGGCAACAGTAGCTGAGACGGGGGTCCGGTTACGACTGGATTGAAGTTGCATGTCTTGATAGCGTAATGCATAATCCGCGGAATTTCGGTGTGAGTATCCTGGGTTCGAGTCCTTGGAGTGCCACATGTATTGGTTGATTTCATTAATCGAGTTTAGAAGTAAAGTTGGTTGGTGGAACAATATGACTAGTAGTAATATAGCAGAGCGGTAGGAGTAGAGTAATATCTGATGTTTGTAACAACTAGAATGTAACATGTAATGGGTGTAATATATTAAGGGGAGATATCCACTTGAGGGATTTTTTTTCTGGACTCCTTTCTCCCTCATGTTTAGCCCCATTGTTTTTCTAATTTTAATACGTTTGCCCCATTATTTTGACGATTTTAAGAATGTTCAACCCATTTCTGTCAATTTTAAGACCTTTCGTGCCATTTAGGTGTCAATTTTATCCTGGCGAGCGATAGCGAGCCTGTAATTTAGGACATTTTTCTACCGAAAAATTTACAAATTTATCTTGAAAGGGGCTCAAGGGGGTGTAATCTTAAGCTTGAAGGATATATAGGGACCAAACTAAAAACCTCCCCTTAAATATAAATAAAGGGAAACAAAATAATCCAGGATGATTAATGTGAGTGCAAACCCTGGAATAGGAAGCACCTGTACGACTACCAAGGCATGTGCATTGATGACTGTTCCGACCTTGTCTACGGTCCAGAGAGGGATGCACAGGCTGAGTGGCTTATGTAGTAGTAGTAGTAGTAGTAGTAGTAGTAGTAGTAGTAGTAGTAGTAGTAGCAGTGTGTGTGTGTGTGTGAGAGAGAGAGAGAGAGAGAGAGAGAGAGAGAGAGAGAGAGAGAGAGAGATAACTAGAGCTAGAGAACGAACGAGAACGAGAGAGAGAGAGAGCCTGAAGATAAAGGATACATACGGCTAATAACAATTAACACATACTATTACACAGACCATGCAGAAACCAAAAAACACCATGCTAATACCCCAGTTAAGGGAGCCCACCTCGCTTTTTTATCTTTCTCTCCCTCTCTCTTTGCCTTTTATCCATTCGGCCCCATTCAGCCTACTGTTTTAAGACGTTTACCCCCATCTAGGTGTCAATATTTTCCTGGCGAGCGGTGGCGAGCTAGCATATATATATTTTAATTTTGACAGCAAGCTAAATGTGTACATTTTTCGATAGAAAAATTTCTCCATCGAAGCCGGATTTCTCCATACAATGCTGGCTCGCTATCGCTCGCCAGGACGAAATCGACACCTGGATGGGGATAAACGTCTTAAAACAGTTGGCTGAATGGGGCCGAATGGCTACAAGCCAGGGAAAGAGAAAAAATGAGAGAAAGATAACAAAAAAGGCCGTTGACCCCCAGTTAAGCTAGGGGGCGAACTCACACGACGCCTTCTCATGGGAGCCAGATACCCAACCAGTCTTTATAGAGATCACCAACCCTACGCCATATTAGGGACACTAACAAGTTTAATTTTTTCCCGCTGAAGGTAAATTGCACACCTTAGCAAGGATATCTCGAGGCTTAGTGGCAATATATCAAACTACTTTGTCTCTATTTCACATAAATATCAAACATTTATTAAAAGCAACATATTTCGGTACAAAATCCGAGTAGCCGAGTAATCAGGATGGCGAGATAACAATTTACCATCAGCTACCATTTGGGAAGAGTCAGTCAAGGAATAGATGTGGAAATTTACAGACAATTTGCTCTAGCCCTTTTTGAGTTACAGAGGACAGAGGTCATGATTTCTCGCCTACTTAAAGTGAATTGACTATAGCTACTATTTATGAGACCAACCAACCTAAACTGTTCTTAATAAGGAGTGGAGACTAACGACCCCAAGACTCATTTGCTTACGAAACTGTTGCAATATTTAATGACATGTTCCCATGAGTCCTGTTTTTCCTTGGCACCTTACCTGGTTATATAAGCCTCGGAGGAGAATATTGGGATCACTGTTATTACCTTGAACTTAAAAACTAATCTTGAACACTCTGAGCGGCAGTGATTTAGAGGGGTAGCAGCCTCGAGGGGTCGCTAGATATGTTGGTGCTTGACTTCCTTTGTACCTTTGTACCTTTGTACTCACCCTGTCCTACTTCTGGAACTGCTTAAGGGATGGTTCACTTTTTGGGCGATTTTTGCATGTATTTTTTATTTTTATAGTTTCCTCCCTAGACCTCCCATCAAATAAAAAAACAAAAAATCCATTAGATCCCTCTTCTAGATTAATTTGTACATTTTTCGGTAGAAAAATTTCCCGGCCGAAGGCCGGTTCTTCCAACATTACAGGCTCACTATCACTTTCGCCAGGGAAAAAATCGACACCTAAATGTGCTAGAAAGGTCTAAATATTGACGAAGAAAT
>CM064513.1:9008205-9125705 GCA_032716605.1 Paralithodes platypus
CCGTCAGGTGAAATAAAACCGACTATAGGTGAAAATGATCCCCCTCCCCCCTCAACTAGCTTTAAGGGGAGATATCCACCTGCAGGATTTTTTCTGGACCCCTTTCTCCCTCATGTTTAGCCCCATTGCTTTTGAGATTTTAAGACGTTCGCCCCATTAGTTTGGCGATTTTAAGAACTCTCGCCCTATTTCTGTCAATTTTAAGACCATTCATACCATTTAGGTGTCGATTTTTTCCTGGCGAGCGATAGCGAGCCTGTAATTTAAGGGGAACCGGCCTTCGGCCGGGAAATTTTTCTACCGAAAAATGTACAAATTTATCTTGAAAGGGGGTCAAGGGGGAGTAATTTTAAGCTTGATGGAAATCTAGGGAATAAACTAAAAACCTCCCCTTAAGGGGGGATGGGCGTATTTATTTGATTATTTATTGATACCTTTATTATTTCTATTGCTTCCTCCCTATATAATACCTTCATCAAGCTTTAAAAAAAAAAAAAAAAAAAAAAAAAAAACACCCTCTACACCCCCCCCCCCCCCCCCTTCAAGATAAATGTGTATATTTTTCGGCCGGGTTTCTCGTAAAATACAGGGTTGTTATCGCTCACCAGGAAATACAGGGTTGTTATCGCTCACCAGGAAATACAGGGTTGTTATCGCTCACCAGGAAATACAGGGTTGTTATCGCTCACCAGGAAATACAGGGTTGTTATCGCTCACCAGGAAATACAGGGTTGTTATCGCTCACCAGGAAATACAGGGTTGTTATCGCTCACCAGGAAATACAGGGTTGTTATCGCTCACCAGGAAATACAGGGTTGTTATCGCTCACCAGGAAATACAGGGTTGTTATCGCTCACCAGGAAAAAATCGGCACGTAAATGGAACGAAAGGTCATAAAATTGACAGAAATGGGGCGAACGTTCTTAAAATCGCCAAACTAATATAGCGAACGTCTTAAAAGATCTCAAAAGTAATAGAGCTAAACAGGAGGGAGAAAGGGGCCCAGAAAAAAAAAATCCCCCCCTTGGCCTCTGAATAGCATAAACCAGCACTCTCCTACCCACGCAGGCTAGAATAAGTTGTACATTTTACTACCGAAAAATGTACAGGGATGGGGGTGATTTTAAGGGGGGGGGGGTTTATCTTGAAAGGATACATGGAAGCGTTTTTTACTAGTTAAGGGAGGTGGGAGGGGGGGGGGGGGGGAGGTCTTCAAGTTATAAATAATCCCGTTTCACCCTTCCTCTTGTACAATCGCGTTAATAAGTGATGTCTCGGCACCAAGTATGTTTTGGTCAATAATTGGTATCGGCAATATCTAAGCTTCATTTCTTCATAACAAGTGAAATTTACAAACATTTTCCTACACTTACCCACCCTATTCAACATCTGACAGACATTAATACAGCACAGAGCAAGCCAAACGTAATGACAGCTGGGACATGACTTATTAGCGCTACCGTACATACCTCTTCCCTGTGTAAGTCCTAATTAAGGGTGCTGTCGTCTCATGTGGCTACCCAAACAATTACCACACCAGTATAATCATAACCTCGGGGAAAATAAATAAATAAATAAATGCTACCCCTGCCTCCCAAACTAGCTTAACCCCTTCTGGCATATGTCGGGTAGATCCATTTATGAGGGTGTTTTTTCTGGACCCCCTTCTCCTTTATGCTTATCCCTATTTATTTTATGTTTGTTAAGAAGTTTGCGTAATGTTTGAACACCACGCACACACACACACCCTAACACACACACACACCCTAACACACACACACACCCTAACACACACACACACCCTAACACACACACAATCCCCCCCCCCCCCCCCCACACACACAGACACTGCCCCCCCCCCCCCACACACACACCCTAACACACACACAATCCCCCCCACACCCACCGCCCCCTCCCCTCCCCCACACACACACAGACACACACACAATCCCCCCCCCCCCCCACACACAGACACCGCCCCCCCTCCCCCCCACACACACACACACCCTAACACACACACACAATCCCCCCCCCACACACAGACACCGCCCCCCCCACACACAGACACCGCCCCCCCCCCCACACACACAGACACCGCCCCCCCCCTCCCCCCCCCACACACACCCTAACACACACACACAGATACACACACAATCCCCCCCACACCCCACATAGACACCGCCCCCCCTCCCTCCCACACACACATATACCACATATTTGATAGCATACCAGTGATCTATGTATGGGAGATGATCACCCCGGTAAAGCCAAGGTTATCGCTCGCCATCAATGACTAGACAGCTTGGCGGGTCGATCGTCTTAAGCCTTTGATCACGAGGCCTATTCCGACTCTAATAAAATCGTCTACCGTGAACCAAGATGTGTACAGTATATCCTAATAACGGGTATGTACAAGTTATGATTCTAATTATATAAGGGATTCTAATTCTATAAGGGATTCTAATTCTATAAGGGAATCTATAATATTTGAGTTGTTATTCATTTAATAAACAAAACATCTATAGTACTATCACACCAAGAAACAGCAGAAATAAAACAAATAGCATCATCTTCCATCCATTCTAATGTACAGTTGGCCACAGTAATTTCCATGTTTTCATGTATGGAAGGAAAATTAGTATGATTGAATTTGAAGTGTATTTTCTTTTGCAGTAGTTAGATAATATGGCCAATTTACGCTCTGATAGCAAATTAGTCTTGTAAGTTAATCATACCATGTTTCCTTCCATAGATAGATAGATAGATAGATAGATAGATAGATAGATAGATAGATAGTTAGTTAGTTAGTTTATTGCCCACAACTATTACATGTATACAATAGTTAGTTAAATTCAAGTAAAACAATACAGAACACTAACATTTATAAACAAATATATACAGAGAACACAAAAATTGGTTAGTGTTGCACCCTAAAACGTAAAATGTAAAACTATATGAAAACAAAACAAACGCTGCGAAAAAATCTTGCTCATGATAACAGACATAACATCATGGCGAGGATCCAAACTAATGAGGCCAACTAACTGTACGGTAGCGCTAATAAGTCATGTCTCAGCTGTCATTACGTTTGGCTGGCTCTCTACTGCATTAATGTCTGTCAGATGTTGAATAGGGTGGGCGAGTGTAGGAGCATGGTTTTATATCTCACTCGAAATAAATAGATCAAGTTTAGATATTGCTGATACCACTAAAAAGTGTCTTAGAAGCATATAGAGGATGAGGATGGGAAACAAAAGAGAGAGAGACCACTTATTGATCAAAATATACTTGGTACCGAGATACCATATAATTTGGCCGACTGTACATGCATTACAAAAGCAAATCCATACCAAGTTACCCCAGTCAAAGCATATATCTTCAGATCTTATCCCATAGCAACCTGAACAAGATAAATGATAGAGACAAGCCTAAACAAAGGGCGTCTATCACAAGTCCTGGCCGTCTCGGCAATTGACCACTCGCGAGTGTCAGGCTATAAGGAAGTTGGAGCCGTAAACATCGATATAAAACAGAACTGCAATAATAATGTTATTATGTGATTAATTTGATTTTTTGTTTATTTATAAACGCATGACAACTGTATTTAATCTGGTAATTATGCTAAATGTTGATGTCTACAGCTCCAACTTCCTTATAGCCAGAAACTCGCAAGGGGTTAATTGATCACTTGCGAGTTTCAGGCTATAAGGAAGTTGGAGCCGTAAACATCGATTGTCAGCAGAAATACAAAAGTTATATTAGTGTGTGATGGACAGAACGTTTGTCGAGTACGATTTTGTGTAGTTCTATATACACTACAACCTTATATTTTGTGTAGTTCTATATACACTACAACCTTATATTTTGTGTAGTTCTATATACACTACAACCGTATATTTTGTGTAGTTCTATATACACTACAACCGTATATTTTGTGTAGTTCTATATACACTACAACCGTATATTGGCTAGTAATTCCGATAAATATCGATGTATACGGCTCCAACTTCCTTATAGTTTGAAAGTTGAAAGTGGTCCATTATTAGGGTCATAGTAAAGTTCTTCTATAACTCTTTCGCGTAAAATAGAACAGCAAGAGATATAGCACTGATAACAGTACTCGAACACCACAGTTATAAAATATCTAAAATCTTATCCCAAGATGAAACAATACAAAACTTATCTTCCATCTTTACTATTGTACCCGCTGATTTCTATATACCCTTTATAATATGAATACAATCGTCTAATAAAAAACAGACCAGCAAAATAGATATAACTGTTTATAGCACTCGAATAGCCCAGTCACTAAATATCTATAACCTAATCACAAAAACAAATAGCAGAGATGAAATAACAAACATCGTCTTCCATCTCGCTTGTGTACAGTTGACCACATAAGTTTCTGTTACACCCTGTGGTTTTAATACACGGAAATATAATGCGCATGATTGAATTACGAGTGCTGTTTCTTATGTAGTGGTTAAGGGGAGATGGGCCGTTTTTTTTTTGGTCTATTAATTCATTTAATCTTTTATTTCTGAGTTTACTCGCTAGACCTCCATCAAGCTTGGAAAAACACCCCCTAGACCCCCCTTCAAGATAAATTTGTAAATTTTTCGGTAGAAAAATGTCCCGGCCGGAGGCCGATTACTCTTAAAATTACAGGCTCGCTTTTGCTCGCCAGGAAAAAATAGACACCTAAATGGCACAAAAGGTCTTAAAATTGACAACGAAATGGGGCGAAAGGTATTAAAATCGCCAAACTAATGGGCCGAACGTCATAAAATCTGAAAACTAATGGGGCTAAGCCTGAGGAAGAAAGGTGTCCAGAAAAACGGCCCATGTCCCCTTAACTCATCTGATTAGTCAACTGATAATTAATGAAAAGTAACCCACACTAGCAATTCATGCATGCTCTTTTACTTCCATGCATGAGATCACAACGAGGAACAGAACTTATGTGGGCGTCTGTACAATCATTTAACACACAAAACAATACTTAGACACCCCAGTCAAAGCAACTCTATTGATCGTATTGCAATCATGAAACAACCGCAAAGAAACAGACCAGAAAATACCCCTTCATCTCGCACAAGTCCAGTTCGTCTCCGCAATTAATGGCTATTGTAAAGACGTTTCCGGCTTTGAGGGTGGGGTAGGGGGGTGGGGGGGGGGATTTATAGAGTCGATGAGGCCACTCTCCGGAACGGCCGCAACCAGAAGGGCCATAAACGTATATATATATATATATATATATATATATATATATATATATATATATATATTAGTAGGGCAAAGAGAAGAAATACGTTGTGGAACGTCATGATTTATTCTAATTTTCGGCGACGTCACGCAGCCATCCTCAGGAAAGGGTTACCAACAGATCCTAAACATTGAGTATAACTCTGTATATATTGCTAAAACAGGATCACTAAAATGTAATGCATTGTTGAACACGTGGCAATTTGCCTATCTAAAAAACAATTAAACAACATAATTTTGGCCAACTAGGCAAGGTTAGAATATAAAATAAATCTACGGCTAGACAACATCAAATTCAAATAAGCTAAATCTCAATGCAACAAAAGAAATCAAAACGCATAAGATATCAAATTTATGTTATCATTTCGTTTTCAATTCAAATATTATTCTGAACTGTAAAGGCTAAAATCTATTAAACATTTGTTTACCTACCGCTAAACAGCGTCCAAAGTATTATGCTAATATCCAACCACCTGCTGAGGTTCTCATAACAATATATATATCTGACAGGGCAGGGATTCGAACCGTACAGGCAGGGTGTCCAACCACCTACACCATCACGAGGGTTAAAAGGAGGAATTTGATACTTCTACCAGTATTCCTTCCCAACCCGAGTCTGATGGGGGGCCAGACAATCATTTAATCGAAATCCGGCTGCCCCAAGCATGACAAGTTGTTTATTGACACCTGGAAGGGGTAAACGTCTTGAAACAGTAGGTTGAATGGGGCCGAATGTATACAAGCCAGAGAAAGAGAGAAAAGGAGAGGAAAACGGCAGGTGACCCCCTTTAACTTCTTGCCGATTTTCTTTATATCCATTTAAGTGTATGTATGTATGTATGTATGTATGTATGTATGTACAGTTTGTATGTATGTATGTTTGTATGCATGTATGTATGTATGTATGTATATATGTATGTACGTATGCATGTATGTATTCAGGCCCACTCCCCACTTTTCCTTTTTTTCTGGGGATGGCCGACTCAAGACAGAGCCTATTCAGATCAAATCAGCAATATAGCATACCAATATATAATATATATCTATTGATTAATATACAGCTAATTTGAGCTAAACACCAATCTAAATGGATATATTTGAGCTAAACACCAATCTAAATGGATATATTTGAGCTAAACACCAATCTAAATGGATATATTTGCATACAGAACATCGCAAGAGCTTAAAGGGGGTCACCTGTTTTATTTTATCTTTCTCTCCATTTCTCTCTTTCTCTGACTTGTATCCATTTGGCCCCATTCAGTCAACTGTTTTAAGATGTTTATCCCCATTCATGTGTCGATTTCTTCCTAACGAGCGATAGCGAGCCAGCATTGTATGGAGGAATCCGGCTTCGCCGGAGAAATTTTTCTATCGAAAAATGTACAAATTTAGCTTGCTGTAAAACAAAGATATATATATGCTGGCTCGCTACCGCTCGCCACGAAAATATTGACGTAAACGCCTTAAAACAGTAGTCTGAATGGGGCCGAATGGATACAAGCCAAAGAGAGAGGGAGACAAAGAGAGAAAAGAACGAGGTGGGCCCTCTTACGAACTCAATAACCTACCAGCGTTCTCCGTGCTATTGTTCTCCTTAGGGTTTAAGGGGGGGGGGGATGGTTGATATCATTTCTGGTCCCCCTTCTCCCTCATGCTTAGCCCCATTATTTTCATATTTTAAGACGTTCGACTCATTAGTTTGGCGATTTTAAGTTTGTTCGCCGCATTTCTTTGTCAATGACCTTTCGTGCCATTTAGCTATCGATTATTTCCTGGTGATCGATTTTAGGTGTCGATTTTTTCCTGGCAAGCGATAGCGAGCCTGTAATTTAGGAGGAACTGGCCTTCGGCCTGGACATTTTTCTACCGAAAATTTACACATTTTCAGTATTTTGAATGGGGTTCTTGGGGTGTTCTCATTAACCTTGATATTAAAGTACAGGCAGGCAGGTGCGATTCCCCTGGCCATTCAGGTGTTAATTTTTACCTGACTAGCGATAGCGAGCCTGCAATTATTTCGAAAAACAGGCAAGCATACCAATTTTGCTTCGAGGACGTCTGTGTGTGTGTGTGTGTGTGTGTGTGTGTGTGTGTGTGTGTGTGTGTGTGTGTGTGTGTGTGTGTCTGTGCGTGTGTAAATAATAGTAATACATTATAATCGGTTTATTTCGAGCCAACGAGGCTGAACATACACAATTCCTACATCTAACTAATCTTAAGTATGTTTTCGCCAACCAACTTCAACTAATCTTAAGTAGTCAACAGATTTGACTCTGGCTGCCACAAAGGCGCCTACATACCCCCAGAAGGGGTAGGATGTGGGCAGGGAACCAGGTGGAACCCAGAGGTGGCGTATCCACACCTAACCTCCAAAGCCCGGAAAGTTTTTTACAGAAACCTTACCGGCAGGTAGCTGGGATCGAACCCGCGCTACCTGAGTCAAGCGACTAGAGTATAGTGACGTAGTGAGCTCGGCCACCGTGTGTGTGTGTGTGTGTGTGTGTGTGTGTGTGTGTGTGGGGTCTAAAAGGTAACAATAACCAAAATACAATATATGAACTGTTCAAATTATGTAAGAACCACAACGCAAAACCCGCTGAACAATCCTCCCCTAACAGCCACTTAAGGGGAGATTTCCACTTGAGGGACTTTTTTTCTTGACCCCTTTCTCCCTCATTGCTTTTGAGATTTTAAGACGTTTGCCCCATTGTTTTGACGATTTTAAGAACTTTCAACCCATTTCTGTCAATTTTAAGACCTTTCGTGCCATTTAGGTGTCGATTTTATCCTGGCGAGCGATAGCGAGCCTGTAATTTAAGAGGAACCGGCTTTCAACCGGGACATTTTTCTACCGAAAAATGTACAAATTTATCTTGAAAGTGGCTCAAGGGGTTGTAATCTTAAGCTTGAAGGATATCTAGGGACCAAACTAAAACCCTCCCCTTAAAGCACTATGTTACCTGAGAATACCTGATATTAGTTATATTATTACAGTGGAAGAAGGCGGGCGCAAAGTATATACACTCTATTTATATATATTTATATTTATATAGATACTCTGAGCAGGCGAGCCGAAAATAGCTAGAATATTGCCCCAATCTCTACAGTATCTCTCTAAAATAGCTAGAATAACGGCCCAATCTCTACAGTATCTCTCTAAAATAGCGAGAATAACGGCCCAATCTCTACAGTGTCTCTCTAAAATAGCTAGAATAACGGCCCAATCTCTACAGTATCTCTCTAAAATAGCGAGAATAACGGCCCAATCTCTACAGTGTCTCTCTAAAATAGCGAGAATAACGGCCCAATCTCTACAGTGTCTCTCTAAAATAGCTAGAATAACGGACCAATCTCTACAGTATCTCTCTAAAATAGCGAGAATAACGGCCCAATCTCTAGTGTCTCTCTAAAATAGCTAGAATGTTGCCTCAATCTCTACAGTATCTCTCTAAAATAGCGAGAATGTTGCCTCAATCTCTACAGTGTCTCTCTAAAATAGCTAGAATAACAGCCCAATCTCTACAGTATCTCTCTAAAATAGCTAGAATAACGGCCCAATCTCTAGTGTCTCTCTAAAATAGCGAGAATAACGGCCCAATCTCTACAGTATCTCTCTAAAATAGCGAGAATAACGGCCCAATCTCTACAGTAAATCTCTAAAATAGCGAGAATAACTTCCCAATCTCTACAGTATCTCTCTAAAATAGCGAGAATAACGGCCCAATCTCTACAGTATCTCTCTAAAATAGCTAGAATAACGGCCCAATCTCTAGTGTCTCTAAAATAGATAGAATATTGCCCCAATCTCTACAGTATCTCTCTAAAATAGCGAGAATAACAGCCCAATCTCTACAGTATCTCTCTAAAATAGCTAGAATAACGGCCCAATCTCTAGTGTCTCTCTAAAATAGCGAGAATAACGGCCCAATCTCTACAATATATCTCTAAAATGGCTTAAGGGTGGATGGTTCATTTTTGTGTCAATTTTTTCATTTATCTTATTTATTTATAATATTTCTAGTTTCCTCCCAAGACCTCCATCAAACTTAAAAAAAAAAAAATAACTAAAACAAACACAGGATCCCCCTTCAAGGAATATTTGCAAATTTTTCGGAAATTTTTTTTTCACGGCCGAAAGCCGGTTTCTCCTAAATTACAGGCTCGCTATCGCTTGCTAGGAAAACATGGACACCTAAATGATACGAATGACAAAGAAAATGAACGAAGTGTCTTAAAACCGCCAAACTAAAGGGCCGAACGTCTTAGAATCTGAAAACTAGTGGGGCTAAAAATGAGGGAGAATTGTGTCCAGAAAAACGACCCATCTAGAATTTATGTCGCTAGCTTTAACAAATATTGCCTGTAAATCGAAGTAAATACCTCTAGATCTAGCGGGAAAGTAGCTAAATTGGCAACACTGTATAGTCTATTACAATAATTGTCAACACTATAATAGTCTATTACAATAATTGGCAACACTGTATAGTCTATTACAATAATTGTCAACACTATAATAGTCTATTACAATAATTGTCAACACTGTATAGTCTATTACAATAATTGTCAACACTATATAGTCTAGCAACACTATAATAGTCTATTACAATAATTGTCAACACTGTATAGTCTATTACAATAATTGTCAACACTATATAGTCTATTACAATAATTGGCAACACTGTATAGTCTATTACAATAATTGGCAACACTGTATAGTCTATTACAATAATTGTCAACACTATATAGTCTATTACAATAATTGTCAACACTATATAGTCTATTACAATAATTGTCAACACTATATAGTCTATTACAATAATTGTCAACACTGTATAGTCTATTACAATAATTGTCAACACTATAATAGTCTATTACAATAATTGTCAACACTATATAGTCTATTACAATAATTAACGAATTATTCATCTGACGGTAAAGTGAATCCTTTAATCTGGTATCACACGAGCGCTTTTTCTCTCATAATTTATTCTCAACACTGGTCTGGCAGCTTATGAGGTCAACATTTAAACTATATCTGTCACCTAAATTCATCTATCATCAGTTTAGTTTCCGATACCAGTGCAAAATATTCCAGAAATGTGGCCAGACATTTTTTGATCATCGAATGTTGACCATAAAAGCTCTCGTGAGATACCGGCTTTAGTTACATATTTCTTGATAGTTAATGGAGAAATATGAAAGTAAAATGTCTCTTCATCATATTAATACCAAGCTTACATAAATAACACCAAATTTCACTACCAAATCTTCGTACTAGGGAAGAAATGAAGAGCAAGCCATGGCAATTGATCACTTGCGAGTCTCGGTCTATAAGGAAGTTGGAGCTGCGGCCATCAACATTTAGCAGAATTATCAGCTACAATGCGGTCATAATACATTTATAAGAACATAACACCAAATGTTATCATACTTTTTATCCATCAGAAACTCACATTATTAGTGGATTTCTCTTTAATATCGGTGTTAACCCTTTAAGTACCAGCGACGTGTGTTACATTATATTCTAGCTATATTTAGACGATTTTGTATAGCTTAGAAAAGATATCTGATAGCTAAAAGAATACACTGAGATATCTGATAGCTAAAAGAATACACTGAGATATCTGATAGCTAAAAGAATACACTGAGATATCTGATAGCTAAAAGAATACACTGAGATATCTGATAGCTAAAAGAATACACTGAGATAGTCTGTTGTCTTCTAATGGGTAAATGTCCTTCCTAAGCTGAATAAAATCGTCTAATAGTCTCTAGAATATAACGATAAGGACGTCAACGGCTCCAACTTCCTTATAGCCTGATACTTGCCAGTGGTCAAATTACCGTCAGAGAGAAAGAAACAGTGTTATTATCAGTAGCCACGCGTGTTCAACAAGAATCTGCGCAGCTGACCTACACCAACTAGTATTTTAGTGTACATTACGTCCGCCCATCAAAGTTAAACGGAGGATATACGTTATTCGTTTGATTGTCTGTCTGGACACAAGATATCTCAAAACGTTATGAACCGATACACACACACACACACACACACGCACACACACACATACATATATTATATATATATATATTATATATATATATATATACTCTCTCTCTCTCTCTATATATATATATACTGTATATTCAAAGTAACTACAATCGTCTGGAGTTACCAAAATACAACTAAAGGGTGCTGCATCAGATAGTGAAAGGATTAAGTGTCGTAAAAAGTGGCCAATTCTCTCACCCATTCTAATCGCTAGGCCCCCATCTTGTTAATGATCAGTTTAATTGGGTAGTTAATCAGTTCCACGAAGCAGAGTGACGTGATGATCGCGGCGCTTACTGAAAAAATACCGACTACCCGATAACGCACTGGGTGTGTGTGTGTGTGTGTGTGTGTGTGTATGTGTGTGTGTATGTGTATGTGTGTGTGTGTAATAATAATAATAATAATAATAATAATAATAATAAACGTTTTTTTAAAGAATAGCAGCCTGATGTGCTAAAAATACACATTTTACAATTTAGTGGATGGACATAAGAAATATATATATGAAAATGGTAAACTTAGTTTACAATGTGTGAGTATAATATACTTAAACACAAAACAAATATAAGAATGATAAAGGCCTGCTAGTGTAAAATACAAATGTTCATAAATTAACCATGAGTGTAAGTGATATACATATACATATACACATTTATTTTACTTATATATACAGTACATACATATATACACATACATACACACATACATACGCATACATATATATATATTCCATAATAGTAGGATAAGTAGGGATAAGACGCCTGGACCCATCTTTATTCTCGAATTTTCGGCTTACATTATATATATATATATACGAACATACATTATGTGCGCACATGCACATGTGTGTGTGTGTGTGTGTGTGTGTGTGTGTGTGTGTGTGTGTGTGTGTGTTTATCAACCTCTATATTACAGTACTTTTAATTATTTTTTCTCCCTAGACCTCCATCAAGCTTTTAAAATAAATAACCACATTTTTTCGATAGTAAAATTTTCCCTAACCGACAGGCCCGCTATCGATTGCCAGAAAAAAAAAAAAAAAAATCAACACTTAGAGAAAAAACAAAACAAAAAAGTCTTAAAATTGACAAAGAAATGGGGTGAAGATCATTAACCTCCTCTGTACCGGTGACGTCTTTTAAAATTGTATTCTAGCTGTTTTAGACGATTTTGTGCAGCTTAAGAAGGATCTGTGGTCGTAAAAAGGGTTAAGTGAAATAGTTCGAAGCCTGTTAATTGCTGGAGGTCCATTTGCAACTGAATAAATTGCTGGAGGCCCATTTGCAACTGAATAAATTGCTGGAGGTCCATTTGCAACTGAATAAATTGCTGGAGGCCCATTTGCAACTGAATAAATTGCTGGAGGCCCATTTGCAACTGAATAAATTGCTGGAGGTCCCTTGTAAACTGAATAAATTGATGGAGGTCCCTTGTAAACTGAATAAATTGCTGGAGGTCCCTTGTAAACTGAATAAATTGATGGAGGTCCCTTGTAAACTGAATAAATTGATGGAGGTCCCTTGTAAACTGAATAAATTGATGGAGGCCCCTTGTAAACTGAATAAATTGATGGAGGTCCCTTGTAAACTGAATAAATTGATGGAGGTCCCTTGTAAACTGAATAAATTGATGGAGGTCCATTTGCAACTGAATAAATTGCTGGAGGTCCATTTGCAACTGAATACATTCATCTAATACCACCCAGGATAAAGTTAAAAGGACGTCACCGATACATAATGTGTTAATATCGCCAAACTAATGGGGCGAACGTCCTAAAGTCTCAACAACAATGGGGCTAAGCATGAGGGAAAAGGGGGTCCAGAAAGAAACTAAATCTAGCGAGGTCAAGAGGTAAAGTGTTGCCAATGACAAATCACACACACGTAGAACACACACACACACACACACACACAGACACACTCTTAGAACCTCACACAGACAGTCTTACACACTGACAAACACACTTACACAGTCACTCAATCAAACCTGTTCACATACACCCTTCTCCCCGTCACTCACACGCACAGACACACACACACAAATACACATACATATTATATACAGGGTGTTCCAGAAATATGTGCCGAAAATCAGGGGATGTATTCCTGACACATAAGTGAATGTAAATCACTAAATGACCATATAAGCAAATATCAATAGTTGTCGAGTTACAGCACCTAACAGGTCTTCTTGAATGGGTTTTACTCCGGGAATTGCTTGTAAATGAAAAATTTACCAAGGACAACGTGATTTATTAACAAAATCAAACAGTATTTCCAGTATGACAATAACATTACAGTAAATGTTCAAAATTCCTTGTAAATGAAACATTTACCAAGGACAACGTGATTTATTAACAAAATAAAACAGTATTTCCAGTATGACAATAACATTTACTGTAAATGTTCAAAATTCCGCCCTCCTTGTTCGATGCACGTTGCAGCCCGTCGCAGAAGTGACTGACGCACACGGTCCAAGACCCCAGGATTGTTTCGTACACGTGCCACGCTGTCCTCCACACGGCGCCACAATTCCTCACGGTTTGGGACGTCTGTAGCGTACACCTCGCCTTTAATGTGTCCCCACAGGTAGAAGTCCAGGGGAGTGATGTCAGGAGACCGTGGTGGCCATGACACTGGGCCGCCTCGCCCAATCCATCGTCCAGGGAACACATCATTTAAGTAATCCCTTGCAATATGGCAATAATGGGCCGGAGCACCATCATGCTGAAACCACATCCTTCTCCGTATTCCAATGGGCACATCCTCCAGCAGCAGTGGTAGTGTGTCCTCAAGAAACCGTCTGTATGTTGCACCATTCAGCCTCTGGGGTAGAAGACCTGTTAGGTGCTGTAATTCGACAACTATTGATATTTGTTTATATGGTCATTTAGTGATTTACATTCAATTATGTGTCAGGAATACATCCCCTGATGTTCGGCACATATTTCTGGAACACCCTGTATATACCCACACACACACACACACACACACACACACACCATTAACCTTTGAGAACGAGAGATCACACCTAAGCTAAATATAATGGCCGTACATTAACCAGTGGGGCACAATAGGACTTAACTGTACCCATTATATTGTTTACCGGCGCCCCTCCTCCCACCTTCCCTACCACCGTGACACAACGCTCCATCACACAACATTAATACACCCTTGATGACAGCTACACATTGCTTGGAGTACTGTTGTGTTTAACCCTTTGAGTACCAGCGACGTGTGTTATATTTGATTCTGCCTATATTACTAAGATGTTATGTATAGCTTAAGGGGAGGTATTTAGTTTGTTCCCTACGTTTTCATCAAGCTTAAAATTACACCCCCTTGAGTCCTTTTCAAGATAAATTTGTACATTTTTCGGTAGAAAAATGTCCCGGCCGAAGGCCGGTTCCTCTTAAATTACAGGCTCGCTATCGCTCGCCAGGATAAAGTCGACACCTAAATGGCACGAAAGGTCTTAATATGGGGTCAAAGTTCTTAAAATCGCTAAACTAATGGGGCAAACTTTTTATAATATCAAAAGCAAGGGGGCTAAACATGAGGGAGAAAGGGGTCAAGAAAAAAATCCCTCAAGTGGAGATCTCCCCTTAAGTAGGATCTCTGGTAGTTACAAGGGTTGGTTGAGATAGTTTGAAGTGTTATTATGGCGAGAGGTCCTTCCAATGCTGAATAAAACCGTCGAATAGCTGCCAGAATATGATGAAAAGGACGTCCCTGGTACTGAAGGGGTTAAGAGGGGGGGTGGGGGCGTATTTATTTCCTCATTTATGTATCTGTTTAGTATTTTATTAGTTTCCTCCCTTGACCTCCATCAAACGTAAAACAACACCCCCGAACATCCTCCTTCAAGATAAATTTGTAAATTTTTCGATAGAAAAATTTCAAGGCCGAAGGCTGGTTCCTCTTAACATTTAGGCTCGCTATCGCTCGCCAGGACAAAATCGACACCTAAATGGCACGAAAAGTCTAAATATTGACAACAAAATGGGGTGAAAGGTTTGAAAATCGCCAAACTAATGGGCGGAACGTCATACAATCTGAAAACTATTGGGGCAAAACATGAAGAAGAAGGGGTACCAGCAAAACAACCCGTCTCCCCTTAAAAGTCTCCCTCTATTGTTTAGGATTTCCACTATGGGTTTCCCGTTCATAAGTAAGTGAAAACCATGGCTCGGATTTTGTTTATTTACACCAAGATGTCACCAATATTCGACATGAGCGAGGGATTTGTTTTCCAGTCAAATGATATATAGACTGTATTGTCTGCCCGTGCCCCTCCTCCCACCCAACCGTCCCTACCACCGTGACACAACGCTCCATCACCCAGCATTAAAACCCCATGATGACAGCTAAGAATTGCTTGGGGTGCAGTTGAGCTCAACAGTCACATCCTGCACTATACCCTGTTCCACATAGGTAGGCCAAAAGTCGTGAACCCTAGTCTCTGTAACTCAAAACTCCCTTGTGCAAATAGCCTGTAAGTTTCCACACCAATTCCCTGGCTGACCCTTCCCAAATGGTAGAACTATAAGCTCGATTACTCCAGTTGTTTGTGAGTTATAGAGGTTAATGTTCGAGAGTTTTGGCCTACTTATTTGGAACAGGGTATAGTCAATGAGCCAGATCCCGAAATCACCCAAATCGACCCCATACTAGAGGGTCAACATTTTAAGGGGGTCACCGGCTTTTTCTTTTATCTTTCTCTCCTTTTCTCTCTTTCCCTGGCTTGTATCCATTCGGCCCCATTCAGCCAACTGTTTTAAGACGTTTATCCCCATCCACGTGTCTATTTCTTCCTGGCGAGCGATAGCGAGCCAGCATTGTATGGAGAAATCCGGCTTCGCCGGAGAAATTTTTCTATCGAAAAATGTACAAATTTAGCTTGCTGTCAAAAACAAACAATATATATGCAGACTGACTCGCTACCGCTCGCCAGGAAAATATTGACACCTGGATGGGGGTAAACGTCTGAAAACAGTAGGCTGAATGGGTCCGAATGTATACATGCCAAAGAGAGAGGGAGAGAAAGAGAAAAAAGCGAGGTGGGTTCCCTTAACATAATCTTCAATATATGGCTAATAAGTAAAATGGGAGTTTAAGAGATTTTTTGTTTTCTGGACCCCTTCTTCGTACTTAGCCCTATTATTTTGAGAATTTCAAGACCTTTCGCTCCGCTTCTTTGTCAATTTCAAGACCATTCGTGCCATTTAGGTGTTGATATATTCCCGGCGAGCGTGAGTGAGCCTGCAAGTTAGGAGGAATTGGCCTAAAAAATATATATAATTTTTTTTTTTTTTTTTTGGAAGGCGGGTCGGTCTTTGGGGGTATTATTTAAGCTTGATGGAGGTCTAGGAAAACATAAAAATAATGAATAGAAAATAGCCAGGACATAATAAGACTCAACTATAGCTATTAAATGGTTTACTCGCGCCCCTCCTCCCACCCTCTTTACCTCCGTGACACAGCGCTCCATCACACGCCTTGGAAAACACCCTTAAGGGGGTCACCGTTTTTTTTTTTATCTCTCTCTCCTTTGCTCTCTTTCCCTGGCTTGTATCCATTCGGCCCCATTCAGCCAACTGTTTTAAGACGTTTATCCCCATCCAGGTGTCTATTTCTTCTTGGCGAGCGATAGCGAGCCAGCATTGTATGGAGAAATCCGGCTTCGCCGGAGACATTTTTCTATCGAAAACTGTACAAATTTAGCTTGCTATAAATATATATATATATATATATATGCTGGCTCGCTACCGCTCGCCAGGAAAATATTGACACCTGGATGAGGGTAAACGTCTTAAAACAGTAGGCTGAATGGGGCCGAATGAATACAAGCCAAAGAGAGAGGGAGAGAAAGAGAAAACAAAGCGAGGTGGGCTCCCTTAAGACACCTAACAATTGCTTGGGGGTACTGTTGGGTTCAAAGGTCGGGTTCTGTGTCTACGAGTTTCCACTATGGCTGTAGTAAAAAAACAAAAAAAACAAAAAAAAAATAGAAACAAAAATATTACTCAGTTTTTGTTTTTTTACGCTAATTATAATTCAATGTTCGACACGAACTTGGGATTTTCCGGCCGATTTGACTCAACTCAGGATAAGGATTACATGATTTCGTTTACTGACCCATTATTATATATTTTTCTCATATTTTGGATTTAAACAGGCCGATTTTATTACCTTGAAGAAAAAGTAAGAGTGAATTAAACTTACCTTCAGTATCATTCAATTTTTTTCTTTCATGTTAGATATAAAAAATCCGATTCAATTCTCCCCCAAAAAGGGTTAAAATTAATGTTATGAGGTTGCGACATTTCTTTTTGCCCATGACAGTACTCCAAGCGCCCAATTTAGAAAACGGTTTCCGCCTGCGAATTTTTGCCGTAACTCAACAAAAGACGGTGGCCACTTTGGAGCTTCCCTTCATTAACTGGAACGGGCGCGCTTCTGTTGATTGTTGTTGTTGTTGTTGGAGGAGGAAGGAGAGAAGGACGAGGATGAGTACAAAGGAGTACAAAGGAAATCAAGCAACAACAGATCTAGTGACCCTTCTAGGTTGCTTGTCCTCCAAAACACTGAGGATCAAGTGTCCAAACAGTGGTTTAGAGTGGGTAAGGGAACATTGGAAAGGGAAATACTGCCCTGGAACTAATGTCCGTGGCAGGATTAGGAAGTTAGTAGGGGACAGATGGGTTAGTAACTGAGGGGGGGATAAAATAAAGTTATTCATTTACAAACGCAGTCAGTCGCGGGTTTGATGCGAGATATTTGTCTAGGCGGAGTTTAAATGAATCAACGGTGATGCAGTCTATAACGTTTCGGGGAAGCCCATTCCACAAGTTGACAACTCGATTGAAGAAGAAATTCTTAGATTCGTGTGAGTTAAAAGATTTACCAATAATTTTGCAACCGTTTCCCCGCGTGTAATTAGATTGGTCGATAGTGAAGTACTTACTACAGTTCATATTGTCGATGCCTTTGATGATTTTGAACACTTGAATTAAGTCACCTCTTAATCTGCGCTGGGTTAAAGGAAATAGATTTAATTCTCTAAGACGCTCTTCGTATGGTTTGTTCTTTAGGCTAGGTATCATTTTGGTAACTCTACGAACTCGTTCTAGCTTGTTTATATCTTTTTGGTAATAAGGGCACCAGGATTGAACGCAGTATTCCAGAAGAGGGCGGACTAATGAATTGTAAAGGGTTAGGATAACTTCTTTGGATTTATGCTCAAATGACCTGCCTATAAAGCCAATTATTTTGTTTGCCTTCTTAACAACTTCTGAACATTGTTGACTCGGTTTTAGGTTACTCGATATTGTTACTCCCAGATCGGTTTCTCTGTTTACATTCTTAAGCTGAGTGCCATTCATCGAATAGTTTGCTTTCTCATTTAGGTATCCGATATGTAGTACTTTACATTTATCCGCATTGAAACTCATTTGCCAAATTTGGGCCCAACATGACAATTTATCTAGATTGTGTTGCATATCGTCAACTTGTTCTTTTGAGAGTACGCTATTTGCAATTTTTGTATCGTCAGCAAATTTTGAGATTGTACAGGTGAGACCCTCATCTATGTCGTTGATGTAAATTAGAAAGAGAATTGGTCCTAGTACCGATCCCTGGGGTACCCCGCTACTTACATTGGTCCATTTTGATGCCTTACCGTTTATGACTACTCTTTGCTTTCTGTCGCTGAGCCAATTTTCTATCCATTTCAACACACCGTCTTGTATTCCATGCGCTTTTAGTTTTAGCAGTAAACGTTTGTGGGGAACTTTGTCAAAGGCCTTTTTGAAAATCAAGGTATATAATATCTACAGCTTTACTCTCATCGTAGAGGTTGAGGATATCGTGGAAGAAGTCTAAGAGGTTTGTTAAACAGGAACGTTTTTTACGAAAGCCGTGTTGAGTATCTTTAAGTATGTTATTTTCCTCTAAGTGATTTACGAGTCTGTCTCGTATGACCGTTTCTAGCATTTTACATACAACTGAGGTTAAGCTAATTGGACGATAGTTACTGGGTAGGGATTTGCTGCCTTTTTTGAATATCGGTGTTACGTTGGCTAGCTTCCACTGATCGGGCATAGTTCCAGACTGCAAGGATTTAAGGAATGAGGAGGAGGGATAGGAGGAGGAGGAAGAGGAGAAGAGAGGAGGAGGAGGTAGAGGAAGGAGAAGAAGGAGAAGAAGAAGAGGCAGGCAAACATCGACACCTAGATGACACAAAAAGTCTTAATGTTGACAAAGAAAAGGGGCGAATAGTCTTAAAATCGCCAAACTAAGCTATAGAAGAAAACATGAAGAAGAAGAAGAAGAAGAAGAAGAAGAAGAAGAAGAGTAGGAGGAGGAAGAAGGAGGAGGAAGGATAGGAGGAGAGGAGGGGGAAGGAGGAGGAAGGAGGGGGGAAGAAGAAGACGAGGAAGGAGGGAGAAGAAGAAGAAGAGGAGGAGGAAGGAGGAGAAGAAGAGGAGGAAGGAGGGGGAAGAAGAAGACGAGGAAGGGGGGAGAAGAAGAAGACGAGGAAGGAGGGAGAAGAAGAAGAGGAGGAAGGAGAAGAAGAAGGGGAGGAAGGAGAAGAAAAGGAGAAGGAAGAAGAAGATGAAGAGGAAAAGAGAGGGAAGAGGAAAGGAAGGAAGAGAAGAAGAAGAAGAAGAAGAAGATGATGATTAGAGAAGTAGTGGTAATAAATTCACGCCCACAGCCTTGCTCAGGGGTGTACAATCCGATGGAAATGTACTGTAAAGTCATGAACAAAAATGTATGGACAATATTTTAGAAGCTTATTTACGATACCTTAGAAGATGCGATGGCTCATATATTTTCTGTTTTCTGGTTATTATTAGACGATTGCATTCAAATTAGGAAGGGTATGTGGAAGTCAGAGGATTAATTGAGATAGTCTTTGCCCTTATAATTCCCACAGATTCTTCCTACATTGTATAAAGTTGTCTAATGATAGCCAGAATATGCTGTCAAAATGCGTCATAATCTTCTAAAGGTTAATAGCTTAGACTAGAAGATTTTGATTCAGTTGTTATATCGAGGCGTAGTCACATTTCCTACAAAGCTACAAACGTTGGAGTACTGCCACATATCGTACACATAGTCGGTCATATTTCCTACACCAACACTGAGTACCCAGCATATCTCCTACACCAAACGGTGCATCCGGCGTAACTCTTACAGTTATACTGTCATATCTCCTACAATTCTGATAGATGATCAGTGCTCATCAATGCGATCACGTGGCACTATGCAGGAAAGACTACAAAACCTTACCTAAGCTAACCTAAACTAACCTAACCTAACCGAACGTAACCTAATCTAGATTTTTGTGTGTAGGAGATATGCTGTATCTCTGTAGGAAGTGTAGGAAATGTGACAGAATAGATTTTTGTGTGTAGGAGATATGCTGGATCTCTGTAGGAAGTATGCCACTACTCTAAAAACTGCTAAAGATGTAGGAGATGTGCAGTGTAGGAAATGTAGCGTAGACAATGTGGCGCACCCTCTTTCATTCTCACCGTTTTGACTGTTGTCATTATAAAATGTTCTAGAATGAATGACCACAGTCCTCAGCATATGTAAGGTTACATTAAATTGATTCTTTGAACCATTAAACCCCAGTTCTGAAGCATCTGACTTATGATAAAGCTTTGTATTGTTTTGTTTGCATTCGATTCTGTTTCAATTGGGTGAGTCGCTAGTTATGCTCCTGACTGTACATGCATAGAAGACAACAACAAGTGACGCTAGGAGGAAAGTCTATGATCAATGTAACTAAATACCGTAACACTATATACATGTAATAATTTAAAGCTTAAAATAAGTACCACGAATTAGGATACACAATTACACATATATGTATATACTGTATTTATATATGCATGCAGTATATGTGTGTGTGTGTGTGTGTGTGTGTGTGTGTTTGTGTTTATGTGTGTATGTAAGTATATGTGTATGTGTGTATTCGTGAAGACCTATTACACGTGCCTGTATGAGGAGGACTGATGGCAGCCTACATCACGTCCTCCCCGACCCAAGACTAATGGTGGTGATGGTGTCGAGTACAGATATTATACATTGTTAGATTCACCAGCTGCATGCACACACACACACACAACTATCCACACACACACACACACACACATCTTCACACACACACACACACACACACACACCGACAGACCTATTACCCTATTAGATACACCAGCTAAATACCCCCCCCCACACACACACACAGCTACACCCACCCACACACCACACAGGAACACACACACACCCACACACAGCTACACACCCACCCACACAAAGCTACACACCCACACAGGAACACACACCCACCCACACACAGCTACACACCCACACACACACACCCACCCACACAAAGCTACACACCCACACAGGAACACACACCCACCCACACAGGAACACACACCCACCCACACACAGCTACACACCCACACAGGAACACATACCCACCCACACACACACAGCAACACACACCCACCCACACACAGCTACACACCCACACAGGAACACATACCCACCCACACATAGCCACACACACACACCCACACACAGCTACACACCCACACAGGAACACATACCCACCCCCACACACACAAAGCTACACACCCACACACCCACAGCTACACACCCACACATACCCACCCACACACAGCCACCCACACACAGCAACACACACCCACCCACACAGGAACACACACCCACCCACACACAGCTACACACCCACACAGGAACACATACCCACCCACACACACACCCACCCACACAAAGCTACACACCCACACAGGAACACCCACCCACCCACACACAGCTACACACCCACACAGGAACACATACCCACCCACACACACACAGCAACACACACAGCCACACACAGCAACACACACACACACCCACCCACCCACACACAGCCATACACACACACAGCAACACACACCCACCCCACACACACACACACAGCCACACACACACAGCCCTATTAGATACACCAGCTACAGGTTCCCTTCTTTTTACTCTCGCAGCCCCAGACGCGGAGAGAGGGAGTAATTTGGGGCCTAGGTCTTTTCGCCTGCAGTTCATTGTTTTGTCCACACCTTGGAGTCGGTCGGTATTTAGGTTATTGATAGGGTTTGAGTGTATATAAATTATATATCCGTTTTTTGTCAGATGGCGGTAAACCTAATCCTTTAGGGATCTTAACCCTTTGAGTACCAGCGACGTGTGTTGTTGTTGTTGTTGTTGTTCCTCAAGCTGCCTGGCCGAACAGCCCCAAGGCCCCGAATAAGGCCAAGGCCATAATCGAGCGCCCCCAAAGAACCCTCCCTGCCGACCACAATAAAGCCTGGGTGACCGAAGCCACTCCATGGCGGGGAGCTAAGGAGGGTGCGGAAACGCCCGGGAAACCAAAGCCCCACCCAGGGCCCTGTGCCCCTCAGCAATTATGAAGAGAAAGTTGAGCGACGTGTGTTCTATATTATTATAGCACTATATAGACGATTTTATGCAGCTTAAGAAGGATCTGTGGTAGTTAAAAGGGTTAGTGGAGATAGTTTGAAGTCATATTATTGCTAGAGATCCTTCCTAAGCTGGATTAAATTATCTAATAGCTGCCAGAATATGATGAAAAATACGACCCTGGTACTGCACTGGTTAAATTAGGATAAGGTTAGATTTAAAATTGCATTAGTTTAGGTAAGATTTGCATAGATTTGGTTAGTTTAGGCTAGGTTAAGAATATGTCAAGCTTAATTAGGTTAGGATAGCTTAGTTCAGGTCAGGTTAGGGTAGGTTAGGTTAGGTTAGGATAGATTAGCTTATGTCAGATTTGGTTAGCTTAGGCTTAGATTAATTTTGTGTTTGGATAGTGATACATTAAGCTTGATTATATTTGATTAACTTAGGTCATGCTAGATTACGCTGAGCTAGGTTAGATTAGCTTAGATTTGCTTACCTTGGGCTTAGGTTAGACATGGTTAGGATAGGTTAAGTTAGGGATACATTAGGTCTGATTATGTAAGTTTAGCATATATCAGAATTAGTTACACTATAGTCGGTTTCTTTGGCCATTATCAAGATTTTGTAGGGAAATATGTTGCTAATTATGAAAACTTGGCATTGTTATGAAGCCGAGACATAGCAGTTTCATATTTGTCTATTAACCCCTTCTGTACCGTCGACATCCATTTTAATTCATTGTGGCTGCTACTAATCGATGGTATTCAGTTTAGGAAGGATCTCTAGCAATTATAGGGTTTCGAACTATCGCGATCAAGCCTTTTAACTACCACAGCTCTTTCCTACGCTACACATAATCGTCTAAATGTAGCTAGAACAAAGCACAACAGACATCGCTGGTACAGAAAGGGTTAAGAATCGAGTTATCAGATGCTAAGGACCGGGTCCAATTGATCATCAGCTGAAACAATTGATCATCAGCTGAAACAATTGATCATCAGCTGAAACAATTGATCATCAGCTGAAACAATTGATCATCAGCTGAAACAATTGATCATCAGCTGAAACAATTGATCATCAGCTGAAACAATTGATCATCAGCTGAAACAATTGATCATCAGCTGAAACAATTGATCATCAGCTGAAACAATTGATCATCAGCTGAAACAATTGATCATCAGCTGAAACAAAAACAGACTATAGTTTATATGCCAGCGAATCGACCCGGAAACTGAGCGAAAAGACCTGTAGACGAAGAAACCCTAATGCCGTGGAGAAGAGTAATTTTGGTAGCGGTGTAAGTGTTAGGTTGAGAGAGCAACTGTGACACCCACGCCACCAGCCGAGACACTTCTTTCCTACGTCTCTACACATTATTATTATCATGTAACATTATAGGCGGCACACACACAGAGAACGGAATAAGGATATGTGTGTTCGTTTTGAAATTCGAGTGTGCAGTACAGAACATATAATCTTAACCCATACAGTACCAGGGCAACTAGTAGATGATTTTATTCAGCTTAGGAAGGACCTCTAGCCATAACAAGACTTCAAACTATCTCAACCGACCCTTTTAACTACCCCAGATCCTTCCTAAGCTTCATAATATCGTCTAAATATAGCCAGACTAAAATATAACACACGTCGCTGGTACTGATCGGTTTAACTAAGCATAACAGCCGAAGAACTTTTGATTTTTTACTTTACTTCTCACTTCTCGACTTATTCTTCCTCTATCCAAATGACTCTATTCTCCTACTTCACTCCAGCCATCATCATCATCGTCATCATCATCATCATCGCGTATATCATCTAGTACATAATAATAGTTGTTCGTAGTAACTGCAACACTTTCTTCGGGGTTGTTAAGATATATTATGTATGGTGTATATTATCAGTTCATTCGGCAATATATACCAAACTGATGTGGCTGTTGTAAATGTCTTCAAACTCATTCTCTTAAGGGGAGGTTTTTAGTTAATTCCCTAGACTTCCATCAAGCTTAAAATTACTCCCCCTTGACCACCTTTCAAGATAAATTTGTACATTTTTCGATAGAAAAATGTCCCGGCCGAAGGCCGGTTCCCCTTAAAATACAGGCTCGCTATCACTCGCCAGGAAAAAATCGACACCTAAATGGCACGAATGGTCTTAAAATTGACAGAAATCGGGCGAGGGTTCTTAAAATCGACAAACTAATGGGGCAAGCGTCTTTAAATCTCACAAGCAATGGGGCTAAACATGAGGGAGAAAGAGGTTCACAAAAAAAATCCTCCAGGTGGAAATCTACCCTTAAAATGTGTACGAGTTTTGTTAAAGTTTTGTGTTCTTTTATTGTTTTATACAGGGTAGTAGACGGTGCAATTAAATTCTCCAGTATTATTCGAACACTGTATTATCCATGCAATTATATTCTCCAGTATTATTCGAACACTGTATTATCCATGCAATTATATTCTCCAGTATTATTCGAACACTGTATTATCCATGCAAGTATATTCTCCAGTATTATTCGAACACTGTATTATCCATGCAAGTATATTCTCCAGTATTATTCGAACACTGTATTATCCATGCAATTGATTTTATACCGTAGACAAATAAAATACAAAATAAAATAAAATAGAATATAAATATAAATAAATAAATCTCTCTTCCATTGATTAACATCTAAACAGTCGTTTTCTAATACTGATGATTATAATATTATACAATTGATTATTCATTCATTGATTAGGTACATCCGCCACTCCAAAAAGGGATTGGAGAATCAGATAATCAAGGAAGAAGTATTGGATAATGGGTTATCTTAACTATCTAGGCTAAACTAATAAAGTCATTTAATATATACAGTCTATATATATATATATATATATATATATATATATATATATACAGTATATATATATATACAGTATATACATAAAGCTTTAACTCCAAATAATGTAACTACCACATTAATGGTGATGTACAGATACTAGTGTGTACACATAATCACTGAACATTTGTGAGTCATGGCAGTTTGAACTATTATCACAAGCGTTCAGTTCAAGCTTCAGATTTTCCTTCCGTGATTTTTTCATTGGCTGAACCGAGCGTGTTGCAATAACGGAACCTATCAGAAAGCTCGCTGTTGATTTGTGGAGTACAGTTGATTAGTGGAGTACAGTGGGCCAAATTAGTCGTCTCGGCTGTCATTACGTTTTGCTCTCTATAATGCTGTATTTATGTCTGTCAGATGATGTTGAATAGGGTGTGTATAGATAGGAACATGTTTGTATATCTCACTCGAAACGATGAATTGATGCTTCGATAGTGCCGATACCAATTATTGATCGAAATATACTTGGTGCCGCGACATCACATACTTGGCCGACTGTACAACAAAGATCTGTTCTGGCCCCATTCCTATGCCTTACCTAATTTAGTAAATACAGCATGAAAATGGGGGAATTAGGTGACTTTTACTTTCAAATATGTTCAAGTTTACGCGATAATTAGAACTCTATAAACGAAATTAAGCTTCTTTAAGTAAATATAATAAATGAAAACACTCGCCCATATTGCGGCGCATCGGAACATACCTGTCAAAAGTAACCTACAAGATTTACGAACGACAATAAATATAGACGGAGGGAGAGATTTAGTTCACACCTCATTAAGGGGAGGTTTTTATTTAGTTCGCTAGACTTCCATCAAGCTTAACATTACAGCCCCTAGACCCCCTTTCAAGATAAATTTGTACATTTTTCGGTAGAAAAATGTCCCGGCCGAAGGCCGGTTCCTTTTAAAGTACAGGCTCGCTATCGCTCGCCGGGAAAAAATTGACACCTAAATGGCACGAAAAATCTTAAAATTGACAGAAATGGGGCGAAAGTTCTTAAAATCGCCAAACTAATAGGGCGAACGTCTTATAATATAAAAATCAATGGGGCTAACCATGAGGGAGAAAGGGTTCAAGAAAAAAATCCCTCAAGTGGATATCTCCCCTTAACCTGACACATACAGCTAGTCTGATATACGGTCCTCAGGGAAGGGGTGGTTGAGATTGTTTTGGTTTTTCTTGGCAGTTATTTTACTCCCTTGGCAGCTCACTTCTTGATAATTAATGTAAAACTACGAGGCTTCTATGTCTCTGCATTATAGTATTGCCAGGTTTTCGTAATTAACAAGCATGTGGCTGTAATTAACAAGCATGTGGCTGTAAACACGTCATAATAGCTGAGTAATCCAGATGGGAACAAGCCAAATTGTGCCAACTAAAAAATAAAATAAAAAATGAATAAAGATAGACTATAGATACATGCATATGAAACAAAGGATTCGAATCCCCGTGTATATCTATAAATATATATATATATATATATATATATATATGAGAGAGAGAGAGAGAGAGAGAGAGAGAGGCATGTATTGTATAGATAAATATGTATAAATATATATATATAAATATATATATATATATATATATATATATACATATGAGTGTGTGTGTGTGTGTGTGTGTGCGCGCCCGCGCGCGAATAAAAATAGGTTTAAGTTAGACACATTTTATTTTAGACTTCTAATATCCACAACAATCCATCCCAGCATACCACCACAACAGCCACCAGATGAACCACAACACCAAGACAATATCCTATTAATTTGCGGTGCTATAGAGGGTGGAGGGGTTGGTATTCGGCGGGGCCCTGGTGGTGACTGGCCGAAACTAAACCCCTTTTATTGGTGCTTATCATCCTGTATGCAAAGCTCAAATTATGGTCGACAGTTTCTATCATGTCTTCGGGAGTGATGCAATAGCCAAAACAGTGCAATTTCGTGTTAATTTGGCTGTATTTCGTCACATATTCAATAAAGTCTTCAAACCTAATTATCCCGGTTCGACACCCAGGCTCTAGCAGTGACTTGCGGGTTGGTGTCTGTCAAGTCATCATCTTTTATCAGAGGGACAAATACTGGTGGTGTAGGGGGGCGCGGCTCCCGGGGCGAGGGGCTTCTCTCTCAGTACTTCACACAAGGGATTTTTTTGCACCTCATTAGGACGGCTTTTAAAGGGGGATGAGCTGGTTTTTCTGGTTCCTCTTCTTCCTCATGTTTAGACCCATTAGTTTTCAGATTTTATGACGTTCGGCCCATTAGTTTAGCGATATTAAGACCTTTCGCCTCATTTCTTTGTCAATTTTAAGACTTTGTGTCATATAGATGTCGAATTTTTCCTGGCGAGCGATAGCGAGCCTGTAATGTAAGACGAACCGGCCTTCGGCCGGGAAATTTTTCTATCGAAAAATTTACAAATTTATCTTGAAGGAGGGTCGTTGGTGGTGTTTTTTTAAGCTTCATGGAGGTCTAGGGAGGAAACTAAGAACATTATAAACAAATAAATTAATGAGGAAATAACTGCGCTCATCCCCCTTAAGGCTGCAGGATTCCGCACGAACCTTTCTTAGATGAGGCTTTAATAGGCTCTCTTCCAGTCATCGGGTACAGTACAGTATATGTACCGGTATGTACAGTATGTATATGTATGTATGTATATGTATGTATATGTATGTATGTACAGTATATGTACGTATATATACAGACACATAACCCATAGCTGGGGGTGGTTGACTCGAGACAAAGCTCGAACAGGAACAACAAAATATAATACAAAATAAAATGCTCACACACATCTAGGTCGCCCAGGAGAAGACCCAGAGGCCAAGGTCCATTTTGGGTCCCCAGCAAAAGATTCCCAAGTCCCAGACCTCCTGGAGAGCTTCCGGTCTCAAAAGCAGACAAGCACCGAAGCTCACCACCACAATGCCCACCCACATCACTTCCAGGCATGGACCTTCATATATACCGGCTCCACGGGCTGGGCGCCTGACGGACTATTATCTAGTCCAAATGGTGCCCGACCCCGTCTCCCCACGACCACGTTTTCACTCATCTATTCACAATCATTCTCCATTCATTCCCATTCATCACCACTTCGCTTGCTTGTTCTTCAGTCATCTCTCTATCTTCCAACGCTTTTAATACACCACCTCTCCATCTTTTAATACACCACCTCTCCATCTTTTAATACACCACCTCTCCATCTTTTAATACACCACCTCTCCATCTTTTAATACACCACCTCTCCATCTTTTAATACACCACCTCACCATCTTTTAATACACCACCTCTCCATCTCCTCCGTGGTCTTCCTCTGAATCTACTTCCCCCTGTTTCTGAGTCCTATAGTCTCTTTGCAAGCCTTTCACCCCCCATTCGTTCAACATGTCCATACCAGCATAGCACCCTTCTTTCCACTCCTGCCAATAAGGGTTTCTGGTGTGCCACTCTCCCACGCACCTCTGCATTTCTCAATCTATCTCTATGCGCCACTCCACACACTCTCCTTAAGGGGGGATGGTTCACTTTTTGGGCCATGTTTGCATGTATTCATTATTTTTCTAGTTTCCTCCCTAGACCTCCATCAAATTTAAAAAACACATCCATTAGATCCCCCTTCTAGATTAATTTGTACATTTTTCGGTAGAAAAATGTTCCGGCCGAAGGCCGGTTCTACCAACATTACAGGCTCACCATCGTTCGCCAGGGAAAAAATCGACACCTAAATAGCACGAAAGGTCTAAATATTGACGAAGAAATAGGGCGAAAGGTTTTAAAATGAACTAACTAATGGGGCAAACATCTTAACATCTGAAAACTAATGGGGTTAAACATTAGGGAGAAAGTGGTCCAGAAAACCGGCCCATCCCCCCTTAAGCAGCTCATCTCCTTAACATCCAACCTTCTTTTCTCTTGCATATTCAGAGCCCATGTCTCAGCCCCATACATCACATGTTGTTGTTGTTGTTGTTGTTGTTCCCCAGGCTGTCTGGCCGAACAGCCCCATGGTCTCGAGCAAGGCCAAGGCCATAAACGAGCGCCCCCACAAAATCCTCCCTGCTTACCACTAACAAAGCCCGGGTGACCGAAGCCACTCCAAGGCAGGGAGCTTAGGAAGGTGCGGAAACGCCCGGGAAACCAAAGCCCCACCCAAGGCCCTGTGCCCCTCAGCAATTATGAAGGGAAAGTTGAGGGGTAAGGGAAAAATGTGATGCTTTGGCTCCCAATCTGCCAACTTCTAGGTTGGCAGTAGGGAGGTCAATCCACGGAAAAGACGCCGCCACTTGAGATCTAGAAGATATATAAGTAAAAGGAACAGTCAGAGTAAGCTATGGGTATGGCAGAGATCGCTCAGTTCTCACTCGGATAGACCAGCCCATCACCACATGACTAGAACCCAATCCTCTCAGCATCAGCTAGGAAAGGCCCTAGAAAGCCGCCTTTGGCGGGGGGATAGCTCCCCTATTTCAACTCCTTTCGGGGTTGGGCACCCGCCCATACATCACATGTTGGTACAACTATCTCTTTGGTACATTGCATTCTTAGCTTTCATTCCGAGATTTCTCACCTTCCACATACTTCCCATTGCTCCGAAAACCTTCCTTCCCTCACACATTCCCTGTCCCACCTCCACTCCCACACCTGCGTCCCTGCTTATCACTCCTCCTAGACATTTAAAACACTCCACTTGTTCCAGCATTTCCCCATCCAATCGTACATATAGATTCACCCTACCACCATCACTTTACTGTTATTGACATTCACCTTAAGCTTCCTCCTCCACACCAAACACATTTACTACTCGGTGCAGCTTCTCAGAATCCGCCACTAGTGCTGTGTCATCAGCAAACATCAACCGATTCAACTCTCAATCACCACCACTCCCCCCAGACCCAATCCTCTACCCATAGATCTCATTTTACCTCCCTCGTCACACCATCCATATATACATTAAGGGGGGATGGCCTTATTTATTTGCTCATTTATGTATTTTTTTTATATTTTTTTAGATTCCTTTACTTGACCTCCATCAAGCTGTAAAAAACAACCCCTATACCCCCCCGTTCAAGATAAATTTGTACATTTTTCGGTAGAAATATTTTCCGGCCGAAGGCCGGTTACTCTTAAAATTACAGGCTCGCTATCGCTCGCCAGGAAAAAATCGACATCTAAATGGCACGAAAGATCTTAATATTGACAAAGAAATGGGGTGTAAAGTCTTAAAATCGCCAAACTAATGAGCCGAACGTATTAAAATATATATACCAATGGTGCTAAACATGAGGAAGAAGGGGGGCTAGAAAAATTACCTATCTCCCTTTAAACAACCACGGTGATATTATACAACCCCGTCGCAGACCTACATTTGCCTCAAACCATTCACTCAACTCACCTCCTACTCCAACACAAGCTCTGCTCTGCATAAACACTTTTGACTGCTCTTAACAAACCTCCTCCAACTTGGCAAATCCCCAGCACCCTCCACATTGCTTCCCCATCCACACGATCACACGCTCTTCCCAAATCCACAAAAACCCAAAATAACTCCTTACTTTTCTCCAAATATCTTTCTCACAACTATCTTACTGCAAAACAGCCGATCCACACACCCTCCTCCCCTCCTAAAACCGCACTGCTCCTCTCCCATTACACCCTCTGCACCCTTTACTACCCTCTCTATCAACACCCTGCCATACAGCTTTCCAACAACTGATATAGTTGGAGTATCTATCTTCAGAAAATAGGAAAAAGTAGAAAGTAGCTACGAGGTGCCGTTATAAAGGCTTATCCCTCAATACCTTCACCTGAAATGGCTTTGGCAGGGCATATCATAACCACTATATTGTTGGTGAAGTGGGTTGTTCTTCCCTTGTTCACTGTAGCTGTTCTTCCCTTGTTCACTGTAGCTGTTCTTCCCTTGTTCACTGTAGCTGTTCTTCCCTTGTTCACTGTAGCTGTTCTTCCCTTGTTCACTGTAGCTGTTCTTCCCTTGTTCACTGTAGCTGTTCTTCCCTTGTTCACTGTAGCTGTTCTTCCCTTGTTCACTAGCTGTTCTTCCCTTGTTCACTGTAGCTGGTCTTCCCTTGTTCACTGTAGCTGTTCTTCCCTTGTTCACTGTAGCTGTTCTTCCCTTGTTCACTGTAGCTGTTCTTCCCTTGTTCACTGTAGCTGTTCTTCCCTTGTTCACTGTAGCTGTTCTTCCCTTGTTCACTGTAGCTGTTCTTCCCTTGTTCACTGTAGCTGTTCTGCCCTTGTTCACTGTAGCTGTTCTTCCCTTGTTCACTGTAGCTGTTCTTCCCTTGTTCACTGTAGCTGTTCTTCCCTTGTTCACTGTAGCTGTTCTGCCCTTGTTCACTGTAGCTGTTCTTCCCTTGTTCACTGTAGCTGTTCTTCCTTTGTTCACTGTAGCTGTTCTTCCCTTGTTCACTGTAGCTGTTCTTCCCTTGTTCACTGTAGCTGTTCTTCCCTTGTTCACTGTAGCTGTTCTGCCCTTGTTCACTGTAGCTGTTCTTCCCTTGTTCACTGTAGCTGTTTTCCCTTGTTCACTGTAGCTGTTCTTCCCTTGTTCACTGTAGCTGTTCTTCCCTTGTTCACTGTAGCTGTTCTTCCCTTGTTCACTGTAGCTGTTCTGCCCTTGTTCACTGTAGCTGTTCTTCCTTTGTTCACTGTAGCTGTTCTTCCCTTGTTCACTGTAGCTGTTCTGCCCTTGTTCACTGTAGCTGTTCTTCCCTTGTTCACTGTAGCTGTTCTTCCCTTGTTCATTCGGTTGTTCTTCCCTTGTTCACTGTAGCTGTTCTTCCCTTGTTCACTGTAGCTGTTCTTCCCTTGTTCATTCGGTTGTTCTTCCCTTGTTCACTGTAGCTGTTCTTCCCTTGTTCACTGTAGCTGTTCTTCCCTTGTTCACTGTAGCTGTTCTTCCCTTGTTCATTCGGTTGTTCTTCCCTTGTTCACTGTAGCTGTTCTTCCCTTGTTCACTGTAGCTGTTCTTCCCTTGTTCACTGTAGCTGTTCTTCCCTTGTTCACTGTAGCTGTTCTTCCCTTGTTCACTGTAGCTGTTCTTCCCTTGTTCACTGTAGCTGTTCTTCCCTTGTTCACTGTAGCTGTTCTTCCCTTGTTCACTGTAGCTGTTCTGCCCTTGTTCACTGTAGCTGTTCTTCCCTTGCTCACTGTAGCTGTTCTTCCCTTGTTCACTGTAGCTGTTCTTCCCTTGTTCACTGTAGCTGTTCTTCCCTTGTTCACTGTAGCTGTTCTGCCCTTGTTCACTGTAGCTGTTCTTCCCTTGTTCACTGTAGCTGTTCTTCCCTTGTTCACTGTAGCTCTTCTTCCCTTGTTCATTCGGTTGTTCTTCCCTTGTTCACTGTAGCTGTTCTTCCCTTGTTCACTGTAGCTGTTCTTCCCTTGTTCACTGTAGCTGTTCTTCCCTTGTTCACTGTAGCTGTTCTTCCCTTGTTCACTGTAGCTGTTCTTCCCTTGTTCACTGTAGCTGTTCTTCCTTTGTTCACTGTAGCTGTTCTTTCCTTGTTCACTGTAGCTGTTCTTCCCTTGTTCACTGTAGCTGTTCTTCCCTTGTTCACTGTAGCTGTTCTTCCCTTGTTCACTGTAGCTGTTCTTCCCTTGTTCACTGTAGCTGTTCTTCCTTTGTTCACTGTAGCTGTTCTTCCTTTGTTCACTGTAGCTGTTCTTCCCTTGTTCACTGTAGCTGTTCTGCCCTTGTTCACTGTAGCTGTTCCTCCCTTGTTCACTGTAGCTGTTCTTCCCTTGTTCACTGTAGCTGTTCTTCCTTTGTTCACTGTAGCTGTTCTTTCCTTGTTCACTGTAGCTGTTCTTCCCTTGTTCACTGTAGCTGTTCTTCCCTTGTTCACTGTAGCTGTTCTTCCCTTGTTCACTGTAGCTGTTCTTCCTTTGTTCACTGTAGCTGTTCTTCCCTTGTTCACTGTAGCTGTTCTGCCCTTGTTCACTGTAGCTGTTCTTCCTTTGTTCACTGTAGCTGTTCTTCCTTTGTTCACTGTAGCTGTTCTTCCTTTGTTCACTGTAGCTGTTCTTCCTTTGTTCACTGTAGCTGTTCTTCCCTTGTTCACTGTAGCTGTTCTTCCCTTGTTCACTGTAGCTGTAGCACAACCTGAGATATCCATTAATGGCTTTTAAGGGGTGGTTTTTTTCTGGACCCCCTTCTCCCTCGTGTTTAGCCCCATTATTCATTGTTTTAGATTTTAAGATGTTCGTCTCATTATTTGGGTGATGTTAAGACCTTACGCCTCATAATTATGTTGTAAATATTTAAGACCTTGCATGCCACATATAGGCGTCTATTCTTCCCTGGTGAGCGATAGCCAGTCTTTCCTGATGGTGTAATGGTTAGAGTGTGTAAGATCTATGTGTGCTAACCCAGGTTCGAATCCCGGTGGATCACATCCTATTATAATTCTATATACTCAGGCCCAATCCCCACTTTTCCTTTTTTGTTTTTCTTCTTTTCACATGCTTTCATTAAGGGGGGTGACCTGCTTTTTGTTATTTCTGTCCTTTGCTCTCTTTCTCTGTCTTGTATCCATTCGGCCCCATTCAGCCTACTCTTTTAAGACGTTTATCCCCATCTAGGTGTCGATTTCTTCCTGGCGAGCGATAGCGATCCAGCATTATATGAAGAAATCCGGCTTCGCCTGAGACATTTTTCTATCGAAAAATGTACAAATTTAGCCTGCTGTCAAACAAAAATAAAAAATATGCTGGCTCGCTACCGCTCACTAGTAAAAAAATTACACCTGGATGGGGATAAACGTCTTAAAACAGTAGGCTGAATGGGGCCAAATGGATACAAGCCAGAGAATGATAGAACAGGACAGAACAAAAACAGGTCACCCCCTTAACCCTTTCATTGGAAGGTGTTTGGTGTTGGGAGTGAAATTATTATATTATTTTATTTATTATTTATTATATTAAATTATTTATTATTTATTATATTATATTATTTACGTGAGAACCTTATATCCAGAAGGAAAACTGATAATTGCCGACTTGCGAGTTTCGTTCTATAAGGAAGTTGGAGCTGTAGACAACGATATTTAACATGATTTACAGCTAAAATACGGTCGTAGTACATTTGTAAATACATAAAAACCCAATTCAACATACCATTTATCCATCAGAAACGTACATTATTCTTTCATTTCTGTTTTATATCGATGTTCACGGCTCCAACTTCCTTATAGCCTGAAACTCGCAAGTGGTCAATTCTTTGTTCACAGCTCTCGCACATCACGGTGACCAAACCGACTGTTTACATACCCCTGTGCTCCTATCAAAGACTGAACCAAGGTGAATCACAGACTGGTATTTCTGTGTTCACCATAACACCCCCGTCTCCCTCATGCTTAGTACCATTGTAATTATTGATGAAATTTATGATTGTTCGATTCATTAGTTTTGTGATTATAAGACCTTTTGTGATTATAAGACCTTTTGTGATTATAAGACCTTTTGTGATTATAAGACCTTTTGTGATTATAGACCTTTTGTGATTATAAGACCTTTTGTGATTATAAGACCTTTTGTGATTATTGACCTTTTGTGATTATAGACCTTTTGTGATTATAGACCTTTTGTGATTATAAGACCTTTTGTGATTATAAGACCTTTTGTGATTATAGACCTTTTGTGAGTATAAGACCTTTTGTGATTATAAGACCTTTTGTGATTATAAGACCTTTTGTGATTATAAGACCTTTTGTGATTATAGACCTTTTGTGATTATAAGACCTTTTGTGATTATAAGACCTTTTGTGATTATAAGACCTTTTGTGATTATCAGACCTTTTGTGATTATAAGACCTTTTGTGATTATCAGACCTTTTGTGATTATAAGACCTTTTGTGATTATAAGACCTTTTGTGATTATAAGACCTTTTGTGATTATAAGACCTTTTGTGATTATAGACCTTTTGTGATTATAAGACCTTTTGTGATTATAAGACCTTTTGTGATTATAAGACCGTTTGTGATTATAAGACCTTCTGTGATTATAGACCTTTTGTGATTATAAGACCTTTAGTGATTATAGACCTTTTGTGATTATAAGACCTTTTGTGATTATAGACCTTTTGTGATTATAAGACCTTTTGTGATTATAAGACCTTTTGTGATTATAAGACCTTTTGTGATTATAAGACCTTCTGTGATTATAAGACCTTTTGTGATTATAAGACCTTTAGTGATTATAAGACCTGTGATTATAGACCTTTTGTGATTATAAGACCTTTTGTGATTATAAGACCTTTTGTGATTATAGACCTTTTGTGATTATAAGACCTTTTGTGATTATAAGACCTTTTGTGATTATTGACCTTTTGTGATTATAGACCTTTTGTGATTATAGACCTTTTGTGATTATAGACCTTTTGTGATTATAAGACCTTTAGTGATTATAGACCTTTTGTGATTATAAGACCTTTTGTGATTATAGACCTTTTGTGATTATAAGACCTTTTGTGATTATAAGACCTTTTGTGATTATAAGACCTTTTGTGATTATAAGACCTTTTGTGATTATAAGACCTTTTGTGATTATAGACCTTTTGTGATTATAAGACCTTTAGTGATTATAAGACCTTTTGTGATTATAGACCTTTTGTGATTATAAGACCTTTTGTGATTATAAGACCTTTTGTGATTATAAGACCTTTTGCGATTATAAGACCTTTTGTGATTATAAGACCTTTTGTGATTATAAGACCTTTTGTGATTATAAGACCTTTTGTGATAATAAGACCTTTTGTGATTATAGACCTTTTGTGATTATAAGACCTTTTGTGATTATAAGACCTTTTGTGATTATAAGACCTTTTGTGATGACCTTTTGTGATTATAAGACCTTTTGTGATTATAAGACCTTTTGTGATTATAAGACCGTTTGTGATTAGAAGACCTTTTGTGATTATAGACCTTTTGTGATTATAAGACCTTTTGTGATTATAGACCTTTTGTGATTATAAGACCTTTTGTGATTATAGACCTTTTGTGATTATAAGACCTTTTGTGATTATAAGACCTTTTGTGATTATAAGACCTTTTGTGATTATAAGACCTTTTGTGATTATAGACCTTTTGTGATTATAAGACCTTTTGTGATTATAGACCTTTTAAGATTATAGACCTTTTGTGATTATAAGACCTTTTGTGATTATAAGACCTTTTGTGATTATCAGACCTTTTGTGATTATAAGACCTTTTGTGATTATAAGAAATTTTGTGATTATAAGACCTTTTGTGATTATAAGACCTTTTGTGATTATAGACCTTTTGTGATTATAAGACCTTTTGTGATTATAGACCTCTTGTGATTATAGACCTTTTGTGATTATAAGACCTTTTGTGATTATAAGACCTTATAAGGCTTCGAACTACCTCACTTCACCATTTTAGCAACCACAGATCCTTCTTAAACTGCACACAATCGTCTAAATATGTCACAAATGAAATTAAAAAGACGTCACCGGTACAGAAGGGGTTAACATACTTTTATAAGGGTGTATTATTATATGACACTTTAATTACTCTTTCTGTTTGCTTAAATAGTTGTTTTCATATAATATTATCACTATCGAGTCATATAACACCGCCAGAGATTCATCAGTTGTTCTTTTTGTTCTTCCTCAGTTGACAATAGCGGATGGAAGCCTCTGTTCACCTCAGCGTGTACAAACAGCTGGTCACCGTAACTCTGTGTATCCTCTGTTCGCTATAACGGGTCAAATTCTTTGTTCATCGATTTCTTTTTAACCTGGCGGAAAGCTTAATCCCTTAGCATGTGAGTTCTCGATACTTAATGGAAGAATATGGAACTGCTATGTCTCTGCACCATATTATACTGTAGATAGGCTTTCACAATTAACACCATATTCGGCTGTACAAACTTTGAATACAGCTGAGTTATTAAGATGGAGATAAGTTAGTTTTTCGCCAGCTCAAAAAAAAATAAAAATAAAAAAAAAATAAAAAATGTAGTAAGACCCTGTGTGAAGCATAACATGTTGGATATTATGTTCAGTGATGCGGGTTGAATAATGTGTTCACTGTAAAGAGATCGAATCGCCTGTTTACCGCAGTGGATTCTCTGTTTAATGCAACAGGTTGTATCTCTGTTCATTGCAACAGGTCGGAGCCTCTGTTTACTATACAAGGTTATATTTTATGTTCATTGTAACATATTGTATCTTCTGTTCACTGTAACATGTCAGATTCTCTGTTTACGTAACAGGTTGTATATTATGTTTACTTTAACAGTTCGAATCTTCTGTTCATTGTAACAGGTAGGATCCTCTGTGTACCGTATAGAGGCTCGGATCTTCTGTTATATAGCTGGTAGGATCTTGTGTTCACCGTAGCGGGTCTGATCCTATGTGCGCCGCCGTAGCGCTTCGGATCCTGGGTTACGTAGCGTGTCGGAGCGAACGTGACCTCAGACGGACGGACAGGCAGCGTGATCATATACCGTGTGTGTGTGTATGTGTAGGGGGGGTGAAGGGTGTGGGGGGGGGGAGGTGGGGGGGTTCTTGTTGACACTGGTGATGGTGCAGTTCAGTCAGGGCCCTGTTGACTCAACCCCCACCTCACTCACTACCTCCACCTCTCTCTCTCTCTCTCTCTCTCTCTCTCTCTCTCTCTCTCTCCATAATAGTTGTTTTGTGTATATTAAGTGTTATCGTTAATGAAATGATAAATGCTAATTATTGATTTTCTAATATACAATTACATTTACCTTATTGATTACCTTAATTTCATTTTTCGATCCTCCCCCTCATAATGATCTTTTAAGGGGGGTGACCTGCTTTTTGTTATTTCTGTCCTTTTCTCTCTTTCTCTGGCTTGTATCCATTCGGCCCCATTCAGCCAACTATTTTAAGACGTTTATCCCCATCTAGGTGTCGATTTCTTCCTGGCGAGCGATAGCGAGCCAGCATTATATGAAGAAATCCGGCTTCGCCGGAGAAATGTTTCTATCGAAAAATGTACAAATTTAGCCTGCTGTCAAACAAAAACAAAAAATATGCTGGATCGCTACCGCTCACCAGTAAACAATTGACACCTGGATGGGGATACACGTCTTAAAACAGTAGGCTGAATGGGGCCAAATGGATACAAGCCAGAGAAAGATAGAAAAGGACAGAACCAAAACAGGTCACCCCCCTTAATAGCCTTAGACTCTGCCTACGTACGCATATACTGTATAAGGTGAAATAAATTATAATCTTTGACACAAAAGGACTGGAGTTATCGAAAAGGGGCTCCAGTCCTGATGTTATTCTTGACTTACAGTGTGCTGGCTGAATAATCCAGAAGGGTTGATAGCCTCTGAAGTCCTATTTTAACTAACTAAGTAACCAACTAACTTAATAATTAACTAATCCTTGAACCTCTGAGGCCAAGTTCCGAAGCATCTGGACCTATTAATAAAGCATTGTATTGTTTCGTTTGTGTTCGGTTCTGACTCAAATGGGTGCGTCGCGATTGACGTTCTTAACCCCTTTCTGTACCGAGGACGTCTTTTTATCTTCATTATGACTACTATTAGACGATTTTATTCAGCTTAATAAGGGCCTCAAGTAATTAAGAGGCTTAATGAAACCATCTCAATTACCCCCTTTTACTAACACAGATCCCTTTTAAGCCGCACAAAATAATCTAAATGTAGTTAGAATAAAATGAAAAAGACGTCTCCGGTACAGAAGGGGTTAAACACAGCACACAAGTTATAACCTTGCCTTGTTTACTGCGCCATTCCAAGGATCGCAATCAAATACAGCGTCTATTCAGTCCCATTTTCAACTTTTCATATTCTTGTATATTCACCTTCAAAATAATAGGAATCATATTATTATTTATTCCACTCGTAACACCAAACACCCTCCCAATTAAATTAATGAAAGCATTTGATCGTCCCGGGATTCGAACTTGGGTCACCACATACAGATCTTAAACCCTCTAATCATTACACCATCAATACAGTTAAAGGTTTATCCACAAGCCTATGACATATTATCCATTCTCGAATACTGGATTTCAGAAGGAAGGTTAAGGGAGCCCAACTCGCTTTTTTTCTCTTTCTCTCCCTCTCTCTTTAGCATGTATCCATTCGGCTCCATTCAGCCTACTGTTTTAAGACGTTTACCCCTATACAGGTGTCAATATTTTCCTCGCGAGCAGTAGCGAGCCAGCATATATATATATTTGTTTTGACAGCAAGCTAAATTTGTAAATTTTTCGATAAATAAATGTCTCCGGCGAAGCCGTATTTCTCCATACAATGCTGGCTCGCTATCGCTCGTCAGGAAGAAATCGACACCTGGATGGGGATAAACGTCTTAAAACAGTTGGCTAAATGGGGCCAAATGGATACAAGCCAGGAAAAGAGAGAAAAGGAGAGTAAGATAAACAAAAAAGCCGGTGACCCCCCGTAAGTGTTTGTATGGAACGGAATTTGCTATTAATTACCACTGCAAACTCTATTGTAGCTCTAACTCTATTGTAGCTCTAACTCTATTGTAGCTCTAACTCTATTGTAGCTCTAACTCTATTGTAGCTCTAACTCTATTGTAGCTCTAACTATTGTAGCTCTAACTCTATTGTATCTGTAACTCTATTGTAGCTGTAACTCTATTGTAGCTCTAACTCTATTGTAGCTCTAACTCTATTGTATCTGTAACTCTATTGTAGCTCTAACTCTATTGTAGCTCTAACTCTATTGTAGCTCTAACTCTATTGTATCTGTAACTCTATTGTAGCTCTAACTCTATTGTATCTGTAACTCTATTGTAGCTCTAACTCTATTGTAGCTCTAACTCTATTGTAGCTCTAACTCTATTGTAGCTCTAACTCTATTGTAGCTCTAACTCTATTGTAGCTGTAACTCTATTGTAGCTCTAACTCTATTGTAGCTCTAACTCTATTGTATCTGTAACTCTATTGTAGCTCTAACTCTATTGTAGCTCTAACTCTATTGTAGCTCTAACTCTATTGTAGCTCTAACTCTATTGTAGCTCTAACTCTATTGTAGCTCTAACTCTATTGTAGCTCTAACTCTATTGTAGCTCTAACTCTATTGTAGCTCTAACTCTATTTCAACTCTTAAGGGGAGGCAATTGGTTTTTCGAGTCCTCCTCCCTCATGTTTAGCCCTATTAGTTATGAGTTTTCAAAACATTCGCCCCATTAGTTTGGCGATTTTCAGACCTTTTGCCCCATTTCTTTGCCAATATTAAGACCTTTCGTGCCATTTAGGTTTCGATTTTTTTCCTGGCGAGCGATAGCTAGCCTGTATTTGAAGAGAAATCAGCTTTCGGCCGGGACATTTTTCTACCGAAAAATGTAAAAATTTATATCGAAGGGGGGTCTTGTGGGTGTTTTTTTAAGTTTGATAGAGGTTTAGAGAGCAAACTAAACCCCTTCCTTAAACCATTGAGCCGAACCAGTAAATTACGCTGCACAATACCGTCTGAGCTCCCTTAATGGCAACATAGATGATACACCAAAATCGTGTTCTTGGGTTTATCTATTCACATTATAACACATAAATGGTTTAACCCATTCTGTATGTGTATGTGTTATATGGCGTTCGGCCCATTAGTTTGGTGATTTGAATACGGTTTGACCCATTTCTAGCGAGAGCGAGCCGGTAATTTAAGAGGAACCGGCCTTTGGCCGGGAAATTTTTCAATCGAGAAAATAACATGTTCATCTTGAAGGGGGGTCCTGAGGGTGTTTCTTAAGCTTAATGGAGGTTTAGGGAGGAAACTAAAAAATATATATATATAAAGATATATAGATAAGGAAATATATACGCCCATATAATTATATCTCCCCTTAAGCACTCATTTTACAGTGTTTACAAATAGTACACATGAAAATAATCTGGGTATCGTCTGTGGGTGAAGAAGATTATTGAAGCAGTTTCCTACATCTATCTATCTATCTATTGCCTGACGCCGCAATCCCCGAAGGGGTGGCCACGAACGAACTGCTCCTATGCACCTCTGTCCCCAGTCAGTCGACGCCCCTCCTCCCAACTAGCACCGCCTTCAATCATATACTTCCTCACTCCATCCTTCCACCTCTCCTTCGGTGCACCTCTCCTTCGGTGCACCTCTCCCTCTCTGTCCCTCCACCTCGCTCTCGTACACCCTCTTAGTCAATCTCTCGCTTTCCATACCTTCCATATGGCCGAACCATCTCAAGTTGTTCCTTTTCACACTTTCCAGCACATCTACCTCCATATCACACCTCCTTCTTACTTCCTCATTCGTCTGTCTATCCCTCCATGTAACTCCGCACGCACTTCTCAAGTAACTCATTTCCACCGCTCTCACTCTTGGTCTAAGTCTCTTCCCGAACGTCCATGCTTCGCTTCCGTAAGTTAGTGTCGGGATTACCACACTGTCATGCAAGGACTTCTTCACTTCCATACTGACCACCCTATTTCTAGTTACTGCTTTCAACGTTCCTACAACCCTCTTCCCCTGTTGCACCCTCTCCCGCACCTCCTCATTCACAGTCCCATCTTTACTCAACACACTGCCCAGATACTTAAAAGAGCTGACGATCTCCATAGCCTGACCGTTCAACTTCACCTCACACTCTGTGACTTCACCCCTTTCGAAGACCATAACCTTGCTCTTCCCCGCATTTACCTTCAAATTCCGTTTTTCGCACACTGTTCCAAACTCATTTACCAGACCCTGCAGCTCCCATTCACTATCACTCATCAGAACTGTATCATCCGCAAACAATAGTATGAGTCTTACAATATTATCCTCTTTGGCCACGTCTTGAGGTGAGATGGGTGAAGACCCAGTTAAGGAGATATTTGCTTTGTTATGGACCCCTTCTCCCTCATGATTAGCCCCATTAGGTGTCATTTGTAATTTAGAAGGAACCTGCTTCGGACGGTATATTTTTCTACCGAAAAATGTACACATTTATCACGAATGGGGTCTTGAGGGTAAATTTTAAAGCTTGATTGAGGTTTGGGGGAGGGGGGGGGGGGGCAAATAAGAATATTAAATAAATATACAAATAAGTTAATACAAATCTCTGATGTTTGTAAAATGTAATGAATGTACAATATTAAATAAAAATAAGTAACACCTCATTCTTAACATTAATCATCAATTACAAACCCCAATGTAGGCCTACTTTAATAAACTAGTGAAAGCATAATTATGGTCCTCCCGGGATTCGAACTCGGGACAGCACACCCAGAACATAAGCACCTAAACCATTACACCACCAATACAGTTTAAGGTTGAGTAATAATAAACTAAAATAAAATAAACAAAAATAATAATCCACGATGATGAGTCTGAGTGCAAGCCCCGGAATAGGAAGCAGCTGTATGATTACCAAGTCATGCGCATTGATGACTGTTCCGACCTTGTCTACGGTCCAAAGGGGGATGCACAGGCTGAGTGGTGTAGTACAAAAAAAAAAAAAAAAAAAAAAAAAAAAAAATATATATATATATATATATATATATATATATATATATATATATATATATATATATACTGTATGTTATTATTTATTAATTATATATGTTTTAGTTTCCTTGCTAGATTTACATCAAGCTTTAAAAAACACCCCCTAGACCCCCCTTCGAGATAAATGTGTACATTTTCTGGTAGAAAAATATACCAGCCGAAGGCCGGTTCCTCCTAAGATTACAGGCTCGCTATCGCTCACCAGGACAAAAATCGATACCTACTTGACACGAATTAAAGATCCTATTTAATTATTGATAAAGAAATGAGGTGAAATTTTTTTAAATCGACAAACTAATGGAACGAACGCCTTTAAATCTCCAAACTAATGGGGCTAAACATGAGGGAGAAGGGGAGCCAGAATAACCAACCTTTTCCCCTTAAGTAGTAGTTTCGTGTCTCAGTCTTATAATATTATCGACTTTGGCCACGTCTGGAAGTAATGGTAGAGTCGGTGGGAACTGCAGGGGAGAGAGAGAGAGTGTGTGCGTGAGAGAGAGGGAGTACGAGAGAATGATAGATAGATAGATAGATATATAGATATATAGAGAGAGAGTACGAGAGAATGATAGATAGATAGAGAGAGAGAGAGGGAGTACGAGAGAATGATAGATAGATAAATAGATAGATAGAGAGAGAGAGGGAGTACGAGAGAATGATAGATAGATAGATAGATAGAGGAAGTAAGAAGGAGGTGTGGTGTGGAGGTAGATGTGCTGGAAAGTGTGAAAAGGAAAAACTTGAGATGGTTCGGCCATATGGAACGTATGGAAAGCGAGAGAATGACTAAGAGGGTGTACGAGAGCGAGGTGGAGGGACAGAGGGGGAGAGGTAGACCGAATATGAGGTGGAAGGATGGAGTGAGGAACTACATGAACGAAGGCGGTGCTGGTTGGGGGGAGGGGCGTCGACTGACTGGAGACAGAGGTGCATGGGGGCGGTTCGTTCGTGGCCACCCCTTCGGGGATCACGGCGTTAGGCAATAGATAGATAGATAGATAGATAGAGAGATATATAATTTGTTTGTTCATACATCGATACACTAATCGCACAGACTTTACGATCCAAACGATGTGGTCAGGTAGTAGAGATAGCAAACCCGAAAGTAAGGGAAGGTGGATGGGAAGGATAAGAAGAGAGAGAGAGAGAGAGAGAGAGAGAGAGAGAGAGAGAGAGAGAGAGAGAGAGAGAGAATGAGAGTTAGAATTAGAGTTAGTTTCACACAGACTAAGTTACAATACAGACTAAGTTACGACACAGGCTAAGTTACGATGGAGGGAATAGCTTAACCCCCATTGTGATAGGACCAACAACCATGATCATAAACACTTATTAACCCCTTCAGCACGATGACGTAACTTTCATCATGTTCTGGTTACCATTAGATGTATTTCCTTAGCTTGTACTCTACCTCCAGGGCTCAAAGGGGTAAATACGATCCCAATAAACCCTCTGAATGACACAGGCCCTATTTAAACTGCATAAAGTCGTCTGGAATTAGCCAGAATAAAAGGTAAAAAGGCTCCCCAGACTTCCATCAAGCTTAAACAAGTACCCCCAAGACCACCCCTTCGAGATAATGTGTACATTTGTCGGAAGAAAAATGTCCGGGCCGAAGGTCGGTTCCTCCTTAATTACAAGCTTGCTATTGTTCGCCAGGAATAAATCGACTCTTAAATGGCACGAAAGATCATAAAATTGACATAAATATAGGGCGAAAGGTCTCAAAATCACCAAACTAATAGGGCGAACGTAAAAAAAACCCTCAAAACAAAAGGGGATCCAGGCAAAAGACCCGCAAGTGGAAATCTCCCCTTAAAACTCAGAGCAGTGATCATTGTCTAAAGTGTAGGCATTATTAGTCTAGTTTATTCAGCTTAAAAAGGGCCTCCAGCTATTAACAGGCTCCAATCTGTCACATTTAAACCTGTTTACTACCACAGGGGAGATGGTTCACTTTTTGGGCGATTTTTGCATGTATTAATTATTTTTCTAGTTTAAATCCTCCTTAGACCTCCATCAAATTAAAACAAAAAAAATATCCATTAGATCCCCCTTCTAGATTTATTTGTACATTTTTCGGTAGAAAAATGTCCCGGCCGAAGGCCGGTTCTTCCAACATTACAGGCTCACTATCGTTCGCCAGGGAAAAAATAGACACCTAAATAGCACGAAAGGTCTAAATATTGACGAAGAAATGGGGCGAAAGGTCTTAAAACCGACTAACTAATGGGGCAAGCAAGCATCTTAACATCTGAAAACTAATGGGGCTAAACACGAGGGAGAAAGTGGTCCAGAAAAGCGGCCCATCCCCCCTTAAACTGTTCAAAATCATCTAAACATAGGTAGAAGAAAATGAAAAAGACATCGCCGGTACAGAAGGGGTTAAACCAAAAATCTCCACATTAACCTATTGTAACATGAAAATGGCTAGAGCAAATGGGCTGTAAATGTCCACACCTACTTCCTGGTTCACTCTTCCCTAATGGTTGTCATATTAACTCCATTGCTCCAGTCCTTTTCGAGTTATAGGAGCTTAGTGGTAAATATGTTGGCCTAATAATGAATAGACTACACTGTACCTGTAACTAGGGGTACAGGTACAGGTATAGGGGTACGGTGGCGCTAATAAGTCATGTTTCAGCTGTCATTAAGTTTGCCTCGCTCTGTGCTGTATTAATGTTTGTCAGATGTTGAATAAGGTGGATAAGTATTGGAACATGTTTGTAGATCTCATCCGAAACGAATTAATGAAGTTTTCGATATTGCTGATACCAATTATTGATCAAAACTTACTTGGTGCCGAGATATCACTTATTAGGCCGACTGTACAGTTACAGGTACAGCTACAAGGGGTACGGTGTGGAAAGCTCTGACCGCGGGGGTACAGTTGAAGGAAAAAAATACCCTGTGTGGGGGGGAGAGCAAACCCGGGAGGAGAACTGTCTGTGTACATAACCCCAGAGAGAGAGAGAGAGAGAGAGAGATAGATTGTGTATTATGTAACTCTATGTAATTCAAAGCTAGTAAATCTATCAAAATCTATCTTGATTAAAAGTTTGACTACCCTCAGTTTCCCCCTAAGTTTATTATGAACGTCTAATAATAGGCAGAATATATATATATATATATATATATATATATATATATATATATATATATATATATACTATTATTAGACGTTTAAAATAACTTAGGGGGAAACTGAGGGTAGTCAAACTTTTAATCAAGATAGATTATGATAGATTTACTAGCTTTGAATTACATAGAGTTACATAATACACAATCTCTCTCTCTCTCTCTCTCTCTCTAAATATGCTTAATTCCACAGCTTCCCAGGTCACTCACTTCTCTTGGCATGTACAGTAAGCCCCAGTAATTCATTCATTACTGGGGCCGTCACATGGATTATATTCTGGCAATTATTAGACGACTTTATTCAGCTTACGAAGGGCATTTACCCATTAAATGATTACAGACTATCTCGATTAATCCTTTTAGCTGCCATATTTCTTTCCTAAGCTTCATAAAATCGTCTAAAAATACCTGAAATCAAATATAAAAAACGTCACCGGTACTGAAAGGGTTAAATTACACCCACTCCGTACTCTCATATAAATTTAGGGTGTAAAAAGGGTTTGAAAAGGGTGTATAAGATCAACAGGTATATTGTTAGCGATTTACCTTGCTAACTGGTATAAGAGGGGTTTATTACCACCACTATACTTTTAATTGGGTAGATTATTATGGACACTTCAAATCACCTCTTCATACCCATAATTTTACAGAGGGTAATTATATATATAGGATTAAATTAGTTATTGACCTAAAAAAAAATCCTATAAAACAGTTAATTGATCATATGAATTACTTATCAATATTTATTTATCTCCAGAACTACGTACACTCTCTGGAATATCACTTCCTTGGAGTTGCTTTCCACAAACTCACAAACTACAACAGTATAAATCCAGTTATTACAAACATTTAGTGAATGGAGGATGTCTGTAGGCACCTTTTTTTAATTTGTTTTTGTTTTTCCTTCCTCCATTAATTGTACCTTAAGATAAAAAAATAAAAATATAAAAATAAACAAATACTGAATAGAAACTACCCGAAAATTACGTTATATTTCGTTCCATACATAAAATTACAGCTGTGGTGGGCTGACCCTTTGTCAGAGTGAGGGTTGGTGTCCTCTACTTCCCATAGCCCCTTCTATCTTTTTCTCCTTCTGCATCTCTAATTTTTTCAAATGGCGTAGGGATGCGGCGACCCCAACGCCCGCCACTTTCTGGTGCAGGTAGCCTCCTCTGTGGTGGAGGGGTGAGAAATTTCCACCACCGCTTTTCTCCGGCGAGACGTAGAAGTCGGCTAAAGGGGATCGGGGACCTGGTATCCTTCTCCCCTTAAATAAATCTACCAAAAAAACGAGACAGATATAGGGGCGAGGGAACGCGTTCGTGGTCCCGGACCCTAAGTATAGGAGCTTTGAATGTGCGTGGATGTAGTATGAATGAGAAGCGATAGGATATTGGAAGGTTATTTGAAAGAAGGATGTATGATGTCCTTGCACTGAATGAAACAAAGATGAAAGGAGAGGGAGAAGTGGATTTTGGAAACGTGATAGGTAGAAAGTCTGGAGTAGACGAGGGAGTCAGGGGGAAAGAAGGAGTGGCTATTATTGTGAAGGAGGAGTTGAGAAAGTTTAAAAAAGAGTGGAAAGAGGTGTCATCAAGGCTAATGTGGGTGAGAATGCGGTTTAAGGGTGAAAGGTGGGTTTTTGTAAGTGCGTATGGATCAGGAAGTGAAAGAGAGTTAGACGAGGTAGAGGGTTTCTGGGAGGATTTGAGAGATTGTCTACAAGGGTTTGATGAAAATGAAAATGTTATAGTTTTAGGGGACCTAAATGCTAGGGTAGGAAATGAGCCTGTTGAGGGAGTCATCGGTAGTTTTGGTGTGGATGGTGTAAACGAGAGTGGAGAAAGACTGAAAAATGTATGTGAAGAGTGTAGATTGAGTGTAGGTAATACGTTCTTCAAAAAAAGGCGTATACACAAGTACACCTGGCATAGACTTGTGAGGGGAGAGATTGTAGAGAGGGCATTGATGGATTATGTGCTGGTGACAAGGGAAAGATTGTGTAGACTGCTGGATGTGAATGTGATGAGAGGTGAGGCGGAGGGTATGTCAGATCATTACCTGGTGGAGGGAAAGCTAAGAGTTAAGAGTTACAGGAGAATAAGAGACAAGCGTGAAGTAAGAGAGGTAATAAAAGTTAGTGAGTTAGAGAAGAGTGAAAAAGAGAGGGAGTACAAGGAAAGACTAAATGAAAAGTGGATGGAAGTGAGAGAGATGGAAGAGAGAGAAATAGAGGTTGAATGGCAACAGTTTAAGGAAGGAGTGAAAGCAAGTGCAGAGGTAGTATGAGGCAAAAGGAAAGTAGGAGGCAGAGGTATCAGGAAGGGAAGTGAGTGGTGGAATGATACGGTGAGAAAGGCAGTTGAGGAGAAGAGACAGTGTTTTGAGAGGGTTTTACAGGATGGTAGTGTTGAGGTATGGGAGAGGTACAAGGAGAAAAGGAGAGAGGCAAAACGGAAAATTAGAGAAGCGAAAAAAGATGCAAACGAAAGGTGGGGTCAAAGGCTGAGTGAGAATTTTGAAGAACGAAAGAAGATGTTCTGGAAGGAGGTAAATAAAGTAAGGAAAGGAGGACAAAAGAGGGAAGAGTCAGTGAAAGATGAAAATGGAGAATTACTAGTGGAACCAGTTGAAGTGAGGAAAAGATATGCCGAGTATTTTGAATCTTTGTTAAATACAAGAGATGGAAGAGAAGCAGTGATTGAAGCAGAGGTGGATGGAGATAGGTTACCCAGGCCACCCAGGTGGCAGGGAATGAATGAAAGGATTGAGGAAAATGAGGTGAAAGAAGCAGTGAAACAAATGAGAGCGGGAAAAGCAGAAGGTTTGGATGGTATTGCTGTGGAGTGTATAAAGAAGGGTGGAGATGTGATAATAGATTGGTTGGTGAGACTTTTCAATGTGTGCTTTGCTGTGTCAATGGTACCAATAGACTGGAAGAGTGCATGTATTGTGCCGTTGTACAAGGGGAAGGGAGATCGGCAGGAGTGTTCAAGTTATAAAGGTATTAGTTTATTGTCAGTGGTTGGAAAGCTGTATGGCAGGGTGTTGATAGAGAGGATAATAAGTGTACGGAAGTTGCAATAGGAGAAGAACAGTGCGGTTTTAGGAGGGGAAGAGGGTGCGTGGATCAGATGTTTGCAGTAAGACAGTTATGCGAGAAGTATTTAGAGAAACATAAGGAGATATTTTGGGCTTTTATGGACTTGGAAAAAGTGTATGATCGTGTGGACCGTGAAGCAATGTGGAAGGTGTTAAGGATTTATGAAATAGGAGGAAATTTGTTAGAAGCAGTTAAGAGTTTTTATGAAGGGAGCAGAGCATGTGTGAGAGTAGGAAATGGTGAGTTGAGTGAATGGTTTGAGGTAAAGGTAGGTTTGCGACAGGGTTGTGTAATGTCACCATGGCTGTTTAATATGTTTATGGATGATGTGGTGAGGGAGGTAAAAAGGAGCACTATGGGAAGAGGATTGGGTTTAGTAGGAAAGAATGGTAGAGATTGGGAGTTGAATCAGTTGCTGTTCGCTGATGACACAGCATTGGTGGCGGATTCTGATGAGAAACTGCAGCGGGTAGTCAAAGAGTTTGGTGTGGTTTGTGGAAGGAGGAAATTGAAGGTGAACGTCAATAAAAGTAAAGTAATGGTGTGTAATAGGGGAGAGCATAGGGTGAATCTAGATGTGAGGCTGGATGGGGAAATATTGGAACAAGTAGAGTGTTTTAAATATCTAGGAGGAACGATAAACAGGAGTGGAGGTATGGAAGTGGAGGTAAAACAGAGAGTGTGTGAAGGAAGGAAGGTTTTCGGAGGAATGGGAAGTATGCGGAAGACGAGAAATCTCGGAGTGAAAGTAAAAAGTGCACTGTATCAAGGAATTGTTGTACCAACAGTGATGTATGGGGCTGAGACATGGGCTCTGAAGAAAAAGGAGAAAAGAGGGCTGGATGTGATGGAGATGAGCTGCTTGAGAAGTATGTGTGGAGTTACTCGTAGAGACAGATTGAGGAATGAAGAGATACGTAGGAGAGTGGGGCAGCAGGAACATTTGTCAGCCAGAGTGGACAGAAGGGTGCTGAGCTGGTATGGTCATGTTGAACGAATGGGAGATGAAAGGCTTACAAAGAGAATATGTGAGTCAGGTACAAGGGGAGATAGAAGGGCAGGAAGACCCCCATTGAGATGGAGAGACTGTGTAAGAAAGGCTTTGGATGATAGAGGAATGACTATAGATCAGGCAGGGGAAGTGGTGGTGGACAGGAGTGAATGGAGAATGCTTGTGAATAGTTGAGTGAACACGTGGTCATTTGGAGTAAGGGGTCGGGCGCAAGTTGGACTAGATAATAGTCCATCAGGCGCCTGGCCCGGGGAGACGATTAATATGAAGGGTGCGCCTGGAAGTGTGGTGGGAGGGCTTGTGGCTTTGGCTCCGCTGCATGTCTGCCTGCCGAGATTGGAACCTCTCCGGGTGGTCGGGGGCCGGGGGAGTGCTGGAGCGACCTTGGTGACCCTGGTCTCTGGGTCTTCTCCTGGGTGACCTGGATGTGTGTGAGTTTGTGTTTTTTATCTGTGTTTATTTGTTGTTTTATGTTGTTTTTGTGTTTTCCCTGTTCTTGCTCTGTCTTGAGTCGGCTACCCCCAAAATGGGGATTGGGCCTGAGCATATAGATAGATAGATAGATAGACATAAAATTACTGACTGGGTACAAATTTATATAGGACAGTGTACAATAAAGTCGTTCAGAAAGTTCGTTTCCCTCCATGGCATTATGTATGGAATTAAATACCAATATGGACAATTAATGATGTTTTTTTTTCTGGAACCCTTTCTTCCTCATGTTTGTCCCACTATTTTTTAGATTTTAAGACGTTTGCCCCATTATTTAGTCGATTTTAAGACTTTTTCATCCCATTTCTTTGTCAAATTTAAGACCCTTCCTGTCATTTAGGTGTCAAATATTTCCTGGCTAGCGATAGAACCCTATAAAGGTATATCAGTATTAATAAACACATCTGATTTACTGGTAGGGATAAAATGGTAAATCACTATAGTCTGTCCATTATGGTTAGGCCAATAATCGTAACCACTATAACCTCTATCACTCGAAAACATCTAGAATTATTGAGATAATATTGCTACCATATGGGAAGGGTTGGCCAGGTAACAAGTGTGGAGTTTTACAGCCCATTTTCTCTAGCCCTTTTTGAGTTACACAGGTTAGGGCTCACGATTTCCGGACAACCTATAATGAATGAACTATATCGGAATACCCAATGATTCCTTTTCTGTACCTATTTGTGTAGCCTTGATTGTTTACAGTGTAGGGATAACGGTAGCCATCTCTCTCTCTCTCTCTCTCTCTCTCGTTTATTTCTCCAGAAAGGTGACAACTCAACCAGTAGACCATTTCAGACCAGTAGCTCTCAACCAGTGCCGAGTTAACTAAAGCTCGGTTCACACATGCATGAATTAACGTCCCGTCCGGCCACGACCCAAAAAATAGGCAGGACAGCATCAATTTGGAGGCCCGATATCCCGGACCCTTTTGCTCGGTTCACACATGCACGAAATAACGTTCCGTCCGACCCCGACCCCTTAATTCGCCTGCAAACGAGCAAGGACGCCGGCAAAATCCCCTATGGTCTGTACACGGACGTGCGGTGTTACCAGCTCACGTGACGCGAGGGTGACACATCGCCGACTCTTCTTCCAACGGTTTTTTGCCGCCGTTCTCATCCATTTGTCAGCGTCTAGACCCCCCAGTTGGCGTCTAGACTCCCCCCAGTTGGCGTCTAGACGCCGATTGTTCCCATGTGTGTCCCGGCCTGACACGTTTTGTGGCAGTTGCCCCGGCCCACACCGACCATTTTATGCATGCACAAAATGGTCGCCGCCTCCCGCCCCCCCTCCCATGTGCTGGCGACACCACACATCCCTGTACCGTCCATAGGCGATTTTGCCGGCGTCCTTGCCCATTTGCAGGCGAATTAAGAGGTCGGGGACGGACGGGACGTTAATTCGTGTATGTGTGAACCCAGCTTAATACTGTTAGCTTAGGTTAGATTAAGGGGAGGTTTTTAGTTTGTTCCCTAGACCTCCATCAAGATTAAGATTACACCCCCTAGACCACCTTTCAAGATAAATTTGTAAAAAAAAAATCGGTAGAAAAATGTCCCGGCCTAAGACCTAAGGCTCGCTATCGCTCGCCAGGAAAACATCGACTCCTAAATAGCACGAAAGGTCTTAAAATTGACAGAAATGGGGTGAAAGTTCTTAAAATCGCCGAACTAATGAGGAAAACGTCTTAAAATCTCAAAGGCAATGGGGCTAAACATGAGGGAGAAAGGGGTCAAGAAAAAAAGATCCCTCAAGTGAAAATCACCCCATAAGGTAGACTAAAGCTTTAATTTGGTACTGGTTTATTTATGGCCTGGTTGATTTGGCACTGGTTGAGAGCTACGGGTTGAAATGATCTACTGGTTGAGTTGTAAGTTTACCTACAAGACATACTATAGCTGTGTATGTGTTATAAATTATGTCAAACTTCCCCAACTGTATGTCACTATTACAGAAAACATTATTTATTCAAGGATCCACTCCACTGGAAAATAATGGGTATGAAATGAGTAATTCACGTTTCCATCATGATCTAACCCTTTAAAAGTCCATTTATGGTAAAAAAAAAAACATTGATTTTATATGCCATTTTTACACTTTATTATACTGTTTATTTTGACAATTATTTTGTAATCATATAGTTAATAAAGCTCCAAACTATTATTATTTGTATTGAGCTATATTGTTCATTGGGGGTCACCAACACTTAATTTTGCAAGTATAATGAAGGGCTAAGACAAATCTGAACATCTAAGATTAATACAATTAGACGAAGTTGACATAACGTAGACATTTAATTTAGAGACTCAGCTAAACGTATTTGTGTGTTGTTGTTTTTTTGTGATGGATGACTGACCAATTTCCGTATACTAAAGGATTCCTACATGTCACTGACCTCAACCCACCACCACCACCATCTCCACCACTCTACCACCACCACCTCCATCCTGGGACAAGTCAATATTTGCGAACCACCAAATCCAGCCAGCCCGCCTCTCCCTGCCTTTGTCCAATGGCATGTGGAGGTGAAAAATAATATCCACCCACTCTCAGTTCGTCGTGGACATCTCATGCTTTTCATCATATAACCATATGGATTGAATTAATGCATATATAAGAAAATGAAACTGCAAGAATAGAAAACAGAAAAACAAACATAACATTCCACTGACCTTATTATGTACAAAGGAGTACAAAGGAAATCAAGCAACAACAGGTCTAGTGACCCCCTCTAGACTGCTTGTCCTCCAAAACACTGAGGATCAAGTGTCCATACAGTGGTTTAGAGTGGGTAAGGTAAAATTGGAAAGGGAACTACTGCCCTGGAACTAATGTCCGTGGCAGGATTAGGAAGTTAGTAGGGGACAGATGGGTTAGTAACGTAACACAGTTATAAGTGATCTTTCGTATATCTGGGAAAAAGAGGGTAACGTCTTAGTAATATATACAGTATACGCAATAATCCTTGATGAATTTGGGGGGGAATAAAATAAAGTTATGTAACACCATGAGAACATTGTTCATGGTGTGTGATAATAGTGACAGGTAGTAGGGGAGCTTTTTATTCATCTCGCAAAGTCGAACTCAAACACTGTAGAATTATTTCCCAACTCCCCTGATAAAAAAACACTTTACTCATATGCCTATAGTTATCTCGTTGGCAATTATTTTGGAGGTAAAACTCAGGATGTACACCTTACGTCGCTGGCACACAAAGAATGCATTACTTCTGGCATATGACTTACATTACTTTTAGCTCTGGGGGCCTAAACTAACTTGTATTGCTATATAAAGGCCACCAGCAAGCTCTACTCTCCATTAATTGGAGATGCTAACATATAATAGTTGCAAAAATGGTGTTCATTAAAACCAAATATTTATAGACCAGTCCACAGGGCCAAATATTTATAGACCAGTCCACAGGGCCAAATATTTATAGACCAGTCCACAGGGCCAAATTCATAGCCACTGTACAGACGACCAATCCGGCCCCTCTCCTTGGTCACTCCGGCCACTATAGTATGTTTATTTCTAGCAGGTCAGTACAATCTCTTAGCAACCGATATATCAATACTTACTGAATATACAGAGTGGTCGCGAAACATTTTCCCATCGGGAATTCCTGTGTATTTGCAAAGAGCTGAAGAATCTATTTATATTCATTTCACTCCAACACCAAACACCTCCCAAAGAAATGAATGAAAGCAAGCATGTGATCTACCTGGATTCGAACTTGGGTTACCACATACATATGCAGATCAAATATATAGGATTGCAGATGAAATAATATAGGAATACCCTATGGGCAATACACAGGAATTCCCAATGGGGAAATGTTTCGCGACTGCTCTGTATATGGAAATACTTTGTCTATCGCCATATTATTGCAAGGTTTTTACAATAAACATCATGTTTTGCCACAAAAACGTCGTAATAGCTGAGTAATCAAGATGAGGCCATGGCAATTTATCGTCAGCTGAAAACAAAACAAAACAGAAACAAAGAAAAGCGGATCACAGTCACTAATCACTTCGGTCACTATTGTCATTATGTCATTATCCTAATCATACTTACCAATCTCACTTTCCTAACTGGTTGCTTCTGTGAGGCAGTGACAAGACAGTGAGCGGAATGACCAGCTCTTTCCTACTGTAGTGTTAGAAAGTTAAGGTGAGGCTGATGGACTGTTGAGGTTAAGGGGAGATGGGTCGTTTTTCTGGTCCCCTTTCTCCCTCGTGTTAAGCCCCATTTGTTTTGAGATTATGAGACGTTCGGCCCATTAGTTTGGCGATTTTAACACCTTTCGCCCAATTTCGTTGTTAAATTTGAGACCTTTCGTGCCATTTATGTGTCGATTATTTCCTGGCGAGCGATAGCGAGCCTGAAATGTTAAGAGGAACCGGCCTTCGGCCTGAACATTTTTCTGCCGAAAAATTTACAAATTTATCGAGGGTGTGTTTTTCTAAGCTTGATGGAGGTGAGGTCTAGCGAGAAAACTAGGAAATAAAGGAATAAATGAATTAATAGAAACAAAAAAACGGGTCCGTCTCCCCTTAAATGCCATCAGAGTTTGCCTTGGCAGGGTATAGCGTTGGTTAGCAAGGCAGTGGCATCATGATCACAGTGCTTTCCCTTTAATTTATTAATGTTTGTATTACACATTCTCTCTCTCTCTCTCTCTCTCTCTCTCTCTATATATATATATATATATATATATATATATATTTTCTTTAATACATACGAGGTTGAAAGAAATGGCAATTTCTGCGTTGGAAATTTTATTATTCAAAGTTTCCAGGTCTCTGATGAGTTTTCGCTGGGTGGCAGGAAGTAGATGAAGGAGATGAGCAAAATTCATGGTGGTACAGGGTTACATTAAAGTACATGATGATACAGGATATACGACGCGTTTCACTGGACAACCAGCATTATCAAGTAAGGAAGGAATGATATAAAAGGTAAACAGGGAGGGTATATATAGAGGGTGGAGGATCAGAGGAGGCGGAAAACAGGGGGCAAAAGTCTGCTATAGGTGGAAGGGTTAACTAGGAGAGAGAAAGGGGGTAACCGCTTCACGCATGCGCACTGGATGCGGGATGGTGGTCAGTAGGTGGGGTCGAAGCTGATTGGCTGCGTGTCGAGGGGCGTGGCCTAAGTTGTGTGGCGCCTGCAGAAGACGAAGCTGAAGGAGGTAGCGCGGGGGGCTGCGTCAAGGGCACCGGGGGGCGAGGAGGGGTGTTAGGTCCTGTAGGGTAGTGCCTTTTGGCAGAAGGAAGGATCTGAAGGTCCAGAGTTTGGTTGTTGATGTTGGGATGTAAGGCTTGGATATATAAAGCTTCGAGTATAGGTAATCTCCTTGGGTCACTTTCTTTATCGAGTATGGTGGTGTGTTTCTCTAACTCGTTGCGTGTGAGGTGAGGGTGGTTAGGGGTGAGATAGTGGTCTTTGATGGCTCCAGCCTGAAGGTGAAGAGTTAACCGACGTGAAAGACGAGTCTGCGTCATACCAATATAGGAATGAGGTCCACAGTATAGCAGACTTTTGCCCCCTGTTTTCCGCCTCCTCTGATCCTCCACCCTCTATATATACCCTTCCTGTTTACCTTTTATATCATTCCTTCCTTACTTGATAATGCTGGTTGTCCAGTGAAACGCGTCGTATATCCTGTATCTTCATGTACTTTAATGTAACCCTGTACCACCATGAATTTTGCTCATCTCCTTCATCTACTTCCTGCCACCCAGCGAAAACTCATCAGAGACCTGGAAACTTTGAATAATAAAATTTCCAACGCAGAAATTGCCATTTCTTTCAACCTCGTATGTATTAAAGAAAATTTATTACCTGGCTTTACCAACATATATATTATATATATATATATATATATATATTATATATAATATATATATATATATATTATATATTATATATATATATATACGGTATATATATATATATATATACAGTATATATACAGGTATATATATATACAGGTATATATATATATAGATAGTCAGTCAGTCATAATTTTATTTCATAAAAAGATATATATACCGGTATATATATTGAGTATATATCACAAATACATGTGAGCCACTATATATACACTTTTTACAGAGTTATTTAAGTAATAAACATTAAGCTAAAAGTCTTTAGCGCATAGTTGGTTCTGTGTTCTGTACATAAACAATTCTTGATCTGATAGCATTGATATAATTTAGCAATAAGTTATTAAATCCATACTCATGTAGGATTATTGTTTCAACATCCTTTACAAGAAAAGATCTATGTAACATGTAATACATGTTCTTCTCTATAAAAACTACATGGCTTTATGACATTTCTATATACAAATCTTATTTTCATCCAGTTAACCAAATGCTTAAACACCATCAATCCACATTTTCTACAAGCACTGTGTTCAATATTTTCTTTATTGCCTTGTGGTGTCCAATGGAAAACTGCTTAAATGGTATATAACATTTTCTATTATCAAACCAAAGTTCAGCGCCATAAAAATTCAAACAGTAGCTTTGAAATAAATTATAAAATACTTCAGTAGATAGATAGATAGATAGATAGATACCTTATGTCATGAATATATAAGCAAATCTACAATGACATACATAGATTTATTCAAGGTTATAATGAGAGTCAACCATGTGTGTGTGTATGTGTGTGTGTGTGTAAGTGTGTGTGTGTGTGTGTGTATGTGTGTGTGTGTTCATAATTATATGTGTGTATGAATGTATATACAAGTTAACGGGTATGTGTGTGTATGATATGACCGTGTATGTGTAAATGCAGTATGTAAGTGTCTGTGTACATCCCCGTCCATTCATATAAGCCCACACAAACATGCAATTCGTCATACATTAAGGGGGCCCACCTCGTTTTTTTGTCTCTTTCTCCCTCTCTCTCTTGGTTGTACCCATTCGTCCCAATTCAGCCTACTGTTTTAAGACGTTTTTTCCCATTCAGATGTCGATTTTATCCTGGCGAGCGGGAGCGAGCCAGCATATTTTTGTAAATGTTTTTGACAGCAGGCTAAATTTGTACATTTTTCGATAGAAAAATTTCTCTGGCGAAGCCGGATTTCTCCATACAATGCTGGCTCGCTATTGCTCGCCAGGAAGAAATCGCCACCTGGATGGGAATAAACGACTTAAGACAGTAGGCTGAATGGGGCCGATTGGATACAAGCCAGAGAAAGAGAGAAAAGTAGAGAAAAATAGCAGGTCACCCTCCTTAAACAACCAGATACCAAAATATCCTCCAAGTTTGCACATTTTTCTTTACCAACGACGTATACAATATGATGATGATAAACTAGGCGGTGCTGATCGGTGGGTGGTTTTCGCGACACCCCAAGATATTGGGGGGGGGGGGGGGGGGGGGTTGATGATGTTTCCGGTGTCCTGGGCTAACACATATACACATAAACACACATATATACTCACACAGACACACACACACATACATGCTAACACACACACAAACACAAACACTCACATACACACACACACACTCTCTCTCTCTCTCTTTCCGTGACTCTTAATTTATCTGTTTGTATTTCCCTTTGATTCTCACTTTTACACACACACACACACACACACACACACACACACACACACACACACACACACACACACACACACACACACACACACACACACAAGTGAGAGAAGAGAAAGAGGGGATATGATTATGATGTATAAATGTGTTAGGGGATTGGAAAGGATAGACAAGGAGGACTTTATCGAGGGAGATAAACGGAGGACTAGAGGACATAGTTGCAAGTTAAAGAAAGGCAGATGTAAAGGAGATGTGAGGAAATTCAGCTTTCCATATAGAAGTATTAATATGTGGAATCAGTTGGATGATGAAGTGGTGGGTGCGGGGAATATCCACATTTTTAAAGCCAAATTAGATAACAGAATCTTTGGAGGCGGGACAATACGAGCCTAAAAACTCAAATCGTTCAAAATCAAGAGACGTTCGAGCCAAAATGCCTGGACACACTGAGTTTGAAGCAATTTAAGTCATAGGAAGAGGGAAAGACTGATTCTGGGAGAGAGTTCCAGAGCTCAGCTGTTGAGTAGAAGAAAGTTTGAGAGTAGCGTTTCACTCTTGGGTTGGAGAGTTGCACAGAGTAGGGGTGGGATTGAGTTGCAAGACGGGTACCACGTGCCCTACGTAAAGGAGGTGGTATACACTGGGAAAGCTCTGAGGAACACTGATTATTATAGTAGCGATAGAATAGCGAGAGAGATGCAACATTGCGGCGGAGAGAGAGAGATTGCAGAGAGTTGGTGAGTGGACGGGAGTTAATGATACGAAAGGCCTTCCTTTCAACTTTGTCTAGGAGAGCGGTGTGAGAGGAACCTCCCCACACATGTGAACAATACTCAATACAAGGACGCACTATGCCCCTGTACAGAGCAAGAAGCTGTGCAGGGGAAAAGAACCCCCTAAGGCGGTTGAGCACACCCAGCTTCTGGGAGGCTGCCTTAGCAAGACTGGTAATATGGTCCTTCCAACTGAGAGCAGAAGAAAAGGAGACACCAAGAATATTGAGAGAAGATGAAGGATTGATTTTTGTATTGTTGAAGAATAAGGGATAGTCCGCTGGGAGTTCCTTACGGGTAGATAGATGGAGAAATTGGGTTTTGGAAGCATTACAGGTAACAAGGTTTTCTCTGCCCCAATTGGAGATAGTATTTAGATCATAATTTAAGAGTTCTATGGCTTCATTACGTTTGTCGTTGAGGGATTGCTGGCTGGGGCGTTCTGAAAAACTAATGGAGTAGTGTAAGGTTGAGTCGTCTGCGTATGAATGGATGGGAATTAAGGGGGTACTACTCGCTTTTACTGGACCCCCTTCTCCCTCATGTTTAGCATATAAGTTTTGAAACTTTAAGACGTACGTTTCATGAGTTTGGCGATTTTGAGACCTTTCGCCCCATTTCTTTGTCAATATTAAGACCTTTCGTGCCATCTAGGTGTCATTTTTTCCCTGGCGAGCGAAAGCGAGCCTGATTTTAAGGCCGGGACATTTTTCTACCTAAAAAATTACAAATGTATCTTGAATGGGGGTCTAGGGGGTGTATTTTTTAAGCTTGATGGAGGTATAGCGAGGAAACTAAAATACACATAAATACTTCAGCCAAAAACCAAGCACTACCCCCTTAAGGGGAGATTTTTAGTTGATTCCCTAGACTTCCATCCAGCTTAAAATTACTCCCCCTTGACCCCCTTTCAAGATAAATTTGTACATTTTTCGGTAGAAAAAGTTTCCGGCCGAAGGCCGGTTCCCCTTAAATTACAGCCTCGCTATCGCTCGCCAGGAAAAAATCGACACCTAAATGTCACGAATGGTCTTAAAATTGACAGAAATGGGGCGAGAGTTCTTAAAATCGCCAAACTAATGGGGAAAGCGTCTTTAAATCTCACAATCAATGGGGCTAAACATGAGGGAGAAAGAGGTTCAGAAAAAAATCCTCCAGGTGGAAATCTCCCCTTAAGGGTTTAAATGTGGGAATTACCATGCCGCCCTTGTTTTTCACTTGTCCTGGGATATAATGGTTAATTCCTGACGATGATTATGTGCTACGCTGAGGCATGGTATTGCCCTGGGGGGGGTGTAGGGTGAAGAGTGACCATGTGGAGGGGTGAGAGGCAAGGGTGAATGTGTGTGTGTGTTTTTTTTTTTTGTGTGTGTGTGTGTGTGTGTGTATTTGTGTGTGTGTGTGTGTGTGTGTGTGTGTGTGTGTGGATGAATGAGTGTGTATGAGAGGAAAGCGAGTAAGGGTGTGGTATAAGTGTGTGTGTATGTGTGTCTGTGTGGATGAATGAGTGTGTGTGAGACGAAAGCGAGTAAGGGTGTGGTATAAGTGTGTGAGTGAGTGTGTTTTGTTTGTGTGAGTGTGTGTGTGGGTGAGTAAGTGTGTGAGTGAGGGAGTTACATAGATACACACACTACACAGACCTTGCGGCCCCATATTAGGCAGTCCGGACTAACAACATTTCCTACGAAGTGAAAGGTAAGGCTAGCAAAGCAGAAAGCTCTCTCCCCACCCACCAGAGAGAGAGAGAGAGAGAGAGAGAGACAGAGAGATTGATATAGACAGATAGAGACAGAGATATAGTTATAGAGAGACAGAGAGTACAAAGGAGTACAAAGGAAATCAAGCAACAACAGTTCTAGTGACCCTTCTAGGCTGCTTGTCCTCCAAAACACTGAGGATCAAGTGTCCAAACAGTGGTTTAGAGTGGGTAAGGGAACATTGGAAAGGGAACTACTGCCCTGGAACTAATGTCCGTGGCAGGACTAGGAAGTTAGTAGGGGACATATGGGTTAGTAACTGAGGGGAGGATAAAATAAAGTTATTCATTTACAAACGCAGTCAGTCGCGGGTTTGATGCGAGATATTTGTCTAGGCGGAGTTTAAATGAATCAACGATGCTGCAGTCTATAACGTCTCGGGGAAGCCCATTCCACAAGTTGACAACTCGATTGAAGAAGAAATTCTTAGATTCGTGCGAGTTAAAAGATTTACCAATAATTTTGCAACCGTTTCCCCGCGTGTAATTAGATTGGTCGATAGTGAAGTACTTACTACAGTTCATATTGTCGATGCCTTTGATGATTTTGAACACTAGAATTAAGTCACCTCTTAATCTGCGCTGGGTTAAAGGAAATAGATTTAATTCTCTAAGACGCTCTTCGTATGGTTTGTTCTTTAGGCTAGGTATCATTTTGGTAACTCTACGTTGAACTCGTTCTAGCTTGTTTATGTCTTTTTGGTAATAAGGGCACCAGCATTGAACGCAGTATTCCAGAAGAGGGCGGACTAAGGAATTGTAAAGGGTTAGGATAACGTCTTTGGATTTATGCTCAAATGACCTGCCTATAAAGCCAATTATTTTGTTTGCCTTCTTAACAACTTCTGAACATTGTTGACTCGGTTTTAGGTTACTCGATATTGTTACTCCCAGATCGGTTTCTCTGTTTACATTCTTAAGCTGAGTGCCATTCATCGAATAGTTTGCTTTCTCATTTAGGTATCCGACATGTAGTACTTTACATTTATCCGCATTGAAACTCATTTGCCAAATTTGGGCCCAACATGACAATTTATCTAGATTGTGTTGCATGTCGTCAACTTGATCTTTTGAGAGTACGCTATTTGCAATTTTTGTATCGTCAGCAAATTTTGAGATTGTACAGGTGAGAGAGAGAGAGAGAGAGAGAGAGAGATAGACAGAGTGATAGAGATAGGGAAGGTATGGAGGGCCTAGCAACCCCTTCCACAATAGGTTTAGCAACTCATCACGTCTCGCCTCCAGGATTTTCAATCAAGGCGACAAAAGACCCGACTCTCCCGACGCTGGTGGTGATGGCGGGGTTAGGCAGATCGGGAGAGTTAAGGGGAGATGGGTCGTTTTTCTGGTCCTCCCTTCTCTCTCATGTTTAGCTCCATTAGCTATCAGATTTTAAGACGCTTGCTCCATTATTTTGGCGATTTTAAGACCTTTCACCCAATTTCTTTGTCAATATTAAGACCTTTCGGGCAATTTAGGTATCGATTTTTTTCCCTGGCGAGCGATAGCGAGCCTGGAATATAGTAGTATATTTGTGTATAACCATATATAGTAGTATATTTGTCTATAACCATATATAGTAGTATATTTGTATATAACCATATATAGTAGTATATTTGTGTATAACCATATATAGTAGTATATTTGTATATAACCATATATAGTAGTATATTTGTATATAACCATATATAGTAGTATATTTGTGTATAACCATATATAGTAGTATATTTGTATATAACCATATATAGTATATATTTGTATAACCATATATAGTAGAATATTTGTGTATAACCATATATAGTAGTAGTATATTTGTATATAACCATATATAGTAGTATATTTGTGTATAACCATATATAGTAGTATATTTGTATATAACCATATATAGTAGTATATTTGTATATAACCATATATAGTAGTATATTTGTATATAACCATATATAGTAGTATAATTGTGTATAACCATATATAGTAGTATATTTGTGTATAACCATATATAGTAGTATATTTGTGTATAACCATATATAGTAGTATAATTGTGTATAACCATATATAGTAGTATATTTGTGTATAACCATATATAGTAGTATATTTGTATATAACCATATATAGTAGTATATTTGTGTATAACCATATATAGTAGTATATTTGTGTATAACCATATATAGTAGTATATTTGTGTATAACCATATATAGTAGTATATTTGTGTATAACCATATATAGTAGTATAATTGTGTATAACCATATATAGTAGTATATTTGTGTATAACCATATGTTTTTATATTCAAATCTATCGTGAATTGGGGTCTTGGGGATGTTTTTTTAAGCTTGATAGAGGTCTAGGGAGGAAACTAAATAAGACTTTCAATCAAGACGACAAAAGACTTTCCATCAAGGCGACTCTCCGGACGCTGGTGATGGAGTGAGGTAGATCGGGAGAGTTAAGGGGACCAATCCGTTTTTTTTAAATTTCTGGGTAGTAGCCATTCGGCCCCATCCACCCTACTATTTTAAGACGTTTATCCCCACCAACACTGAACTGTTTAAGTATAATGAAGGGCTGTGAAAAAATTTGAACAACTAAGATTAATCAAATTAGACAAAGTTGACATAACGTAGACCTTTAATTTAGAGACTGAGCTAGACGTATTTGTGTTGTTTGTGATGGATGACTGACCAATTTCCGTATACTAAAGAACTCCTACATGTCACTGACCTCATATTTTGGATTATGTTTTAGACAGCTGACTTAATTTGTACATTTTTCGGTAGAAAAATTTCTCCGGCGAAGCCGGATTTCTCCATACAATGAACGCTCGCTTTCGCTCGCCAGGAAAAAATCGATACCTGAATGCGGAGAAACGTCTTAAAACAGTAGGCTGAATGGGGCCGAATGGATAAAACCCAGAGAGAAAAGACGGGTCGATCCCCGTAAGGGAGTTACAGGGAATTAGAAGTATTAATTAGTATCTCAACGACCTTGCGATCCATTCCGAGGAGATACACTCGGTGGAACGAGACATTGTATTGTGCACTACACTCGCTGTCGAACATGCACACTCTTCTCTACACTCTTTTTGAACTGCTCTAATGAAACACTTCAAACAACTTCAAACACATCAAAGGTTCTGTTCCTCGTCATGATCTTATGTATAAAAATAAAATAGTATGAATGCATTTTTTTTGTTTTAATAATCAGTTGACTAATCAGATGAGTTAAGGGGGTAGTGCTTGGTTTTTGGTCTATATACATATTTATTAATTTATTTTTGAGTTTCCTCGCTAGTCTTCCATCAAGCTTAGGAAAACACTCCCTAGACCCCATTTCAAGATACATTTATATATTTTTTGGTAGAACAATGTTCCCGCCGAAGGCCGGTTCCTTCTAAAATTAGAGGCTTGCTATCGCTTGCCAGGAAAAAATCGACACCTAAAGGGCACGAAAGGTCTTAATATTTATAAAAAAATAGGCGAAAGGTCTCAAAATCGCCAAACTAACGGAACGAACGTCTTAAAACCTCAAAGCTAATATGCTAAACATGAGGGAGAAGGGGGTCCAGACAAAGCGAGTACTACCCCCTTAATCACTGCATAAGAAATGTACACTCGCAATTCAATCATGTGCATTATATTTCCACGTACAAGATCACAGAGAGGAACAGAACTTATGTGGGCAACTGTACGGTCGCGCTAATAAGTCATGTCTCAGCTGTCATTACGTTTGGCTCGCTGTGTGGTGTATTAATGTCTGTCCGATGTTGAATAGGGTGGGTAAGTGTGGGAACATGTTTGTATATTTCACTCGGTATGAAGAAATGAAGCTTAGATATGGCTGATACCAATTATAGAACAAAATATACTTGGTGCCGAGACATCACTTATTAGGCCGACTGTACAAGATCACGGAGAGGAACCGAACTTATGTGGGCGACTGTACTTTGACCTTCTCTCTATAGGTACTGTGACCGCCGGAAAGCATCCCAGCGTGAGACAGGAAGCGGTGTGTGGGCTGCGCTGCGAGGGTTGTTCCGGGGCTGTTGATCATATGGCAGTAACTGATCGTGCAATGCGGCGCTCTTTCCACACACTTTTGTCGTTTTAGTGTGTATGTATGTATGTATGTATCTGTATATACTCAGGCCCAATCCCCATTTTTTTTTTTTTTTTTTTTTTTTTTTTTTTTAGGGGGTGGCCGATTCAAGACAGAGCTCGAATAGGGACATCACAACAGAAAACAAATATTGACACCTGGATGGGGGTAAACGTCTTATAACAGTAGGCTGAATGGGGCCGAATGGTTACAAGCCAAAGAGAGAGGGAGACAAAGAGAAAAAAATGCGAGGTGGGCCCCCTTAGGGGAGGTTTCTAGTTTGTTCCATAGACCTCCATCAAGGTTAAAATTACACCCTCTAGACCCTCTTTCAAGATAAATTTGTACATTTTTCGGTAGAAAAATGTCCCGGCCGAAGGCCGGTTCCTCTTAAATTACAGGCTCGCTATCGCTCCCCAGGGAAAACTTGACCCCCTAAATGACACGAAAGATCTTAAAATTGACAGAAATGGGGCGAAAGTTTCTAAAATCGCCAAACTAATGGGGCGACCGTCTTAAAATCTCAAAATCAATGGGGCTAAACCTGAATGAGAAAAGAGTTCAGTAAAAAAATCCCTCAAGTGGAAATCTCCCCTTAAGTAGCAGGCTTGGCAACAGAAGGTGCAATGAACGATGCATGACCTCTAACCTCTGTAACTCTCAAAAAGGGCTAGAGAAAATGGGCTGTCAAATGTCCACACCTATTCCGTAACTTACTCTTCCCAGATGTTAGAAATATTAGCTCGATTTCTTTCGTTGTTTTTGAGTTACAGAGGTTAGAGGCCGTGATTTTTCGTCTACTTACAGCGAATAGACTATAGCAGTGTTATGCGTAATTATACCGGAATGTGTTGGGTAGGAGCTAGCCGAATAATAGATGTCTGAGAGAGAGAGAGAGAGAGAGAGAGAGAGAGAGAGAGAGAGAGAGAGAGAGAGAAAGAAAGAGAGAGCGAGAGAGATTGACATATATATATATATACTGTATATATATATATATATATATATATATATATATATATATATATATATATATATAGAGAGAGAGAGAGACAGAGAGAGACCCCAAATCACATAGGAATATTATAGCCTAAGAAACGTCGGTGGACTTACAGTATACGTAAATGTTTTTGTTTCCGGTTACTTGGGATCGGTAACGTTAGTATTGTAACGTTTAACAGATATCTTGCATTGAAGAGGGGAATTCGATACTCTTTGGACTGCATTAGCTGGCTCAATTCTTATAAAGCTTCAATTTGATACTCTTTGGACTGCATTAGCTGGCTCAATTCTTATAAAGCTTCAATTTGATACTCTTTGGACTGCATTAGCTGGCTCAATTCTTTTAAAGCTTCAATTTGATACTCTTTGGACTGCATTAGCTGGCTCAATTCTTATAAAGCTTCAATTCACAAGACGCTAGACCAGGAGTATCTACTTAGGCGGTAGTGGTTACTTTTTGGTCTATTTAATTATGTATTCATTTCTTGTTTAGCTTCCTCGATCGCTAGACCTTCATCAAGCTTAAGAAACACATCCCTAGATGTTCATGATCAATTTGTGCATTTTTATCGCTAGAAAAATATCCCGGCCGAAGGCTGAACTATCTCACTTAACCCTTTTAACTACCACAGATCTTTCTTAAATTGCACAAAATCTTCTAAATATAGCAAGAATAAAATTAAAAAGACGTCGCCGGTACAGAAGGGATTGATAGACGAAAGATGACTACAAATGTTCAGGTTACTCGCTCTAATGCTGTCCGATTTGCAAATAACATATAATATACACGTTGCTGGTGAAGTAATACTATACCGGAAATAGCCACTACGAAACTCAACCGATATTTAGTGCAGTTTCTTCCCTAATTCCGGGTCATTTTGTTCAGTCGTCTATTTTTGGATTAGCTCGTGCAGAACACATGCAGGTATCGCACATAATGCAGGTTGTAGTGGGAGATGTTCTTAGGGTAGCTATAAGAATAATGTGTAGATGATATAGGTTGTAATGGGAGATGTTCTTAGGGTAGCTATAAAAATAATGTGTAGATGATATAGGTTGTAATGGGAGATGTTCTTAGGGTAGCTATAAGATTAATGTGCAGATGATATAGGTTGTAGTGGGAGATGTTCTTAGGGTAGCTATAAGATAGATGTATAGATGATATAGGTTGTAGTGGGAGATGTTCTTAGGGTAGCTATACGAATAATGTGTAGATGATATAGGTTGTAGTGGGAGATGTTCTTAGGGTAGCTATAAGATAGATGTATAGATGATATAGGTTGTAGTGGGAGATGTTCTTAGGGTAGCTATAAGAATAATGTGTAGATGATATAGGTTGTAGTGGGAGATGTTCTTAGGGTAGCTATAAGATTAATGTGCAGATGATATAGGTTGTAATGGGAGATGTTCTTAGGGTAGCTATAAGATAGATGTATAGATGATATAGGTTGTAGTGGGAGATGTTCTTAGGGTAGCTATAAGATAGATGTATAGATGATATAGGTTGTAGTGGGAGATGTTCTTAGGGTAGCTATAAGATAGATGTAGTGTAGGGGATTTTCTTAGGTAGTTATTAAGATTGATAAAGTGTAGGGGATATAGGTTGTAGTAGATGTTCTGCGGTAGCTATAAGATAGATGTAGTGTAGGGATGTTCTTAGGTAGCTATACGATAGATTAAGTGTAGGGGATATAGGTTGTAATGGAAACTCTTTATAGTGTAAGGAAGAACTAAGAGGGATTTAGGGAAGAAAGAGTCTGCCTCGTGTGAGCCAGTAAGCATCTTCCAGTTTTCCAGTTGTCTTATGTTCTTAACATTTCCATATAAGATGACGCTTTTCTTTATATTACTTTGGCTATCATTAGACGATTGTATTAAGGTATGGAAGGACTTGCGACAGAAGAAGGGTAAGATAATTTTTACTTTTTTTCCAGAGATCCTCCCTAAGCTCCGTAAAATCGTCGTCTAATGTTAAGCAAAACTAGAAAAATGCCTTCGAATACCATGAGTGTTGACTAAAGTACGGAAAGAATGAGGAACGCTATCAGCCGTGAACTATGACCCGATAAATTAGGCCAATTGTTCTTGTGTGATCTTTGATCGCTGACTTGTCATATAATCCTTTTATTTTGTATTATATTGTGTGTGTGATTCTTTTGTTGTATTACTTATTGTTTTGGGGTGGTGGTGGCTGATTGGTTTTGGGGTGGTGGTGGCTGATTGGTTTTGGGGTGGTGGTGGCTGATTGGTTTTGGGGTGGTGGTGGCTGATTGGTTATAGGTATAGTAATGGACTAGTTAAGGGGAGGTATTTAGTCTGTTCCCTAGTCATTAATCAAGCTTAAAATTTCACCCCATAGACCCCCTTTCAAGATAAATTTGTACATTTTTCGGTAGAAAAATGTCCCGGCCGAAGGCCGGTTCTTCATAAACTTCAGGCTCGCTATCGCTCGCCAGGAAATAATAGACACCTGAATGGCACGAATGGTCTTAAAATTGACATAAATGGGGCAAAAGTTCTTAAAATCGCCAAACTAATGGGGCGAACGTATTAAAATATCTAGAGCAATTGGGCTAAACATGAGAGAGAAAGGGGTCCAGAAAAAAATCCCTCAAGTGGAGATCTCCCCTTAACACAATGTTGCGAGTTGGAAAATATATGTGTCTTGATAGATCTTCTCGGGGCTATATTATGCGGGTCATTCCAACGAACTGAATTGAACTGTGTACAATCGGCCTAATAAGTAATTGAACTGTGTACAATCGGCCTAATAAGTAATGTCTCGGCACCAATTATATTTGTACCAATAATTGGTATCAGCAGTATCTAACCTTGATTTATTACTTCAAGTGAGATATACAAACATGTTCATACACTTACTCACCCTATTCAACATCTGACAGACATTAATACACCACAGAGCTAGCCAAACGTAATGACAGCTGAGATATGACTTATTAGCACGACCGTACATAGGGTAAGCTGGAGTCACTATAGTAAATGAGAATGGCTATCCTCCGCCATATTGGTGCCTCTGGTTTCATTAGTCTATCATTGCATTCCCCTTGGGGGTAGGGGGGGGGTGGACCGGGGGGTGTTCTGGATCCCCTTCTCCCTCATATTTAGCCCCATAAATGTGACAATTGTAAGACCTTTTCGTGCCCTTTAGGTGTCGACTTTTTCCTGGCGAGCGATAGCAAGCCTGCAATTTAAAATGCCCTGGTCTTCGACCCGGACATTTTTCTATCTAACACATTTATATCGAATGGGCGCCTTGTGGGGTATTCCCATAAGCTTCATGGAGGTCTAGGGAGGAAGCGGAAAATTATAATATATATATATATATAATTATATATGCCTACAAATATATAATACCCTTGCATGGTACTGATTCCTGGGGTAATGAACGTTATAAACGTATATGTTATAAACCCTGCACACCCTACATGGATATACTGTAGTGTGTGTATATATATATATGTTATAAACCCTGCACACCCTTCATGGATATACTGTAGTGTGTATATATATATGTTATAAACCCTGCACACCCTACATGGATATAGTGTAGTGTGTGTATATATATGTTATAAACCCTACACACCCTTCATGGATACACTGTAGTGTGTGTATATATATGTTATAAACCCTACACACCCTACATGGATATAGTGTAGTGTGCGTATATATATGTTATAAACCCTACACACCCTTCATGGATATTCTGTAGTGTGTGTATATATATATGTTATAAACCCTACACACCCTTCATGGATACACTGTAGTGTGTATATATATATGGTATAAACCCTACACACCCTACATGGATGTACTGTAGTGTGTGTATATATATGTTATAAACCCTACACACCCTTCATGGATATAGTGTAGTGTGTGTATATATATGTTATAAACCCTACACACCCTACATGGATATAGTGTAGTGTGTGTATATATATGTTATAAACCCTACACACCCTTCATGGATATAGTGTAGTGTGTGTATATATATGTTATAAACCCTACACACCCTACATGGATATAGTGTAGTGTGTGTATATATATGTTATAAACCCTACACACCCTTCATGGATATAGTGTAGTGTGTGTATATATATGTTATAAACCCTACACACCCTACATGGATATAGTGTAGTGTGTGTATATATATGTTATAAACCCTACACACCCTTCATGGATATAGTGTAGTGTGTGTATATATATGTTATAAACCCTACACACCCTACATGGATATAGTGTAGTGTGTGTATATATATGTTATAAACCCTACACACCCTTCATGGATATAGTGTAGTGTGTGTATATATATGTTATAAACCCTACACACCCTACATGGATATAGTGTAGTGTGTGTATATATATGTTATAAACCCTACACACCCTACATGGATATAGTGTAGTGTGCGTATATATATGTTATAAACCCTACACACCCTACATGGATATAGTGTAGTGTGTGTATATATATGTTATAAACCCTACACACCCTTCATGGATATTCTGTAGTGTGCTGTGCGTATATCTTACCGTCTCCTTACACTGTTAAGTAATATAGAAAGTTATACTAGAAAGGTATATCATCCCCAGTCCAATACTGACAGTTAATTATCTTTTCTTTGTTCATGGTAAACTTATAACATGGAAATGGGTTAATCCTTACATTTGTTTATATTAATGGCTTAATTATTATGGACACTTTTATTCCCTTTTCACATATTCGATAAAGCATATATATAGTATCTATCTATTTATCTATCTATCTATCTATCTATCTATCTATATATATATATATATATATATATATACAGTATATATATATATATATATATATATATATATATATATATATATATATATATATATATATATATATGATAGGTTAGGTAACGTAAACATGATTTTTCTTATTACTGTTTAGTCTTACTGTGGTTTCTGTTTACTGAGGTGAAGGTAGTTCTCTTATGTATTTTATATTGGTTTTGGTGTTAATTCATATTGTATTAAACTTAGTTTTTAGATCCACTTTAATTTTATATAACGCATTTTTTCATTGTCTAGGATCATAATGTACACCTGAAGATGGCCTCTGGTTGTGGCCGAAAATTAATTGAAACCTGAGTTGAACATTTCCAATAATTCATATATATACTGTATATTGGAGAGTAAATAAGCAAGATGGTACCAATTATCTCTTCTAAATGTACCGCACGGTCTGTGGTGGGAAGCGGTACAGTGAGGCAGAAGAGATGTGTAGGATGATAACCCACTGTTAACCCCTTCTGTACCGGCGATGCGCTTTTCATTATGTTCTGGCAAATATAAGACGATTTGATTCAACTTAGGAAGGACGTCTACCAATCAAAATGCTACAAACTATCTCAAGTAATTCCTTTAGCTACCATATATCCTTCCTAAGCTTCATAAAATCGTCTAAATGTTGCTGAAATCAAATGAGAAAGACGTCGCCGGTACAGAAGGGGTTAAAGCCATTTTAAGATCCCAGCCAGATAGACCACCAACACACTTCCGGCCTCACCAACACACTTCCGGCCTTACCAATATCTTCAGTCCATTGGTTTTTGGTCTATATATTTATTTATTTATTTATTTATTTTTGAGTGTCCTCGCTAGACCTCCATCAAGCTTAATAAACACCCCCTAGACCCCCTTTCAAGATATATTTTTACATTTTTCGGTAGAAAAATGTTCCTGCCGAAATGTTCCTGCTAAAATGTTCCTTCAAAAATTACAGGCTTCCTATCGCTCGCCAGGAAAAAATCGACATCAAAAAGGCACGAAAGGTGTTAATATTGTCAAAGTAATGGGGCGAAATGTCTCAATATCGCCAAACTAGTGAACGAACGTCCTAAAATCGCAAAACTAATGGGTCTAAGCATGAGCGAGAAGGGGGTTCAGAAAAAGCGAGTACTTCCTCCTGAATAAATGAGACTATTTAATAGGACGGGACACAATCCGGAGCGCTACGATACAAAATACAGGAATAGTAAAAAATAATATTGTCAGATAAGCGTCTCGATTTATGAACTTCTCTATGACTCGGATACAGTGACTCTGATACAGTGACTCTGATACAGTGACTCTGATACAGTGACTCTGATACAGTGACTCTGATACAGTGACTCTGATACAGTGACTCGGATACAGTGACTCGGATACAGTGACTCTGATACAGTGACTCGGATACAGTGACTCTGATACAGTGACTCGGATACAGTGACTCTGATACACCTCCCGTTAACCCTTTCAGTACCGGCGACGTCTTTTTCATCTGATTTCAGCTACGTTTAGACGATTTTATGAAACTTAGGAAAGATCATATATGGTAGCTACAAGGATTAACTGAGATAGTCTGTAACCATGTAATGGGTTGATGTCCTTCCTAAGCTTACTATAATCGCTAGTCTGTATTATTTTAATGAGTCGACGTCCATCCTAAGCTGAATAATATCGGCTAATAGTTGCCAGAATATAATAACAAGTGCCCATGTGATACCGGCTGTAGGAGACTTGCCAATCAGTGTTGCCCTGCCCGGGATTCGAACCCGGGTTGTCTCGGTTGTGGCTGTACATTTAAGGGGAGGTATTATTTTTTGATGGACCCCCTCCTCCCTCATGTTTAGCCCCATTAGTTTTTAGATTCTTAGACGTTCGCCCTATTAGTTTGGTAATTTTAATACTTTTCGCCCCATTTCTTTGTCAATATTCAGGCCTTTCGTGGCATTTAGGTGTAGATATTTTCCTGGCGACTCTGTAATGTATTAGGAACCAGCCTTCGGATGAGACATTTTGCTACCGAATAATGTACAAATTGATCTCGAAGGGGGATCTAGGCAGCACACTAAAAACATACATACTGTATATGATAGTAAAAACAATTAATATATATATATATATATATATATATATATATATATATATATAAATATACATATACATAGCTGACAGGGCTAAGATTCGAACCGTATAGGCAGAAGGTCCAGTCACCTTCACCACCACGAGAGTTAAAAGAAGGAATTTGATACTTCTCTCTGTATTCCTTCCCAACTCGACTCTGATGGGGGAGACTGTCTTTTAACTCTCGTGGTGGTGTAGGTGACTGGACCTCCTGCCTATACGGTTCGAATCTTAGCCCTGTCAGCTATATTTGTCATCCAATAAATATATATATATATATATATATATATATATATATATATATATATATTTTTTTTTTTTTTTTTTTTTTTTTTTTTTTTCTATATTCCAACTTACTTCCCTCTCGGGCATAGGCTGAGAGCCTTAACATTCACCGCTATACAATGAACAGTGAAGCCCGTGAGGTCTTGTTCCAGTCTAGGGAGTGAGACATGTGAAGCACGTAGAGTACAACGAGCACCTGCCATCTTGCCTTCACATGAGGCACGGTGCTCACTCATGGCCCGAAACGACCCCATCTCTGAAGCCACCTCGTTCCCGTGCTTCACTGTGTCACCCCTACGCTCGGACTCTCACACTTACACACACACAACGCCACCTGTTGAGCAGATAACTCACCAGGCATTGCACCCCTATAGCATATTTTGAATATGGGAATATTCATACAGTGCTATTTAATCAAGGAACAATGAGGGTATTTTATTATATATTTTTTTATATTTTTGTATATATATATATATATATATATATATATATATATATATATATATACAGTATATATACTCCCCACAAATAAAGGTACATAGTAAGGACAAATACAAACAAACGTTATCAAATTAATTCATCTCCCTTTTATTACATATTAACAAATAAATACAATAAATATTTGTACAAAATAGAATATTTGACTCTATAGTCCATTTTTGTTTTAAGATGGCGAGACATAAACAGGTTCTCATCTTAACCCTTTCAAGATCTGATTACACATTGCTTTGCTGGTTTCTGGCCATTAGTAGACGATTTTATTCAGATTAGGAAGGTTATATGGAAGGCAGAGGGTTGACTGAGATATTTTTTACCCATATAATGCCCACATATCCTTCCTAAGCTGTATAGAATCTTCTAATGATAGCAAGAATAAATTGTAAAAATGCGTCATAATTTTCAAAGGGTTAATTATTTAGCTATCACATTTTATGGTTAAACTGTTGGGGATTATGACCAGGTTTGACAGTTTATTCTGGCTATCATTAAGCGATTGTATGCAGCTTAGGAAAGAGCAGTGTGAGTTAAATTGGTAATGACTTTCTCAATTGACTCTGACTTCCGTAAATCCTTCCTAATCTGAATAAAATCGTCTAAAAATATACAGAAACCAGAAAAGAAATGCGTCATCATATCTTGAAAGGGTTAAATGCGTTGCTTAATATACAAACTTGTCAATAAAATTATACAGATACAGAGTAATTTTATGTTTTCCCTTTTAGTGAGGGAGAAATCAGCTGCTAAATGACTAATATTTCCGCCAAATTAAACACAAATCGACTAGTTTAGTAATTTCTGGAGCTCTTAAGGGGAGGTTTCTAGTTTGTTTCCTACTCCTCCAGCAATCTTAAAATGTCACCCCCTTGACCCCCTTTCAAGATAAATTTGTACATTTTTCGGTAGAAAAATGTCCCGGCCGAAGGCCGGTTCCTCTTAAATTACAGGCTCGCTGTCGCTCGCCAGGAAAAAATCGACACTGAAATGGCACGAAAAGCCTTAAAATTGACAGAAATGGGGCGAAAGTTCTTAAAATCGCCAAACTAATGGGGCGAACGTCTTATAATATCAAAAGCAATGGGGCTAACCATGAGGGAGAAAGGGGTCCAGAAAAAAATCCTGCAGGTCGAAATCAGATTCTCCCCTCAAGTCAATTCAATACGCAAATAAGTCTAGGGACAATGACATACGATTTCAGTTAATTTTTTGTGTATATTAACCCTTTCACGCATTTATGACGCAGAGGTTGCCAGATTAGCAAAAGAAATAGAGTTCTCTCACTTATAATTATCTCTCCAAAATTAGTGTTCTGCCCACAGCTAACTCAAAGATAACTGCAGAGGTTGAAGTAACTAAACTAAAGGTTTCTAAATACCGCTGATGGTAACAAAGGCTTTAAAGTATCCCTAATAGGCTCAAAATCGCGTCATAAGCGTGAAAGGGTCAAGTCAATTCAATACGCAAATAAGTCTAGGGACACTGACCTACGATTTCAGTTATGGTTTTGTGTATATTAACCCGTTGAGGATTAACCCGTTGAGGATTAACCCGTTGAGGATTAACCCGTTGAGGATTAACCCGTTGAGGATTAACCCGTTGAGGATTAACCCGTTGAGGATTAACCCGTTGAGGGATTATGCCGCGTTTTTATGATTTATTTTGGCTATCATTAGATGATATACATACAGCTTAGGAAGGATCTGTGGTAATGATAAGCGTAAAAACTATCTGAATTAACCCTTTGACTTCCATATAGCCTTCCTAATCCGAATTATGTCGTCTAATATTAGCTAGAAAACAGAAAATTAATGTGTCACTCTATCTTGAAAGGGTTAAATCATATCCATTTAGTATATGACAATAAATCCATATTTGATCACAATGACTTTATTTGCGTAATGAAAAACAATAGGCCCACGAATTTCCGTATGTGACTGTACACTAAGGGGTGAAAGCTCTCTGCTAGGAGGCCTTCAGGGGCGCTCCTTTCAGCTTGATATCCTCCCCCTCTCCCCCAGCACTCTCCCCAGCAGCCTTCCCCCCAAGGATCCCCATCCCAGACTCCCCCAGCAGCTTCCCCGTCTCCCCCACAAACAGCCGATTTCCGCACAACCTCCCCCCTCCACCGCCAGCAGCCGACTGTCTCCGGGTGATCCAGGAGACTATATTATCCACTATGGTCTCAATGGATCGGCCCGTCCAGCCCAGCTCCTCCCAGCTGGTGGCGGAGGGGAACCCGTACTCCAGGAACTTGTGCATGTTGACTTTGAGACGCTGGAGCTCGTCCACTCGTACGTCGGCACACGGGTTCTTGCCAGCCATGTCCAGGATCGTTATCAACACCTGAGGAAGAGTAAAAATATATATTAGTAAAGTTCGTGTAGTTATAACAACACACAAATATAATATTTAATCATGGATTCCTGACGGCCATATCCAGAATCGTTATCAAGACCTGGAAAGAGTAAAATTCCTAATTACTTAAAATCGAGCCAAAATCTTTGTCGTGTCGCATAAAACAGCAGAAATATGTTATATGAACTACTCTTGTTTTTCGACCGGTAAAGAACCGTGGTCACCGGCTTTTTTTTTTTATCTTTCTCTCCCTTTCTCTCTTTCCCTGGCTTGTATCCATTCGGCCCCATTCAGCCAACTGTATTAAGACGTTTATCCTCATCCAGGTGTCGATTTCTTTCTGGCGAGCGATAGCGAACCAGCTTTGTATGGAGAAATCCGGCTTCGCCAGAGACATGTTTCTATCGAAAAATGTAAAAATTTAGCTTGCTATTAAAACAAAAATATATACATGCTGGCTCGCTACCACTCGCCAGGAAAATATTGACACCTGGATGGGGGTAAACGTCTTAATACTGTAGGCTAAACGGCCCTGAATGGATACAAGCCAAAGAGAGAGAGAGAGAAAGATAAAACAAAATAAACGGTGACCCCCTTAAGGTACGCTCCCTTAACAGCTCCTGTGAACAGTAAAAACACCCGTTAGTATGGCAATGTCTAGTGTAGGCCTGATTTAAAAGGATATAAATTATCTTCTAGCCGTATTCCAGGAACTTTCCATATATATATATATATATATATATATATATATATATATATATATATACTGTATACAGTATATATATATTTTTTTTCTTTTTTTTTGGGGGGGGGGGAGGAAATATCTGTAGAATTTGTTTCAGTTTAGGAAATTCAGATCGTAATGTAGGATTTGATACGAGCTCAAGTGGCTTCTTCATGCCAACGATGCCATATAGATATTTATTATTTAAGATAGCATATACCTTACCATTTCATTATGCTCACAAAAGGGATCTTGCAGTCAACGAGTTAACATTACACTCTGCGACTCGATTTTTTCCTGACGAGCGATAGCGAGTCTGCAATTTTAGAAGGAATCGGCCTTTGGTACACTTAGATACCATAGTCTCTAACCCACCCATCAATATTAGTGGACTTCACCGATTTATAATTATGGAAGTATATCTCTGGAAACGAATCTATGAATATATTTATCTATGCATCAACCACAAATCTATATATACTATATACTATTTATTGAAAAGCAAGCTCTATCCCAAAATCAATCCAGTTAGTTATAATTGCATAAAGACAAACAGAGGGGAGGTATTTGTTATAGGTGTGTTAGAGACTATGGCATCCGAGTGTACCTATTATCCAAGGGCTTAAGGGGAGGTATTTAGTTTGTTCCCTAGACCTCCATCAAGCTTAAAGTGACACCCCCTTGAGTCCCTTTCAAGATATGTTTGTACATTTTTCGGTAGAAAAATGTCCCGGCCAAAGACCAGTTCCTCTTACAATTACAGGCTCGCTATCACTCGCCAGGAAAAAATCGACACCTAAATGGCACGATAGGTCTTAAAATGTATAACGAAATGGGACGAAAGGTCTTAAAATCGCCAAACAAATGGGCCGAACGTATACAAATCTAAAATATAATGGGACTAAACACGAGGGAGAAAGGGGACCAGGAAAACGACCGTGTCCCCTTAAAATATCGGTGTTCTTACCTGCTCAGCGGTCTTCTCCGGATACCCCAGCTGTTTCATGGGCAGCTCCCCGACTAGGACCACCAGAGCCGTCTCCACTTTCCTCTTGAAGGCCTCCGACTCGTGTTCTCCAGGCAGCAGGGAGAACAGGGAGCGCTGGATGTTCTCTCTCATGCTGTCCAGAGGAGATGGTGGGGTCTCCAAGGCCCCTCCGAGACCCAGACCCCGCCCGTGAGACCGCCGCGGGTGTGGGGTTAGTTTATCCTTGAGCGGACTGGCCTCGGCGATGATCTCGATATCCTCGACTTTGGTGGACTGTCTGGCGGGTAGTGATGGATTGACTACAGTTGAAGATTGGACAGTGGGATTTGACAGATGAGTTGCTTGTGTAGATGAAACCGTCTGAAGTCCAGGTAGTGAAGTTTGTGTGCTGGGTATTGAGATCTGAGTGTTTGGGAGGGAGATAGGTGTGATTGGGACTGTGGCGTGGTTCCCCGATAGGTGAGTGGTTGCCCTGGGGTAGGTTCTAGGGTGGACGGCTGAGTTGGTTAGAGATACTGATGGTTGGCTGAGGGTGTGACAACTAGTGGGTAAATAGGAACGTGGATCGTGATAATGGGAGGGATATGGTGGGGCAATGAAACTCTGTGGTGGGGGGAGAGAGGCTGACTGTGGGGGGTAAGGGGGTGGGTGAACTGTGGGGGTGTTATTGTTGTTGGCGGCGATAGTATTTGCTTGTTCTTCTGGGGTGAGAATGGGAATTAAGGGCGGAGGGGCCACTTTTCTAGTTTTATGTTTTTTTGGATCGTGATGCGCCACCTCCTCAGATTTCCTTCTGAGTACGTTACCCCGTTGAACCTGGGAGGAGGGATTGTGGGAGTGGTGGTGGTAGTGGGAGTTAGGAGGGAGTATGGGAGCAGGGACTAGAAGATGGTGGGTAGGGTGGATATTAGCATGGGGGTCCTCGTATCTCCCATAGCATGACTCAGTAGGGCCGCCTCCGAGTCTATGTGAGAGGTTGAGAGGGGTGGCTTCCGAACCAGTGGCCGCGGAGAAACCAAGGGGTTGAGACAGATCTAAGGGGTTGGTATCGGTTCCAGAGGCGGGATTACTGGTTGGTACATTTTCTGGCGTGGTATGCGGGTGGCCATCTGATGAATTTTCCGGAAGACTAGAATGTGGGCGTGGGAAATTAAGACTATCCATATTAAGAGGTGCTAAGTGGGTGGTTTGGCGAGGTTGATGACTGAGTGATAAATTATGTAAGTTCAGGTGAGGAGAATTGGGGGCACTGGATTCCGATTTAGGGGTTAAATCCGACGGCAGTACAATGGTAGGAGGCGCCATCACTGGTAACTGCAGTAGTGAAGTCTGGCTGGTCTGTGGGGCTGTAGAAGTTACAGGTACGGTAGGGTGTGTCGATAGCACTGCTCGCAAGACACTGAGTGGTGATCGGCCTCCACCAGGGTATTGCTGCTTCTTGGGCGGCATCCTAAAAGACTGGACTGACGTTGGAGTCTCTGATGTTGTGACTGTATTTTGATTCTCGATCACAGTTTCTGGAGGAACCGTCACTGTTTTGGTATTCATTGGCAACTTTTGGTTTGAGGGTTTGAGAGACGGGTCATCGATTTTGGAGTGTGTGTCTGGTGAGGGATGGGCCCCGCGATCATACATCTGGTCAGGAGATGTCGCATAGCCAACACTACCTCCAGATTCCAAACCAGAGTCCTCACAATCGCTGACCGTAACGCAAGGCCCCGGTTCAACAGTTTCTTCCTCCACCGCAGGAAGTGGATGAATTAGCGGGATGTGAGTTGTTGGGGAGGGAGTGACTGAAGTAGGGACTAAAGGCATTAATACCGTGAGTTGTGGTTCTGTTGGTTGAGGCATTAGCTGTGGAGGGGCGGCGGGAGGCTGAAAATGTTCCAGGTCTTGCATATTGATGGTGGACACTTCAGGGACTATAATCGGACCTTCTACATCGATGTCCTCTTCCGTGCCATATTCATTTGGATGTTGTTGAGAGGTGTGATGTATTAAATCCTTATCACAGGGAAACACCTGACCACAAGGGATACATCTCACCCCATTGTCCACACGATGTACTCTTATGTGGCGGCTGAGGTTACCCGAGTGTTCAAAGGCTCGGCTACATAAATGACAAACATAGGGTCGCTCTCGTGTGTGAATTCGCCGATGTACCACTAAATTTGCATAGGCAGCAAAGCCTTTCTGACAATGTTCACACTGAAAAGGCTTTTCACCGGTATGAGTCCTTACGTGAATTTTCAGCACTTTCGAACAAGTGAAGCCTTTATTACAATGAGTACACACATACGGCTTTTCTCCCGTATGTCGCCGTATGTGTATCACCAGTTGCCCATGTTGGGAAAATCGCTTCTCACAGTGTGAGCATTGGTACGGCCTCTCTCTCGTGTGTACCCGCATGTGAGTATTACAGTTGCCCTTGGAGGCGAAGCTCTTGCCGCAGAAGGGACAGGAGAAGGGCCTCTCCCCCGTGTGGGTCTTGTAGTGAGCCTCCAGACGCGACCGACGTTCGAAGTCCCTCCCACACACGTCACACTTCAGCTCACCACCATCAACACGGCTCTGGAAACAAACAAAACACGGAGCTTAGTATAGTAGAACATTTATCATAACATAAAACATACAAACACATAACACTGGGCTAAACATAACAACAACATAAACACATAAAACATAACACTGGGCTAAACATAACAACAACATAAACACATAAAACATAAACAAAACAAACAAAACACGGGGTTTAGGATAGTGGGATAATTATCTATGGATATTCATAATTAGTGTATAAATACTGGTCGTAGTATAGCTTACGTCTATACTGCGAGAGCAAAATCAGGAACACCAATAATAATATTAGCGTTGACAGACGTCATATTAACGGATGAATTGTGAATTTGATACTATACTTGTTAAAACCTACTCTAGCAAACACACACGCATATATATATATATATATATATATATATATATATATATATATATATATGTTTCTAATCTCTCAGTGGGGTTCGAACCGCTGACCGTCAGGACGATAGCCGACGCTTTAATCAACTACACCACGGCAGACTGCCGTGGTGTAGTTGATATATATATATATGTATATATATATATATATATATTATATGCACATACAGTATGTGTATGTGTACAAGAAAGTATATACAAAACATCCCATTAAAAACATTACCCCCTCCTCCCCCTTCCCCGTCTTAGCCCCTTACAAGACAGATCCCCCTTCCCCCCGTTACTATTCCCCCCCCCCCCCACACACCTTGCTCTTAATCTTCCACTATTACGGTTTTTGACGGGGTAACAAAAGTGAGGCGCCCGTGTCAATTATGTGTTTTTCCGTCAGCACACCCACGGCCCTTTTCCGGTACGTCCACCAACAATAGGGGGGAGGTAGAGACCCTATAGTGACAGATATCGGCCTACCTCCGCCTTCTTCGTGCAACTGGTGATATTATCCTCTCTTTGCTTATATATATATATATATATATATATACCCATAGTCCAGCTTCGGGAATACTGGTCCACTACTGTACATATTGTTTAGTCTTGGTATACATTTAGCATGATCAATAAAACCTCGTTGTTTGGTAATTGAGGCCCACAAAATGGCGTTGAAAGGAAAAAAAACACTCTCTCATACTTATAGAAAAACAAAAACAATAAAAAACCCTACAGGATCTGTATAGTGGGAGCCGTATGGATGGCGGAAGTGTCTAAGGTAAACACGTCACGCAGGCCCCCCAGGCTAAGTGACTCTATGGGAGCCGTATTCTTCAACAGGCGGGAAGGTGTTGGCAAGCCCCTACCGAACGAAGATGTAAGGGGGTTTCGTGTGAGAACTATAACGATAATGGCCTCATTAAATTTTTTAGGATATAATAAACTTTGGAAATTAGACTGAAGGTACTATCATTTATACAACAGAAGTCGTATTTACTGTTAACTCGTAAGCCTAACAGTTGAAGTTATATCCTTTATATGAATTGAGTATTGACTTATGAATTGAAGCTGTATTTCATCCCCGTTCGAAACATGTGAGGAGAGTACGGTTGTTTATCCCGAATTGAACGAAGTCAAAGGAAACGAGTGTTGATATATGGAAGGAATACCATGATATCACCCGTGACAAGCGGAAGTGTTGGGGAATAAACGTCACGAAGGCCCCCCCCCCCATCCCCACTACCACCACCACCCCACCCCACCCTACACCCCACTACCACCACCACCCCACCCCCACCCCCACGGGCTTGACGAATCTATGGGTTTAAGGGAGCTCAGACGGTATTGTGCAGCATAATTTACTGGTTCGGCTGAATGGTTTAAGGAAGGGGATTAGTTTGGTCTCTAAACCTCTATCAAACTTTTAAAAAACACCCCTAGACCCCCCCCCCCCCCCTTCAAGATAAATTTGTAAATTTTTCGATAGGGCCGATTCCTCTTAATATTAGAGGCTCGCTATCCCTCGCCAGGAAAAAAATCGACACCTAAATGGCTCGAAAGGTCTTGAAATTAACAACGACATGGGGTGAAAGGTATTAAAATCGCCAAACTAATGGAAGGAACGTCTTACAATCTCCAAACTAACATGCTAAAGAAGGAGGTCCACAAAAAGCTAGTAGTACCCTCTTAAGGGGAGATCTCCACTAGAGGGATTTTTTTCTTGACCCCTTTCTCCCTCATGTTTAGCCCCATTGCTTTTGATATTATAAAATGTTTTCCCCATTAGTTTAGCGATTTTAAGAACTTTCACCCCATATTAAGACCTTTCGTGCCATTTAGGTGTCGATTTTATCCTGGCGAGCGACAGCGAGCCTGTAATTTAAGAGGAACCGGCCTTCGGCCGGGACATTTTTCTACCGAAAAATGTACAAATTAATCTTGAAAGGGACTCAAGGGGGTGTAATTTTAAGGTTGATGGAGGTCTAGGGAACAAACTAAATACCTCCCCTTAAGTGCACAGGGGAACATACACGGTACTATACCCTGTTCAGTATAGGTTGGCCAAAAATCTTAAACCCCGAACCTTTATAACTCAAATACGACTAGGGTAATCGAGGTATTTTTGCTATCGTTTGGGAAGGGTCAGCCTGTGAATAGAGGTGGAATGTGACAGCCCATTTGCTCCAGCCCGTTTTGAGATACAGAGGTTAGGGGTCACGATTTCTGGCTTACGGATAATGAATGGACTGTACACCGTAAACATAAGGTGCGTTCAATTGTAGCAAACATGATACATATGATAAGTGCTTTGATCGCTTACGTGTTTAATTTAGCTCATACACGACGAAACCAATGGCATGAGTATCCTTGTCGTTATAATTAAGAGTTCAATGTTTACAGTATAGTCTGGTGTGTGTGTGTGTGATTTTTTGTTTTTGTACTCCGCTATATAAAGGTACAGTATACAGTATATATAATTGCTCGAGCTACAGTATGTCACTATACTCGATGTTTTTTGTCGACTTGGCGGAAAATTGTATCTCTTGGCCGATGATTTTTCGATAATTAATGGAAGGCATTATAGACACTGCGATGTTTCTGTATCATGTTGTTGCCAAGTTATCATGATCTACAACACATTTGGTCATTAAGGGGGTGATACTTGTTTTTTGGACTATAATGTATATATCTAATTATTGTTGAGTTTCCTCGCTAGACCTCCATCAAGCTTAGACAAACACCCCCTAGACCCCCTTTTAAGGTAAATTTGTACATTTTTCGGTAGAAAAATGTCCCGGCCGAAGGCCGATTCCGTCTAAAATTAGAGGCTCGCTTTAAACCGACACTTAAAGGGCACGAAAGGTCTTAATACTGAATACAAAATGAGGCGAAATGTCTCAAAATCGCCAAACTAACGGAACGAACGTCTAAAAACTTCAAAACTAATATGCTAAACATAAGGAGACGGGTGTCCATAAAAAGCGATCGTACTACCCCCTTAAAACGTTGTGATAGCTGAGCAATTAAGATCAAGATGAGTAATGTTCTCGACAGATTTTATATAATACACTATAATTAATTATCATCACTATGTTTAAAGGAGAAAAACAAAACACACACAGGCTGTTACGTTCCCATACAACGTGGTTCTTTAGATTCTGTGACTCCGATACCAGTCACCTCTACATTTACGAGCGTCACACCGGCGTAAGGAAGGTTGCTAGCGTGACAGGACCACAAAGGAATCACCGTAGAAACTCTAAAGCCCACGTACGTGTTGAGGTTCACGAGGGTTTATTGTAGCTCATCTAATGATTGGCTGCTAGAGACCCTATAGCAGCAGAGATCAGTTTTATTTTTATTTTTAGTATCCATAATATTTTCTTAATCATATTAGTGACACAGCTGGTGCCATGGTTTCATCTATTAGCCTCGTTTCAACAACCAATTTAATAATGATGACATTTACGAAGGTAACACCTTTTCATTGGTACCTCCTTAAAAAAAAGTGAAAAACAAATGAGAAAACAAATATATATATATATATATATATATATATATATATATATAAATACAGGTTTTCTACCATATATGCTTTGATTTTCTTTACCTTATAATTGCTTACGTGTTTTAATTTACTGTTCCCTATACAATACTCTATTGTTCTGATTGTATTGTTCTTCCTTTCTTCTGTATTGTTTTGATTGTATTGTTCTTCCTTTCTTCTGTATTGTTTTGATTGTATTGTTCTTCCTCTCTTCTTTCTTGAGGGTTTGTGAGTTCCTTTACTTTCTTTGATCTTAAGGGAGCCCACCTCGCTTTTTTTCTTCTCTTTATCTCCCTCTCTCTTTGGCTTGTATCCATTCGGCCCCATTCAGCCTACTATTTTAAGACGTTTACCTCCATCCAGGTGTCAATATTTTCCTGGCGAGCGGGAGCGAGCCAGCATATATATGTTTTTGTTTTGACAGCAAGCTAAATTTGTACATTTTTCGATAGAAAAATTATTCCGGTGAAGCCGGATTTCTCCATACAATGCTGGCTCGCTATCGCTCGCCAGGAAGAAATCGACACCTGGATGGGGATAAACGTCTTAAAACAGTTGGCTGAATGGGGCCGAATGGATACAAGCTTGATATGGACCGATCAATATTATTATTATTATTATTATTTTAACACTGATAAACTTTCGATTAAGGCTGCTTGGTTAAGAAATAAAAACTTTGTTTTTGTTTATAGCTCTTGTCAGCTTTGCCACATTCGTTTGTTAACAACAAGTAGAGGTTTGGTACTTAAATACACTCTGATAACATTCATAACAAAGTCACTCCAACAGCTTCCTCTCTTTCCAACACCCCTTCTCCCCTCTCTATACTCTTCAGAAAATAGGAAAAGTAGAAAGTATTTATGAGGTGCCGTTGTAAAGGCTTGTCCCTCAATACATTCACCTGACCTAACCTGTGCAAAATACAAAAAAATACATAATTATTCTTTCACTTTAATCATACATTGTGGACCTGTCATAGGATGAGTGACTAAAGTCAAATAAATTCCCACATTTCCAATTAAATTTGCTAAGCTAGAATTGTCAAACAAGCAGTGACCAAATTGCCTTCAGAGCGTAATCTCCTAAATGTGTTTGTTTATAGCTTTTTACTTAGTACCGCCACGGGATCCAGATGGCGTTAGGTGTAATTGGAATATGGTTAATTGGTTGGTGTGATATATATCTATATAACTTATATGATAAATGCATGTTATAGTATGTTTGCTTTTGTCCAGCTGCCGGTAGAGTTCAAAGTTCCCATCAAGTTTTCTCAGTTATTTTGAAGGATTTGTAGTGAAATATGTTGGTAATTATATCAACCTGGTGTTAATACGATGCAGAGACATAGTAGTTTCATATTTTGTTTTTCCATTGAAGAAACAGAGAATAGTATTGGTAAAGTACAGTAGATTAATATGTTGGAGAGGGTTAATATGTTGACTTGCGGCGATGTTTGTTTACCGGTGAAGGTGTCGTAGGTAGACAACAGAGAAGAAGAGGGAGGCGCCACTCTTCCTGTCATCACAATAGGGGATGACTCTCACACAGACACACGTACACACACATATAGCACAGACACACACCGTCACACATGCAGACGTATACACACACACACACACACACAGACGTACACACATACAGTACACAGGCAGACGTACACACACACTCACTCTATCTCACACACATAGCACACACACACACTCACTCTCTCTCCCTCTCTAAATCTTTTAACTCGCACGAATCTAAGAATTTCTTCTTCAATCGAGTTGTCAACTTGTGGAATGGGCTTCCCCGAAACGTTATAGACTGCATCACCGTTGATTCATTTAAACTCCGCCTAGACAAATATCTCGCATCAAACCCGCGACTGACTGCGTTTGTAAATGAATAACTTTATTTTATCCCCCCCTCAGTTACTAACCCATCTGTCCTCTACTAACTTCCTAATCCTGCCACGGACATTAGTTCCAGGGCAGTAATTCCCTTTCCAATGTTCCCTTACCCACTCTAAACCACTGTTTGTACACTTGATCCTCAGTGTTTTGGAGGACTAGCAACCTAGAAGGGTCACTAGATCTGTTGTTGCTTGATTTCCTTTGTACTCCTTTGTACTCTCTCACACACACAATCTCTCGTTCTCTCTCTCTCACACACACACAAACACACTCACTCTCTCTCCCTCTCTCACACACACAATCTCTCGTTCTCTCTCTCTCACACACACATACACACACACACTCACTCTCTCTCCCTCTCTCACACACACAATCTCTCGTTCTCTCTCTCTCACACACACACACACACTCACTCTCTCTCCCTCTCTCACACACACAATCTCTCGTTCTCTCTCTCACACACACACACACATACTCCGTCTCTCTCCCTCTCTCACACATACAATCTCTCTCTCCCTCTCTCACACATACAATCTCTCTCTCCCTCTCTCACACACACAATCACATACTCACTCTCTCTCCCTCTCTCACACATACAATCTCTCCCTCTCTCTCTCCCACACAGGCACACACACCCACAGTCAAGGTAAAGGCCATTGAACGTCTCACCATCGTCATCTGCCTTAATTATCAGTGCAAAACCCATACCGTTACTGCCGTCCATAACTGCTGGTGCCATTATTATAGGGCGTTGTTCTGGACACCCTTCTCCCTCGTGTTTAGCCCCATTGTTTTTTTTTCGATTGTAAGACGTTCGGCCCATTAGTTTGGCGATTTTAAGACTTTTTGCCTTTGTTTTTGTCAACATTAAGACTATGTGTGTCATTTAGTTGTCGATTTTTTTCCTGGCGAGCGAAAGCGAGCCTGTAATATAGGAGGAACCGGCCTTCGGCCGGGACATTTTTCTACCGAAAAATGTACAAATATATCTTAAAGGGGGATCCTGGGTTTTTTTTTAAAAGTTTGATGGAGGTCTAGGGAGGAACTAAATAAATAATAAATAAATAAATAAATAAATAAATAAACCCATACCGTTACTGCCGTCCATAACTGCGGTCATTATTGCCGGCTTAAGGGGGGAGGGGGGGGGGGGGCGTATTTATTTCCTCATTTGTGTGGCTTTTCATTATTTTCTTTTTTAGTTTCCTCCCTAGACCTTCATCATACTTAACAACCCCCTCCTCAAACTTTGTTTATATATTTATTTATTTTTGGATTGCCGTATAAGACACAATGGAGTTTACCAATTTGTTTACGATGACGAAATCCCTGTGTGAATCAAGACTTTTTATAGGATTTTTTTTTTTTTTAAACGAGTATCGAATAAGACACAATGGAGTTTACGAATTTGTTTACGATGACGAATTCTCTGTGTCAAGTTTTGTTTTCTTATTTATTTATAAATGTATTTGTTTTTTGATTACCGAATAAGACACAAAATGGAGTTTACGAATTTGTTTACGAAGACAAATTATCTGTGTCAATTTTTTTTTTTTTTTTATTTATTTATTTTGGTTTACCGAAGAAAACACAATGGAGTTTACTCATTTGTCTACGAAGACGAATTCCGTGTAATTTTTTTTTTTTTTTTTTTTTTAGTAGCGAATGAGACACAATGGAGCACGGTACTGCTAATGGTGAGAACATAACTAGTAGGGGGTCTTTCTTGACGACGCGTCCATGCACACAACAGGCATTAATTCGTGAAGCAACATCAATAAATCAACTAGCAGCGTAATATTGCCTGTACATTGTTTAAGGGGCCAGTGTCTATTGTTTGGTCTCTTTATTTAATTATTTATTTACTTTATAGTAACCTCGCTAGACCTCCATCAAGTATATACAAAAATACTCCTAGAGCCCCCTTCAAGATAAATTTGTACATTTTTCGGTAGAAAAATGTTCTCGTTCCTCGTAAAATAACAGGTTCGCTATCGCTCGCCAGGAAAAATTCAACACCTAAATGGCACGAAAGGCACAAGAGATGGGGCGAAAGGTCTTTAATCACCGAACTAATGGAACGAATGTCTTAAACTTTCAAAGCTAATGAGACTAAATATGAAAAAGAAAGAGCAGCTACCTCCCCTTAAAGCTTGGAGGTACAGTTGGCCACGCAAGTTTGGGTCCCTTACTTCAAAGTTGCATTTTCGTGTCCAGTCCAGATCTACTGTAGTCTGTTTATAGCTTTATTGTAGCACTAAATTGATAGGTTAGGTTATAGCTTTAAGGGGAGGTTTTTAGTTTGGTCCCTAGATATCCTTCAAGCTTAAGATTACACCCCCTTGAGCCCCTTTCAAGATAAATTTGTACATTTTTCGGTAGAAAAATGTCCCGGCTGAAAGCCGGTTCCTCTTAAATTACAGGCTCGCTATCGCTCGCCAGGATAAAATCGACATCTAAATGGAACGAAAGGTCTTAATATTGACAGAAATGGTACGAAAGTTAATAAAATCGCCAAACTAATGGGGCAAACGTCTTAAAATATCAAAAGCAATGGGGCTAATCATGAGGGAGAAGGAAGTTCGAAAAAAAATCCCTCAAGTGGAAACCTCCCCTTAATGTATATTACTTTGTATAGCTTCAATATATAACTTTATATCAGCTTAGGTCAAAAATCCGTGTTTCAGAAATCTAATGATGCTACTGATGATAATGATGATGATGATGATGACGGAGCTATTCTTGCACGGGTAATTAGTGGTCTATAGAACTCATTATATCTAAGCCTCACCTTAATTACTCTTATCATATGAGCATATTACAAGACGCAATAATATGCTACATTAAGGGGAGGTTTTAAGTGTGTTCCCTAGACTTCCATCAAGCTTAAAATTACACCCTCATGATCCCCTTTCAAGATAAATTTGTAAATTTTTCGGTAGAAAAATGTCTCGGCTGAAAGCAGGTTCCTCTTATATTACAGGCTCGCTATCGCTTGCCACGAAAAAATCGACACCTAAATGGTCTAAAAAGTGACAGAAATTGGGCGAAAAATCTAAAAATCGCCAAACTAATGGAGCAAACTTCGTAAAATCTCAAAAGCAGTGTGGCTAAACATGAGGGAGAAAGGGGTCAAGAAAAAATATCCCCCAAGTGTAAATCTCCCCTCAAGCCGCAACACCCCGCTCATAAGGAAGCCGTAAGAGGCAGATTATGGGGTAGGGGGGGGGGGGGGAGGTAGGTTTGCCTGGACCCCCTTCTCCCTCATGATTAGCCCCATTAGGTATGACATTTTAAGACGTTCACCTCATTAGTTTTACGATTTCAAAACATTTCGCTACAATTTTGTGTCAATATAAAGACCTTTCGTGCCATTTAGGTGTCGATTTTTTCCTGGGGGGAGCAGTAGTGAGCTTGTTATTTTGCTACCGAAAAATGTACAAATTCATCTGAAAGGGGGTTCTTGGGGGTGATTTTTATAGCTTGATGTACACCTAGCGGGGACAAAAAATATTGAATATATAAATAGACCAAAAAATAACATAACGTCTCCTTCAGTTAAGCACCCAGGAGTCATTAGTGTTTGTAATCAAATTGAATTACATACACTAATTACACACGCTAATTACACGACTCCCACGAACAGTTGGCTTCGTCAATCATAAGGTAATACTTGCAAAACACATAAAACACATAAAACACAAAACACATAAAACAATATAGGAACCGCACCATATTACGGGAGGTCACCGTGTTTTTTTTATCTTTCTCTCTTTTTTTCTCTTTCTCTGGCTTGTATCCATTCGGCCCTATTCAGCCAACTGTTTTAAGACGTTTATCTCCATCCAGGTGTCGATTTCTTCCTGGCGAGCGATAGCGAGCCATCATTGTATGGAGAAATCCGGCTCGGAGAAATTTTTCTATCGAAAAATGTACAAATTTACCTTGCTGTCAAAACAAATATATATATATATGCTGGCTCGCTACCGCTCGCCAGGAAAATATTGACACGTGGATGGGGTAAACGTCTTAAAACAGTAGGCTGAATGGGGCCGAGTGGATAATTATAAGCCAAAGATAGAGGGAGAGAAAGAGAAAAAAGTGAGGTGGGCTCCCTTAAAAAAAAACTAATAAAAAAAAAAAAAAAAAAAAAACTATGTGGACATAAAAACAAAACAATGCTATGCAATAAATAAACACAAAGCTACCAAATAGAATGTAGATCACTATATGAGCAAATGAGTTTGTTTCTCATAATATACTTCAACACACAATCATAGCAACAATTATCAATAACATAATGACACACAACATTGAACGAGAATAGGGTAGCTTGAAATTATAGATCATTACTAGAAAGTACAGGGTGTTTAGAAAGTCACTGTACTGTATACTAAACACACACACACACACACACACACACACACACACACACACACACACACACACACACACACACACACAGAAATAAACTGTCAATTAAGTGCTCCTCCTCAGATGGTTCATATTTGTCTTCCATTAGCTTCTCGGAGTTTACACGACACCGTTCAACGTAATGAATTAAGGGAGGTGGGTGTATATAGGGAGGTAGGGTGTATTAAGGGAGGTAGGGTGTATTTAGGGAGGTAGGGTGTATTTAGGGAGGTGGGTGTATTTAGGGAGGTGGGTGTATTTAGGGAGGTAGGGTGTATTTAGGGAGGTAGGGTGTATTTAGGGAGGTAGGGTGTATTAAGGGAGGTAGGGTGTATTAAGGGAGGTAGGGTGTATTTAGGGAGGTAGGGTGTATTTAGGGAGGTAGGGTGTATTTAGGGAGGTAGGGTGTATTTAGGGAGGTAGGGTGTATTTAGGGAGGTGGGTGTATTTAGGGAGGTAGGGTGTATTTAGGGAGGTAGGGTGTATTTAGGGAGGTAGGGTGTATTAAGGGAGGTAGGGTGTATTTAGGGAGGTAGGGTGTATTTAGGGAGGTAGGGTGTAATTAGGGAGGTAGGGTGTATTTAGGGAGGTAGGGTGTATTTAGGGAGGTAGGGTGTATTTAGGGAGATAGGGTGTATTTAGGGAGGTAGGGTGTATTTAGGGAGGTAGGGTGTATTAAGGGAGGTAGGGTTTATTTAGGGAGGTAGGGTGTATTTAGGGAGGTAGGGTGTAATTAGGGAGGTAGGGTGTATTTAGGGAGGTAGGGTGTATTTAGGGAGGTAGGGTGTAATTAGGGAGGTAGGGTGTATTTAGGGAGGTAGGGTGTATTTAGGGAGGTAGGGTGTATTTAGGGAGATAGGGTGTATTTAGGGAGGTAGGGTGTATTTAGGGAGGTAGGGTGTATTAAGGGAGGTAGGGTGTATTTAGGGAGGTAGGGTGTATTTAGGGAGGTAGGGTGTAATTAGGGAGGTAGGGTGTATTTAGGGAGGTAGGGTGTATTTAGGGAGGTAGGGTGTATTTAGGGAGATAGGGTGTATTTAGGGAGGTAGGGTGTATTTAGGGAGGTAGGGTGTATTTAGGGAGGTAGGGTGTATTTAGGAGGTAGGTGTATTTAGGGAGGTAGGGTGTATTTAGGGAGGTAGGGTGTATTTAGGGAGGTAGGGTGTATTTAGTGAGATAGGGTGTATTTAGGGAGATAGGGTGTATTTAGGGAGGTAGGGTGTATTTAGGGAGGTAGGGTGTATTTAGGGAGGTAGGGTGTATTTTGTGGTCTATTTATTTACTTATTTATCGTTATTCTTTGTTTCCTCCCTAGACCTTCAACAAGCTTAAAAACACCCCCTAGACCACCCTTCAAAATAAATTTGTACATTTTTCGGTAGAAAAATATGCCGGCCGAAGGCCCAATTCTCCTAGAATTACAGGCTCGCTATTGCTCGCCAGGAATAAATCGACACCTAAATGGCACAAAGGTCTTTATATTGTCAAAGAAAGGGGGTGAAACGTCTTAAAATCGACAAACTAATGGGCCAAACGTCTTAATTCGTAAAGCTAATGGGACTAAATATGAAGGAGAGAAAGCATATACCCTCCATTAATACATTTTAGGACCACCCAGCAAATGACCTGACTTGACACTGGGACCACGTGCGAGTCATAAACAATTGTAAAGTTAATAGGACATCATACATCAAGCCAATTATAAATCAAGCCAATTATAAATCAAGCCAATTATAAATCAAGCCAATTATAAATCAAGCCAATTATAAATCAAGCCAATTATAAATCAAGCCAATTATAAATCAAGCCAATTATAAATCAAGCCAATTATATAATTATAAATCAAGCCAAATATATAATTATAAAGTCGTAAATGAGGAGGCTTGAGAGAATACTGGAGTTGTGTGAAAGCTATGTATATATATTGAAGAGAGAGAGAGAGAGAGATAGAGAGAGAGAGAAAGAGTGTGTGTGTGTGTGTGTGTTTAAAGTAGCGTAGAGTCATGTCATCATTATAGAGGTAGCACAAAGTATTTTATTGCGCTGGTTTGACCCTAGACCCCCGCAGATCATGAGGTCACACCAGGTTCTACTACCAATCAACAACACCTCTTATCATGCTATATATCTAATGACACACGATAGTACTAATGACACACGATAGTACTAATGACACACGATAGTACTAATGACACACGATAGTACTAATGACACACGATAGTACTAATGACACACGATAGTACTAATGACACACGATAGTACTAATGACACACGATAGTACTAATGACACACGATAGTACTAATGACACACGATAGTACTAATGACACACGATAGTACTAATGACACACGATAGTACTAATGACACACGATAGTACTAATGACACACGATAGTACTAATGACACACGATAGTACTAATGACACACGATAGTACTAATGACACACGATAGTACTCAGCAGTAAAAGGCCTTCCTATTTGAAATTGGTTAAGGGGAGATGTCCACTTGAGATATTTTTTTCTGGCCCCCTTTCTCCCTCAGGTTTAGCCCCATTGCTTTTGATATTATAAAACGTTTGCCCCATTAGTTTAGCGATTTTAAGAACTTTCACCCCATATTAAGACCTTTCGTGCAATTCAGGTGTCGATTTTATCCTGGCGAGCGATAGCGAGCCTGTAATTAAGAGGAACCGGCCTTCGGCCGGGACATTTTTCTACCGAAAAATGTACAAATTTATCTTGAAAGGGAGTCAAGGGGGTGTAATTTCAAGCTTGATGGAGGTCTAGGAAACACACTAAAAACCTCCCCTTAAGTAGTATCTTCGCCAAGAAATTAGATATATTGGATTACTACTACAAAGCTAATACTACTGTCACTACTACTACTACTACTACTAATATGACTACCAACAAAGCTACTACTACTGTCACTACTACTAATATGACTACCAACAAAGCTACTACTACTGTCACTACTACTACTACTACTACTAATATGACTACCAACAAAGCTACTACTACTGTCACTACTACTACTACTACTACTAATATGACTACCAACAAAGCTACTACTACTGTCACTACTACTAATATGACTACCAACAAAGCTACTACTACTGTCACTACTACTACTACTACTACTAATATGACTACTGCTAATAGTAATAACAATAATAGTAATGATAATAATAATAATACGAAATATATATAATATATATTCAGCCAACTGTTTTAAGACGTTTGTCCCCATCCAGGTGTCGATTTCTTCCTGGCGAGCGATAGCGAGCCAGCATTGTATGGAGGAATCCAGCTTCGCCGGAGACATTTTTCTATCGAAAAATGTACAAATTTAGCTTGCTGTAAAACAAATATATACAGTATATATGCTGGCTCGCTACCGCTCGCCAGGATGATATTGACACCTGGATGGGGGTAAACTTCTTAAAACAGTAGGCTGAATGGGGCCGAATGGATACAAGCCAAAGAGAGAGGGAGAGCAAGAGAGAAAAGGGGACGTGGGCTCCCTTAACTTAAGATAAATATCATGATACTATTGCAAGTGATAACCCCCCCCCCCCATGACGAAGCTCCTTGTATTACACTACAGCTGCGGGTTTACGTAAGTGGTGGTTGGCATAAGTGGCAGGAGCGTCAAGGGGAGGTTTCTACTTTGTTTCCCTACTCCTCCAGCAATCTTAAAATTTCACCCCCTTGACTCCCTTTCAAGATAAATTTGTACATTGTTCGGTAGAAAAATGTCCCGGCCGAAGGCCGATTACTCTTAAATTACAGGCTCGCTACCGCTCGCCAGGATAAAATCGACACCTAAATGGCACGAAAGGTCTGAAAATTGACAGAATGGGGCGGAAATTCTTAAAAATCACCAAACTAATGGGGCAAAGGTCTTAAAATCTCAAAAGCAATGGGGCTAGACATGAGGGAGAAAGGGGTCAAGAAAAAAGTCCCCCAAGTGGAAATCTCCCCGTGGCAGACATATTGTAGTTACGTATTACGCTCTAGCCGCCGCAGAGCCTATTATGTTAAGGCGGGTAGAGTTTATTGTCGGGTCCATATATATACTGTGTCTTAATTTATCGACTGTTTTAGTTTTCTCGCTAGATCTCCATCAAGCTTTAAAAAAAAAAGGACAAATGAACAAGGTATTTATATATATTTTTTTTTTCGGTAGATAAATTTCCGCCTCGCTATCGTCATCTAAATGGCACGAAAGGTCTTAATATTGACATATAAATGGGATGAAAAGTCGTAAAATCGCCAAACTAATGGGGCGAACGTCTTAAAATTTGAAAACTAACGAGGCTAAGCACGAAGGACAAGGGATGGGGGGTGGGGAGATAAACCAACTAACCCTCCCCACTACAGCTACTGGTTTAACACAAGGGATGGGGGGTGGGGTGGGGGGGGAGATAAACCAACTAACCCCCCCCACTACAGCTACTGGTTTAACACAAGGGAGGGAGTGTACAGTATATAAGTGGCTAGACATAGTAGCAGTAGTAGTTAGGCATTAAGGGGATGTATTTAGTTTGTTCCCTAGACCTCCATCAAGCTTAAAATTACACCCCCTTGAGTCCCTTTCAAGATAAATTTGTACATTTTTCGGTAGAAAAATGTCCCGGCCAAAGGCCGGTTCCTCTTAAATTACAGGCTCGCTATCGCTCGCCAGGATAAAATCGACACCTGAATGGCACGAAAGGCCTTAATATGGGGTGAAAGTTCTTAAAATCGCTAAACTAATGGGGCAAACGTCTTAAAATCTCAAAAGCAAATGGGGCTAAACATGAGGGAGAAAGGGGTCAAGAAAATATCCCTCAAGTGGAAATCTCCCCTTAAGTGGTGGGGGGGGGGGGGGCGTGGATGTTAATACTAGCTCATCCGACTTTTGCTGGGGGGGTTGATGATATTCGTTATTATTATTCAACCCATACAAGATACAGTGACGCATTTCTGTTCTGTTCTCTGGCTATTATTAGAAGATTTTATTGAGATTAGGAAGGGTATATGGCAGTCAGAGAGGTAATTAAGATAGTCTATACCCATATAATTCCCACAGAGCCTTCCTAAATTGTATATAATCGTCTAATGATAGCCAGAATAAACTGTCAAAATGCATATTCATCTTCAGAGGGTTAATATACGCATTTGTTCCCGGGTTTCTAGTGTTGACCTCTGACCTGACCTCCGCTACCCCAGTTTGTTGTACCCCAACACTCAACTATGATATCAGATTCTGGGACCAATATATACGTTCTGGCTTATCAGATAATAATACACCATATGCTTGTGGGAAGTAGTGGGTGCTTTCTCCGTCTCTGTCTACACAATAACATCTGTCTCTCTATCTCTCTCTCTCTATATATATATATATATATATATATGTATATATATTTGGGACTTGCATTTCTTTTTCTATTTGGTTTTCCAGTTATTGCACATTGTCGCAATGAATTAAATTGACTGAGACCGTGATTCAGATTTATAGCCTTGACGCAAAACAATACCGTCTCGCTTCAGTTAATATTTAATATTTGAATGAACAGAAGGATTGACATGATAATAAAACGATATTGATTTAGCATATGATCACTGCAGAATGTCTTCTTTTAGAGCCGAGTTTCTTGTTATCTATTAGTGTCGGCTGGAGAAAGTTAACACATTTGGAAGATATTACAGTGTCATCATCTGATCAAAAGAGTTAGCATGTTTGATTAGTGTGTGTGTGTGAGAGAGAGAGAGAATGTTTGTGTGTGCGTTTGTGGGTGTGTGAGAGAGAGAGCGAGAATGTGTGTGTGTGTGTACACTCGGATGCCATAGTATCTAGCACTCATAATAATTCCTAGACCCCCGATGTTTTCCTTTATGCAATTATAACACTGGATTGAGTTTGGGATAGAACATGCTTTTCAATAGATAGTTTATTATAGTTTTATAATTGATGTATATACAATTATAAAAATAAATTCGTTTCCAGAGATATCCTTCCATAACTAGAAATAGATCAAGTCCAGGAATATGCATGGGTGGGCTGGAGACTATGGCATGCGAGTGTACAGTCGGCCACATGAGTTTTGTTCCTCTTCGTGTTCTTATACATGGAAATATTAGGCACATGATTGAATGACGTGTATAGTTTCTCCTGCAAGGGTTAAGGGGAGATTTCCACTTGAGGCACTTTTTTCTCGACCCCTTTCTCCCTCATGTCTAGCTCCATTGCTTTTGAGATTTTAAGACGTTTGCCCCATTAGTTTGGTGATTTTAAGAATTTCCACCCCATTCTGTCAAATTTAAGACCTTTCGTGCCATTTAGGTGTCGATTTTATTCTGGCGAGCGATACCGAACCTGTATTTTAGGAGTAATCGGCCTTCGGCCGGGACATTTTTCTACCGAAAAATGTACAAATTTATCTTGAAAGGGGGTCAAGGGGGTGAAATTTTAAGATTGCCGAAGGAGTAGGAAACAAACTAAAAACCTCCCCTTAAACCTCCCCTTAAACCTCCCCTTAACAGACTCATCTCATTAGTCAATTGATAATTAACACCTTCTGTTGTACCGGCGACGTGTTTTCTAATTGTATTCTGGCTATATCTAAACGAGTTGGTGCCGTTTAAGAAGAACGATCTGTGGTAGTGCAAAGGGTTAAGTGAGATAGTTTGAAGCCTGGTAATTGGTGGAGGGACTTGTCAAACTGAATATAATCGTCCAAGAGTAACCAGAAGAAACTTAATGGGAGGTATTTAGTTTGTTACCTAGACCTCCATCAAGCTTAAAATTACACCCCCTTGAGTCCCTTTCAAGATAAATTTGTACATTTTTCGGTAGAAAAATGTCCCGGCCGAAGGCCGGTTCCTCTTAAATTACAGGCTCGCTATCGCTCGCCAGGATAACATTAACACCTGAATGGCACGAAAGGTCTTAATATGGGGTGGAAGTTCTTAAAATCGCTAAACTAATGGGGCAAACGTTTTATAATATCAAAAGCAATGGGGCTAAACATGAGGGAGAAAGGGGTCAAGAAAAAAATCCCTCAAGTGGAGATCTCCCCTTAAAAGGACGTCACCGTAGAAGGAGTTAAAAAAACACCACTCTTGCAATTCATTCATGCAAACTTTACTTTCATACACAAGATCGCGATGAGGAAGATAATTTATGTGGGCAACTGTGGTGGTGATGATAATAATAATGTTAATGGTGATGATGATGACTATAATGATGATATAGTGGTGATGATGATAATGATAGTAATAATAAAGATGCTAGTAGTAGTGGTAATGATGACGATGATGATGATGATGATGAGCGGTGGTGGCCTGCGCTTCATTTCAAGGTGACGTGATCTTAATGAGGTCACGTCAACCGCTAGAACAGTTCCGGGAAATTTATGAAGAGCGCTGAAGTCATTTAGCGCCGCGATGATTGTGTGGGTTCCGGCCCTGAGAACTGGCCTACTTGGAGGTGTAAGTAAAACTGCAAATGAAATGTATGATATATACTATATATATATATATATATATATATATATATATATATATATATATATATATATATATTATTATGTTCCTTCCAACAACCAACTCTACTCCTAAAATCGATTAATGAAATTTACAAACACATGTGGCAGTCCGTGGATTCGAACCCAGGACGCTCACACCGAAAATCAACACCTTATGCATCGCACCACGAAGACAGTTAAAGGATGGTGGACACTGCCTACGATTTATTATGCAACTTCGAATCCTGCATATCAATCTAAGCATGTACACACATCCCAACTGCAACTCACGTAGGCTATGCATATGTGAATGGAAAGAGCAATGTTATATATATATAACATTTACTCTGTAGCATAGCCAAAAAAATATAATTAATTATACATTCGTAATTTTGTATTGAACAATATATGAACAATAATCAAAGACATCTTATTGGTGGACAAGTTCAGGTGGGCCTTACTTTTGGTGTTCACTGGACTGAAAATACAAAACCATAAATGTTATATCATCTTATAAAACAGAACAACTTATAAACTATTATATAACGTAACAGATGCCGGAAAGCCACTAAGACCTATCTCGATCATCTAACAGCCTTGAAATACACCTTATCCCTTGGAAGATTTTGATGCATTTTGGCCGTTTATTCTGGTTACCATTAGACGATTGTATGCAGTTTAGAAAGGACCTGTGGGATATAAGGGTACAGACTATCACAACTAACTCTCCTGACTTCCACTTCCTAATCTGAAGAAAATCGTCTAATGATAGCCAGCAAACAGCCCTAATGTTTAGCCCCACTAGTTTTGATATTATAAGACGTTCGGTCCATTAGTTTGGCGATTTTAACACCTTTCGCCCCATTTCGTTGTCAATTTTAAGACCTTTCGTGCCATTTAGGTGTCGATTTTTTCCTGGCGATCAAAAGCGAGCTTGCAATTTTAAGAGGAAACGGCCTTCGGCCGGGACATTTTTCTACCGAAAAATGTACAAATTTACCTTGAAGGGGGGTCTAGGGGGTGTTTTTCTAAGCTTGATAGAGGTATATGGAGGAAAAAAATAGATGAATACATGAATTAATAAGCCAAACAAAATAGATGAATAAATGAAATAATAAACCAAACAAACGGCCCGTCTCCCCTTAATTATGATAACAGGTGTGGTTTTACCTGCACTTCCTGGCAATAGAGAGGAGTCACACACAGCAATATTTCCTGACAAAATTCCAATCGTTTTTTTCTCTTTTTCTGGCGAGTTTTATATATCAATTAGATAGTTTTTTTTCTTTTCAGATGACGATTAATTGAATCCCTTAGCAGCTAGTTTTTCGATACTTAAGGGGAGGTTTTTAGTTTGTTCTCTGGATATCCATCAAGCTTAAGATTACACCCCCTTGAGCCCCTTTCAAGATAAATTTATAAATTTTTCGGTAGAAAAATGTCCCGGCCGAAAGCCGGTTCCTCTTAAATTACAGGCTCGCTATCGCTCGCCAGGAAAAATTTGACACCTAAATGGCACGAAAGGTCTTAAAATTGACAGAAATGGAGCCAAAGAAGCCGGTGACCCCCTTAAAGAAGCCGGTGACCCCCTTAAACTCCACAAAGTCAACAACATTACCAGAATCAAGGGTTGGAGTGGTGGCGAAAGGGTTAACTACTTGTGTCCAGCTGTTCGACATCAGCGGTGCCGTACGGGTAATCATACATCATCCTTCATGTTATTTACGATCCTACTTCCGGTCCCCTTCATGCACAGTCGGCCAAATAACTAATGTCGCGGCACCAAGTATATTTCGATCAATAACTGTCTTGATAGCGTAATGCATAGGTGCGTGGAATTTCGGTGTGTGTGTCCTAGGTTCGAGTCCTTGGAGTGCCACATGTATTTGTTGATTTCATTAATTGAGTTTAGAGGTGAAGCTGGTTGGTGAAAAAATATGAATCATAACTATCCAAGCATTAATTCATCGTTTCCAGTGAGATATACAAGCATTTTCCATCTTTACCCACCCTATTCAACATCTGACAGACATTAATACAGCACACAGCGAGCAAAACGTAATGGCAGCGGTGCCACGACTTATTTGGCCGCCCGTACAGTACAGTTACCGACACGTGAACCTGGTACAAGGGGTTCGTATAGCTTAGTGGCAAGTGTACAGCCGCGAACAGAAATACCTGGTACATGGCTACGTTGAACTATGCTATTGTAACTATATATTATCTATATATCATTTGGCATCCTCTATCCAACCTTAGCCGTTTCTGTCTGTCTCTTTTACTGTTATACTTTTCCCTTCTGGGGGCATGGGGGGGGGGGGGGAGAGAGAGAGAGAGAGAGAGAGAGAGAGAGAGAGAGAGAGAGAGAGAGAGAGAGAGAGAGAGAGAGAGAGAGAGAGAGAGAGAGAGAGAGGAGAGATAGAGTCCTCCTCCCCTTTTAAAATTCACCTACTAGAGGAGACAGAAAAAAAAGGAGCGAGAAAACGCAAAAGTGTTCCCGGACTCTAAGAACTAGAACTTTATGTTGTTTCAGTTCGAGCTCTGTCTCGAGTTGGCCATCTCCCGCTATGGGGTATGTGCCGAGTATTTACATACATACATACATACATAATACATACATACATGCATACATACATACAAACATACATACATACATACACACACACATAATACATACATACATGCATACATACATACATACATACATACATACAAACATACATACATGCATACATACATACATACAAACATACATACATTCATACATACATACATACATACATTCATACATACATACATACATACATACAAACATACATACATGCATACATACATACATACATAAATACAAACATACATACATACATAATACATACATACATTCATACATACATACATACATTATTTAAAGACTTAAACACAGGCCCAAACTAAAAAGAAGCTAGTTCAAGGCCGTGTATTTGGTTTGACGTTATACACTCCTAAATAGATAATGATAATAGCATAAATAAGTAGCACCTCTGCAACAGTTTACTCTGCTGGTAGTTATACACGCCAGGATATAAATCTTGGCCCAATATGAACCCTAGAACAGCAAAATAAGCCTCCGAAATGTGAGCAGTAAGTACACAAATAATTAAAAGATTAAATTTAGTTCGAGATAACTTCGAAAACTTAAGGTCAGACTTAAAAATATAATCGTCACGACATGGCATAAATATACAAACGGTGAGACAAGGAATCAAATCTACCCTGGAATACTGCTGAACCACAGAGATTTACATCGCAGGTCCTCATTGATATCTGAGTGAGACGGAATATTGTCATGTTAGTTGAAATAGGACTTCAACCCTTCTGGATTATTCAGTCAGCACACTGTAAGTCTAGAAGAGCGTCAGGACCTGAGCCCGTTTTCGAGTACTTCAGCCTCTTGTGAATTATATAATATTAATTAAAATATTAAAATAAATAATTAAATTATTATGTTCCTTCCAACAAAATAAGACTTCAGAAGCTATCAACCCTTCTGGACTATTAAGCCAGCACACTGTAATAAGTCAAGAATAGCGTCAGGACTGGAACACCTTTTCGAGTACTCCAGCCTCTTGTGAATGGTATAGTTAGTTAGTTAAAACAGGACTTCAGAGGATATCAACCCTATTGGATTATTAAGCCAGCACACTGTAAGTCAGTAATAGCGTCTGGATCGGAGCCCCTCTTCAAGAACTCCAGTCCCTTGTTGAGAATGGTAAACACAAATATTTAAATGTTAACTCCTTCAGTACTGGCGACGTCTTTTTATTTCCTTCTAGCTAGTATTAGACGATATTTTTCCGCTTAAAAAGGGCCTCTACCAATTAAGCGGCTTTGAACTATCTCACTTAACCCTTTATTCTACCACAGATCCTTTTTAAGCTGCACAAAATCATCTAAATATAGCTAGAATAAAATTAAAAAAAGACGTCGCGGTACAGAAGGGGTTAATCCCATCTGTACTGTCGATATCCATTATATTATATTCCGCTAACTGCTAATCGAGTTTATTTATTTTAGGAAGGATCTCTAGCAATGATAAGGTTTTGAACGGTCTGACTTAATCCATTTCACTACCACAGATCCTTCTTAACCCCATCTGTACCAGCGACGTCTTTTTTATTTTATGCTAGCTATTTAGACTATTTTATGCTAGCTATTTAGACTATTTTATGCTAGCTATTTAGACTATTTTATGCTAGCTATTTAGACTATTTTATGCTAGCTATTTAGACTATTTTATGCTAGCTATTTAGACTATTTTATGCTAGCTATTTAGACTATTTTATGCTAGCTATTTAGACTATTTTATGCTAGCTATTTAGACTATTTTATGCTAGCTATTTAGACTATTTTATGCTAGCTATTTAGACTATTTTATGCTAGCTATTTAGACTATTTTATGCTAGCTATTTAGACTATTTTATGCTAGCTATTTAGACTATTTTATGCTAGCTATTTAGACTATTTTATGCTAGCTATTTAGACTATTTTATGCTAGCTATTTAGACTATTTTATGCTAGCTATTCAGACTACTTTATGCTAGCTATTTAGACTATTTTATGCTAGCTATTTAGACTATTTTATGCTAGCTATTTAGACTATTTTATGCTAGCTATTTAGACTATTTTATGCTAGCTATTTAGACTATTTTGCGCAGTTTACGAAGGGTCTGTTATAGTGAAAAGGGTTAAGCGAGATCGTTCGAAGCCTGTTAATTGCTGGAGACCGTATTGAAACTGAATACAATGGCCTAATAGTAGCCAGAATAAAGTTAGAAGAACGGCGCTGGTACAGAAGGGGTTAAGGGGAGATCTCCACTTGAGGGATTTTTTTCTTGACCCCTTTCTCCCTCATGTTTAGCCCCATTGCTTTTGATATTATAAAACGTTTGCCCCATTAGTTTAGCGATTTTAAGAACTTTCACCCCATATTAAGACCTTTCGTGCAATTCAGGTGTCGATTTTATCCTGGCGAGCGATAGCGAGCCTGTAATTTAAGAGGAACCGGCCTTTGGCCGGGAAATTTTTCTACCGAAAAATGTACAAATTTATCTTGAAAGGGACTCAAGGGGGTGTAATTTTAAGCTTGATGGAGGTCTAGGTAACAAACTAAATACCTCCCCTTAATCAAAACACGTCACTGGTACGAACTGCGCACAACGAGGTAGAGACACCACAACAGAATAATCAGTTTGCGGGTCCCCAAGTCACTAGCTCAGACAGAGACAATAATAACGACACAACAGGAAGCCAACATGACAATTTACCCAAGCCAACATGACAATTTACCCAAGCCAACATGACAATTTACCCTCCCGATAAAAACCAAGAAGTGATTCCCCCCCCAAACAACTGCCACGGTCGCATTATGGGCCCCCAGTATCATCATCATCATTTAACTCCTGGGAGAAAAAACATGGGATGGTTGGATGTGCAAAACCTTTATTTCCTCTTCCCGTCCCTTCTCCCTCATGCTTAGCCCCCTTAGATTTGGCAATTTAAGATCTTTCGCCACATTCCTTTTCAATGTTAAGACCTTTCATGCCATTTAGGTGTCGATATTTTCGTGGCGAGCGATAGCGAGCCTGTACTATAGGAGGAACAGGCCTTCGGGCTGGAAATTATTTTACCGAAAAATATACAAAAATATAATGGGAATATGTTTTAAGCTTGATGGAGGTCTAGATAGCAAACTAATAACTATATAAATAAACACATTAACCCTCTCACGACCATATGACGCAGAGGTTGCCAGATTAGCAATACTAAATAGAGTTCTCTCACTTATAATTACCTCTCCAACATTAGTTTTCTGCCCACAGCTAACTCAAAGACAACTGCAGAGGTTGAAGTAACTAAACTAAAGGTTTCAAAATACCCCTGATGGTAACAAAGGTTTTAAAGTATCCCTAATAGGCTCAAAATTACGTTAAGAACGTGAGAGGGTTAACAAACAAATAAATAAAAATCTCCCTTTAGCTCTGTGGGAAAAACCTGAGGAGCTGTGGTGGTTGGCTGTGAAAAACCTTTATTTCCTCCAGTGCTTCCTCTGTCATGTGAATTATAACATTAATGGAACTCCACTTTGTTGGTAATGGTGGAGGTGGTGAGGTTTATAATGCACACAGATCTATTGTACATGTTTACGTGTTTATTACCCCGGTCAGCAAAGTTGGAGGAGGTTATATACACTCGACCAAAACACATTTTTACACTAACGCTCTAAACATTCTGGAAGTGGGTCAAAATCTTATGATAATGCCTCACAGACGTATGTTTCACCCGATTCATTCCGTTCACACTAGATTATTTACAGCTCACCAGTGTAAAGATTGTTTTTTGGTCGAGTGTACAAAGGAAATAAAGGTGTACAAAGGAAATCAAGAAACAACAGATCTAGTGACCCCTCTAGGCTGCTTGTCCTCCAAAACACTGAGGATCAAGTGTCCAAACAGTGGTTTAGAGTGGGTAAGGGGATATTGGAAAGGGAACTACTGCCCTGGAACTAATGTCCGTGGCAGAATTAGGAAGGTAGTAGGGGACAGATGGGTTAGTAACATAACACAGTTATAAGTGATCTTTCGTATATCTGAGAAAAAGAGAGTAACGTCTTAGTAATATATATACGCAATAATCCTTGATGAATTTGATTGGGGAATATAATAAAGTTATTAATTTACAAACGCAGTCAGTCGCGGGTTTGATGCAAGATATTTGTCTAAGCGAAATGTAAAAGAATCAACGGTGCTGCAGTCTATAACGTCTCGGGGAAGCCCATTCCACAGTTGACAACTCGATTGAAGAAGAAAGTCTTAGATTCGTGTGAGTTAAAAGATTTACCAATAATTTTGCAACCGTTTCCCCGCGTGTAATTAGATTGGTCGATAGTGAAGTACTTACTACAGTTCATATTGCCGATGCCTTTGATGATTTTGAACACTTGAATTAAGTCGCCTCTTAATCTGCGCTGGGTTAAAGGAAATAGATTTAATTCTCTAAGACGCTCCTCGTATGGTTTGTTCTTTAGGCTAGGTATAATTTTGGTAACTCTACGTTGAACTCTTTCTAGCTTGTCTATATCTTTTTGGTAATAAGGGCACCAGGATTGAACGCCGCATTCCAGAAGAGGGCGGACTAAGGAATTGTAAAGAGTTAGGATAACTTCTTTGGATTTACGCTCAAATTACCTGCCTATAAAGCCAATTATTTTGTTTGCCTTCATAACAACTTCTGAACATTCTTGACTCGGTTTTAGGTTACTCGATATTGTTACTCCCAGATCGGTTTCTCTGTCTAAAATCTTAAGCTGAGTGTCATTCATCAAATAGTTTGCTTTCTCATTTCGGTATCCGATATGTAGTACTTTACATTTATCCGCATTGAAACACTTTGCCAAATTTGGACCCAACATGACAACTTATCTAGATTGTGTTGCATATCATCAACTTATTCTTTTGAGATTACGCTATTTACAATTTCTAAACTTCGTCTAGACAAATATCTTGCATCAAACCCGCGACTGACTGCGTTTGTAAATTAATAACTTTATTATATTCCTCCCACAGATTCATCAAGGATTATTGCGTATATATATTACTAAGACGTTACTCTCTTTTTCCCCGATATACGAAAGATCACTTATAACTATGTTATGTTACTAACCCAGCTGTCCCCTACTAACTTCCTAATCCACGGACATTAGTTCCAGGGCAGTAGGTCCCTTTCCAATTTTCCCTAACCCACTCTAAACCACTGTGTGGACACTTGATCCTCAGTGTTTTGGAGGACAAGCAGCCTAGAGGGGTCACTAGACCTGTTGTTGCTTGATTTCCTTTATACTCTCTCTCTCAAAGTTGCATAGCATGATGAAGTACAAGCGCCCAGGCAGTACACTCATATATACGGACTCCGTATATCATAACTCTGCTTCATGACCACCCTCTCTCTCTCAATAATGCCTACTAATTTTCGTGATATTGCACGTGCCTTCCAAAGTGATTACAGTACTATGCTATTCACCGGGGTAATAAGGCTACTCTTTGAGACTGGACACCAGGCACGTTTTACTGAAAGGAGGGATTTGAAGGAATGGTAGTACTGCGTATCACCAAATTGAGCTGGTAGAGGGAACAGCAGTATATATATATATATATATATATATATATATATATATATATATATATATATATATATTGAATTAGATGCAATTATATAGTTGTAAATTTTCTTAGATACATATGCAATTAAATTCCTCAGTCCAATAGCATCTTATAGTATTTAAGTAGACTAACACCACACTGTTCATTAATAGTAGACTAACACCACACTGTTCATTAATAGTAGACTAACACCACACTGTTCATTAATAGTAGACTAACACCACACTGTTCATTAATAGTAGACTAACACCACACTGTTCATTAATAGTAGACTAACACCACACTGTTCATTAATAGTAGACTAACACCACACTGTTCATTAATAGTAGACTAACACCACACTGTTCATTAATAGTAGACTAACACCACACTGTTCATTAATAGTAGACTAACACCACACTGTTCATTAATAGTAGACTAACACCACACTGTTCATTAATAGTAGACTAACACCACACTGTTCATTAATAGGTAGCCCAGAAATCCCGACCCTAACCTCCCATAACTCAAAGAGGACTGGAGTGATCGAGTTAATATATCTACCATGTACGAGTCAGCCAGGGTAAGAGGTGAGGAAATTTATTGCCCATTTACTAGAGCCCTCTTTTCAATTACATAGGATTGCTGGCCTACCTATAATGAATGGTCTATAGCAGAGGTTAATAACTCCTTGAGGTATCATATACACTGCCGTGTATAGGCAGTATATTCTGGCTATTATTAGACGATTTTATACAGCTTAGGAGGGATTGGTGGGAAATACAAGGGTAAAAACTATCTCAATTAATCCTCTAACTTTCATATACCCTTCCTAATCTGAATGAAATCGTCTAATGATAGCCAGAATAAACTGCCAAAGCTTCATAAAAACATGCTCCCCCAAAAAAAAAATCGTATCTAACATTGCCATCATATTATACCAGTTCTGTACAGGAAACTTAGCACACATTCACAAAAAGAGGGGAACTCGAGAATATAATCTCCACAGTATCTCTCGTCGGATCAGGGTCAAGTTCACGACCTTTGACCCCCACTCCCCCCCCCCCCCAGAGGTCAAGCGGCTCCTTAATGGGGGAGGGGGTATTTTTTGTCTATTTATTTATGCATGCTTTTTATTTTATGCTAACTTTACTATAGTCTATTCGTTGTAAGTAGGCGAGAAATCATGACCTCCCTCTCTCCTCTGTAACTCAAAAAAGGCTAGAGCAAATTGGCTGTAAATGTCCACACCTATTCCCTGGCCAAGTCTTCCTATTTGGTAGAAATATTAGCTCGATTACTCTAGTCGTTTTTGAGTTACAGAGGTTAGAGTTCATGATTTCTCGCCTACTTACAGCGAATAGACTATAGACCCCCATCAAGCTGTAAAAAATCACCCGCTAGACCTCCCTTCAAGATATGTACATTTTTCGGCAAAAAAATATTACGGCCGAAGGCCACTTCTTAGAAATCGATATCTAAATTGCACGAAACGTCTATATATTTACAAAAAAATTTGGTGAAAGGTCTTACAAACGCCAAACTAATGGAACGAACGTCTTAAAATCTCAAAACTAATGGGACTAAGCCTGAGGGATAAAAATCAACTCCCTTCCTCCCTCCCCCTTTCACCTCTAGCTCTGACTGTGTGGGTTTTTACGATGGTTCTTGTGTTGGTGACTCTCCGGTGGTGTGATCAAGGGGTGACCCGGGGCTTCCTCTGCGGGGTACTGATTCACAGGGTTTATTACATTCACACCTGCACATACACACAGAGACACACATCTGAGTGCTATAGTCCATTCGATACAGGTAGGCCAGGAATCTTAAGGGGAGATGTCCACTTGAGGGATTTTTTTTTTTACTCCTTTCTCCCTCATGTTTAGCTCCATTGCTTTTGAGATTTTAACACCTTCGCCCTAGTAGTTTGGATATTTTGAGACATTTTGCCCCATTTCTGTCAATTTTAAGACCTTTCGTGCCGTTAAGGTGTCGATTTTTTCCTGGCGAGCGATAGCGAGCCTGTAATTTAAGAGCAACCGGCCTCCGGCCGGGACATTTTTCTACCGAAAAATGTACAAATTTATCTTGAAATGGGGTCTAGGGGGTGTAATTTAAAGCTTGATGAAAAAGTAGGGAACAAACTAAATACCTCCCCTTAAACCCTAACCTCTTTGCTTAGGCTAGGCAGACCTTTGCCAAAATGATATTACATTTATTATCAAACTTTGTACCATTTGTTTCTTCTTGGCAAATAAATGTTTGATACATTTGTAACTCGAAGAAGGGCTAGTGAAAATGGGTTGTAAATCATCACACCTATTCCCTCGCTGACTCTTCCCAAATGGTAGACATTTGTGTTCGATTACTCTAGCCGTTTTCTGAGTAATATGAAGCTGAAGTCTGGATTTTTGGCGTACTTATAATTAACAGGGTATAGATCACTGGTACTACACAGTTTGATACTCCTTGTGACTTAAGGGGAGGTTTTTAGTGTGTTCGCTAGACCTCCATCAAGCTTAACATTACAGCCCCTAGACACCCTTTGAAGATAAATTTGTACATTTTTCGGTAGAAAAATATCCCGGCCGAAGGCCGATTCCTCTTAAATTACAGGCTCGCTTTCGCTCGCCAGGAAAAAAATCGACACCTACATGGCAAGAAAAGTATTAAAATTGACAAAAATGGGGCTAAAGTTCTTAAAATCACCAAACTAATGGGGCGAACGTCTTAAAATATAAAAAAACAATGGGGCTAACCATGAGGGAGAAAGGGGTCAAGAAAAAATCCCTCAAGTGGAAATCTCCCCTTAATATTACAGTAGAAACAACTAATGTAAATACTCTCTCACTATGGACGATGTCTCATGACAGGAAGATTTATCTTGGATTAAGATTCTGGATGACCATGATAGGCCCCAGTGGCTTTTAGTCATCAGTAATCATGAGTATCTCCCTCGAACAAGGTGATGGGTAATTCTGACTGATAATAAAGGTCTAGGAAGAGGGACAAAACGAACCCAAAACTCAAAATTCTGTATGATACGATTATGAGCACACACACACACACACACACACACACACACACACACACACACACACACACACACACATAATCAACTACATTCATTCCGTTTATCAATTTACCAAATTTGATGGTTTATTTTCCACTCTACCAATCATGCTTTTGTCTTTCCTTACCCACAACATTGAATAGACATGTTCTATGACTCTAGCAGTTAATAGATTCACCTATGTAATGCAATAATACAGTAACAACAACACCAATAATAATAATAATAATAATAATAATAATAATAATAATAATAATAGTAATAATAATAAAATAATAATAATAATAATAATAATAATGTTGATACAAATTATAATATTATCCATCTTGGCATATATCCTTCAACGAGTATGCCTCTCTTTGTTTAGCTTTCACGTACGGTCGAGGTTAATAAGTGTTGTCAAATATTACACAAACTTTCGGACATTGACTAATACATTGAAGGATAAGCACTTTTCCCAGTAACTATAAAGATACCAATAACACTTTTTGAGCGAAAACCACTGGAATCTATAACACTTAATACCCCCGATTGTACCACTTCTCTCATTGTAACTGACAATATTTTCAGATTTATTTTATTGAACTCTTTCATCCTCCCAATATATATTTGACTTACCTTATCTGTTGATAATATATATATATATATATATACAGTATATATATATATATATATATATATATATATATATATAGAGAGAGAGAGAGATACATAGATAGATAGATAGATAGATCCAGTATATGTTTTTCAAAATGATACAGCATGTAAACAACAATTATCTGATAACATCTGGAAATCAGCAGTACAAACAATGTACAATTATAAGGAGGGCTGGCGGTGAAAGGAGGAAATGCTTTAGATCCCCCCTGGAGGCACACACACGGAGGGAAGCAACCATCATAAACCCCCTCACATCATCAGTAGACCCTCTGGCTAACTACCCGTCTATGGTTAAGTCTAATTGGCTAAGGCTTTCGCAGATACTCTGATAACACAAATACCAGTATGGCAACACTTGTATCATTTGTAAAAAAAAAAATAATAATAATTAATAAATAAATGGCTAAATATAACATAAGATAAGAGATGAAATAATAAACAAATTGATATAATAAAAAATACACAAAACACTATGGATTATAATTATAGCTTTATCCTTATTCCCGTAGTTAATCAATAATCTTCCTTGTGTCATAGAAATCCACCACCAACGAGTGTAGATTCCATTTTCAGTCTTTGAGATGAGACACCAGGGTGTTACCTCTTTTTTTTTTTTTTTTTTTTTCTATGTGATTGAGGGAGGCAAAAGGCATAACTGCCTATAGCGAGTGCCTCCCCCATAGTTGAAAGAGTGACAGGGCCAAAATCAAGGGACGTTCGAGCCAAAATGCCTGGACACACGGAGTTTGAAGCAATTTAAGTCATAGGAAGAGGGAAAGACTGATTCTGGGAGAGAGTTCCAGAGCTCAGATGTTGAGTAGAAGAAAGTTTGAGAGTAACGTTTCACCTCTGTTCCACTCTGGCTTTAAGGGGGGTAGTGCTTGGTTTTTATAGTCTATACATTTATTAAATATTATATTTTTGAGTTTCCTCGCTAGACCTCCATCAAGCTTAGAAAAATACCCCCTAGACCCCCCTTCAAAGTAATTGTTTACATTTTTCGGTAGAACAATTTTCCGGCCGAAGGCCGGTTTTTTCTGAAATTAGAGGCTCGCTCTCGCTCGCCAGGAAAAAATCGACACCTAAAAGGCACGAAAGGTCTTAATATTGACAACAAAATGAGGCGAAAGGTCTCAAAATCGTTAACGGAACGAACGTCTTAAAACCTCAAAACTAATATGCTAAACATGAGGGAGAAGGGGGTCCAGAAAAAGCGAGTACTACCCCCTTAAAGACTGCAGAACCCACCAGCTACTACTAACAACCGAGAGAAGGACTTTGATGTTTTATGTGTATGAAGGAGACTGAAGATAGGCTGCCTGTAACGAGTGTCTCCCCAAAGACAAAAGAGTGACACAGAGAGCCAAATTCAAGGTACGTTGGGGCCAAAATGCCTTGACACGCGAAGTTTAAAGCAGTCTAAGTCACAGGATGAAGGCAAGATCGATTGAGGAAGAATTAAATGTTCTCCTGGGAAATATCTGTGTAAAACAATTAATAGCTTTAGTTTGGGGAACCGCAGAGGGCTGCACACGGGCAATATGATATGCGGGGGTTGTGCGGGGAGCTATGGGATTTATAGGAAGGATGATGATAAGGAGATCATTTGTTGGTGATCCTAGCTTAAAACTATCAAGAGTGGAACTGTTAACTATATGAGATGGAAGGTGATTCCACTCTTGGATGCTGCGGGGAAAAATGAGTACCCAAATATGTCGGTGCTTGCCTGGTATGTGTGGTATATGTCGGTGCTTGCCTGGTATGTGTGGTATATGTGGGTGCTTGCCTGGTATGTGTGGTATATGTCGGTGCTTGCCTGGTATGTGTGGTATATGTCGGTGCTTGCCTGGTATGTGTGGTATATGTCGGTGCTTGCCTGGTATGTGTGGTATATGTCGGTGCTTGCCTGGTATGTGTGGTATATGTCGGTGCTTGCCTGGTATGTGTGGTATATGTCGGTGCTTGCCTGGTATGTGTGGTATATGTCGGTGCTTGCCTGGTATGTGTGGTATATGTCGGTGCTTGCCTGGTATGTGTGGTATATGTCGGTGCTTGCCTGGTATGTGTGGTATATGTCGGTGCTTGCCTGGCATGTGTGGTATATGTCGGTGCTTGCCTGGTATGTGTGGTATATGTCGGTGCTTGCCTGGTATGTGTGGTATATGTCTGTGCTTGCCTGGTATGTGTGGTATATGTCGGTGCTTGCCTGGTATGTGTGGTATATGTCGGTGCTTGCCTGGTATGTGTGGTATATGTCGGTGCTTTCCTGGTATGTGTGGTATATGTCGGTGCTTGCCTGGTATGTGTGGTATATGTCGGTGCTTGCCTGGTATGTGTGGTATATGTCGGTGCTTGCCTAGTATGTGTGGTATTTTCGGTTGTGGCTGCCTCTTGTGGATCGTATGTTTGTAGGGTGTAAATATGTGTCTTTGTCTACTAGGTTGTTTGTGATTTTGTAGAGCATTTGTTGTCTGTGTATTTTTTTATTTATTTTTTATTTTTTAAGAGACAATGAACGGAGGAAGGAAAAACACAGATAAAACAAAAAGGTCCATGTGCCTAAAGGCATCCTCCATTCATAAAATGTTTGTAACAACTGGATTTAAACATTTGTAGATTGTAAGTTTGTGGAAAGCAATTCGAGGGAAGTGAATTCCAAAGAGTAGTAGTTCTAGGGATAAATGAATTTTGATAAGCAGAAGTTCTGCATTGTGGAGGAGAAAGTGTAAATTCATGGGCGCTCTCAGCTGCCCTACGGGGAAAGATGTGGAGAGGCGGCACAATTGAAGCAAGTTCCTCGGAACAATTGCTGTGAAAATATCTGTAGAATAATGCAAGGGATGCAACGTTTCTTCGTATGGATAATGTAGGAAGGTCCTGTGTGATTGCAGGGTTATTGATTAATCTAATAGCTTTATTTTCAATTTTGTGCAACTGCCTCAATGCAACCACTCCACTTCCACTCCACAGAGGTGAACAGTAATCCATCTGAGAACGCACATGACTTTTATATAATTATTACGGCCAACTTTCTTCTTGTCTTCTTGTTGCAACTATATCTAATTTAATGTCTTGTTTAAGCAAAGTGACCGATGTAATGTGTCTGTAATCACGTCTGATCAATCTTGCCGCTTTATTTTGTATGGGTTCTAATTTATTAATGTTGTTGTGAGTGTGTGGATCCCAGACGGTGTCGCAGTATTCAATGTGTGGTCGAACTAGTGTTTTAAAAGCTAATATTTTGATGTCTGCGTTGCGCCTCCTTAGGTTCCTGCGCGTGTTATTTTGCTAAGCTCTTTATAATGTGGTAGCACCTATTATACAGTATATGTGATCTATTTATTATTGGTTGATTCAAGTTGGGCTGTTGAGGAAAACGGAAGAATATTTACCAATAAATGTTAAATATATTAATTATATACATTTACTGGGTCACCGTAAGCGAGAGTGTGTGTGTGTGGGGGGGGGGGGGGGGGTGCGTGTGTGTGTGTGTGTGTTTGCCTGCCTGCGTGCGTTCGTCTACTGCAATTGATCCGAGTGTAATCCCGATAAGCAACAACTACATATAACCTCCCATTAATACTCCCTATCTACCCCGACAATCACACAGCCAATTCCCCCTTCAGTAATACCAAACGATGGTATCTTCACCGTGGAGTATTGTCATCAGGGCTCGCTGAAAACAATACCTCCAATTTATAGACAGAACCTTTGTTAAGTGGAGGTATATTCTTTCCGGACCCCTTTCTCCCTCATGTTTATCCCCTTAACTCCTTTCTCTCTCATGTTTAGCCCCTTAAGTTTGGCGATGTTAAGACCTTTTATTTTGTATTTAGGTGTCGGATTTTATTTCCTGGCGAGCAATAGCGAGCCTGTATATAGGAGGAACTTTTTTTTACCGAAAAATGTACAAATATATTTTGAATGGGGGTCTTGGGGTTATTTTTGTATAGCTTGATGGAGGTCTTGTGAGGAAACTAAAACTAATAAGAGAGAGAGAGAGAGAGAGAGAGAGAGAGAGAGAGAGAGAGAGAGAGAGAGAGAGAGAGAGAGAGAGAGAGAGAGAGAGAGAGAGAGAGAGAGAGAGAGAGAGAGAGAGAGAGAGAGTTACATAGAGTTACAGACTGCGCAGGCCTTGCGGTCCCTACTAGGCAGTCCGGACTTAATGATAAACATATAATTTGCTACAAAGTGGAAGGCAAGGATAGCAAAGCAGAAGAGAGAGTGAGAGAAAGGTGGGAGGTTTGAAAGGTTTGAAAGGTTTATTAACTGGAGCGACCCCAAGTGGGGTATTAAGAGTACATATACTTCAATACAAATACAAAATACAATAACACATATACAAAACAACAACATTATTTATACATAATAATATTTCAACTTGACTGGTGTGTGTGTGTGTGTGTGTGTGTGTGTGTGTGTGTGTGTGTGTGTGAAGGAGGAATTTGATGGTGTATTATTAGCTTAGTGATGTGATAAGCCCAATGAGTTTGATACCATAACTGGAGAGAGAGAGAGAGAGAGAGAGAGAGAGAGCGATTGCGAGTGCGAGAACGAGACAGACAAACTACAAACTTAAGGAAAGAGACCGACTTTATTGAGCCCCCGCCATTAAACAACAATTGCCCCATTGTTCTATCCACCCGGGCATATCACACCGCGGTACCTTGCATCATAAAACACACCTATACAACGCTATGGTTGGAAACTACGGTATGAGACTTCGGTTTAAAAAAAAAAAAAAAAAAAAAAAAAAAAAAAAAAAAAACACACACACACACACACACACACACACGCATACACTATTTATCTATTGCCGGACGCCGTGATCCCCGAATGGGTGACCACGAACGAATCGCCCCCATGCACCTCTGTCCTCAGTGAGTTGACGCCCCTCCTCCCATCCAGCACGGCTTTCACACATATACTTCTTAACTCCATCCTTCCACCTTTCTCTCGGTTTACCTCTCTCATTGTCCTTCCACCTCACTCTCGTACACCCTCATAGTAATTTTCCCACTTCCCTTACGTTCCACATGGCCGAACCATCTCAAGGTGTTCCTTTTCATAGTACGGCATAAAACTTCGGTATAAGATTTCGGTATAAAGCTATGGTGTAATACTAAGGTATAAAGCTATGGTGTAATACTAAGGTATAAATCTATGGTATAAGACTACGGTATAAGACTTCGGTATAATCTACGATACTGTACACCATAAAACACTGCTAGACAACACTGTGGTCGGAAACTACGGTATAAAACATTGTCAGCCCACACAATGATAATGGATAGTATTTAGAGGACATACACACTATACCTTTCCTCATTGTCATGGACTTTGAAGTATGTACATTTTGTAACCATTGTATTTGTTTTTAAGTGTGTTCAGGACAATAAATGTTTTGAATTGAATTTCACTGAATCTGTTGCGCTCGTTGACATTGGTTGAGAGCTACTGGTTGAAATGGTCTACTTGTTGACTCGTCCGGGAACCGTCCTGTGCGTGACACAACGTTTCTCTTCCTTGAATTAAGAGACCCTGTAGTAAACGAGACTGGACATAATTTTATGTGGACGCCATTTTTGGGTAGTAATTATCAAACAAAGAGGTGAAATGTTACGCTCGCTCCCGTAGAGTTTATATCCAAAGACCACGCTGTATAATCATCCTGATCAATATTGAAGGTTTATATCTATTTCATTTGTTTATTCAAGTACGGTCGCGCTAATAAGTCATGTCCCAGCTGTCATTACGTTTGGCTTGCTCTGTGCTGTATTAATGTCTGTCAGATGTTGAATAGGGTGGGTAAGTGTAGGAACATGGTTGTATATTTCACGCGATTAGAAGAAATGAAGCTTAAATATGGCTGATACCAATTATTGATCATAACATACTTGGTGCCGAGACATCACTTATTAGCGCGATTGTACATTGGGGTTTGTAATTGATGATTAATGTTAAGAACGGGGTGTTATGAGGGAGACACAAACCAGAACTGCCTGTGACGAGTGGCTCCCCCAGAGTTGAAAGAGTGTATGGGTATGTAAAGTGGCTTACATAAGTTCTGTTCCTCTCGGTTATCTTATACTTTGGAAATACTGTACAATGCGCATGATTGAATTACGAGTTATGTTTCATATACAGTGGTTAAGGGGAGGTATTTACTTTGTTCCCTAGACCTCCATCAAGCTTAAAATTACACCCCCTTGAGTCCCTTTCAAGATAAATTTGTACATTTTTCGGTAGAAAAATGTCCCGGCCAAAGGCCGGTTCCTCTTAAATTACAGGCTCGCTATCGCTCGCCAGGATAAAATCGACACCTGAATGGCGCGAAAGGTCTTAATATGGGGTGAAAGTTCTTAAAATCGCTAAACTAATGGGGCAAACGTTTTATAATATCAAAAGCAATGGGGCTAAGCATGAGGGAAAAAGGGGTCAAGAAAAAAATCCCTCAAGTGGAGACCTCCCCTTAACTCATCTGAATAGTCCACTGATAATTAATATAAACTGCACTGGCACTTAATTCACACTAATTATACTTTCATATACATCAAATCACGATGAGGATCAGAACGTACGCGGGCAACTGTACATGGTTTAGTGTCAAGAGAGGTTAATTAATGACAAACCCGGGGATCCAATATGGCGGAGGTTGGCTAATCATCTCTGTTACTATAGGGTCTCTACCACGAATAGGCCCCAGGCGACCCTATAGGTAATAATGATAGGAAGCCAAAAAATAGGTGGTTATAGGGGGGAGGGGGGGGGGGGAGGGGGTCATATATTATAGATATAGGGAGAGAGAGGAAGTGTGTGTGTGTGGGTGTGTTTGTGTATGTGTATGTGTGTGTGTGTGTGTGTGTGTATAAAAATAGGTGGTTATAGGGGGGATCATATATAGGGAGAGAGAGGAAGTGTGTGTGTGTGGGTGTGTTTGTGTGTGTGTGTGTGTGTGTGTGTGTCTGTGTGTGTGTATAAAAATAGGTGGTTATAGGGGGAATCATATATTATAGGGAGAGAGAGGAAGTGTGGGTGTGTGTGTGTGTGTGTGTGTGTATAAATTGGTGGTATAGGGGGAATCATATATTATAGGGTTCATGGAGAGAGAGAGAGAAAATTACATAGAGTTACATAAATACACTGACTGCACAGACACTGCGGTTCCTACTAGGCAGTCCGGACTTAATTCTAACATGGGATTTATTACAAAGTGGAAGATAAAGACAGCAAATCAGAAGGCTCTCTCTCCCCACCCACCCACACCTTCCGACCTTGGGTCAACATGAAA